>CM032875.1:4163811-4513811 GCA_019176425.1 Megalops atlanticus
ATACTGTATGCGAAAGTTTGTTGATGTGAAATGAATGAGGAACAGAGTTTTCACTGTGCAGGTGTGTGTGTGTGTATGTGTGCGTGTGTGCGTGCGTGTGTGCGTGCATGCATGCGTGTGTGTGTGTGTGTGTGTGTGTGTGTGTGTGTGTGTGTTTCTGACTCTCACCTGGTGATTTCCTGGCTTTCTTCTTCTGTCTTAGGAATATAAACAGGCCCACTCCAAGCACTGACACAGTGGCACCCAGACGCAGACTGACATACAGCCATTGATCTGGCAGACAGAGGGAGTAAAGTCTTAGCTCTGAAATATGCTGAAATTAAACTGGATCCTCCTGCATGATCACAAAGGGTTAATTACATAGAAGGTCAATATCTGAGCCTCGTATGCAGGAGCAGCAGTGTAGCATAATGGTAAGGAGCAGGGCTCATAACTGTTAGGTTGCTGGTTTGATCCCCTGCTGGGGCACTGCTGCTGTACCCTTGGACAAGGTAATTAACCCACAATTGCCTCAGTAAATATCCAGCTGTATAAATGGGTAACATGTAAAATTACAGCCTATGTAAGTGACTCTGTGTAACAGTGTTGACTAAACGACAGTAATGTAATGTAGTGGATGCACTTCTGTTCTCTTGTGCTGAAACTTGCTCTGGATAAGAGCGTCCGCTAACTGAATGTAGTGAAATGAGTTTGCTCTACACCACTGACACTCCTGTAAACTATGAAGCTCTACAGCTGAACTATCAAACACTCTCACTGTATTCGTCACTTACAGGAAAGGAGTTTACTGAACAGAAATTATTATCACTTCATGTGACACTTTTAAACTGTACATTAAGCCCCGCCCTCTTTCTGAAGGTGTGATTTCTCTGTGTTAATATAAAGCTCTTATTTTCACTGCATTTTGATGAAGTTTTATTTCAGAATTAATGAAATGTTTTGGCATAATATTGTCATTCATCCTGCTGAACTCTGTGTGAAATATGAATTTTCAATTTTCCCATAAAATATAAAAAAAAAAATATTTGTAAAAACACATTTAAAAATTAATAAGCAGTGAATTTCATTCACACAAAAATGATCTGAAGGGAGCAAACCCCCAGTCCCTCACAGATTGTTTTAATAGAGGAGGAGGCCCCTGATTGGACATTTAGCCTGTGCTCTCAGACACTGTAAAGCAGCATTAGTGCTGTGACACTTAATGGAGTCAGAGGAGGATCTGGTACCTGATTCTGTATGAGCAGCATCTTCCTCAGGAGGAAGAGGAGCTGCAGTGCTCTCAGAGTGAGGAAGAGGAGCTGAGGGGAGAAGAGAGAGACGCTCCCATGAGAATAAACCACAGTGTGTGAAAAGAGGAAGTGACAGAGAAGAGAGTGTGGTGCAGGACTTAGAATTAGAAATGAATATTAATTAGAAATGTGTCTGCAGATGATCTACATAAAACCCCATTTCCTGACTGCTGAGAAACTTCTCCTTTCCCTTTGCATGAGTGAGTGATGTTTTTTGTGGCTCAGAGCAAACCCAACTCCTGTTATCATTAACTCTGCCTGTCAGTGCTCCCACCCCCTAGCCGTTGTGTTTTTTGTTTTTCTGTCCATGTGCTTTTGTTTTTTCTTGTGTTCTAGCCCTGCCCCGCTCCCCGCCCGGTCTCCGCCCGCCTGATTCCCTCATCATCTTCACCTGCCTCCTGTTTCCCATCCCCGTTGTCAGCCCTGCCCTATATCTTCCCTGCGTATCCCTGTTCTGTTGCCAGTTTGTCACAGTTGCGTTAGCCTGTTTCGTCCCCGCCTTTGGTTTCCTGCATTGTTTCGCTGTTTTTCCCGTTTTCGACCTGCCTGTTTATTCGACCTGTTTTTTGCCTGCCGTTCTGCCCTGTTTGCATGTACCTCTGCCTGCCCGGTGTTTGACCCTGCCTGCTCCGTTACCCGTACCTGGATTTGCCCCTCGGACTGCCTTTCTGGTTTTGACCCTGCCTGGTTTTTGCGGATACGATTCTTGCCTGTGGACTTTAAATAAATCTGCCAGAATACGATTGCTGTGGCCTGCGACTGAATCCTTGCCCGAGTCCTGATGAAGGGGTGTGTCTGTTTTGTCTGTATGAGAGTGCAATGTTTCCATGTCACTCAGAATGCAGAACTTCCTCGGACCTCATGTAATATTTCTGCTTTCTTTTAGCATTCATATCAGCTAAAATCAATGCTAAGATGGGTTTTTCTATTCACGTGTTGTGACTGGTCATTGCATTCTTTCATGTGGCTTTGAAATCCAGCAGGTTCCAGTGTAATCTAGGTCCAGACCCATCCCTTTTCATCATTAAAACTCTATATGTTATTGTGTTCCTTTCTGCAGCAGGTGGGGTGTTTGGGGGTGTTTGGGGGTACATGGGGTCGTCACCACTAATCCAATGTGGGGGTGATGTGGGGGTGGAGATGTTTGAATGACTATTGGGGAAAGAGAGGAAGAAAGGAAGAAAGAGTTTGGGGGAAAGGGGGAGAAAAACAAGAAGAGAGGGAGACAGTGAGAGAAAGAGGTAGAGAGAGAGAACGACAGCCATTCTGGTAAGTGAGCTTAGCAACAGTACACTAAAGAAAATCTTATTGCAACCTCTATGTGCAATCACAGTGCATCTACAGCCCAGCCATAGTCACCTGTGGAAACACTCATTTCTTCAGACAGTGGCTGTTAACCACACAAACTTTGACACAGAAGTGGTCTTTTAACCCTCCTATTGTCCTGGGGTCATAATGACCCGAAATCATATTCAAACCTAAGAAAATGATATAAAACATTAATGTAGCTTCCTAAAATGACCCCAAAAATAGCAATTTTCATTGTAGCTGTCACAAAATAAGTAACGCCTATTGTCTTAGGGTCAATATGACCCGAGATAACTTTTGATGTTGAACTATCTTTATGAGCAGCTCTGTCTAACTCAGAGTGCCACAAACTCATCAAGTATTTCCTCATACTCATAAATACCTGGTACTCGGGCCATTTCAAAGATATTAGCATGCATGCTAGTTTAGCATGCAAGGTTGCTAGCAGTACAAAATTTCCATGTTGTTCCATATTTTATTCCATACTGTATCAAAACCACTGATGCCCCCTGACCTCTAATGATTGATTTGACATTTTACAGATGCTCAACTATCAGCAGCAAGAAAAAGATGTGCCCAAACACTAGAGCCAGTGCCAACACCAGCCCCAAAACGTGCATGATGTCAGGGTCTGATAATAAAACCCCAATGATCTGCCAGAGATGCAAGCGACATCTGTAAAACACATGCCTACAGCTTTTGCCAGTCATGTGTTTGAGATAACACCTCGTGATTTTTCTACACACTGTCAACACACTGTATAATAAGACTGTCAGAACTCAGGCAGGGACTCAGGCGCAGACAGGGAAGACCGGTGCACAAAGGTTCATTAAATCCAAAAACGTAGTCGTAAAACAGGAAAAGTCCAAAACCAGAAAAGCATAGCAACCAAAACCAAAAGGCAGACCCGGGAAAACGAAGTCGAGGGGAAACAGGCAAGGAAACAGAACCGGCGGACAGACACGAAACAACTGGCGAATAGCGAAACAGAAGACTGAGACGAACTGGCAACGAAACAAGAGACAAGCAGGGAAGATATAGGGCTGCGCTGATGAGCAGATGGGATGCAGGTGCACGGGCAGGCAGGTGGAGGCAATCAGGTAATCAGGTGGGCGGAGGGCTGGGCAGGGCTGGAATACAGGGAAACAGTGAACAAGAGCACATGGACAGGGAAAACAAAAACAAAACCGACTAAGAAGCCACAGTACTGTCAAAGAGAGACTGCATGTAAAAAAGCAAGGAAGGCTATATGAGCAATATATAATATATATATATACAGTATATAAGCAATATCAGGAAGGCTAAAGGTGAGAGATTAGACAAAGACCAGCAGACCAGCTCTTTTTTTTGTCTATTGTTCATTTGAATTAGTGTATGTTTGGATTATATGGATGTTGGAAAGAGCAGTAACTCAAAGATTTTGTAATCAATCTTGAAATCAACTTGTCTTGTTTGAAGCAAAAATGGAGAAAAAACCAATTCACATGCTTCCTTTGGGCAGTTTAGATGTGTTCATGGTAATATTACAAATCCACAATCTCCTTGACCTAGCTTAAATATGTCTGTAGATAGTTTCATTGGCATTCATATGTTTATAGCCTTATCTTCTCTCTCTTACAAAAATTTGAACATTCAGCTGTTATAGTTGGCTACTTCAAAGGGGGCACTATCGACTTAATTTATGTTGAGATTATGTTTCAATTCATGACTATCAGAATCTATTACATCTTAAATTTTGGGGAATTGTATTTAGGGGAATTTTATGACAATTTTACCTGTATCCAAAGTATTTTTCATGCTTTTGCAGTGCATGGGACCTTTGGGGGGGCGCTAGAGAGTTAATAAAACAGCTGATGTTGTTTATGACTGTTTGGTTGAATTCTACTCTTATAGCTGTAACATTGTGCCAAATTTCACATTTGTATTCAAAGGTCTAGTTGAGTTATGAGATAAATTGGACCCCAGGTCATAGTGACCCAAAGGTAATAGGTGTTAGTATGTCTTAAGACAATAGGAGAGCTAAAACAATACATGCTGATTTACAATAACCAGTAAAAAGCTGCAGTGGTCCACTACTATCATGTGTTCTCTGCAACTCTTAAAACATCTGAAATGCAGATATTAGGTTTCTAGTGAAAGATTAGCAAAGCTGTTGTTAAAAGTTTTGTCTCATTGTTTTGGTCATTACATTGATTCAGTGCTTTGAACAGGAAAGCACAGGGGGAAAATAATGGTTGGAGATTATCTGTGAGTTCCTTCAGAACAGCAGCTGCATCATATAGAGTAAAATCTGCACTGTGAACAGCTGAAATTTATATTTAGTGTAATAGAGAGTAAATGAGATGAGAATTAATTATTGTGACTGCCATTTATTTTTATGACACTGTATTCCAGTAATAGGCCCAGACCCAACTCTTGCCATCATTAAGTCTACCTGTTGCAGGGGTGTGTCTGTGTGCCCCCCCCTCGGTGCTCCCCTCTGCAGCAGGTGTTGGTGTTTGGGGGTGCTGGGGGCCAGGGACAGCATCACTAATCCGATGTGGGGGTGATGTGGGGGGTGGAGACGTTTGAGTGACTGTTGGGGGCTGTGGGTGGAGCTGTATAGGAGAGAGGGAAAGGAAGAGAAACAGTTTGGGGAAAGAGAGCAGAGTTAGAGACCCGTGCTGAGCAGGTCCCTCAGTAACAGTGTACTCACTGAAATTGTACTGCAGCCCCTAAATGCATCACACTGCATCTACAGCCGAGTAGCAACTACATGTGGAAACTAGTTTCTTAAGACAGTAATTTTTAAGAACACAAAATTGCACTTCGGAGTGGTCTTTTTAAAAAAACAGATGTTGACCTATGCCCCCTCACAGCAACCATATCAAAAATTACAGTGGTGCACTACCGTCACGAGTTCTCTGCATGTGGTAAAATGACATCTAAAATGCACATGCATATATTAGATTTTTAGTGAAAGATTAGTAAAGATGTTGTTAAAGTTTTGATTCGTTGTTTTGGTCATTACATTGATTCAGTGCATTGGACAGGCAAGCACAGGGAAAATAATGGTTGAAGATTATCTGTGAATTCCTTTGGGACAGCAGCTGCATCATATAAAGTAAAATCTGCACTGTGAACAGCTGAAATTTATGTTTAATGTAATAGAGAGTAAATGAGGCTAAAAAAACAGGATCTACTCTTACCTTTCTGTATTTTTAGCACTACCTCACTGTAGGTGAAAGAGTAAGCAGGTGCATCGATTCCACACCAGTACTTCCCAGCATCCTCTTGTGTCAGTTTGGTGATCAAAACACTGAAGAATCTCCCTCCAGTGTTGTCATTGAGAGAGAATCTCCCATCTGGCACCCAAGTGTTCCTTTCCCCAGTACTGATTAGATTCATACAATTCAAACCAATGTCATCTTTGCAGAAGTATTTATTGCTGTCTTTATGATTCAATGAATAATGACACCTGATGTTGACGTCTCTTCCCTCATATCCAGTGATGGAGTTCACAGAATGTGGGGCTGTCAATCACACAAGCATATGAATGTAAGAAAAAAAATACTTCATGGTTTCAAAACACTTTGCTGTGAAACACTGTGCTGGTCACAATCCACAGAGAGAGGTCATTCTCAACAAGAGATCACTGAGCTTCCAAGTATCAGCTCCATAAACCTCATTTTCAAATGTTTTTACTCCCCAAAGAAAGTGTTATTTTTCTAATTGGTTTGAAGCTTTGTTAATCCATGAAATGAATGCAGTGTATCTGTAAACTGCACTTGTAAACGGTAAGTCTCATCCACATGATCAGCATCTGAGGTTTGTGAACATAATGCTCTGCTACCTGCTACTCTAATGTTACTGGCATTATGTATAATTTGCAGAAGCTGTTACTTTCAGCTCTCTTACTTTCAGTATGCAAGGGAAATAGCCACTTTACACTTTACACCATATGTTTCAATAATTTGTCATGGTAGCTGGTTAAAGTAGGGACTGTGAGCTATAGAAATGTGTATTTCAGTTTGAGTAATTTATGCTATTATTTAGAATGGTGTACAAAGTAAGAGTGCAAAGTGCATCCAATAAAGCTGCAGGAAAGAAGGAACATACTGAACAGAGCTGCAGATGCCTCAGTCCATCACACAGGGCTGTGGTAACTAGCGCTAACATAAACACCTGCATGCTACAATAAACTCACTGCATGAGTTATAACTCTCTTTCAAACTGCACAAACTGATTATCAAGGAAAGGATTTAGACCCTTACCTTTCTCCACTTTTAGTTGTACTTCATGGTAATAGTCAGACCTCATGGGTATGTTAATGCCACACCAGTACTTCCCAGCATCCTCTTGTGTCAATTTGCCAATTTTAACAGTGAAGTATCTCCTTATGGTATCGTCATACAGAGAGAATCTCCCTTCTTGCACCCAACTGTTCTTTTCCACAGTTTTGATGAGATCGTTACATTTGAAACTGCTGCCACCATCTTTGCAGAAGTATTTCCTGTTGTCTTCATATTCCAGAGAGTAATCACACCTGATGCTGACTGTTCCTCCCTCATATCCAGTCACTGTGATGGAGCTCACACAACACAGAGCTGTCAATCAAATAAAGAGAATATTATCACTCAGCTACACTTGTTAAATGTAAATTTCATAATACAAATGTTGTCTGTTAAATGAGCTGCATCACAGGAACAAGCATTTCTAAAATACACACTGTACTAAAAATAAATGCAATATTACAATATATACATGTGCAGATATAACATTGTCCCATGTAAAAAGGAGAATTGTTGCTTGATGGTGGATACTGTACGGAGTTTTTAAGTTACATAAACAAACTTCTCCCAACACTCTCAGGTCCTCTAATGCATCTGTGACCAGCTGAGTGTGTGGATATTTGCTGTTGTATACATGTATGAGGAACTTATGTGGACATAATGCTATGGCATTAGGTATAATGGTGTCATCAAATCCCTATGAATGCTTGGGCATGGTTGCTGTCATATTGCTCCAATGAATTATTCAGTAACACAGGGTTTAGTGAATCCTTGTCAGTGTATTATTGGTCAGTATTTTTTTAATTTGTTAACAAATGCTCTTGAGTGTAACATTATCTGATAATACAATATCAAGCAAAATATTTTAATGCATTAGTGCTCAATAACAATATGGAGTGATATGTGTTGAGGTCAAAAAGAACATGACTCACCTGTTAGACAGAAGGTGACAATAAGGAGGTTCCTCATGCTGAGCTCTGGCTCCCAGTTACTCCCAGTTATTCCTACTGCCTCCAGTCCTTTCCCTTACAGAGTATCTCTCCTTCTCTTTCTCTCTCTCTGTCTCAGTTTGTTCTCTCCTCCTCTGTTCAGTTCAGTCTTTACTTCAGTCTGCAGCTCAGAGTGTCAGCAGCTCTGTGTGGAGAGACATGGCCCCGCCCTCTTCCTCTTCCTCTTCCTCTTCTTCTTCCTCCTCCCTCCTGTCTGTCTCTGCTCTCCCTCACTCACATACACACTGCGCCCCCTGCTGGCCCTTGCAGTGCACTGTCTCACTGAGAGCAGGGCTGCACTGTAGATAAAATACAGAGATGTTCTTCCTGCATCATACTGGTGACTGCAGTGGCCCTAATGGGCCCCAACACAAGGCCAGAGAGAGATGGGGTCCCACCCATTATGAGAGTCCCACACCCTCTCAACCTTCTTTATTTCTTCTTGTTTTGCTTCTGATGCTCTGTTTAAACCCCCTCCCCCAAAACAAGCCCCTGTGCCCCATAAACACGTACCCCTCTTTCCCACACCAGTTTTGGAAGCTCTTGTTAAACTCAGTGTACTACACCCTCTTCCCTGGGCTGGCATATGGTACTGGCAGAAGACTACAGGACAGGTTCTGACACCGAGCTTTGCTGGTCAGTGAATTTGTTCCACAGAACCTCAGACCTGCCCAAAAATGATTGGTCCCCCCAGACGTGGCTAGGATCATTGTCCAATCGCAACAGTTCTCGTTGGTCCACAGAAACAAAATGTAACACACAAGGTGGCCTCGAATGCAAATCTTTATTAGCAGCTTATTTACAAATACAACATCAGAAATACAGTTGAAATATGATTTGTACTTTTTATATTTCTTTTTACAATACAACTGGCTGTTGCAGTGTGAAGCTTTTCAGTTAATACAGTACAGGGGCTGCTGAATAGGGCCTGCAAAGCCGTGTCCTCCAGAGAATATATCTCTTAATCTGTCTCCCTCAGTCTCCATCTTTCTTAAGCCTGACGTATCTTTATTAATGTCACTGCAGTGTGCTTCAGAAAGAATATACATAAAAAGAAAGCTCTTTAGTATGATATTTAAGTGTAGACTCATCTTTCCCTGCAATATCAAATCCAACTCTGGTGTAATCTACAGAGGTCCGGTCTGTATATTTTTTCCACTTAGATCAATCAGTGTGGGAAATATACTTTCCTCATGCCAAGGCCTGTACACAGATGACAAGGCGATCAATAGAAACACAGAAACACAAAAGTCTTTAAACACAAATCCTGCCCCTCTTCACCTATCCTTCTGTTGGGATTCATTTGTATGATGTCATGTCACATTGAAAAAAAATGAGTAATTAACACTTTTTAGACATTTGGAGAATCGAGGCAGGAGAATATTATACGGTTTGATTATGTTCGTCTCCTTTGAAGAATGATTAATCAAAAGAATGAAAACCTCTCTCTCTTTCTTTCTCTCAGTCCTTTGTTCGCAGACACATCATTCGGAGCTCTGTACAAAGAGAATGACAGGAGCATTAGAGGATTGCACAGATACCTGCAGTTCTGTGCAGGGTGGATTTCTGTACCACTGTTTTGATTGGACAGATGAGCAGGACCATTACCTGGGGAACAAAGCAAAGCATACCTGGCACCAATGAAGTTCTATAGCTGAACTGAAACATACTAATGTCTTATGTTTTATGTCACTCAGAGATACGGAACATTACTATTAGTAATCTTATGACTGTTCCTTCTCAGACTGTACATTAAGCTCCACCCATCTTTGTGCACAGTGGTTTCTCTCCACCGGAGAGCTGCTGTGTTTGCCGTGCCGCTTTCCCAAAGTATTTGGCAGACGTCACGTTAGAACTTTAAACTGTTACTACAGAAACAGCAGCCAAGTTATGAAGAAGAGTCCAGAACAGAAATCCATGTCATGTCCTTCTGTGTCTCTGATACAAATAAACGTGTTTTTTTTTCTGTGTGAAAATACAGAATGTTCTCTGACTCCTCAGTGCAAACATCCTCTATATTAATGTTATGCGGTTATTTCCACTGTATTGTGATTGTGTGCTTTTTAGCATGAGAAAAACATATTTCATAATATTATCAATCACCTTTTTGAACAGTAATATCAGTTCAAAAGAATGACTGATTGAAAGTGAAACTTTCTGAATAAAAAGTAAAACTTTTTTCTTGAAAAATATTGAATAAGCTGTCATATGACTCAACTTTACACAGTTAGAAATTGTAGAAACGAAAGTCAAAAACATAAAAACTTCATGACTGCTGCCGCATCCTTCTGTGCTTCCTTGAAAAATACATGTTGTTTTTCTGCGTGTCAGAATGCAGAACTTACTCTGATCCCTCAGCTCAAACATCCCCTATATTAATGTTCAGCTCTTATTTTCACTGCACTGCTAAATGGTAGTATCCATTTGTTTTACCTCAAAATCCTTTTTTAATTATTACATTACATTACTGGCATTTAGCAGATGCTCTTATCCAGAGCAACTTAGATCACTTACAATTTTTTACATGCTACACATTTCTACAGCTGGATATTTACTGAGGATATTCTGGAGTAAGTACCTTGCCCAAGGGTGCAATAGCAGTGCCCAAATGGGGATTGAACCAGCAACATTTCGGTTATGAATCCTGCTCCTTACCTCTATGCTATACTGCCACCTACATTATAAATCATCTTTTGAAATGTTTACCAATGTATGTGGATTTTGAATATCTCGTTAAATACACAACTGCAATTTTCTTTGAAAACAAGCAGTTAATTTTTATACAACAATACCTCGGGCAACAGACCCCTAGATCACACCCTTCCAAGGATTGTTTTAATAGAGGAGGAGGCCCCTGATTGGACATTTAGCCTGTGGTCTCAGACACTGTAAAGCAGCATTAGTGCTGTGACACTTACCGGAGTCAGAGGAGGATCTGGTACCTGATTCTGTATGAGCAGCATCTTCCTCCGGAGGAAGAGGAGCTGCAGTGCTGTCAGAGTGAGGAAGAGGAGCTGAGGGGAGAAGAGAGCGATGATCTCATAAAAATAAGCCACAGAGTGTGAAAAGAGGAAGAGACAGAGAAGAGAGTTTGGTGCAGGGCTTAGAATGAGAAATTAATGTTATTTTGAAATGTGTCTGTAGATGATCTACATAAAACCACACTTCCCGAGTGCTGAGACACTTCTCCTTTCCCTATGAATGAGAGAGTAATGTTTCTTTTGACTCAGAGCACAGAACTTTTTCATGCTCATGCTAATATTCCTGCTTTCTTTTCAAATGCAATAGATGTACTGGTAAAGTTATAATTCTGTTTTTTTATTAATTATTGTAACTGGTTGTTGCATTTATTCTTATGACACTGTAACACAGTGATAGGTCCAGATCCAACTGATGTCATCATTAACTCTACCTATTGTAGGGGTATGCATGTTTTCTCTGTATGAGAGTGCATGTTTCTATATCACTCAGAACGCACAGCTTCATCTGAGTTCATGTAATATTTCTGCTTTCAGTTAAAATACACTGTCAATGTAAAGGTAAGTTCTTCTATTTGATGATTGCGACTGATCACTGCATTTGCTCTTGTGAAATTTTAATCCATCAACAGGTTCAGACCCAACCCTTATCATCATTAAAACTCTATATTTTAGTGTGTTCCTCTCTGCAGCAGGTGGGGGTGTTTGGGGGGTACAGGGGGTCAGGGACATCACCTTTAATCCAGTGTGGGGGTGATGTGGGGGGTGGAGAGGTTTGAGTGACTGCTGGGGGGCCTGTGGGTGGAGCTGTTGGGGAAAGAGCAAGAAAGGAAGAAAGTTTTGGGAAAGAGGGAGAGTGAGTGAGGGCCATGTTGAGAAGTGACCTTGGCAACAGTACACCAATAAAAAATCTTACTGCAGCCCCTAAATGCAATCCAACCGCATCTACAACCCAGCAGTACTTATCTGTGGAAACATTCATTTCTTCACAAAGCAACTTTTAAGAACACAAAGTCGCACTTTGGACCATTTGGTCTAACGTACCTCACTGGCCAGTAGCCAGATCAATTTTCACAATGGTGCACTATCATCACTTGTACTCTTGCACTGTGTGATAAAATGGCCTCTAATGAATGATTAGTAAACATTAATTTACAAGTTTCACTCCACCATGGTTATAGTCATTGCATTGACTGAATGCACTGAACAGCATATTGTAGAAGTGTAATTATTTCTGGATGCCTTATTTCTGCAGTAAACCTTGTTCCTGTTTCAAAATAGGTCTGTCTCAAAACTAGACTGATAAAGAAGCATACAGGTGCATGGTTTTCCCATATCTGTTGGTGCAGTCATTCGTCAAGATGACAGCTGAAAACAGTAGTGTGGTCTGCCATGACCCAGTATAAATCTGTAATTTTGATCTACCAGGAAATTACTGTATTATTCAGCTACAGAGAAAATAGTCTATTTAATGAGAAAACTCCATTGTTTGTGTGACCCTTTGAGGCAGCATACGGTAAAATATCAACTACTATGTGAAGGTTAAAGAAAAGTTAGCTACAGTTTAGGAGCGTGATTCCAAAGGCCATTAAATATTTACTCAAACACTTGGGAGGCATATGCATTTAGATATTGCATATGCTAACATATTGTTGCTCTCAGGATGGGTTTTTGTCTTCTTGATATTGCAGAATAGAATTGGCACTGTGAACAGTTGAAAGTGTTTTTTGATATTTATGGGATGCAGGTAGAAATACAAGATTCAGACTCTTACCTTTCTCTATTTTCAGCAGTACCTCAGTGTATGTGTCAGAGTAAACTGAGGTATCAATTCCACACCAGTACTTCCCAGCATCCCTCTGTGTCAGTTTGCTGACAAAAACAGTGAAGAATCTCCCTCCAGTGCTGTCAGTCAGAGAGAATCTCCCTTGTTGCGCCCAACTGTTATTTTCCCCAGTTTTGATTAGATCTTTACAGCTAAAGATATTCTTGACATCTTTGCAGAAATATCTGTTACTGTGTTCATGTCCCTGTGAATAATCACACTTGATGCTGATCTCTTGTCCCTCATATCCAGTGATGGAGTTCTCACAACATGAAGCTGTCAGCTACACAAGAGAAACATATTAACCATAAATACAATCACTGTGCCAGTCTGAAACCACTGTATTCTCACTCAATTAATCAATGGAGAGAATCATTGAATTTACATATATATTAAACCCACCTCCCCTTTTTCAATGTTTTGACTGACCAAGGAAATGCCATTTTTAAAAATGTATGAACATTTTTTTGTTGCATTTTGTTTTGTTTAACTACAGATACTAATTTCAAAAACTGAAACTAAAAAAGTAACCTTTTCTCTTAGTTTTTCAATGCCATTTCCGCCATATTGCAAACACTTTTTGGAATCACCAACAGTACATTTGATGTGTCTTGCCATAATTTTGTGTTGTGAAATTTTGTGTTTATAGTAGATGAACTTTCAGAAGCATATCTCACACTTTTGCCAGTGGCTTTAATATTCCTGATTTTCCAATGAGTTTTTTAGATTCAATGATATGCTGTGGAGTCCTAAAACTTCAGTATAAACACTCACTGCACACTGGATGCATTGTAAATGTATTCATAATTTTTCTGTAAGCAACTGAATCGATCTTCATTCCTTATTTTTAATCTGTCATTGACTCCTCACCTCAAAGCCAGTCATGTTATTTGGTATTCCAGTACTTTTCTTTATTTTTCTCTAATTCAATGTTCTTTTTTTAAATTAAATATTTCCTAATTGTAACTCCAGCAGCCCTGGTTTGAATCTCTCAGACGTGGAAATGTACTGATGAGGAAATGGGAGATTTCAGACTTGTACCTGTTTTAACTTCCAGCTCCACTTCAGTGTAGGTGTCAGGGTCTGAACTTCCATATAATGCACACCAGTATTTCCCAGAATTCTCTAGGGTCAGTCCACTGATTCTTACAGTGAAATTGTACTTTTCTTTTTTTGTCATATGAGGAGAATCTCAGATTCATATTTTTGCCCAAGCTGATTTTTGCCTTATAGTCACAGTTAATACCACCGTTGCTTTTGCAGAAATATTTCTTATGGTTTCTATACTCTTTGTATGGGCACCTGATGATGACTCCTCCTCTTTCATAGCCAATCACTTTGATGGATTTCACATTAAACGGAGCTGTCAATCACAGGAGAAGCATTTAAACATATACTACATACTACAAGCACTTTAAAACACTTCACACTGAAACTCTGCAAAATTCTGAAACTAAACTCACTCTGGGTTTCTAAAGAATTCATTAGTGTAGTTTATCCTGAAGGGTAAATAAAATGAATGTATGATCAAATTGAAGGTTATTATCTATTCAGTAAGTGAACAATCAGTCTGAGCATTGCTGATATCACTGTAGACATTCTTCCAGCATCACCAACACCTACCTCTCTTAACGATAAGTTTCACCTCAGTGTAGATATCGCTTCTGAGCAGTCCTGTTTTTATTCCACAGAAGTATTTCCCAGCATCCTTCAGGGTCAGTCCAGTGATTCTGACAGTGAAGACTCTCCCTGCTGTGTCGTCATACAGAGAGAATCTCCCTGTTTCTGCTCTGTTTTGTCCTTCTTCAGTCCGAATTGCAATGTCTTTATTCATCCAACTGCATTCCCCTCTGCAGAGATACTTTGGGTAAGTTTCATATCTCTCTGAATATGGACACCTGATTTCAGCATTTCCTCCTTCAAACCCCATCACTGTGATCACCTCTCCTAACACCACACACCACAAACCTGTTGGAGAAAAATCAAAGAACACAGTATAACCATCTAAAAACACTTACTATGCAAATACGACACAGAGCTGTTTGCATTTCATAAAGCTGTGAGTGAGTGATAGAGATAATAGAGATCATAGTAAAAGTCTCTAGAACTGTGGACTGTTACAGTGGTCAATAACACAGTGTAGCAGTTTTCATTACGGTAGTGTTCAGTGTAACAGTGTGTAGTATTACATTGTGGGGTTAAATTATATTACAATGTGGAATGTCACAATGTTAATTTGCTACAATGTACTGAAATACAATTCAGTGTAATATATCAAGTTTTCCAGTGTAACAATGTTAAATTACACAACAATGAGTAAAGCATATTGAGCACAGCAGTGTTGAGGAATACAGTTTGCATATAATGCTGCTGAGAGTAAAAGTACTCAGTAATATAGTGTTGAATGTTGTTTAGTAATAGCACTCAGTGTAACTTTACTCAGAATCAGTGTGGAGTGAAATGCGTTGAGTATAGCAGCATTTGGTCATTTTGTGATGAGTGAAGTTTGTTGAGTGTAATAGTGTTGAGGTCAGATAGAACCTGTTAGACAGAAGGTGACAATAAGGAGGTTCCTCATGCTGAGCTCTAGCTCCCAGTTACTCCCAGTTATTCCTAATGCCTCCAGTCCTTTCCCTTACAGAGTATATATCCTTCTCTTTCTCTCTTTCTGTCTCAGTTTGTTCTCTCCTCCTCTGTTCAGTTCAGTCTTTACATCAGTCTGCAGCTCAGAGTGTCAGCAGCTCTGTGTGGAGAGACATGGCCCCGCCCTCTCCCTCTTCCTCCTCCCCCTCTCCCAGCTCCCTCCCTCCTCTCTGTCTCTGCTCACATACACACTGCGCCCCCTGCTGGAGACTGTGGGTCACTGCTTCACTGAGCACAGTGCTGTGCTGACACTGTAATGCCCAGAGAGTCTGTCAGTGAAGCAGTGGCCTTTTTCTGTGTGTCTGTCTCTCTGTGTCTCTGTTTTTGTCTCAGTGAGTCTGTCTGTACGTTTGTCTGTCTTCAAGAAACTGCAATTACTTTTTCATATATTTTGGTATTTTTTCCCAAGGCGTTGCTGTTTTAATGTTATTTCATAATTATTTACATTTCTCCCAATCTAACTACTGTCTAAGAAACCTGTGAAAATGTCTCCGAAACTTTATTGTTTTAATGCAGACTGAAGGGTCTGCGTGTGGGTGTTGGTTCTAATCCTTGATTTTCTCATATTCTCAGTAAGCCTGGAGGTAAAAACAGAAGTTGTTATGAGGCCTGACCCGTCATCGTGCTTCTGATGAATCTCAGGTTCGCGACAGGTGTCTTTCGAGCCAACTTTCAACAGAAAGGGGCTTCAGTTTCAAAACAACATTTTCATTAATAAACGTTGATGAAAATAACAGGAAATAAAATTAAAATGAATAAAAATCACATTAATATTTAACGTAGTAACCTACCTTCCCCACCATGAATCTCACATCCCCCCAACTCCACAGCTGCCTTCCAAATTTTCCCTCCCTTTCCCTCAGCACCTCCACAGAATGGTGCTGGCAGGGCGTATGTTGCTCTGATATCCCAGCATTCATTGCTTCTGATATGCCAAGGTGAATGAGCCGTCCCTACATGAATTTAACCAGAGCTCCATTCAGCTGCAACAGTGGTAAGTATATGCACGCTCCCTATTTTTACCCAGATGTTCCATAATTAATCAACTCATTTAGTTAGGTGGGAATAGAAATTTCCCACCTAACCAGTCACTGTATACATTTTTTTGTTCTTTTTTTGCAATAAAGCTGGATCTGCAGTGATAGCCCTCTGTCTTTCCTCATAAAGAAAAACATTTCATTCCTCACACCCCCTGCATTGCATTTACATTAATTCATTTGGCAGACGCTTTTATCCAAAGCAACTTACATAGGTTACAGTTCTTTACAATGTAATCCATTTATACAGCTAGATATTTACTGAGGCAGCAGTGGGTTAAGTACCTTGCCCAAGGGTACAGCAGCAGTGTCCCAGTGGGGAGCAAACCGGCAACCTTTCGGTTACAAGTCCTGCTCCTTAACCACTATGCTACACTGATTTCCTGTGGCTGTGTTCCTCCATGTTCATTCAGTTGGGCTGTCTGAGCATGTGCAGCTTGTCTGAATGCACCTGCTTTTAACCAACACAAGGCTATAATATGCAGCACTGTTCTGCTGCATGTCACTCTCTCAGCATTGCAAATTAGGACTTTTTTGCAGAACGTTCTGAAACTGGTAACCTAGTTCTTGATACCTTTTATTAATGGGAGACCAAATATAAAGAATGTACTTGTTAATGACTTATAATGCACTTATCAATAACCTTTGGAAGTATATAAGTATATAACCAAAGCTTTTTCTGAAGTCTTTTTTTGTAAGATTTTGTAACAGTAGGATGGGACCAAACATGAGGTGAGGATCAGATGGCAAAGGTAAGCAAGGTAAACAAGATCAAAGACTTTGCAGAAATAGGAAACCAGTGGAGGGCGCTGTGATGTCAGAGAGCAGAGAAGACAAAAAGTGAGAATGCAGAAGTATAAGCAGGAAGGAAAGCAATGAGAGGATATCAGTAATCAGCAACAGCTGTGGCTTTGGGCTTTGGCCAAAGTCTTAACAAGGAGGTGGCTGGAATATGCTTCAGAATGTAATGGCTGAAAGTAACCACAGAAGACATGTGATGCAAGAACGGGTCAGGGTTGTGTACAGTGACCCCCAGACACCTCAGCTTTTTTTTTTTTTTTTTTTTTTTTGTGGGAGGGTGAAAGTGTGACTAACTCTAGACCCAAAGAGAGGTCTGTGGGAAGGGATAAAGAAGTGGGAAGTGATGTCCAAGGGTATAACAGCAGTGCTCCAAAGGGGAATTGAACTGGCAACCTTTTGGGGATGACATCAGCACTTGGGCCTGAGTCGCTTGGTTTCTCCCTGTCTGTCTGTGTGGGTGTGGCTTTTGTTTTTGTTTACAGGTCCTTGTGTTTTCTTGCCCTGCCTGCCTCCCCGCCCTCCTGTTACTCAGCCACGCCCGTCACCTGAGGCTTGTTCCACACACCTGTGTCTCATCCCCTCATCATCTGCCTGCCTCCTTATACCCTGCTGTTTTCTTGGTTCTTTGCCTGATTGTCTCAGTACCTTAGCTGTTTCATTTCCGCATTTTTTTTTTGGTAAGCCTGGTCTGTTCCTGCTTGTTGCTGACTCTGCCTATCCCAGATTACTCTTTTTCCTGCCGTTTTGGATGTTATCTGTTTTCCGCTGGATTTTTGGCTACTGGCTCGGACTGTTTTTCTGGCTTCGATTTCGCTTGTGATTTTGGACTTGTCATTAAAGAATAGTCTTTTCATACTGCCTGTATTGTCTGCGCCTGGGTCCTGTCCCCGCAAACCCTGACAGATAAACACAGCTCATCACTGCTACAACATGTATGATTGTATGTGTAAAAGGAACAGCAGCTGCATCAGGAATCACTCTGCCTCTCAGACTGAGACACATTAGACTCACTTTTTAAACGATCTTTCTCTCAGCACACTGTGCTGTGCTTCAGAACTGGACATTCTAACCTTGGGAGGCTGATGGCAATGCAGAACCTCATGGGGGAGGGGTTAACAGCAGCAAGAATCACACTGGTGACTAATTATGCACCCTTTCTGAAGGTGTGATTTCTGCACAGGGCAGCATCTCTCGAACCTGCCTCTTCTCAGTACTTGCTCCAAACTGGTGGAATGAGCTTCCTGCTGAGATTCCTACGACTCCCTGGGTGCCTTCAAGAGAAAGCTGAAAACCCATCTTTTCAAGCTGTATCTCTACTCTACCTTCCTCACTGTCTATCCTATCTATCCCTATTTTCTGTAAAAAATGTAATGTTATGTTGCAGTGCAGTGTGTGTAAGATGCATTTAGATTTCAGAAGCACAAAGAATAATCTCATCAGAGTGACAAAGAAGGGATGCTGGGAAATGTGCTGGGGAATGTACCTTCAAAGTGTGCAAAGACGCAGTCAGATGAGTATTTACCAGTCACAGATACATACAGTGAGCAATGACAGAGCAGAGGTTGTTCAGGCAAGGATTAAAGTGCCTTATTGGAAACTTCATGCTTCCTCTGACACTGTTTCCCACTGTGCTTTCTGTACTAATAGAGTCATCTCTGTATTTTGAGAACATTTATATGTCAAAAATAGTTCAGAATGTTGAGGGGTTTTGCTGAGAATAAGCCACGGGATAAAAAGAGGAAGAGGCTGAGAAGACAGCAGTGTGTTGACCAGACTTCGAGAGAAAGTAGAATTAGAGACTTTTTTTCTGTCAAAGTCATGCTTCCTGATAAGTGACACAGCAGTGTGTTTCCTCTATATCTGTGGTATCAGCTAAAACTAACAGGGGTTAATATAACCAGGACTCACAAAAAGAAGACTATTCTGTCATTTTAATGAACAGAGAGACTTTTTCCCCTCTGTGTGGGGAGATCCCTCTAACAGAGGGAGGGATGTTGCTGGGAGAGGGGCGGCTGTAAATGACTGAGGAGAGACAGAAATTAACCAGTAGCTGGGTCTCACCTGCAGCTCATGAAATGATGGTCAGTCTGCCGTAATGAAGCAGATCTGGACCAGTTATATGAGTGATCACAGTAAGATGGAAAAGAGGAAAAAAAGCCAATATGCATTCCAGCTAACATTCAATTCAAACTTTAATAACTAAAACAGCTGGTGTCCCTGCCAACCACAGGACTGAAATTGTATAAAGTCGATTTCCATTGGCATTTAATATCCTAAAATGAGCAGAAAATTTGTGGAAGCATCTATGATCAAATCTCTAGGACATGCTGCAGTTTCAAGCACTACAAGCCCAGGAGCTGAACTCTGAAAGGAGACCTCTCAGTCAACTTGTTTTAGAGCTCACTAACCTAGTCACAGCTATTAGACTACACCAAGCTCAGACCAGATCTGCCTCTAAACAACAGAATCAACCAAACTATCACACAAGCCAAAAACATCTGTCTGGAACGTTATACCACTAGGAAAAAATCACCAAGTAAACTAAACACTGGACCCATAGACAAAACTACAAATTGACATAGTATCTCTTCACTGAGATACAGAGCACAGACAGATCAGCTGATTGGGAAACAGAGACTCATTTCTTTCACCTACATGGTAATAAATTCCAAATAATTAAAAAAAGTTCTGAATCCTTAGAGTTGTCCTTCCCCACATTTTAAAAAAAGGAGATGAAGAAGAAAAATGAAAGATTCTTCTGGTTGAAGGAAACACAACACCAACGGCAGCAAGACATGAGCCCGAGTGCCACGACCTGACGGACAGGGGTCAGGAAGTATCCCTCAGTAACCCGTTAATGAATGATATTTATTTATTTTTCCAATGCTGCCCGTATGTGTGGTCATGCCAATAGAGCTTATCTGAGAGAGAGAGAGAGCACAACAAACGCAGGATAAGGAGATTTCCTGTTATTATCCGGTGCATTTTTCTTCATGGGACTGAATATGGGATCAGACATTATTCCATGAAAAAATGACACAATATCAGAACTGAAATAATTGACCTCAAAAGCCTTTAAACATAGTGCTTGTTCCCAGAAATACTATAAATAATGGTCTCAGGGTGGACTAACGTCTCTTGCTCTTCGTACTCCCAATAGACAAACAGAACAGTCAGATTCTGGCTTCACCTAATCCAGGATGCCCTGACCAATCAAACACACAAGTGTAAAATAGTGCACGAAAATGTGGAAGTGAAGACACAGGCCCATCTCCTCCTTTCTTCCTCCTTTCAGTCCCTCTTCCCTAAATTCTCTGCATTCTGCATGAAGTTTTTACATCTAACCAGAGTCAGAGAAAATAAAAACAACTTTGAAGGAAAAGGATAACATCAGACTCAGCAGCCCAGTGTTTATCTGGCTAACCAAAATTTTAGTTTCATTTAACTCTAATACTGCACAAGTATGGGATGCAGGCTTGTTTTCTAAGTGTGGGTGGCAAGATTGTTCCTGTTTGTTATCTTTAATCAAGTGTTATACAAGCATCTCAGCAAAACCGTTGTACAGACATTTGCTGTCTTTTTGCTTGCAAAAGGGAAACAGGCCACTTCCTTCAATTCCTTCAAAATGAGGTACAAAAAGAAGAAGTTAATTTTTGGGTGTAACAATGCCACACTCCTACCAGCACACTGCACTTCATTCCAATCACACCCAGAGAGGAGCAACAAGTCTGACAACAGCCCCAAAAGAAACCTACAAACATTATAGCAGGTCATAAGCAAACTTTTCTGCTTGTAATTTATCATGCAGACAATAACTAGTATCATAATAATAATGATAGCTATAACTCTGTGGGCCCAATTCTACCAGATAAAAAGCACAGTGTGTACTATAACTGCACATGGCAGAGGGAATTTTGGTAATTTCATATTGGCACATTCTGCAAAATGGCAGCTGTGCTGGGTTTACAGCTTTGCATCCCGCTGCATTACAGCTGTGGTTTCTGTAGGAGGGTGATGGCTGGTAGCATGAAAATGCAAGTTCTAGTCAATATTAGAAGCACTACATGCACCTTGTAAAATATGTACTGAAGGCACTTATAGACGGGATTGAGAGAGAGCACACTGTGTGTTTGCTGGGGAGTGCCTTCTCCTCAAACGCTGTTCTTCTGTTCTCCCCCGTCTCGTTACACAGGCTGTTTCTGGGGTCCTCCCTTATTGCTGAGAGTGCCCCTAATGGCCCTGCTGGAGGATTCTCCAGCTGCAGCTCCAGCAGAGGGTCACTAACACCATGAAGCAGGTCCTGTGGGAGACCAGGAACGTGAGGACCTTCCAAAGAACAGCCATGGACCTGGCCGTGATCAGCAGGAGGCTGCAGAACCTCTTGAGGGAGGCGTTTGCTGCACCTCCAGAAGGACTAAGACATTGTGATGGAAGAGTAGGGGGTTTAGCAGCTGGAAAGAGAAGATCGCTCAGTGAAGGACCCGATGCTGCCACCAGGCCTCATCCACCAGTTCACCAGTTCCTCTGTTCAGTGCTGCCCCTCCCCCTCTGTATTGTACCAACTGCACTGGTTTTTGACAGGGTTCGCTGTCTGGTGTGTGCTCCGCACCTACTCCCTATCTGGTTAAGGAGATGCCAGGGCTATTTAGGCAGGTGAGTGGGAATAGCACAGCAGAGACTCTGAAGGAGGCTGAGTACAAGGGTTTTAGAGTGGGAATTATTATTTGGTTATTTTTTTGTTAAATGTGCCGCCATGGCAGATTTTGAGTTGGTTATTCTCGGTTTGTTTTGTTTGTTTGCTTTTGGTTTGAGCCCCGGGAGTTGTGACCCAGAGTGGATTTAGGAGTGGTTTCATTAATTATTTTTTTTTCTTTTTCTTTGGTGTGCGTGGATGAGAGGTTGTCCATGTGTGTGCATTTTAGGTGGCTCCAGGAAGAGTGGTGACCAGAAGAGTGTACGCGGTGAGTCCCTGAGGGAAAAGGTAAATAATTTACAGTTCCAGGATGCAGCCAGGACCGAGGAGAGCCCCCACCCCGCGAAAGTGCGTGCCCGGGGAGGGTGAGAGGGAGGTCACCCCGCGAACCGGCAACTGTGTGCGTGAGTAACCCCGGCACGAGGCGGAGAGGGAAGAGGGCTGACCAGCTGCCAAACTGTGTTTCCCTCAGAGTGACCCCGCGGATCCGGCACAAGCTGCTAGCGAGAAGACGACGTGGGTCGCTGCCTCCATAGGAGCGGCGCGGAGGGCTTTGTCTTTTTGCTTTTCTTTATTTTTTTAATTTTGGGACATAGGCGAGGCACCGCACAGTGGCACGGGCCAAACTATATCCCCCCTTATATTTCTGTTTTGTTCTGTGTGTGTCTCGCGTGGTCTGCGTGCGCGTGTGTGGGTCCTCCCCCGCGGCGGTAGGACTTCCCCCAGGTGTGGAAAAGAGCGGTTCTCTCTCGTCCCGTGCCCGGGTGGTGGGACGCCAGATCAGGGAGTGTACTGCAGTGGGGCTAGTGTGCAGAAGGATATTTTGTGGTGTGTGGGTTTTTTGTGTGGTGTGTGAGTTTGTTGTGTGTGGGGTTGCATACCTGCTAATCTGGGTCTGGGAAGGGGAGGACCGGAGTGGGTAGCAGGGCGGGGGAAGGAGAACAGCCGTGGGTGAGAAACATAATAGCGTCTCTACGTTGGTTTTTTATGAAATTTGGTGTGTATATCTTTTTATTATTAGTAGTAAAATGAAGAGTGTGCTTTTCCCTACTCACCTTGTCCTGGTGTCCTTGTGGTGGGCAAATCCCTAGGAGGGAACGAAAAGTTTGGGGCAGGGCGGGGCTGTCAGGGCTCAGGCAAGGACTCAAGCGCGGACACCAGGGCTTCAGGTTCCAAAAAGCTTTAAGACGTCAGGCAAAGTAGCAAAACCAGAACAGGCAGTGTCGGTAACAGGCAGGCAGTCCGTGGGCAAACCAGGGTCGAAAACAGGAATAGGCAGGGTTGGTAACCAGGCAGGCAGTTAATCAGGCAAACAGAGCAAGACGGCGAGCAGAATCAAGGTCGAGGTACAGGCAGGAACAACAACAGCAAGACTTACAGGCAAAAAGCACAGCGGGAATGAAACAGGAGAAACACTGCAACAATCTGCCAAACAGGACAGAGACAGGCAGGGTAGATATAGGGTTGGGCTGATGAGGTGATGGGAAGCAGGTGTGCAGGCAGGCAGGTGGAGATGATCAGGTGGGCGGAGACAGGGTGGAGAGCAGGGCAGGGCTGGAACACAAGGAAAAACAAAAGCACTTGGACACGATGACAGATGGGGAGAACATAAACACAACAGCTAGGGGGCCGGAGTACTGACAGTTTAGTATTGCTCAGCCAAGGAGGCACAGTACAATCATTCACACCTTCAAAATACATTAGGTTTGCAATTTGTAGATTTATTATATTAAGAGTTACTAATGTATGTATGTAATACAACTCCCCACTGTTGTTTTTTTGTCATGGGGTTTTACATTATTAAAATAATTGATAACTGTCCCAATAAACCAAGGACTGTGAAAATCAGATTTGGCAGCTAAAAAGTGTTACTGTAAGATAATAAATCTGTAATTCAAGTCACCATAGTGTACATGTGTTTTTATGGTTTTCATTTAAAAAGTGAACATTTTTCAAAATTAATTTGAAATTAATACAGTTCAAAATGAATGTTCAAACTTCATTTCTACATTAATCACAAAATGATTAATGCCTGCATTCAACCAACTTTTGCCCTTAAACTTTAACTCACACTTCAAGACAAGTACAGTTTGCTGAGATCAACAATCATGAAAATCAATTTAAAATATTTTGTTTGTAATGAGAAAGTAACACTTGTGTTGAGTTGTTCGTTACAGTTCTGACTAAATCTTGATCAAATCCAGGAGCAAATTAATTGGCTATTACCAAAAGGAAATGCTAAAAGGAAATGATGCAATACTTCAGTCCTGTGTTCTGAAACACAGTAAGTGTTAAATGACAAGTGGGAGGCACACAAGCGTAGTTTTGCAAAGAACTCTCATTAGTCTTTCTCTGTCCTTCAAAGACAGAAGAGTAAGGTGGAGCCCTCCACATACAGCATCACAGGGTGCTCATGTATTTATAATGCACTGAAACAATAACGTACTGTTTGAGTCTGTTCCTGTCACCCTGCAGCACTCTCCTATTGAAGAAGAGTAAGAGGTCCCTGTGTGACTGACACGCAGGAACTGTCAAACATGCAAACTGTCTTCTTCTCCACACTTTTATGTGAGTAACTTGCACTTTTTTTCATTTTTATGTACATTCATAACTGAACGTGTGCAGATTTACAGTATAAATTGCATGTTAACAAGAACACATTGTGGGTTTTAGGCTAAACCACTCTATGCCGTTCACAGCTGCTCTTGGTTCCTGCCATTGTTTTTTTGCAATGTGATTCTAGAGCTGATGCCACTCAACACTTTCATTGATGAAATTGTGTTTAGGTTCTATATTTATACTTATATTTGTACTGATAGGTAGAGCACATTGTTTGTACATCTGTGTAATTTGGCATTTTGGTACTATTAGATTATTTGAAAATAAACGGTGAAAATGGCTGTAAATGGAATAGGAAGTCGAGCCTAACTGTGTATTGTGTGAGTGAAAAGAAAAAAAAAACTAATCCAAGTGTGGCTTGAGGCAGGCCTCCCAATCCAAGGCAGCCAGGGTGAGTTTACTGACTCACCCGACTTTTGGGATCTGTCACGGGCCACCTGTCTCCTGGGCTCCACAGGCACCGGAGCCACAGCGGTGGCTTTTTCAGTTCAGTTTTGTTTTTTATTAGAAATGATGGCACAGAGGCGACAGGCCAGCTCTCGGCATCATGGGACCCATGAGGGCCGGTGACCCCAAAATGCAGTTCACTCCCAGCCACACAGCAGCGTAGCAAAGAGCCCCAGCCAAAGCAAGCAGTTCACCTTTATGAGCGTACCAGGAAGGGAGGCTGCCTCTAACTGCATGTTGGTGCCAGCAGCATGAGCCAAACTAAAGAAACAATACAAAAAGTGTGTGTGTGTGTGTGTGTGTGTGTGTGTGTGTGTGTGTGTGTGTGTGTGTGTGTGTGTGTGATGTGGTCCTCCCAGTCTTAACAATACGGATAAAGCTTCACAACAGAAAGATTTTTTCATCTGCCATTTAAAAAGTATCCTCTGAGAGAGTTGCTTTGTGTTGCAGTGTCTGCAATATGCAGAGATAAATGACGAACTTCCCCAGACACCTGGAAAATAATGGTCTTTTTTCAAAATATCCAAGGCATTGTGAAGAGCTCCCATTCCAAATTCTGACAATGCTGGTGTTTCAGTGAAAACGAAACTAAAAACTACAGAAGCTTCTTTTTGACTGCTGGAGTTTGTCAGCTCCCACGACACAAAGAAGCATATGCACATGTGGGTGCAAGCATGTAAATGTGCATGTGGTGAGAAAACATTTTGAAAAATGGAAATTTTTGCCTCTATCCAGCTCATAATCTATACGCCTATCCTCCCCCAGAACCCAAGCCAGGGTCCGAGTAAATATCACCCTGCATGAGAGCATATGCACACACCTCCTGTCTGTTCGCAGCTCATATTTCACAACTCTCCCTCCCTGCAAATTTAAAGATAATTACCATGGCAACGGAGATGAGTCAGAAGTGCTTCTGAGCAAAAGTGGCCAAAGTGAAATTCATCACAAGGAAATGGACATGAGTAGCAAATTCATTACTGTTAATGTAAAGCTTGCACAACAGTGCACAGAAATAATAGGAGAACTTTATGAGGGGAAACAACAGTAGATTCAGCTATTTTAACTTACTGGTAAATATTAAAGACACTCAGATGAAATTAATGAGTAATTACTGGGTAATGCTACTGCAGTCGCTAATATTTCTACTAGGACACCATCTAGTGACAATTGTTAGCCATTTTCCTGAAGTGAACATTGTGAAATTAGAGGGTAGCTTTGATTTGCATTGTTATCAGGTTGTCTGTTTACTTATGATTGACCAGGTAAATTTTAAGAAACTGATATGTGCCCTAATAGTAACTAACATTACTTATGTAAGCACTACCAGTAAAGCCTTCATATTTCCACTGAATACAGTGCAATTATCCAACAAAATGCTGTTAATTCTGCATAATCAATATTTAGCTAACCTTTAGTTGCTTGGCGCTTGCTTACCTGTAAATGTGAACATGGACTGTGTGACGGCGTGGCGTTGCTAACTGTTTTAACGGTAAAATAGTTATTTCTGTGGTTGTAATTACTAACCTGTAAAAACAGGAACCCTCCTCAGCAACAGTCTCAGGGAGGACACAGGGTGATGTGTTTATTTTGGGAGACTGAGGACAGCTTCGTTGGAGGGATTTCATACAGCTCAAGCGCTGGGATAATGCGCGGCTCCGAGTCAGTGTAACAACGAATATAGTGAATTAGGTAGGAACCGGTCCCGTTAGCTTGACGGACTTTATTATTAGGCTATCTATACTTCAGCTAGTAAGCTTTATGAAACCAATATTTAGCTAAATGGTAACATTATTTCGGTCACCAGGAATTTATTACCGTTTCCATAGGATTCTATCTAATTATCCCAACAAACTGCGCTGATTTAACTTAAGTTATAAATTCAAAACTGTGTGACCGTTACGGTTCGGTTTCTGGGAGAGACGCGAGCCGAGGAGAGCGGTGAGGAAATACAGTAGCTGTCCATATTGCTATATCATTTACCGTTAAAAACAGTTATTAACTGTATTAAGTTCAAAAACAGCATAAACTCAACGTCAGCTTCGTTTGAGGGATTTCATTCAGACCTCGCAGCCGCTGTTAGGCTGCAGCGTTGTGATGATGCGCTGCTTCGTATCTTCGGGTTGTGAGTAACGGCTCGTCGGAGGCAGCATAATCGCGAATATAGTTAATTAGGTAGGAACCGGTGCTGTTATCTTGACGGACTAATATCCTAACTTCCTATTTTCGCTTAACTTTGAAATTTCGTCTGAACGGGCAGACTCCTTTTGGCACTCAGGACTGTCATTTTCCTTCATTTAATTGGGGATTCTTGGTCCCCAACTTCAGGACTGCTTTCGTAGCCAAAGGTAGTAATGTAGTAAAAAGGTAGTAGTGTGGTAAGGTAGCACTCTCTTTTGATTTTGACTCAGATAGGAAAATGAATTGTCGATAAATGCCCACCCTTCAAGACTGCTGGAGTATGTCTTCCTGAGTCAGCTGTGTATGTTAATAAATTGGACTGCGAGTTCTTCTGAATTAACGAGGTGGTGTAGACAAATGTCATATGCAGTTGTGATTGTTTTTCACTGGCTGTGTTCATCCCGTCAGCCGAAGTGTCTGCATCAACTTTTGAGCTCCAGGGAAGTGTGTAGAGAAGATCTCAGTCTAGGGCTGGGCGATATGGCAAAAAATATGATCACTATTTTTTTTCCATATTGATCAATATCGACATTTATCACGATATACATGGGTTAAAGATCTCCGGCCCCACGCCGGAAATCCGGCGTGCAGAGGTTTTAGATCAGGCAATACATTATTACTAGTGTATACGGGCTCTGATATTACCAGACCGGAACGCAATTTTATTTAAAACAATCACTGACGTGGTGTTTTTTCGGATGAGTTTTCACCAATGGTAGTCTGTTTAGGCGACATACCGGCACGAGAGCACTGTTCTTATCCAATCGGCAACTAGTTTCAAGTTTCTGTGAGGCGCTACCAGGAAGTATTACTGCACAATAGGCTAGCAGGTATTCAAATAGATGGAGCATGGAAGCAAAACTTGTGAAGGCTGGCGCAGACACAAGTACAATTGAACGGGGGGGATAAATGATGATAATAACCTTGGTTAGATGAAAACGGTAACGACGGACAAACGTTCGGTGTATGTTGTCACAAATTAAACGAGCCCAGGAGCTGCTTTGCACCGTATGTTCGGCAACAGGTATTGTCTCAGCATGACACAGATCCCTCACACAAAGCAGCTGTTCGGGCTCTTCGTTATACATCAACGTTGCCGGGAGCTGTGGCCACTGTAACTGCTGCCGCTTCATCCATCCAAGACCGTGTGTGCAATCATAAAGTCCGAATCCGGGACAAGCACAGCTTATTCTAGACAATAGTAGATCGTGTATTTTACATATATTACGGTGAAAATTATCACTCTTAAGAGATATACCTTTTGACATTCATTTTCGCGTAGGAAGGAAAAAGTTAGGCAAGCAGTGCTTGCCTTGCTCACCTTGACGGCACGCCAGATATATATATCATGCTATATATATCAATTTCATGCTTTCACATATTGCATTTTCACTGTTTTTTTTTTATTAACGCTAAATAAAACGAGACACGTTTTCAGTGTTAGCTGTGTACCGTTACCAAGGCAAGCTAGCTAGTCCGAAAGTCCGCATTTATCGCAGAACATGACCTGTCTTTCAGCATAGCGCCAGCGCTAGCTGACCTGTGCAAAACACAGGACAGGACTGCACTCTCCAAATTTAGCGTGTCAAATACACACGCCAGCTACCTATCCACTCATGACATTGCCTGTCACATTAGGCAATGTTTAGCGCACAAGTTGTCAAAGCAGATGTTTTCACAGAACGTTGACGAGTCCGCAATCCGCAACATGGACGGAATTTTCAATGTAAAGCGAGTTCACTGTCGCTTCCGTGGCCCTCGCCGGTTCCGCTTAATTTTTTCCTCGTTTCCAGAGCTTTCATCACCGCCGGTAAGTCAAACGATGCTCTGCGGTAGGAAATGGGCGTGTACTTTGACGTGCAAGCCACAAACTGCAGACTGACTGGCTGTTGTTGCTGTTTTATTTCTGCTGTGTGATAGGCTGTTAGATCTATCCATATCGAGTAAAAATGTCCAAAGCTTATCATCGTTATCGACATAAATTTTATCGCGATCCCGATTCGAGATCGTTTTATCGCCCAGCCCTATCTCAGTCTTAGATAAAAGAAATCAGCTGAATCTAAGAGAGAAAGCTCCTCTTTTGTACTCTTAAAAAATATCTCCATATTGACCATTATTTGTAAAACATGTGCTGATTCCCTGTGGTTTTTCCCAAACTGAAAATGAGGAGAATTGTTGACATGGTCTGTTACTGATGCAATCTGTGGGACAGACGAGATGTGATGGTATTTAATTTAACCAACATAACAAAGGCGACAAAACATACACTAGAATTGTTTTTATTTTTCTCAGTCGACTTAAAGAAAATAAAATATTCTAGCACATAAGAGGGGTTTGTAATCTGGCCTTCCATGCTGGAAAGAAAGAAAAGCCAGTTAATTAGACTGACAGCAAAATTCACAATCATCATCAAATTAGTCTGGATGAGAAGAGTCTCAATGAAAGTGTATTCTGATGTGTTAGCCAGTGTTCAGATAGCTGTCACGAGAAAGCCGGCATCTCTGCCTAGTCTGTTTATGGAAATTGGCTTTTATGGGGTCAGTGGGGGTACAACAGCTGTGTCCCAGCCTGGATTCAGCCTCCCAGGTAGCCCCTCTCCATATCTAATTCATGAGAATCCCACTCACTGTATGGGGAAAGCCAGGGGTCAGAAACTTAATCCAACCAAACTACTGTCTCTCACCTGCAGGGGGTGCTCTGGTGCTGTGTAAGGGGGCAGAGCAGATCGGTGAGTATGTTAATTGTGGAACTGCACACTCTTCAACACACAGGCATAATGACTAAATATGAACAATTTGTAACTAGACATGCTGCCCACACCTTTGTAAATAACATTTATATGAAATATTAAACTTGTTGAATTCTAGCCATTCTCTGTCATTGTATCAATAACCCAGGAAAAAAAACCTATAACTATACAATCAGCATCCACCCATAACAACAGTAAGAGGAGATTCAAAGGTGCAGGCGAGACCAAAAAGGAAGAAAAGTATAGGAAAGTGAAAAAGAGGAACAAACTGCAGACAGTAAGAGTGGAAGGCAGCCACTACTGGTGCACAACCACTGCTGCTGCAGTGACAATGGTTGAGAAATTTTCTGCTAATATGTTTGCGCATGCAAGACGCTGCAAACATATTCCTCAGTTTCTTTCCAAACACCTGCTTGGAAGTGGTTGTCTCTCACTTTGAACACACAGCTGAGCAACCTCACTCTATTTGTCTGTCTGTCTGCTGGATTTGAGTGCATCAACAGGTTTCATTCTTCATGCTTCAGTGCTCCTGTGTGAGTTTAAAGGATGCTAAAGGAGCCTAATGTGCAGTTCCAATGGGGGAACAATGCATGGGAAAACATGCATGTATTACATTACAGATTCATGGAATGAAATGTAATAACATTATACTCATGTGTTTCTGAGGTAGCGGATTACCCCAGTGCTGAATACATACTTCAGCTTATGAATGAATGCTTTTTTGCCACAATAAATGCTTTTAGATTAAGCTGTGTGCACTTTAAAGTGGACAGTCTATTGAATGATATGATGCCCTGATATAGCAGAGGAGATTCTAAACCTGAACATGTGGAAGGTCTCAGTCCTTATCAGTGTCTTTGTCTCTGTCATCATCAGGTGTTTTCCAGGTCAGACTGGTCGATGGGCATAATAACTGCTCTGGGAGAGTGGAGGTCTTCCACGATAATAGATGGGGTACGGTGTGTGATGATGGCTGGGATATGAATGATGCCAGAGTGGTCTGTAGAGAGGTGGACTGTGGGAGTGCTAAGTCTGCTCCAGGCAATGCCCACTTTGGACCGGGGACCGGGAAAGTCTGGATGAGTCGTATTCAATGTTCAGGCCATGAGGGCTCTCTCAAGGATTGCTCAGGGGCCTCGTTTGGACTTTTTTCGTGTCCTCACTCCAAAGATGCTGGGGTTGTCTGCTCAGGTGAGAAACTTCTCTTATTCTGTTATTCATATAATGTAGTACATAGACCTTTCAGACAGCGATTGATTATATACATAAGCAGTCCACTTATAAGAGTATTTTTGGCTTACTCTCATGTAATATGATTCTCAGTTGATCTCAGCTGCACATATGCAAAGAGCTACAAGAAACATACAGCAATGCAGGGGCACCACTACTCAAAACTATGTAGCCCATCAGCTCAAGCTCTGAAACTGTATTGAAGGGCCCAAAATGTAGAGGAGGAGCCTAACCAGAGGGGTTAGGTAGGATATATGGGGACACATGCTGTCGAGAAGCTGGCCAATGCCCCTCACAAAAAAGCAATGGCTGGGGCAAAGCATACAAAAAACTGATCATTTATTTTAACGCTTTCATACATAAGTACATAAAATATTTCCAACTGCACCCCAGTGTGACTTAGTTTATGCTATGTAGCACGCATGTTACTTTACATGGTTTGTTATGTTTTCAGTAGTGTTATTAAGCTTCTCATAGTTTTCACTGCTGCATTTGCCATACTTTGTAACCCAGTGGTAAGCCAGTGGTTGCCCCTCACTCTGAACACACAGCTGAGCAGGCCCCCTCTATCTGTCTGTCTGTGTGTTGGATTTGAGTATGTCAGCAGTTTGAGAGCTTCATGCTTCAGTGCTCCTGTGTGAGTTTAAATGATGCTAAAGGAGCCAAATGTGCAGTTCCAAAGGGGGAACAATGCATGGAAAAAATACATGCATTATATTACCAATTTATGTAATGAAATGGAATAATGTTATACTATACGTCAGGACAGCAGTGTAGCATAGTGGTTAAGGAGAAGGACTTGTGATCAAAAAGGTTGCTGGTTCGATTCCATGCTGGGGCACTGCTGTTGTACTCTTGGGCAAGGTACTTAACCCACAAGTGCCTCAGTAAATATCCAGCTGTATAAATGGATAACATTGTAAAAAAAAAAGTTTAAGCTGTGTAAGTCGCTCTGGATAAAACGCCAGGATAAAACCTCTGCTAAACACCAATAATGTAATAATGTAATGTAATGTTTTTCTGGGGTAGCAGGTTACCCCAATGCTGTATACATACATCAGCTTATGAATGAATGCATTTTTGCCACAATAAATATTTACTTTTAGATTAAGCTGTGTCCACTTCCTTATCAGTCTCCTTGTCTCTGTCATCATTAGGTGTTTTCAAGGTCAGACTGGTCAATGGGAAAGATTCCTGCTCTGGGAGAGTGGAGGTCTTCCACGATAATAAATGGGGCACAGTGTGCAGTGTTGACTGGGATATGGATGATGCTACAGTGGTCTGCAGACAGCTGGGCTGTGGGAGTGCTAAAGAAGCTAAAGGCGATGGCTACTTTGGACAGGGGACCGGGGAAATCTGGAACATTCAGTGTTCAGGCAGTGAGGGCTCTATTGAGGAGTGCTCACAGAATAGGACTGTAGGTAATAGGTGTCGTCACTCTCAAGATGCTGGGGTTGTCTGCTCAGGTGAGAAATTTTCTTATTCTGTCATTCATATAACGTAATTCATGAACAGTGATACATATATGTGATGAATAACATATTATGATATTGTGCTGGGGGATGCTACAGTTACATTTAGCCCATAACTGGCCACAGGGAATTTTTACATTACATTTACATTATTGTCACTTAGCAGGTGCTCTTAAACATAGAGGCATACAAGATGTGAGTACATTTGCATATAGCAGACATTAGATATACATAACTGACAGTTAAACATCTGATCCTAAGTTACTTGTGACTGACAGAAAGTAAGAGCACTCTTAGAAAAAAAGGGTTACAAAGAAGTTCTTCTTGGGGAAAAGGTTCTACTTAGATCCATTAAGTGTTCTTCCACAATGACAAGCCAAAGAACCCAATATGGTTCAAATTAGAACCGTTTTTAATTATAGTGCACAAAAAAGTGTCATCAGAGCACCCTCTGGTGGCCACAGAGAGCCTATGCAGCCATGTAATTCACCCATGCCAAGAGTCGGCACTGTGAAGAGCTGCACTGTCAGACATGGGCGTAAAATACGGGGGGATGGGGGTTGTAACCCCCCCAATAATCAAAACCAGCCAATACAACCCCCCCAAATCATATCATCATGATGAATGACAAAATTTTAACTCTTATAAAACATGATAAAGTGATTGGTTTTCTCGATTCAATGTAAGTAACAAGCAAAGAATAACATTTTTCACCCCCCCGTATTGTAAAACTTGGTTGCGCCCAACCCATCCTCCTCTCCCCAAGTCTTCTCAAGCAGCAGCAGTAGTTGGTGCGAGGCATAGCAAGCAATAATTTTAAATTGTTGGGCTAACAAAAAGAGAAAAACCTCTTCCCAACAGGAGGTATGCTACTGTAATGGCGCTATCACTCATGAGTCAAATAATTAAATGAAAGTCTTATTTTCTGCTGTTCTTTCATTGTATTAGTTGGACTGTTAGATAGCTAGCCATCATAGAATCAGACCACTTTTACCGTAGCTACTAGCTAGTTGCGATTATCTTGCTAGTGTGAGGTATGACTAGTGATTATTTCTAAGGTATATCAAGCGATTATTTATTGTTAACAAATAATAATATAGGAATTATGCATTGAACCTATGTCACTGTAACTATCTAATTCCGAATGCCATTGTTGTTATAGTGCTAATAACTCGTATCTCCAGTTCTAGCAACTGATTATTGACATGGTTTAATATTAGACCTAAAATGGAGTCAAACTGTGAAATCTTGTGATGCTGTGTTCCATAATGATATGGGAATGCTTTTTCCACTTTGTGAAAAGTTAACTTTTTGGAGATATGATGTTTTCATCCGACAGCGACAATATACATGTTTATTATAAAATTCTCGATATTCAATCTATGTTAATGCTTTTAATTGATGACTTGAACATTCGAACAGGCAATAGAACTGATTTCCCGCGCGATGCGGAATTTCGATCTGAGGTAAATTAGAACGATCTAAATTACCTCAGACCAAAATTGGGAGGGTGCCAATGCATGGGTGGATACGAATGCCAATAGAGGCCACATTGTATTAGTATCTCACCCTGTTGTTTTCCTGTAATTTTCTATTGTTTTCAAATTAAAAAAAGACCAAATTAAACGACGTTGCAGTGCCATGTCTTCTTGTTAGAAAGGCTGCGAACCAGGTGGGAAAAAGAACAAATTGACATTAATGTATACAGTTATTAACTTTTGAATTATTTATTTACCAGTTATTAAATGGTGCAAAGGAGGGGTGGGTGTGACAGCTGCCAGGGTCTTGACAGCTATCAATGCGGCAATAATTATCACAGAATAACAGGGATTAAGTACTGTTAAATTGTGGCATAACTAGTACATGGCTGGAGATATGTTCAGGAAGTGATAAATATCCATTTTACTAATACTGGAACAACAAATTGATGCGTTACAAATTTGGTGCTTTTATCACAAAGTGAATGATTTTATGCTATTCCACTGCACTAGTTGGGAAATGTAGATCATGTTGTATTGGTATGTCTCTTCTCCTAAAAATCCATGCGAAACAGCCATTTAACAGCTTTTTGCAAAAAAAAAAAAAAGATCTCCGGGGGGAGGAGTGGGGGGGCTTGCCTCCAGACCCCCCTACATGGGTGGAGACCTCAACCCCCCAATGTTCAACCCAAAGTTACACCCTTGCTGTCAGACCTGTGCATAATTAATAATTAGTCTGCATGAAATATACTATCTTTTAGGATGTTTTATTTCATGCATTTGTAGATTTGAGGCACAAAAATTGAATGGGTACTCCTCCTCTACAGCAATGCAAAGTTATAATACACTAAAAAAGAGTCTACATGCTTCTACATACTGGAAATATTCTATGAAATATAAACACCAACAATTAAAAACCCTGCATGAACATGTAAAGGTTTTCTAAATCTATTTATAGTACACACGATAGCTGAATTCTATGAATTATCTTGGTTGTTTTGATTGTATATTTTATATTAACTTTTTTAAAATAATGAATTGTAATTAATGAATTTAAAATACCATCCTTAGTCTCAACAAAAGGAATTTTTAAATTTTGGAAAGGTATTAATAACATGGACTACAGATACTATTTCAAGCTGAGTGCTAATGGGAGAACAACAGGACACAGGTTGCCCTCAATCAGAATTTTTGGCCTGTTCTCCACACATCTGATATGCTTTTGAGTTTCAAAATACCAGTATTACTAACAACAGCTTGTGTTGTAATGTTATGTTTGCACTGTTGAAATAGGGTCCAAAGAGTTTTGTAAATGATTTTTAAATCAAAAAAGATCTGATTCACTCCACATTTTGCATAGTTCAGAAGTACAGTACATAGTTCAGTTGTACAAATATGTTGCAAGAGTTAAGCACTTTATTGCTTTGGGCAGGGGCAGAGCCGATGGCTCATTGCAGAGGGGCGAGGACCTGTAGTGGGCCCTTATACAGCCTATTATAGGCTGTATGGAGATGCAAGACAGATCCAAGGGGAAACTTATGGAGACGGAAGGGCGGAACAGAGAAATGCAGATTACAATGAGGTGTGCAGCAGACCTCATTGCGTGAGACCGGTTTTAAATACCGCGGCTCCATCAGCAATGACGGCGATGGGAAATAAAACAAGACAGCCGGCGATTGCCTAGTTCCTATACTTTGAGACTCGAACAGAGGGCATAATTTTTCTGTTTGTACACTTACACAATGATACTGGTCAGCAAATAACGTTTTCTGTAACTCTGTTGTGTCTCTGCTCAGTCAAAATAAATATTGCGGTGAGAAATTCAGCAAGGGGTTGGTCGAAACCATTACGCCCACCGTCTGACTTTTTATTATTTTTTTGCCGCAATCAAGACACACAAACTTTATTCAAAATATTCAACTAAACAGCAAAAATGCATGTTCAGTCAGGCAGATTGGGCCCAAGGTGGGCCCCTTTGTAACTGGAAGAACCGTGGGCCCGGGGCAGCCGCACCCTCTGCCCCCCGCGCTCGCTCCGCTACAGCCTAGGGGGGTTTAAATAGGACTGTGCCACACAGGGCTGGTGTCAGCTGTGTTCTTCTCCACAGATAGAGACGAGTGCACAGACACCTCTGTGTGCGGCCCCAATGCAAACTGCAGCAACACTGTGGGGTCATACAGCTGCTCCTGTCACCATGGATACAGAGCCCCCCCAGGGGTGACTCTTACCAACTCCAACCACCCCTGCCAAGGTAAAAGACAAATACACACACACACACACACAAACACACACATTTTTTTCTCGCAAATCTAGATTTATTTGGCTTTTGTATATTGTATTTGTACATCAGGGAGAAATTTTGGGAAAATAAATAAACCCGGAAGGTTTTGGAAAAGTCATGGAAATTTGCTTCACAAATACCTGTATAATAGTGTCAGTGCTGCGGCAACGTAGCTGGTTGTTTGTTTTTCCCTGCCATGTGCTTTTGTGTTCGTGTCTCTCCCTTGCCTGCCCCGCCCCTTGTTTCCCTGCCCGATTGCTCATCTGCTTCACCTGCCCGCTTGTTCACCTGTGTCTCGTTTTCTTGTTAGCGTGTTCCCTTTATATTCCAGTCTGTTTCTTAGCCCTTTGCCAGTTCGTCTCAGTTTATGTTTCGTAACCAGCGTTTTTCCTCAGTCTTGCTATTCTGCCTGCCCGTTTTGACCTTGCCTGTTTTTCTCAACCTCGTTTTTGGATTTCGTCTTTGTACCATTAGCTGTGTCTACCTGGTTTTTGATATCGCCTGTTTTTCGACTCTGTCTACTGGATTTTCCCCTTTTCGGCATTAAATCATCGGTTGCCGTTCTCCGCTGTCTGCGCCTGAGTCCCTGCCTGAGCCCCCCTGTGACAAATAGAGTATATGTGGTTCAGTTAAGATCGACTGAGAAAAATCTATATTGGTTAACGCTTTCGCACATAACTTATTTTATGCTATGTAGCGCACGTGTTACGTTATATTTTCATTAGCGCTTTAAGCTTCTCATATTTTTACTGCCGCATTTGCTGTATTTTTAATGTTAAATCGTTTCCTCAAAGCTAAAATTACATGGGGGGGTTAGGACGATTCCAAGGGCCTAGCACTGACAGGGAACTATTATTATTATGAATAATATAATCATCATCATAAGTAAGTTAATGTAATTAAAAGCATAATTATATATAATTTTCTATACAAACTTGTGGTTTGTTTCTCCATTTTTGGCAAAATTATCAGGATAGCCTTTATATTTCACCCCTCTCTCTGTTCATTGCATGGTTCCGCCTTGCGTAGGTACATTTTCCAGCAACGATCACAGAGCGCGCTAGAATCTTTGTTTTCCGGTAGGTTCGGGATATCAAAAACGAAAAGCGAGGCAACAAAGTTGAGAGAGAGAAAAGGGGCCGACAGTTAGTCACCCTTTTTTTTTTTCTTCAATAGAAAGCTATATTTATTTACGGACCTTCCTTTGATGCCCATTAACACGTAGCTACCTAACCAACATTACTATTGTGGCTTAACCACTGCCCGGATGATCTGGCGAACTAACAAGTTAAGTTAACTTACAGTGCAGTCGGTGTCATTTTGCTGAAATGTTCGGTAGGTTAACTTTATCGCCACTGAAAATGAGATGAGTGCAGTTTTGGTCCAAATATAATTAATATAGCTCAGTGAATTTGTAGCCAGCTAGTGTGCACTCTTGCTATAGCTAGCTAACTAGCATACATGCTAACTAGCTTGTTCACTAATCAGGTCTGCCCTCGTCATGCACACATGGGTTAAAGACCTCCGGTCCCATTTTTAGATTTCAGATCAGACAATGAATTATTACTAGCATATACAAACTCTGACATTATCAGACCGGAACGCAATTCTATTAAAAACAATCACTGACGTGGTGGTTTTGACCAATAGTAGCCTGGCACGAGAGCACTGTTCTTATCCAATCGGCAACTAGTTACAACAAGGATTGTATTAGTTGATTACTGCACAATACGCTAGCATTCATTCAAATAGATGGAGCATGGAAGCGAAACTTGTGAAGGTTGGCGCAGACACAAGCACAGTAGAACAGGGGGTGAAAAATGAATGGCGATGGGCTTGAAAAAACGGTAATGACGGATAAACGTTCGTTGTCACATTAAACCTGCTTTTGCGCTGTGTGTTCGAAGAAACACAGTATGGGACAAGCGGCAGAAGTCACTATCTCGACATGATAAAGACCCCTCACACACCTCTTATACATCAACGTTGCCGGGAGCTGTGTCCACTGTAGCTGCTGCCGCTTCATCCATCCAAGATTGCGTGTGCAATCATAAAGTCCGCGTTTGTACATTTATAGCAGAACATGACCTGTCTTTCAGGATAGCACCAGCGCTACCTGACCTGTGCAAAACAGTATCACAGGACAGAACTGCACTCTCCAAACTTAGCGTGTCAAGTACACAGGCCAGCTACCTATCCACTCACGGCATTGCCTGTCATATTATGCAATGTTTAGCGCACAAGATAAAACGGATGTTTTCACTGAACGTTTCGAGTCCACAAACCGCAGCATGGACAGAATTCTCAACGTATTGGTCCGATTCTATGATGATGACTTGGACAAAATTGTAACACAGCATCTTGCTGCTCGACCAACTTTTATTGAAGTTGCACTTGTCATTTTAATAGCATTTAAGAAAAAACGGAAGCACTTTTAATTTGAGCACTGTAATACAAAATTGTATTAATAATTGTATTTATTATTGTTGTCATACAATTTTGAATTACCCCCTCCCCCCTCCAAAAAAAAATCAGGCTCAGAAAATTTTGTTGCTTTAAGCCCTGTGCACAGATCAGGCACCCCTGAGCGGCTGATCACACCGGTGTGACCGTACGCGCGAAAGGTTAAACAACAATACTTTAATGGTCGGGCAGATCTGTTACGTCACTTGACGTTATGTTGTTCTCTGCGTGGGGTAACGTCGGACTCCGACCTGAGTGTGTGGATTGTTTTTGGGGGGTTCAAACAGGGAAGGTAATCTTCTGTTAACGCTCAGTTAGGTTAATGATAAATAGGAGGCATAGTTGGTTTAAAATCTTCGTAGTTACAAAATCTTGTATTCCAAAAGACAGTTTCTCTCTGACACTGCTGCCTTTTGAAGTTAATGTCAGTGTTACTGGACACTTTTATTTACTTATTTATTTTTCAAACATCACTGCCCCCCAGTCATTTATGTTAATTAGGGCTACACAATGGAGTTCTCGGGGTTTGACACATTTTATTCTTTGCTTGTTTATTTTGTTATGTTTATTTTGTATCAAACCACATAGCTTGTCATTAATTTTAGTTAATATATACTGTGGTAAATTTTGACATGGATTTTTATTTTATTTTATGTATACACAGACGTTTCAGAGAATGTATGGTCATGAAAATTTGCCTCAAAGGCATGGAAAAGTCATGGAAATTTATTGGTAAAAATGTGTATGAACCCTGTAAGATACAATAAGGTTCATGATGGGAGCAGGTTATTTGATCCAATCATGTTTGTCATTTTCCCTGTAATCTAGAGTATCTATGTAGCACTCTGAAGCCTAGGTTTGGGGCGTCTCATGACAGTGTTCAAAACCAGTGCAGCACAGTTTTCAAGACTCTGAGTAAAGTAAAGTCAGTAAAGTACAAAGAAAACACTCATGCATTTCCACAAAGGTACAGCGTGTGGGGGGAGTTAAATAGGACTGTGCCACACAGGGTTTGTGCCACACAGCTGTGTTCTTCTCCACAGATATAGACGAGTGCACAGACACCTCTGTGTGCGGCCCCAATGCAGACTGCAGCAACACTGTGGGAGGATACACCTGCTCCTGTCACCATGGATACAGAGCCCCCCCAGGGGTCACTCTTACGAGTGCAATACACCACTGCCAAGGTGAAGGACAAACACACACACTTTTTCATGATATTACATTTAGCACTCTTATTCAATAACAGTGGACTCACATAATAGTTTGCTATGATATCTTAGACTTTTGTTGCTACCTTAAATTCATTGATAGCCAGATGCGTTGACAGCTAGCAGTAAATAATTAGCATTCAAGCTTAGTTATTGAGTGATTTGAATTTGTGGCCATTACCACAGCTTAACTTGTAAATGAATTAACAACTATGTGATTGCGTTCTGTTCTGTCAATGGTTATATTGTCCTTCATCCAGAACATGACACAAAAACTGAAATTTATCAGTTACAAGCTTGCTTTCTTCATTGGAATTATGTTTTCAATTAGTATTGATCAATATTAGATTAGAGTGTGGTGCTGCATATTTATTACTGTTGACCTGGGATAGTCATGTGATGTTGTCACAGTTGTCCTTCTTGTGGGTCTTAATGGAAATGTAGTCCTGAGCTCCAGTTCCAGGTTTTACTAGATTCCTCCCCATTATCTGCTTTCACTGTCTCTGGACAGACAGGCCTGTGTTTGAATTGAATGTATTATTTGTGTTCCAGATGTGACAGAGGGAGGAGAATGTACGGTGAGAGCTTTCATTCTGTGGGAGGGAGGTTGGGGTCCAGACAGCAGGGAGTAAGAGTGCAAGAAAGGTCTTGTAACTGCCCCCAAAAAGAGACCAAACTCCTCCTTGCATTGTCTGCATCAATGATATTTCACATTTTTCAAACATGAGTCTTAGTGCAGCACTGTGTGCCTGCAAGAAGTTTTGACAGGGCTGTGCGCCCTCTCTAGCTTCAGAAATCCTCCCCCACATGATCAGTTCTGCTTGGCTGTTTCTTCCAGGGTAAGTCAAAGGAGCAGTGCCAGCTGGACTCTCTGGATAATCTGCTAGACAACAGCAGTTCAATGGTACTTCCATCCGAAGTGAATTCAGTATCTCCTGCCATATTTACTGTGCTGTGTAGTTCTGCACAGATAGTGGCAGCCATGTTGCAATGGAAGGATGCTTCCTCTCTGTCTTTTTCTTTGCCTTTTTCTTCACTTCTTCCACACCCACCCCTCCCTTCCTCTTCCTCTGTGCTCAGTCTGTGTGTCTGTGGAGATTGAGGGACTCACTGTATATAAAAATTATCGGCAGAAGCCATGCTGATTTATTCACAGATGTGTCGCTGCAACATTATTACCTTTCTGTTCTGCTTTTGCTGTATTTATATTTTGCTATGCTAATGTTATCATTACTGTGTAACTATCATGTTAAAGTTTTATAATTACCGTGTTATTACTGTGTATTGCTGGCATTGTTGCTGTTATTACTTTGTTATAACAGTGTTATTGCCTCACTGTGTAGACACCAAAAAAATTGCTGAATGTGAGCCTGAGTGTGATGGATCTGCTGTCCCAGTGGAAGGGGGAGGTGGGACAGAGGGAGATAGATGTTGCACTGAAGATCCCAGAGAAGCTGGCGTCAGCGCTGGTGAAGCCAACACAAACCCAGCACAGGGAGAACATTACTACTGAAAAAATAGGTTTGTACCCTCTGATAACCTGAGTCGGTGGGTGTGGTCAGCTGACCTTGGCCCAGTTTTATGATGACCTTTTGACCCTTTGCTCCCATAGCCAGCAGATCCAAACCCTTTCCCAGAGATCACTGCATTCAGGGCTGTATCTCAATAAGCTTTCAGTTCTGTTCAGTTAGACTCTATGTTTAGCAGGTCCAACTATGACATACTTTTCCAGTAATCTGCTGCTGTAGGTCATATGTGAAAGAGCTATGTTGATTCTGGTTTGTTTTCTGTAGTAAATACAGAACTGATGTGACAGATCAGGGCAGGGTTGAGTGAGGGCTCAGCTCTTTTTATGCTGTGGAGTTCACCTCAACGCTACATCCCTTACCACTCATGCAGGAGCATCAAAGCAAAATTCATGCAATCTGCCAAGACACCTGCATGCAGATAACTCATTACTTTTCATTATTGTAATTTAGCAGACACTCTTTTCTATAGATACTTATATAGGTTACAATTTTTATATGTTATCCATTCATACAGCTGGGTATTTACAGAGTAGATTCTGGGGTAAGTACCTTGCCCAAGCAGGGATTGGGACCAGCAACCTTTCAGTTGCTATCCCTGCTCCTTACCACGGTGCTGCACTGCCAAATACATTTACGGTGACAGTGGCTAAATGAAGCCAACAAATTCAAAAAGCCGCCTCAAATTGGAAAGTGAGATAACTCAAAATTCGACAAGGAGGTTCCTAAAATGAAACATTAGACTCAACTTAGACAAAAAAGTTAATTGCTTTGTTCATGTAGTGAAACAACATAATCAAACCAGTGTAAAAATGCATCAATGAGAAAGGACTTGTATTTTGCAGTATTAATACTGCAATTAACAGGAGTCTATACATGCATTTCATATTATGTTTCTGGCATGAAAACATTTTTAAATCAACACTTTAACATGTGAGCAAAGCAACAAAAGAGATCTAACAGATTTTGAAAGAGGTCAACGGCAAAAATACGTAATGTGTCAAAGGGAACAGCGTCGAAAATCATAATAAGATATATAATGACATAAGCCAAATGAGGATTCGGGGAAGTTCTCAGGAAAGGAAAGTTCAACAGCAGTCACAAATCAAAGCTCAAGGACAGGGATGGACAGACACTTAACAGGATAGTTCCCAGAAAAGAAAACACTAGCCTGAAAAGTTACCACAGAGCTGAACCTACACCTCTGTTACCCAGTATCAACAAAAACTATACACATGGGTTAAATACCTCCGGCCCCATTTCGATCAGGCGATGAATTATTATTAGCGTATACGGGCTCATATTACCAGACCAGAATGCAATTTTATTAAAAACAATCACTGAGGTGTTTTTTTTTCAGATGAGTTTTAACCGGTAGCCTGTTTAGGCGACGTACTGGCACGAGGGCACTGTTCTTATCCAATCTGCAACTAGTTTCAACTTTCTGTGAGGCGGTACCAGGAAGTATTTGCGGGGACTGTATCAGTTGATTACTGCACAACAGGCTAGCATGCATTCAAATAGATGGAGCATGGAAGCGTAACTTGTGAAGGTTGGCGCAGACACGAGCACAATATAACGGGGGGTGAAAATAAATGGAGATAGGCTTGGTTAGATGAAAACGGTAATGACGGACAAATGGTCGGCGTATGTTGTCACAAATTAAACGAGCCCAGGAGCTTCTTTGCACCGTGTGTTCGAAAAAAAATACAGTATGGGACAATCGGCAAAAGGTATTGTCTCAGCATGATACAGATCCTTCACATATAGCAGCTGTTGGGGCTCTTATACGTCAACGTTGCCGGGAGCTGTGGCCGGTGCTGCTGCTTCATCCATATAAGAGTGCGCGTGCAATCATAAAGTCCAAATTTATAGCGGAACATGACCTGTCTTTCAGGATAGCGCCAGCACTAGTTCACCTGCGTAAAACATCACAGGACAGAACTGCACTCTCCAAACTTAGCGTGTCAAGTACACAGGCCAGCTACCTATCCAGTCACGGCATTGCCTGTCACATTAGGCAACGTTTAGCGCACAAGCTGTCAAAACAGATGTTTTCACTGAACGTTGGTGAGTTCACAAACTGCAACATGGACAAAATTCTCAACGTGTTGGTCCGATTCTATGATGATGACTTGGATAAAGTTGCAACACAGCATCTTGCTACTCGACCAACTTTTATTGAAGTTGCACTTTTCATTTTAAATAGCATTTAAGAAGAAAAGGAAGCACTTTTAACTTGAGCAAGGTAATACAAAATTGTGTTAATGTATTTTTTTGTTGTTGTTGTTTTACAATTTTGAATTAAAGCTGTTGCGGTAATGCTAAATGTACCTGCATCCATAAAAAAAATCAGGATCAGAAAACTGCCTGTTCAATTACAATCAACAAATTCATAATCACGTTTTTATCACCTTTCTGTAAGAGGTGCAAACATTCGCCATCGGGCCAGAAGCCAACATGACAGAAACACCTCAGCTAAAATCCAGAGACAACCTTCTGAAAATTGATCTACTCAGCATTGCTAAGAACAACAACGGTGAGTCCACAATCCACACCTCAGCCAGTCACAGGGTGTTCTGTTCATTACTCGATCTTTTTGGATCTTTTTATTCCATTTTTCATTCATTCCATTTTTATCTGATAATTTAACATTTTCACCTTTCACCTTGTTCACCTTTGTTTTCTACTTTCCTTGACCTTCTTTCTACTTTCCTTGACTTAACTAGCTCAGTTTAGTTGTTTTAGCACTTAAAGCTTACGCTAAGGTCTTCTACACTACTGTAGCTTGCTTGCTGTTCCTCACTTGGATAAAAGCGTCTGCCAAGTGACCTAAATGTTTAACATCACACTTTGCAGTGTATGTAATTAATGTGATATTTCAGTATTTGAAGGAACCCTTTAACACATTTATGTGATGTTGTCAAAATCATTTTGATAGCTGGTAAACACACATGACCACATATGGCTCAGTAAGACATCATTATAACCTCAACTGATGATGTATGTAGGTTATGCCCCTTAGAAGTTCTGAAGGGAAGCCTACATTTGAATGAAGTGTAAGTCTTAGATTTCTGTTGGTTCTGTTGGTCTGTTCTGCAGGATCTGGAGCGGTGGTCTTCATAGCCTATGCCAACATGAAGGATGTGCTGAAGGCTGAATTCTTCCACATGGAGAATGACACCATCAAGACCATGATGTCCAATGTGGTCTCTGCCTCCCTCCCCAATACCAAAAACACAACGCTGCCTGAACCAGTCAACTTTACCCTGAGACACCTCACAGTGAGTTCTTTGCTCCATCCATACCCCTCACTGACCCAGAACAACACACCAACTTTAGCCCTTTCTCATAGTCACCTAACATTAATACCCAGGAAACACAAAATTTGGTCCTTACCCTTTTCATTCCCTTTACTAAGCCCTTAAAACAAACTTTATACCTTCACCTAATTATATCTCTCAGTAACCCACAATAACAGTTACCTGTTAATAACACACCACCTTTAGACCTTTTCTATACACAGCTCTCATTCTTTTAAATGATCTCTAATAACACTTAGTGCAATAACTTCAGTCCTTACTCAGTCACACGTGAACCTGTAGGACTGTGGGACCAGGGTTGAGTGTCTCTGCTGTAGCTTTTGATGTTGTATCAGTCCCTGTAGTCCACAGTTTCCATCAGTTAGACCCATTGATTTGTCAAGACAAGAGTCAAGAGAGATTTTATTGTCAGCCCATCCATCAAGACATTAAATGGAAAAAGTGGCAGGCAGGAGTGAGCAAGTAAATTGTAAAAGTGGCTATGTGAATTTAGGTAGAATTTCAGAAGTACTGTCTTTAAATTTGTGTTGTTGGAGTCCAGTGAAGAAGCCGTTGGCGTGAGCCGTTTGTAGCTTGCTGATTCTCCCATAGAGTTCACCCAGGGCCCCGCTAGCATTAGCATTGGTGCTAGCGCTAGGGGGGATGTAAACAGCAACGATGATCACTGTTGTGAACTCGCTTGGGAGGCAGAAAGGTCTACATCTGGCTGCCAAGACCTCTACGAGTGCTAAGCAGTGAGCAGAGACGATCGCCGCTTTCATGCACCATTCCTTGCTGATGTAAACACACAGGCCTCCACCGCGGGTCTTACTGGACAAAGCAGCAATCCTGACCGACCAGAAAGCTGGAAGTAGGGCTGCAGCGGTTTAGAAATTTCCTTACAGCGGTATTCGAAGAATGCCACCTTGTTTAATTATTCATTCATTTGACGTTACCTGTCCCTTAACCCTTTCGCGCGTACGGTCACACTGGTGTGATCTGCAGTTTAGCGAGTATGATAAAATTGGTGCGATTAGAACACTAGATTGGAAAAAATTCTAGCTAATTTTAGCTTTGAGGAAACAGCGACTTAACGTTAAAAAATTAGGGTTGTCAAAATAACGCATCAAAAAATTAACGCAGATTAATCACACTCTATGATTTCCTGTGATCCCATACGTCATTGTGCATTGAAGCGTTTATCATACCCGACTGCAGGTTAGCTAAGTTCTTTTACATCATACACAGAAACGTATCCACATTTGCGCAGTCAGTAAATGTGAATAAAGTTCGCATTGGTGTAATCAACTGGTATGTGCTGTGCCTCCCTCTCTTTCTCGGCAGGTGGACCCTGAGGGTAATCTCACCTGTGTGTACTGGAATCATAGCAGGTGGATCGTGGATGGCTGTGAGCTCACAGAGACTAACTCCAGTTACACCGTGTGCACCTGCATCCACCTGTCCACCTTCGCCCTCATCATGCAGACAGACAGACCACCTGAGGTGAGGAGGGGAGGGAGACAACTAAACCAAAGAAAAGACAAACAGATGTATTAGGTGGGTCTCAGCCAAGGGTATGATAATAAAATTACTTCAGTAACAGAGCACTAACTCATGTGCTTCCTCAGCTCAATCCAACACAGACAGTTGAGTCCTTATTAGGTGGAATATAATCACTCAATAAAATCATATTTGATATGCTTTTGTAATAAAGAAATTGACGCATAGTGCTAAAGGGAATATATTTCATGTAGATGTCTGAGATAGCACTCAGGTGTTGACTGGCCTCTAAGATGACACTAGTCTATGCTGATTTGAGACAGAAAGATGCCATAATGAAACATCTTACAGGTTCATATATTTAGAAATAATTTTGCTTTTGAGAGGACCATTGTTAATGCAAATGTTAATAAATATAAAAATTCGGAAATTTTCCTCTCGGGTTCCCTTGTGGCAGCCAAAGATGAATTTATCTTTATGCTTTGGATCAAATCATTTTTGTTGGCTTATCTGTGCTCACCTGACAGGAAGAAACGCAGCTGCAACACATTCAAAGTATGCAGTTACTAACAGCTGAAGCAGAGGAAAGCTTAAGAGATAAATTCCATAAATCTCTACATGTGTTCTTTTAAGGGAATGCTGCTGTTGAGGTTAGAGGTAAAGAAAATGTTCTGTAATAGAAAGGTAGCAAATTATGTCCCTTATGAAAGAGCGGCTGGTAGGGTGGGTGGCGGCTTAATTTGAAACAACAAAAATAATCCGAAAATAAAATATTTTATTGCATTGGCCTGTATCAAGACTTGCAGTTTTATTCAAGGTACAGTTATACTTGGAAAAAGATGGTAGTTTTGTGGATGGATTTTAGACTTCCACCAAGGGTGGAGCCATGCTAATAGGAAAAAAAGTCTTGTTTTTGTTTGTGACCTCAACCCCTACTGATTGTATTTAAATGGAGAAAATTGAAAAATTAGTGTTTGTTCCCTGCATCAACAGGTGCTAACAAAATGTGTAACTGACACCTGAACTTCTGTTTTTAACCCCTAGAACCCGACAGCTATAAATTGTGGACATGTTAGCTTCCCTCATTCACCACTGAATAACTTGCATAGCAACTTCCCGTTTGTTTTGTCATTCACAGGAGGCTTGTTATTTCAGTGTGTTGAATGTATCATCAGTCAATGAAAAATCGGCTCTGTAACAGAGAAATCTGCCTGTGTTTTTATCAGGAGTTCTCTGATTTACGTCAAAAAGAACCACAGTTCATTTCTGTTCAATATCTCTATCATTTCAGCACGTAGAAAGATTTTGTATGTACCAGAAACATGGGTCTTACATGGTGGTCAATCAGATGTCAGTAAAGAACAGGATTTTATACAATGAAAACAGGATCAGCACCTGCTGGTGTCTGCAGTATATTCAGAAGTGCATCTCTGAGCTCAGCTAACCATGTAAATGAACAAATTTGATGATTACTGAAAGCTTTTCTTTTTATCTGTAATAGACCTGAAATGTGAATTGAATTATCATGACATCTATGTGATTGCAATTGCTTAAAATCTATATATTTATGTATTGTTGATTTGTATTGATTTTTTATCATCATGTAACTTATTGTTGTGATCTATATGTTTTTTACATGCATTTTATATCAGGGTTTATGTAAATAGTATTCATTGTCTGCAGTGTGTCATGAATAAATTATGTAAATAATTAATGAAGAAATGAAAAACAGCACTTTTGTCTAATTTTCAAATACCTGACCATAGCTTTGCCTGGCACTCAACTGATATTTTTTTATAATGCAAAACAATGGAATGTCCCTCTCATAGAGACAACTGAGCTGGAATTTGCTTTTGGATGTGTGATCAAGTAATTTTTTTTTAAGTAAAGTAACGATTTCATGTCATATGAAAGGACATATAAAATGTCTTGTTGGCATTTGCCATTATAAAAGTTAAACAAAATGATGCATGGCTTGTGTGGATAGGTATCACAGATCCTGAGAATTCTGCATAAAACTAGGCAGAGGCCAAAACCTCAAGAAACATCAAAAAGTCAGAGTTCATGGCGTTTTGAAGTGTCAATGTGATTTCTGTGATTGTTGGATGTTTCCAGGATGACATCATCTTGAATTGGATCAGCATGATTGCATTGTCAGTGGGGCTGCTGTTTCTGGCCCTGGCCATCCTGACCTTCATCCTCTTTCGCTGGAACCCTAAAGTCAGCAACACAGCACGCTTGAACCTCTCCATCTGCCTCTTCCTGGCCCACCTGCTCTTCCTGCTGGTGCAGAGTTTCCTCTCTCACATCCAGAAGCACAAGGTTCTCCACCCACAGCTCCCAACCTTTACCTCATATCCAAGACTTCATCACTCTGTATAATCTGAGTGTCAGCTGTCACCTCAGTTTCATTTGTAGTCTCAACATGACAAGGTGACCTGGCTATAGGTCTATGGGAGCTTGACAGTGACCAATCAGAACGCAAAGATGCTGAAATTTATAGTCTACAGATGTAAGTAGATTGACAATGTCAAGCTAGATATGACTAGCAAATTAGCTGACTATAAAAAGAAAGGAAATACCTCGCTACCTAAATACGTAGGTTAAGTTTTATTGATGAAAAAGTACACAAGCAATGCTTTCTTGTAAATCATTTTTGAGTGATGATGGATAGTAATTTCAGCATGTAAAACGTCTTTTGCTGTACAAAAATCAGTTGGCACCAATCATGTCTGTCTCACCAGAAATCAATCAAGAAACCAGTCTCCTGAATTCAATGAACATTCGTACATCACTTAGACAACATGCCTCACGGTTAATTGCAGGTGTCACTTCTCTTCCATCACAAATAGTTCGGGAAGTTCAGTGATCACTAAAGCATCATAGAAGGTAGTGAGCATAACAGAAGGTTTGCATTTTTTCCACTTTGTGATGATGGTGGTAATGATGATGTGTCCCTCCTCAGCTGGTGTGTGCAGTGATCTCGGGCGTGCTGCACTTCCTCTTCCTGTCCAGCTTTGTGTGGATGTTCCTGGAGGCTCTGCAGCTCTTCCTGTTGGTGCGCAACCTGCAAGAAGTTAGGGTTATACAGCAGGAGGGAATTCACTGGGGCTTCCTGCTGGTGATTGGCTACGGCATCCCCTGCTTGGTGGTGGGTGTGTCTGCAGGAGTGGTTCCCAAAGGATACGGCAGCGACAAGTAAGCACAGAGAGGGGCAGAGCCAAGTGGTTGGGGCGCGGCATTTACAGGGTGACCTACTATTGTTCTGTACCCAGCAGATTTTCTTGTTTGAGTAGGATTTTTGATGTTTGCAGATCAGAGAAATTAACTGGTTCACAAGCCATTGATTAAAGTACTCCTGGGTAAAGGAAATCTAGCAGCATTGTGGGCAGCTATGAGATTTATGTAGACATTGTTCTGGATCAGCCTGGAACTGATCTTCCCTGCTGTCATGGTGCTGGACTTGACTCCATACTGGACTGGATTTGATTGATTTGTGTGATTGTGTTTCCTTTGTCTTTCTCCTGTAATTCTGTGTCTGGTTGATCGTAGATGCTGGCTGGAGATTGATAAGGGCTTCAGGTGGAGTTTTTTGGGGCCAGTGTGTTTTGTCCTTGCAGTAAGTACTAAAATTACATTATATTACATCATATGCATTTAGCAGATGCTCTTATCCAGAGTGACTTCCATCACAAGAGAACATAAGTGTATCAGTTCAATTTAAACGAGCAACAGTGTCAGTCCAGACTAACAACACTCCCAGACCAGTGAGTGTGTGCTTAACACTGTTCAAGCCCTACCACAAGTTACCTTGTGCAATCTAACAGAAGCCAAGTATGCCATGATACTACAGTCCCTAGAACACAGAACCAATATACATCATAATACTATGCATAAAATACTAGAGGTACCAGGTGTGAGGGGGCGGGGATTGAAGTGGGACCAAGATGCAGTCTGAAGAGGTGGGTCTTCAGTCTCCATCAGAAGATGGCCAGCAATTTCACTGTTCTAACTTCCATGGGGAGTTCATTCCAACACTGAGCGACCAGTACAGCTAGGGATCGTCTCTGAGAAGAGCAATCCTGTCGGGTTGGGACAGTCAGTTGCCGTGTAGATGCAGAGCGCAGCGATCTTGAGAAAACATAGGGTTTGAAGAGCGATATTAGATATGAGGGGGCTGTCCCAGTCATTGTATGCCAGCACCAAGGCTTTGAACGTAATGCGAGCGATGACAGGATTCCATTGAAGTGAGATGAGGAGAGGAGTAACTTGACTACGTTCAGGGAGATTGTAGACAAAACGTGCAGCTGCATTCTGGATTACTTGTAGAGGTTTGATTGCACAGGCAGGAAGGCAAGCAAGGAGGGAGTTACAGTATTGCAGGCATGTGAGGGCCAGGGCCTGAACTAGGACTTGACTAATCTGTTTGATTTCTGTTTCCAGTTACAGTCTGACTCTGTTTAAACTTTTGATGATAATAAACCATTGTCTGACCTGTACAGGTGAATGTCATCCTCTTTATTACCATCATTGCATACCTGCGGTTTGCCTTGGCTGGCCGGAACAAGGAAATCTCTCAACTGAAAGACACCAGGTAGGAGAAAACAGGTGCAGGAATGAGAGGACAGGTGTGGCTAAGAGATTTTAATTGTCAGGCTGAGGGGGCTCAGGCAGGGACTCAGGCGCAGACAGCGGAGGATGGCAAACGATGTTTATTGCCAAAAGAGGGAAAATCCAGAAGGCAGAGTCGAAAAACAGGCGAAGTCGAAAACCAGGATAACACAGCAAAGGCACAAAAGCGAAATCCAAAAATCGAAGTCGGGACAAAACAGGCAGAAACAAGACAGGCAGGCAGGCAGGCAGGCAGAATACTAACTGGATAAAACGCTGGTACGAAACAGAAAACTGAGACGAACTGGCAACGAGACAAGAAACAAGCAGGGAATAAATAGGGCGAGGCTGAAGAGGACATGGGATGCAGGTGAGCAGGCAGGCAGGTGGGGACGGCAGGTAACCAGGTGGGCGGAGACAGGGCGGAGAGCAGGGCAGGGCTGGAACACAGGGAAAAACAAAAGCACATGGACAGGAAAAACAAAAACAAAACCCAGCTAAGAAGCTGCAGTCCTGACATTAATTTTAGCTAGGTGCCAACAGATAGAGGGAAAAAACAGTTGCAAGTAAAAATAAAGGAACAAAAGGATAAATACAGGTGTAAGAGAATAGACACAGGTATCAGATACCTCTGTTGCAGACCCATCTCTCTTTCTTTCTCTTTCTTTGTGTCTCTGTGAAGGATGATGGTGGTAAAAATACTATTCCAGTTCATCATTCTTGGTTGCCCCTGGATATTTGGCTTCTTTGTGAATAAACACAAGGTGCTGGAGTATCTCTTCCTGCTTACAACCTCCCAGCAGGGCACATTCATCTTCCTGGTGCACTGTGTCTTCAGAAAAGAGGTGAACACCCACCTGTTCTACCCACCTGTGCCCCTTTTCCCCACTCACTGTCCTGGTACCAATCTGCCTTACCTGCTTACCTACCTTATCTTTTATTGTTTCTTCTCACCTCTACGCCTGATGTTACTTCCCTGTCCCTGTCTCTACCTCTGTTGCATTCATTATTTTACCACTTTTACCTCTAACCAATAACCCATCTCACTTACATATCTGCATCATCCCCATTCTGTCTCACCTGTATCTCTGATATGTCTTTTCCATTTCTTCTGTCTCACCTGAATCTCTACTCTATCTCACTGATCTCATACCTCCACTGACTCACCTGTACCATTATACGATCTCACCTATCTTCCATCTCAATTTTTTTTACCCAAACCTGTGCTCTATCTCACCTGTGTGTGTTGCAGGTTCAGGAACAGTACAGGCAGTGGTGGAAGAACATCTGCGGTTCCAAGGATGCCTCTGAGTCCTCCCACTCATTAACAACATTCACAACATCCCAGACCGCCACAGTGAGTGAAAGCTGACAGAAACCAGGTGCCATTAACTGCTCTGCAGTGGAAAAGGGCCTGTATCCATGCTGTATCTTATAATGTACCAGTCATGCACTGAGAGGGGAATCAGATTTTTCCTGCACATTAGTCATGCAGCAGTCTTGGCGGGAGGCTTCCTCTGTGTTGCTGTAATGTTTCAGATTCTATGGTATGATGAATCCTCTGCTAGGGATTTCTCTCCTTCCTGCCAGGATCTCCAGCATTTTCCTCTCTGTGGAGTTCAGACCGAGCATTGTTACACTCTTTCCTTTTTGAGTTCTCTGCGACGGACTTAGTTTCGTACACCTCATTCAGAGGACTCATGGAGACATAACTGCTGTTTTTGGCACATGCCGCTACTGTTGAATGTTTGTTTTTCAGTAGATGTTGGCAATCCCTCGCTGTTTGTGAAACTGGGATAAGGAATCAGAAAAAAGATAGCAGCATTGTCCAGGCTCGTGAGGTGCTCAGAAGAGCCACTGCCATCACTCTTTGCAGCAGCTGACACGTCAGGCCAGCGTGTGTGTTTGGCTGGGGCGTGACTTCAGCACACGCACCACTAATTTTGCCTTCAACTGTGCCAGAATCCAAGGGGAAACAAAAATGCTGAAACTGTAGAGTGTGTACTAGGCTCAACAGAGTTGACTGTACTTTTAGTGGTTGTGTGGCGCTCTTTTTTCAATCGGAAAAAAAAACCTATGAAAAAAATGCCAGACTAGGCCGAAGTCTAAGAAAAACATATATCAAATTTTCAGCGCTAGAATTTAAATTTGGCAAGCTGTGTTCACAGGAATGTACTAAAAGCCTTTTGTTATGTTGGCAATAACTTGTTAAAACCACAGCTAGATGTTACGCTATGCTATGTTATGCTATCCAACAAGCACTATCAGGGCACAACACCCTTGTAGGACAACCTCCTTCCTAATGTAGTCGTTTCTTTTTTTTGTCTTGCAGAAGTAAGAGTCCCCACCTTCGGGACCTGGAGCTTCAAGAAGCAGATGTGAAATTTTGATGAGCTGACCTCTCATGTCTTCTGTGCCTTTTTCTTGCTGTTTCTCAGAATATAGAAAACGACTCAATGCTGGAAGCCTCTGTGTTGCACATATGTATGTTCCCAGAGCGTGCAGTTAAGATGCACATCCAAAGTTAATCTCTTTGGTTCTGTCTAATATTAAATTATGACGTGTACTATTAATTAATGATGTAAACTTTTAAGGGTGCATGCAATTTAATTGCATTTTCATGCAACAAATGACTATGATCATTTGCATCTTACTTGTAAAATGAATATTTTGCCTGTAGCATAGCTATTCTTTCCTGATTAAGGGAGACAAAGTTTTCAGCAAGGGCATTGACAGATTGATAGATCATTCACTGTGACGGACAAGGATAATCACTTAAGAGTCCTTGAAGTCTCCATGTTCTCATCCTCACAAGCTATACCAAAGCATGGTTTAGCTCTGACCTGGGGAATGGAGCAAACCCAAGGGACTGAACCTCTGTTAATGAGACAGTTTTAGCTATTTTAGTTACAGAGCAATGACCGACAAGTCTGTCCTTTATCAAATAGAAGAGCCGATGGCTGTACAAAGGCATTTCACCAATCAGAGAAAAGGGAAAACACAGGAGCAGCCCTGTGTATTCCTGCCCCTCCCCTTCCAGCACCACAGGGTATCTTACTGTGTTGATATTGGATGAAATGGTGTAACTGTTTATCTAGCTGCCATATTCCAGGGGTGCTTGACAGAAAGAATGTCCAGTTATGTATGATCAGGATGGTGTGGGTGAAGAGTGACTATGATGGGGTGCTGTGAAACCCTTGTGAAACCTTAATGACAGCAAAGTAGCATATTTTTTAAAAAATAAAACCATAAGCATCATTTTTACTTCATGAATGATTAATCTTTTTTCTCTTTTCAATATATTTTGTTTTTCTTGTGTCTAGTTGCTGTACTATAAGCAGTTTAAATCACTCTGATTTGTATCATGGCATGAAAATAAACCATTGTGGATCACAGATGACACTCTACACCACTAAGCTCACAGTGCTACTGTGGATGAGAGTAATAATGCTCATTATAGTATTCTGTAGTGTGTGAAGAGACATGGCCCCGCCCTCTTCCTCTTCCTCCTCCCCCTCTCCCAGCTCCCTCCCTCCTCTTTGTCTTTGCTCTCCCTCGCTCACATACACACTGCGCCCCCTGCTGGAGTCCCTGGGTCACTGCTTCACTGAGCACAGTGCTGTGCTGACACTATATTGCCCAGAGAGTCTGTCAGTGAAGCAGTGGCCTTTTTCTGTGTGTCTGTCCCTCTGTGTGTCTGTTTTTGTATATTTGTCTCAGTGAGTCTCTCTGTGTGTCTGTCTGTCTTCTGGAAACTACAATCACTTTTTCATATATTTTGGTATTTTTTCCCATGGCGTTGCTGTTTTAATGTTATTTCATAATTATTTACATTTTTCCCAATCTAACTACTGTCTAAGAAACCTGTGAAAATGTCTCCGAAACTTAATTGTTTTAATGCAGACTGAAGGGTCTGCGTGTGGGTGTTGGTTCTAATCCTTGATTTTCTCATATTCTCAGTAAGCCTGGAGGTAAAAACAGAAGTTGTTATGAGGTCTGACCCGTCATCGTGCTTCTGATAAATCTCAGGTTCGCGACAGGTGTCTTTCGAGCCAACTTTCAACAGAAAGGGGCTTAAGTTTCAAAACAACATTTTCATTAATGAAACGTTGATGAAAATAACAGGAAATAAAATTAAAATGAATAAAAATCACATTGGTGTTTAATGGGAATAGTGACCTACCTCCCCCACCATGAATCTCACATCCCCACAACTCCACAGCTGCCTTCCAAATTTTCCCTCCCTTTCCCTCAGCACCTCCACAGAATGGTGCTGGCAGGGCGTATGTTGCTCTGATATCCCAGCATTCATTGCTTCTGATGTGCCAAGGTGAACGACCCATGTAGAAATTTCCCACCTAACCAATCACTGTATTTTTTTGTTCTTTTTTTTGCAATAAAGTTAGATCTGCAGTGAGAGCCCTCTGTCTCTCCTAATAAAAAGAAAAACATTTCATTCCTTCACGCCCCTTGCATTTCCTGTGTCTGTGTTCCTCCATGTCTGTGTTCATTCAGTTGGGCTGTCTGAGCATGTGCAGCTTGTCTGAATGCACCTGCTTTTAACCAACACAAGGCTATAATATGCAGCACTGTTCTGCTGCATGTCACCCTCTCAGAATTGCAAATGAGGACTTTTTTGCAGAACGTTCTGAAACTGGTAACCTAGTTCTTGATACCTTTTATTAATGGGAGACCAAATATAAAGAATGTACTTGTTAATGACTTATAACGCACTTATTATTAACCTTTGGAAATATATAACCAAAGCTTTTTCTGAAGTCTTAGCAGATTTTGTAACAGGAGGATGGGACCAAACATGAGGTGAGGATCAGATGACAAAGGTAAGCAAGGTAAACAAGATCAAAGACTTTGCAGAAATAGGAAACCAGTGGAGGGCACTGTGATGTCAGAGAGCAGGGAAAACAAAAAGTGAGAATGCAGAAGTATAAGCAGGAAGGAAAGCAATGAGAGGATATCAGTAATCAGCAACAGCTGTGGCTTTGGGCTTTGGCCAAAGTCTTAACAAGGAGGTGGCTGGAATATGCTTCAGAATTTAATGGCTGAAAGTAACCACAGAAGACATGTGATGCAAGAACGGGTCAGGGTTGTGTACAGTGACCCCCAGACACCTCAGTTTTTGTTTTTTTTTTTTTTTAAGTGGGAGGGTGAAAGTGTGACTAACTCTAGACACAAAGAAAGGTCTGCGGGAAGGGATAAAAGAAGCAGGAAGTGATGTCCAAGGGTATAACAGCAGTGCTCCAAAGGGGAACTGGAACTGGCAACCTTTTGGGGATGACATCAGCACTTCGGCCTGAGTCGCTTGGTTTCTCCCTGTCTGTCTGTGTGGGTGTGGCTTTTGTTTTTGTTTACAGGTCCTTGTGTTTCCTTGCCCCGCCTGCCTCCCCGCCCTCCTGTTACTCAGCCACGCCCATCACCCAGTGTTCGAATTACCCCGCGAGCTTCCGGGGGTACATGTTTTTATGATATTCTGGCAATGACGTCAGCAAAGAGCTCTGACTTTATATACAAACGTACATCATCACACACCTATGGTGTGTAGCCTACATTCCTCAGAAATGGTATCACATGCCTACGGTAGGTAGATAATTCTGAAGAAAAAAAAACCAATATGTGCTAACAGATAGGCTAACACATATCTTGGGGTAACAACACAACTTAAGACAATTATTCTACTCGCACTCGCACAGGATTATGGGAGCATTATCACTCGATCGCTCATTCATGTCACCTGCAGGTTGGGGCAGGGCTGAATGCGGGCAGTTTAGCTTACTTGACAAGTGAACACTGAACCAACCCCACTGACGTTACAATATTCATACATAGGCCTACATCGGTTGAAAGTTTAGGGTGTGACCATTCAATTAAACCAACAGTGACGATCAAGGTTATTACAGGGGCGCCTGCAGAAATAAATGGTATGGTACGCATGCACACAATGTCCCTCCCCCTGACTTTGATATCAATTTCCAATACCAGTAGGCTACTCGCCTAACTGAAATAAAGGAAGTAATTATATGACTAAATAATGCACTGAGAAATAAAGAGAATCCTATGCCAATGTCAAGAGTAATTTCCACAAGGTAGGCTACACACTTGCTGATAAGGATTTTGATATAGTGTAGCTAGAGATAGTAGTACAGATTTTACGTCATCCAAATGTTGGCACCACTAGCTTTGTTTTCGCTTGCTCTCACGAGACAGACAAAATCGCGCCACCTAAGATACAGCTAGCATTGGCAGCTAATCAAACGGCGGCATACACTTAAAACACAATTAAAACAAGTGTAGATCCGACAATGTCTGTGAGATGACTAGCTGCTTGCATTATTTAATGCAAACGTTGGTCACTTTCATTGAGAAACAGACAAATTCGCACCAGCTATACTCAGATACAGCTAGCTTTAGCAGATAATTGAACTAGAAGGTGACTTCACGTTGGCATACTTATAGACGAGGGGAAACACTCGAAACAACAAAATTAAGACAGCTCTTAAGGCCTGACAAATGTCTGTTTAGTTGACTAGCTGCTTACATTATTTACCACAAGGCACAACACATGGTGACATAAGTGACAGTCGAAACAGCTACTTGATAACATCTCTCTCCCTGCAGCTCTGGTGGCAATGACACACATGCGCCGGTGCGTTGCGTTGTGAGTCAAGTCGCTGAAGGTGCTTAAGAAATGGTACAGCCCGCCGAAGGGGTGTTTGAAATCGTATTACATTAGATTCTTCCCTGCATGATGAATATGGAATGGGAATACTACATAACCATACGTTTATAATTACATAATAATATATCAAATATTTCAGTGCCCCCCAAACTGTCGTTTTTGTCCCTTTTGGGAGGGTCCAAATCCCTTTTAAGGGGGTCAGACCCCCCCAATACCCCCCGTAATTCGAACCATGCCATCACCTGAGGCTTGTTCCGCACACCTGTGTCTCGTCCCCTCATCATCTGCCTGCCTACTTATACCCTGCTGTTTTCTTGCTTCTTTGCCTGATTATCTCAGTGCCTTAGCTGTTTCATTCCCACCTTCTGTTGGTAAGCCTGCTTTGTTCCTGCTTGTTGCTGACTCTGCCTATCCCAGATTACTCTTTTGCCTGCCGTTTTGGATGTTATCTGTTTTCCGCTGGATTTTTGGCTACTGACTCGGACTGTTTTTCTGGCTTCGATTTTGCTTGTGATTTTGGACTTGTCATTAAAGAACAGTCTTTTCATACTGCCTGTATTGTCTGCGCCTGGGTCCTGTCCCCGCAAACCCTGACAGATAAACACGGCTCATCACTGCTACAACATTTATGATTGTATGTGTAAAAGGAACAGCAGCTGCATCAGGAATCACTCTGCCTCTCAGACTGAGACACGTTAGACTCACTTTCTCAGCACACTGTGCTGTCCTTCAGAGCTAGACATTCTAACCTTGGGAGGCTGATGGCAATGCAGAACTTCGTGGGGGAGGGGTTAACAAAAGTAAGAATCACACTGGTGACTAATTATGCACCCTTTCTGAAGGTGTGATTTCTGCACAGGGCAGCATCTCTCGAACCTGCCTCTTCTCAGTACTTGCTCCAAACTGGTGGAATGAGCTTTCTGCTGAGATTCGTACAACAGAATCCCTTGGTGCCTTCAAGAGAAAGCTGAAAACCCATCTTTTCAAGCTGTATCTCTACTCTGCCTTCCTCACTGTCTATCCTATCTATCCCGATTTTCTGTAAAAAATGTAATGTTATGTTGCAGTGGAGTGTGTGTAAAATGCATTAAGATTTCAGAAGCACAGAGAATAATCTCATCAGAGTGACAAACAAGGGATGCTGGGAAATGTGCTGGGGAATGTACTTTCAAAGTGTGCAATGAAGCAGTCAGATGAGTATTTACCAGTCACAAATACATACAGTGAGCAATGACAGAGCAGAGGTTGCTGAGGCAAGGATTGCAGTGCCTTATTGGAAACTTCATGCTTCCTCTGACAGTGTTTCCCACTGTGCTTACTGTACTAATAGAGTCATCTCTGTATTTTGAGAACATTTCTATGTCAAAAATACTTCTGAATGTTGAGGGGTTTTGCTGAGAATAAGCCACGGGATAAAAAGAGGAAGAGGCTGAGAAGACAGCAGTGTGTTGACCAGATTTTGAGAGGAAGTAGAATTGTACGCTTTTTTTTCCGTCAAAGTCATATTTCCTGATAAGTGACACAGCAGTGTGTTTCCTCTATACCTGTGGTATCAGCTAAAACTAACAGGGGTTGATATAACCAGGACTCACAAAAAAAAGTCACTTTCATGAATGGAGAGACTTTTTCCCCTCGGTGTGGGGAGATCCCTCTAACAGAGGGAGGGATGTTGTTGGGAGAGACCTGCAGCTTGTGAAATGATGGTCAGTATGCCGAAATGAAGCAGATCTGATCAAATCTCCAGGACATGCTGAACTCTGGAAGGAGTGCTCTCAGTCAACTTGTTTTTGAGCTCACTAACCTAGTCACAGCTATTAGTCTACACCAAGCTCAGACCAGATCTGCCTCTAAACAACAGAAGCCAAAAACATCTATCTGGAACATTATACCACTAGGAAAAATCACCAAGCAAAATAAACACTGGACCCACAGACAAAACTACACATTGACATAGTATCTCTCCACTGTCAGAGATACAGAGCACAGACAGATCAGCTGATTAGGAAACAGAGATGCATTTCTTTCACCTACATGGTAATAAATTCCAAATAATTTAAAAAAAAGCTCTGAATTCTTAGAGTTGTCCTTTCCCACATTTTAAAAAAAAGGAGATGAAGAAGAGAAATGAAAGATTCTTCTGGGTGAAGAAAACACAACACAAACGGCAGCAAGACAAGAGTCCGAGTGCCACGACCTGATGGGCAGGGGTCAGGAAGTATCCCTCAGTAACCCATCAATAAATGATATTGATTCGTTTTTTGCAGTGCTGCCTGTATGCATAAAGCTTATCTGAGTGAGAGAGAGAGAGAGAGAGAGAGAGAGAGAGAGAGCGAGCACAACAAACACAGGATAAAGAGATTTCCTGTTATTATTCGGTGCATTTTTCTTCATGGGACTGAATATGGGCTCAGACATTATTCCATGAAAAAATGACACAATATCAGAACTGAAATAATTGACCTCAAAAGCCTTTAAACATAGTGCTTGTTCCCAGAAATACTATCAATAATGGTCTCAGGGTGGACTAACATCTCTTGCCCTTCCTACTCCCAATACACAAACAGAACAATCAGATTCTGGCTTCATCTAATCCAGGATGCCCTGACTAATCAAACACACAAGTGCAACATAGAGCAATATAATGTGGAAGTGAAGACACAGGCCCATCTCCTCCTTTCTTCCTCCTTTCAGTCCCTCTTCCCTAACTTCTATGCATTCTGCATGAAGTTTTTACATCTAACCAGAGTCAGAGAAAATAAAAACAAGTTTGAAGGAAAAGGATAACACCCCAGACTCAGCAGACCAGTGTTTATCCGGCTAACCACAATTTTACAGTTTCATTTAACTGAAATACTGTACAAGCATGGTGTTTGTTCACATTTATTAGTTCTGAGATGCAGGCTTGTTTTTGATCTTCTTTCCTAAGTGTGGGTGGCAACATTGTTTCAGTTTGTTATCTATAACCAAGTGTTATGTACAAGCATCTTAGCAGAGCCGTTGTACAGACATTTGCTGTCTTTTTGCTCACAAAAGGGAAACAGGCCACTTCCTTCAATTCCTTCAAAATGAGGTACAAAAAGAAGAAGTTAAATTTTGGGTGTAACCATGCCACACTCCTACCAGCACACTGCACTTCATTCCAATCACTTACACCCAGAGAGGAGCAACAAGTCCGACAACAGCCCCAAAAGAAACCTACAAACATTATAGAATGTCATAAGCAAACTTTTCTGCTTGTGATTTATCATGCAGACAATAACTAGTAATAATCATAATAATAATGATAGCTATAACTCTGAGGGCCCAATTCTACCAGATAAAAAGCACAGTGTGTACCATAACTGCATATGGCACAGGGAATTTTGGTAATTTCATATTGGCACATTCTGCAAAACGGCAGCTGTGCTGGGTTTGCAGCTTTGGATCCCACTGCATTACAGCTGTGGTTTCTGTAGGAGGGTGATGGCTGGTAGCATGAAAATGCAGGTTCTAGTCAATATTAGAAGCACTACATGCACCTTGTAAAATATGTACTGAAGGCACTTGGCCGGTATAGAGAGAGAGCACACTGCGTGTTTGCTGGGGAGTGCCTTCTCCTCAAATGCTGTTCTTCTGTTCTCCTCCATCTCCCTACACAGGCTGTTTCTGGGATCCTCCCTTATTGCTGAGAGTGTCCCTAATGGCCCTCCTGGAGGAATCTCCAGATCTAGCTACAGCAGAGGGTCACTAACACCATGAAGCAGGTCTTGTGGGAGGCCAGGACCGTGAGGATCTTCCAAAGAACAGCCATGGACCTGGCCGTGATCAGCAGGAGGCTGCAGAAGCTCTTGAGGGAGGCATTCTGCTGCACCTCCAGAAGGACTAAGACATTGTGATGGAAGAGTAGGGGGTTTAGCTGCTGGAAAGAGAAGATTGCTCAGCCAAGGAGGTGCAGTAAAATTATTCACACCTTCAAAATGCATTTGGTTTGCAATTAGTAGATTTATTATTATATATATAAGGGTTACTAAAGTATGTACGTAATACAACTCCCCACTGTTGTTTTTTTTTCCAAGGGGTTTTACATTATTAAAATAATTGATAACTGCATTTAACCAACTTTTGCCCTTAAACTTTAACTCACACTTCAAGACAAGTATGGTTTGCTGAGATCAACAATCATGAAAATCAATTTAAAATATTCTGTTTGTAATGAGAAAGTAACACTTGTGTTGAGTTGTTCGTTACAGTTCTGACTAAATGTTGATGAAATCCAGGAGCAAATTAATTGGCTATTACCAAAAGGAAATGCTAAAAGGAAATGTTGCAATACTTCAGTCCTGTGTTCTGAAACACAATAAGTGTTGAATAACAAGTGGGAGGCACACAAGCGTAGTTTTGCAAAGAACTCTCATTAGTCTTTCTCTGTCCTTCAGATACAGAAGAGTAAGGTGGAGCCCTCCACATACAGCGTCACAGAGTGCTCTTTTATTTATAACACACTGAAACAATAACATACTGTATGAGCAAGTCTGTTCCTGTCACCCTGCAGCACTCTCCTACTGAAGAAGAGTGAGAGGTCCCTGTGTGACTGACACGCAGGAACTGTCAAACATGCAAATTGTCTTCTCCACCATTTTATGTGAGTAACTTGCACTTTTTTCATTTTTACATACATTCATAACTGAAACGTGCAGATATATAAATTGCATGTCAAAAAGAACACATTGTGGGTTTTAGGCTAAACCACTCTATGCCGTTAACAGCAGATCTTGCTTCCTGCCATTGTTTTTTTGCAATGTGATTCTGGAGCTGATGGTACTCAACACTTTCATTGATGAACTTGTGTTTATGCTCTATATTTATACTTATATTTGTGCTGATGTGTAGAGCACACTGTTTGTACATCTGTGTAATTTGGCATTTTGGTACTATTAAAGTATTTGAGGATAAATACTGAAAATGGCTGCAAAGGGAATAGGAAGCCGAGCCTAACTGTGTGCTGTGTGAGTGAAAAGAAAAAAAAAACAAAACAAATCTAAGCATGGGACGAGGCAGGCCTCCCAATCCATGGCAGCCAGGGTGAGTTTACTGACTCACCCGACTTTTGGGATCTCTGTCACGGGCCAGCTGTCTCCTGGGCTCCACAGCTAACGGAGCCACGGCAGTGGCTTGTTCAGTTCAGTTTTGTTTTTTATTAGAAATGATGGCACAGAGGTGACAGGCCAGCTCTCGGCATTATGGGACCCATCGGGGCCGGTGATCCCAAAATGCAGTTCACTCCCAGCCACACAGCAGCGTAGCAAAGAGCCCCAGCTAAAGCAAGCAGCGATATCCAAACGACCCAGAGTCACCATTAGCCCAGACAAACTCTGGCTAATGGCCACCAAACGAGCCTTTTCCTCACTCCTGCTCCTGCAACAAAACAATGGTCTTCAAAACCTCTCCAGTTTACATTCGGCATCTTAGGTTTGGATCTCCTCCTCCTCTTCCGGTCAGCAGTTCACCTTTATGAGCGTACCAGGAAGGGAGGCTGCCTCTAACTGCATGTTGGTGCCAGCAGCATGAGCCAAACTAAAGAAACAATACAAAAAGTGTGTGTGTGTGTGTGTGTGTGTGTTCTTCCCAGTCTTAACAATATGGATAAAGCTTCACAACAGAAAGATTTTTTTTCATCTATCCTTTAAAAAGTGTCCTCTGAGAGAGCTGCTTTGCATTGCAGTGTCTGCAATATGCGGAGATAAATGATGAACTTCCCCAGACACCTGGAAATAAATGGTCTTTTTTCAAAATATCCAAGGCATTGTGAAGAGCTCCCATTCCAAATTCGGACAATGCTGGTGTTTTATAGAGAATCGAAAAACTACAGAAGCATGGTTTCTTTTTGACTGCTGGAATTTGTCAGCTCCCACAACACAGAGAAGCATATGCACATGTGGGTGCAATCATGTGAATGTGCATGTGGTGAGAAAAATGGAAATTTTTGCCTCTATCCAGCTCATAATCTATATGCCTCTCCTCCCCCAGAACCTAAGCCAAGGTCCGAGTAATGAGATGGTCTGAGATGAGTCAGAAGTGCTTCTGAGCAAAAGTGGCCAAAGTGAAGTTCATCACAAGGAAATGGACATGAGTAGCAAATTCACTACTGTTAATGTAAAGCTTGCACAACAGTGCACAGAAATAATAGGAGAAGTTTATGAGGGGAAACAACAGTAGATTCAGCTATTTTAACTTACTGGTAAATATTAAAGACACTCAGATGAAATTAATGAGTAATTACTGGGTAATGCTACTGCAGTCGCTAATATTTCTACTAGGACACCATCTGGTGACAATTGTTAGCCATTTCCCAGAAGTGAACATTGTGAAATTAGAAGGTAGCTTTGATTTGCATTGTTATCAGGTTGTCTGTTTACTTATGATTGAACAGGTAAATTTTAAGAAACTAATATGTGACCTAATAGTAACACATTACTTCTGTAAGCACTACCAGTAAAGCCTTCATATTTCCACTGAATACAGTGCAATTATCCAAAAAAATGCTGTTAATTCTGCATTAGCAACATGTAGCTAACCTTGAGCTGCTTGGCGCTTGCTTACCTGTAAATGTGAACATGGACTGTGTGACGGCGTGGCGTTGCTAACTGTTTTAACGGTAAAATAGTTATTTCTGTGGTTGTAATTACTAACCTGTAAAAACAGGAACCCTCCTCAGCAGCAGTGTCAGGGAGGACACAGGGTGATGTGTTTATTATGGGAGACTGAGGACAGCTTCGTTGGAGGGATTTCATACAGCTCAAGCGCTGGGATAATGCGCGGCTCCGAGTCAGTGTAACAACGAATATAGTGAATTAGGTAGGAACCGGTCCCGTTAGCTTGACGGACTTTATTATTAGCCTATCTATACTTCAGATAGTAAGCTTTATGAAACCCATATTTAGCTAAATGGTAACATTATTTCGGTCACCAGGAATTTATTACCGTTTCCATAGGATTCTATCTAATTATCCCAACAAACTGCGCTGATTTAACTGAAGTTATAAATTCAAAACTGTGTGACCGTTACGGTTCGGTTTCCGGGAAAGACGCGAGCCGAGGAGGGCGGTGAGGAAATACAGTAGCTGTCTATATTACTATATTATTTACCGTTAAACCAGTTATTAAGTGTATTAAGTTCAAAAACAGCATAAACTCAACGTCAGCTTCGTTTCATTCAGACCTCGCAGCCGCTGTTAGGCTGCAGCGTTGTGATGATGCGCTGCTTCGTATCTTCGGGTTGTGAGTAACGGCTCGTCGGAGGCAGCATAATCGCGAATATAGTTAATTAGGTAGGAACCGGTGCTGTTATCTTGACGGACTAATATCCTAACTTCCTGTTTTCACGAAACTTTGACATTTCGTTCATCCGAACGGGCAGACTCGTCTTGGGACTCAGGACTGTCATTTTCCTTCGTTTAATTGGTGATTCTTGGTCCCCAACTTCAGGACTGCTTTCTTAGCTAAAGGCAGTGTGGTAAGGTAGCACTCTCTTTTGGTTTTGACTCAGATAGGAAAATGAATTGTCTTTCAATAAATGCCCAAGCTTCAAGACTGCTGGAGTATGTTCTTCCTGCGTCAGCTGTATGTAGGGTAGAATTCTACAAATTCGACTTTGAGTTCCTCTGATTTTATGAGGTGGTGTGGAAATGTCATATGTGACATTCGTCTACACCAGTGATGAAGTTGTGATTAGTGATGTGATGATGTTTTTACATTAATGTTTTTATACCAAACATAATGTAAAATAATGGTATTCTGGAAATTATAAGGTTTAGTATAACTACATTGAATAATTTAAGTGATATACATGCACACATACCAATCATAGGTCAAAACGTTGCTAAATTTGGCTGAATTATAAAAGACAGAAGTGGTACTAAATGGAGAGCCGTTTGGGAGCCGAAAGAGCCGGCTTTAATTGCTGAGCTGAGCCAAATGATCCGGCTCACTGACAAGAGCTGGAATTCCCATTACTAGTTGTGATTGTTTTTCACTGGCTGTGTTCATCCAGTCAGCCGAAGTGCCTGTATGAACAATTGGGGAAGTGTGTACGGAACATCTCAGTTTTAGATAAAAGAAATCAGCTGAATCTAAGAGAGAGAGTTCCTTTTTTAAGTCACAAAATGCTTGTACCCCTAAAAAATATGTCCATATTGACCATTATTTGTAAAAAAAAAATGTGCTGATTCCCTGTGGTCATTCCCAAACTGAAAATGAGGAGATTTGTTGACATGGTCTGTTACTGATGCAATCTGTGGGACAGGTGAGATGTGATGGTATTTAATTTAACCAACATAACAACGGCGACAAAACATAAACTAGAAATGTTTTTATTTTTCTCAACCAACTTTAAAAAAAAATCAAATATTCTAGCACATGAGAGGGCATGTTTGTAATCTGGCCTTCCATGCTAGAAAGAAAGAAAAGCCAATTAATTAAACTGACAGCAAAATCACAATCATCATCAAATTAGACTGGACGAGAAGAGTCTCAATGAAAGTATTCTAATGTGTTAGCCAGTGTATATGTAGCCGTCACTAGAAAGCCGGCATCTCTGCCTAATGTGTCTTCTCTCAGTTTATGGAAATTGGCTTTTACGGGGTCAGTGGGGGAAGAGCAGCAGTTTACCAGCCTGGATTCAGCCTCCCAGGTAGCCCCACTCCATTTCTAATGCATGAGAATCCCACTCACTGTAGGGGAAAGCAAGGGGTTAATGCTCAGAAACTTAATCCAACCAAACTACTGTCTCTCGCCTGCAGGGGGCGCTCTGGTGCTGTGGAAGGGGGCAGAGCAGACCGGTGAGTATGTTAATTGTGGAACTGCACACTCTTCAACACACAGGCATAATGACTAAATATCAGTGCTGGGGAAGCTACTTTGAAGGCATAGTTCTGCAGGCTACCAATTACTTCACACTGGAAGAAGCTGAACTACAGCAAAGCTGCCCTAGGGAGAAATCTAGTTTAGTTAACTAAAGCTACTTAGAAAAAGTAGTTCAAACTACTTTGTAAAAAAATTATCAAATTGACAATGTACATGTGATACGAAATTACAACAAAATATAATACAAAAAAGTCTCATGCCAGCAAAAAATGCCACTCGACTGAGCTTATTGCAAAAAGCGCCTGCTTGTTCAGAGATCATACATAAACCAAAAAAAAAAATTACCCCACTAGTCATGGGAAAGTGCAAGGAATGTCAGCTTTGGTTTTGTATACAATGACCATCAGTCAGACACCTGCCTTCCAGAAACTACAGTCCAGGTGGGGGTATTGCACCAAGCAGAATTACTCAGTTAGCCAGGTAACTTCGAAAATAGCATGCAACAATTTCTCTGAACATCTGTTAATAAATTGCAACAATCAATACTTATGACTAATTGACACCTAATATATTCAAGTTTAGTTTTAAAAATTCAGATTCAAAACATTAAAAACTATAGGCAAATATTTTTCACAGGTGAGCTAACAATCCAGCTTCCTGGAATACCCCTGAGACCTAAACCTGTCCTAAACAAAACAATCCCATCTGGCCTTTTCACAAGGACAAAATTGCAAGGAATGTTATATTTTTGTTTCAAACAAATCTGGATTTTGTATTATCTGACTATAAATAAAACAGTAAAGAAAAAAAATATTTAACTTGCACCTTTTTAGACCGTTTGACCGACTTGAGCACTGTCTAAAAAAACAGGTCTGTTGCCTTACTCGTCAGTTTTGTAACATCTGACTTGTACAATCTTAACTAAAACAGTCTTCAACTTGCACCTTTTTAAACAGTATGAACAGCTTGAACACTCGCCTAAACAATGGGCCTATCTTTTTACTTGTCAGAGCAGAATCTCTTCTTTATATGACACGAGCAGTCTCTCAAAGTTCTTATCCAACAGGCGGTTCCGTTTGGCACTGAAAATGTCCTTGCCAACGCTGAAAATCCGCTCACATGAGCATGCCTTCACAGTGGTCGGGATGAAAGAAAAGGGGGGCAGGGCTGGTCAAAGGGGGTTCAATTACAGGAGAGTAGCAATGGTAAAATAAAAATAAAAAATCTTTCCTTTCCCTTTATGGCCCAGAATTGTTTGTAGTTTCAGTAGTTAACTACACAAAAAATGGCAAAAATCACTTGAATAACTATGCAGATATGAATGTAGTTGAACTACCAGCAAGCTACTGCAAAATGTAGTTAAACTAATAGTTTAATTACATGTAGTTCACTACTCCCCAACACTGTTAAATATGAATAATGTGTAACTAGACATGCTGCCCACACCTTTGTAACTAACATTTATATGAAATATTAAAATTCTAGCCATTCTCTATCATTGTTTCAATAACCCAGGAAAAAAAATACCTATAATCATACAACCAACATCCACCCATAACAACAGTAAGAGGAGATTCAAAGGTGCGGGTGAGACTAAAAAGGAAAAAAAAAGTATGGGAAAATGAAAATAAGGAACAAACTGCAGACAGTAAGAGTGGAAGGCAGCCACTACTGGTGTACAACCACTGCTGCTGCAGTGACAATGGTTGAGAAATTTTCTGCTAATACGTTTGCGCATGCAAGACACTGCAAACACATTCCTCAGTTTCTTTCCAAACACCTGCTTGGAAGTGGTTGTCCCTCAATCTGAACACACAGCTAAGCAACCTCACTCTATCTGTCTGTCTGTCTGTTGGATTTGAATGCATCAACAGGTTTCATCCTTCATGCTTCAGTGCTCCTGTGTGAGTTTAAACGATGCTAAAGGATCCTAATGTGCAGTTCCAATGGGGGAACAATGCATAGAAAAAAATACATGCATTATGTGGTAGGTTTATGTAAAGGAATGGAATAATGTTATACTAATGTGTTTCTTAGGTAGCAGGATACCCCAATGCTGAACACATACATCATCTTATGAATGAATACATTTTTGCCACAATAAATATTTACTTTTAGATTACGCTATGTGCACTTCAAAGCAGACAATCAGCTGAATGATATGGCCCCCTGTCATAGCAGAGGAGATTCTAAGCATGAAGCTGTGGAAGGTCTCAGTCTTTATCAGTCTCTTTGTCTCTGTCATCATTAGGTGATTTCAAGGTCAGACTGGTCAATGGGAAAGATTCCTGCTCTGGGAGAGTGGAGGTCTTCCACGATAATAGATGGGGCACGGTGTGTGATGATGGCTGGGATATGAATGATGCCAGAGTGGTCTGTAGAGAGGTGGACTGTGGGAGTGCTAAGTCTGCTCCAGGTAAGGCCCACTTTGGAGAGGGGACCGGGAAAGTCTGGATGAGTCGTATTCAATGTTCAGGCCATGAGGGCTCTCTCAAGGATTGCTCAAACCCCGCGTTTGGACTTCATTCGTGTCCTCACTCTCAAGATGCTGGGGTTGTCTGCTCAGGTGAGAACTTCCTCTTATTCTGTTACTCATATAACGTAGTACATAGACCTATCAGTGATTGATTATATACATGAGCAGTCCACTTATAGGAGTATTTTTGGCTTACTCTCATGTAATATGATTCTCAGTTGATCTCAGCTACACATATGCAAAGAGCTACAGGAAACATACAGCAATGCAGGGGCACCACTACTCAAAACTATGTAGCCCATCAGCTCAAGCTCCGAAACTGTATTTAAGGGCCCAAAATGTAGAGGAGGAGCCTAACCAGAGGGGTTAGGTAGGATATATGGGGACAAACGCTGTCGAGAAGCTGGACAATGCCCCTCACAAAAAAGCAATGGCTGGGGCAAAGCATACAAAAAACTGATAATTTATTTTAAAGCTTTCATACATAATTCATAAAATATTTCCAACTGCACCCCAGTGTGACTTAGTTTGTGCTATGTAGCGTGCATGTTACGTTACATGGTTTGTTATGTTTTCATTAGCATTATTAAGCTTCTCATAGTTTTCACTGCCGCATTTGCCATACTTTGTAACCCAGTGGTAAGCCAGTGGTTGCCCTTCACTCTGAACACACAGCTGAGCAGGCCCCCTCTGTCTGTCGGTGTGTTGGATTTGAGCGTATCAGCAGTTTGCATGCTTCATGCTTCAGTGCTCCTGTGTGAGTTTATGATATGATGCCCTGATATAGCAGATAACATTCTAAACCTGAAGCTGTGGAAGGTCTCAGTCCTTATCAGTCTCTTTGTCTCTGTCATCATTAGGTGTTTTCAAGGTCAGACTGGTCAATGGGACTGATTCCTGCTCTGGGAGAGTGGAGGTCTTCCACGATAATAAATGGGGCACAGTGTGCAGTGTTGACTGGGATATGGATGATGCTACAGTGGTCTGCAGACAGCTGGGCTGTGGGAGTGCTAAAGAAGCTAAAGGCGATGGCTACTTTGGACCGGGGACCGGGGAAATCTGGAGCATTCAGTGTTCAGGCAGTGAGGGCTCTATTGAGGAGTGCTCACAGAATAGGACTGTAGATAATAAGTGTTCTCACTCTCAAGATGCTGGGGTTGTTTGCTCAGGTGAGAAATTTTCTTATTCTGTCATTGATATAACGTAATGCATGAACAGTGATACATATATGTGATGAATAACATAATATGATATTGTGCTGGGGGAAGCTACAGTTACATTTAGCCCATAACTGGCCACAGGGAATGTTTACATTACATTTACATTTTTGTCATTTAGCAGGCGCTCTTGAAAATAAACATAAACATACAAGATGTGAGTACATTTGCATATAGCAGATGTTAGATATACATAACTGACAGTTAAACATCTAATCCTAAATGACTTGTGACTGACAGAAAGTAAGAGCATGCTCTTACTTTCTGTAACAAAGAAGTTCTGTTACAAAGAAGTTTTTCTTGGGGAAAAGGTTCTACCTAGATCCATAAAGTGTTCTTTCACAACGACAAGCCAAAGAACCCAATATGGTTCAAGTTAGAACCCTTTTTACTTATAGCGCACAATAAAGTGTCATGAGAGCACCCTCTGGTGGCCACAGAGACCATATGCAACCACCTAATTCACCCATGCCAAGAGTCGGCACTGTGAAGAACTGCACTGTCAGACCTGTGCATATTTTATAATTAGTCTGCATGAAATTTGCTATCTTTTAGGATTTTTTTTTCATGGATTTGTAGATTTCAGACACAAATTTAATGGGTACTCCTCCTCCACAGCAAAGTTATAACACACTAAAAAAGAGTCTATGTCAAAACAAGCTTCTACCATACTGGAAATATTCTATGAAATATAAACACCAACAATTAAAAACCCTGCATGAACATCTAAAGGTTTAATTAAATTGATCTAAATCTATATATAGTACACATGATAGCTGAATGCTATGGATTATCTTGGTTGTTTTGATTGTATATTTTATATTAACTTTTTAAAAATAATGCATTGTAATTAATGAATTTAAAATACCATCCTTGGTCTCAACAAAAGGAATTTTTAAATTTTGGAAAGGTATTAATAACATGGACTACAGACACTATTTCAAGCTGAGTGCTACTGGGAGAACAACAGGACACAGGTTGCCCTCACATTTTTGGCCTGTTCTCCACACATCTGATATGCTTTTGTTTTTCAAAATACCAGTATTGTACTAACAACAGCTTGTGTTGTAATGTTATGTTTGCACTGTTGAAATAAGGTCCAAAGAGTTTTGTGAATGATTTTTAAATCAAAAAAGATCTGATTCACTCCACATTTTGCATAGTTCAGAAGTACAGTACATAGTTCAGTAGTACAAATATGTTGCAGAAGTTAAGAGTTTAAGTACTTTATTGCTGTGGGGGTTTAAATACGACTGTGCCACACAGGGCTGGTGACAGCTGTGTTCCTCTCCACAGACATAGACGAGTGCACAGACACCTCTGTGTGCGGCCCCAACGCAAACTGCAGCAACACTGTGGGAGGATACACCTGCTCCTGTCACCATGGATACAGAGCCCCCCCAGGGGTGACTCTCACCAACTCCAACCACCCCTGCCAAGGTGAAGGACAAATACATACACACACACACACACACACACACTTTTTTTCTCGCAATTTTTCTCGCAATTTTGTATATTGTATTTGTACATCAACTTCCTTGAAAGGAGTAATATTTGTAGTAATATTCCAATCCTCTGTGTCCACCTTGAAGAATTAGAAAATGAACCTACATTGGTACTACCACATTGGTACCTTATGGCTTGTAATAATTCTACTTGTCACAGCTGCTAATATGGTTCATGATGGGAGCAAGTTATTTGGTCCAATCAGGTTTGTCATTTTCCCTGCAGTCTAGAGTATGTAGCACTGTGTTAAGCCTAGATTTGGGGCGTCTCATGACAGTGTTCAAAACCAGTGCAGCAAAGTTTTCAAGACTCTGAGTAAAGTAAAGACAGTGAAGTACAAAGAAAACACTCATGCATTTCCACAAAGGTACAGCATGGGGAGAGGGGGGGGGGGGGTGGGGGTGGGGGCGTGTAAATAGGACTGTGTCACACAGGGTTTGTGCCACACAGCTGTGTTCTTCTCCACAGATATAGATGAGTGCACAGACACCTCTGTGTGCGGCCCCAATGCAAACTGCAGCAACACTGTGGGGTCATACACCTGCTCCTGTCACCATGGATACAGAGCCCCCCCAGGGGTCACTCTTACGAGTGCAATACACCACTGCCAAGGTAAAGGAGCTCACACACACACACACACACTTTTTGATGATATTAAATTTAGCACACTCTTATTCAGTAACAGTGGACTCACTTACATATTAGCTTGCTATGATATCTTAGCTTTTGTTGCTATCTTAAAAATCATTGACAGCCAGATGCTATGACAGCTAGCAGTAAATAATTAGCATTCAAGCTTAGTTATTGAGTGATTTGAATTTGTGGCCATTACCACAGCTTAACTTGTAAATGAATTAACAACTATGTGATTGCATTCTGTTCTGTCAATGGTTATATTGTCTTTCATCCAGAACATGACACAAAAACTGAAATTTATCAGTTACAAGCTTGATTTCTTCATTGGAATTATATTTTCAATTAGTATTGATCACCATAGGAAAATTATTAATGATCAGTGATTAATTCCCTGAGCCAGTCTGTCAGGATGGTTTAGATTAGAGTGTGGCGCTGCATATTTATTACTTTTGACCTGGGATAGTCATGTGATGTTGTTACAGGTGTCCCTCTTGTGGGTCTTAATGGGAATGCAGTCCAGGTTTTACTAGATTCCTCCTCATTATCTGCATTCACTGTCTCTGGACAGACAGGCCTGTGTTTGAATTGAATGTATTATTTGTGTTCCAGGTGGGACAGAGGGAAAAGGAAAATGTAAGGTGAGAGCTTTCATTCTGTGGGAGGGAGGTTGGGGTCCAGACAGCAGGGAGTAAAGGCCTTTGCACACCAAGTCCGTATTTTTCGTTCGAAATTGTCACACGTATTAAAAATACGACCTCACGTTGTGTCAATCATGTTTACACACAGACTCCGAAACTTTTGTCCATCATGAAAGTTTTCAGAACAGGTTAGATTTTCTGGGTTTTTTCGCATCCGTCAAAAGCCTTTAGAGAGTTGTTTGACTATCAGCTCTGGCAGAAAAGTGTGATAAACAGACTGGTCACAGGACACCTATTGACCATGATATTGTATGTTGCAGCGTTTTGAGGCTGTGCCCTGAATATCTGCAGATCCTGTGGAAAGGCTGATCACCTAGCACGCAGTTTTCCGATGGCACAATTTGGATTTCCTTTTAAACTCATGAAGTGTGTGTGTGTGTGTGTGTGTGTGTGTGTGTGTGTGTCCGTCCCTACCTTAGACATACTGCCAGCTGCTGTTCAGGATCAATTGGATCGCGGAAATTGGTGGTCTTCTTTTTAATGTGTGGTTCCAGTATTGCTTGCAGAGTATCAAACTGGACCACTGTCATTGTGAAATAGACCTGGAGACAATCGGGATAATTCCACAGCTCTTTTATCAGCAGGTGAAACTTTCCTTCTTCTTGACGCATTCTCAGGGTTGGATGGACCCAATACTTTCTTTTTCTTCTTCTACTTTCAAAAAGTGAAAGTACCCCAAAATCATCCTCTCTGCTGGACGACTCCATTTTGTCTTGTACTGCGAATTTTCACAACGAATAGAATAATAAAACACATCGGACTCAGTGTGCAACGTTTCTGTGCGTAAAGATTTTTATCAGATGACGGTTTAAAAAAACGCATATGAAAAATACAGGCCTGGTGTACAAAGGCCTTAAGAGTGGGAAAAAGGAATTGTTCCTGCCCCCAAGCAGAGACCAGAGTCCTGCTTGCATTGTCTGCATCAATGATATTTCACATTGTTCAAACATGAGTCTTACCACAGCACTGTGTGCCTGCAGGAAGTTTTGACAGGGCTGTGTGCCCTCTCTAGCTTCAGAAATCCTCCCTCACATGATCAGCTCTGCTTGGTTGTCTCTTCCAGAGTAAATCAGTGGAGCGGTGCCAGCGGGACTCTCTGGATAATCTGGATAATCTGCTAGACAACAGCAGCTCAATGGTACTTCCATCCAAAGTGAATTCAGTATCTCCTGCCATATTTACTGTGCTGTGTAGTTCTGCACAGATAGTGGCAGCCATGTTGCAATGGAAGGATGCTTCCTCTCTGTCTTTTTCTTTGCCTTTTTCTTCACTTCTTCCACACCCACCCCTCCCTTCCTCTTCCTCTATGCTCAGTCTGTGTGTCTGTGGAGATTGAGGGTCTCACTGGATATAAAAATTAGCAGCAGAAGCCATGCTGATTTATTCACTGATGTGTCACTGTAACATTGTTACCCTTCTGTTCTGCTTTTGGTATATTTATATTTTTATCACAATGCTATGCTAATGTTATCATTACTGTGTAACTGTCATGTTAAAAGTTTTCTTATTGCTGGCATTGCTGCTGTTATTACTTTGTTATAACAGTGTTATTACCTCACTGTGCAGACACCTGAAACGTTACTGAATGTGACTCTTGCTGCCGTGGATCTTCTGTCTCAGTGGAAGGAGGAGGTGCGAGAGAAGGAGATAGATGTTGCACTGAAGATCCCAAAGAAGCTGGCGTTAGCGCTGGTGAAACCAACACAAACCCAGCACAGGGAGAGCATCACCACTGAAAAAATAGGTTTGTACCCTCTGATAACTTGAGTTGTTGGGTGTGGTCAGCTGACCTTGGCCCAGTTTTCTGATGACCTTTTGACCCTTTGCTCCCTTTGGCCACCAGATCCGAACCCTTTCCCAGAGATCACTGCATTCAGGGCTGGATCTCAATAAGCTTTCAGTTCTGTTCAGTTAGACTCTATGTTTAGCAGGTCCAGCTGTGATATCCTTTTCCAGTAATCTGCTGTTGTAGGTCATTTGTGAAAGAGCTATGTTGATTCTGGCGTGTTTATGTAGTAAATACAGAACTGATGTGACAGATCAGGGCAGGGTTGAGTGAGGGCTCAGCTCTTTTTATGCTGTGAAGTTCACCTCAACGCTACATCCCTTACCACTCATGCAGGAGCATCAAAGCAAAATTCATGCAATCCGCCAAGACACCTGCATGTAGCCAGTACAAGAAAAGCAGAGAGAACTCATTACTTTACATAACTGTAATTTTGCAGGCACTCTTTTCTATAGAGCCTTATATAGGTTACAATTTTTACATGGTATCCATTCATACAGCTGGGTATTTACAGAGGCAATTCTGGGGTAAGTACCTTGCCCAAGCAAGGGTTCGGACCAGCAACCTTTCGGTTGCTATCCCTGCTCCTTACCATGATGCTGCACTGCCAAATACATTTATGGTGACAGTGGCTGAATTGCAAGCCAACAAATTCAAAAAGCTGCCTCAAATTGAAAAGTGAGGTAACTCAAAATTCAACAAGGAGGTTACTAAAATGAAACATTAGACTCAACTTAGACAGAAAGTTAGTTGCTTTGTTCATGTAGTGCAACAACATAAACAATCAGACCAGTGTAAAAATGCATCAATGAGAAAGGACTTGTATTTTGCAGTATTAATACTGCAATTAACATGCATTTCATATTATGTTTCTGGCATGAAAACATTTTTAAATCAACACTTTAACATGTGAGTAAAGCAACAAAAGAGATCTAACTGATTTTTAAAGAGGTCAATGCCAAAAATGTGAATGGCAAAAATACTTAATGTGGCAAAGGGTACAGTGTCAAAAATTATAATGACATAAGCCAAATCAGGATTCAGGGAAGTTCTCAGGTAAAGGAAAGTTCAACAGCAGTCATAATTTAAAGCTCAAGGACAGGGATGGACAGACACTTAACAGGATAGTTCCCAGAAAAGAAAACACCAGCCTGAACCTACACCTCTGTTACCCAGCATCAACAAAAACTATACAGCATGGGCTCAGGAAGCTAAATCTGTGGTGGGACTGTCCCACAGCATTATCACAGTAGTGCCCCAGGGGTCCATCGATGTTTTCGTTGTCCTCCTTGGCTCAATAATATTCTCCCATGGATTCTCCTACCGCTGCTATGCTGGTGATGCACAACTCGATCTAGGCCTGCATGATATAGCCATCGCAATATATCACACAGCTATTTTTAGCGCAATAACAGCTATCCCCGGTATGTGGCGTTAGGTTTTTTCCCCGTATGTTTTTCAGTGGCTGCGGGTGAGCTGGAAACAGGGGAAGCAGAAACACTACCTTTAAATCTATCATTACTTTCAACCTGTTCTCCTTTATATTCCTTGATTAACAATAAAACAAATAATTCACAGAGTAATTGACACCAATCGTAAATAGAGTAAATGATTATGCTTGTGAAACAGCGCAGATTGTCTGTAGTTTGTGTGCTTGCGAAAGCTATAACGTGAGATTGTTTAAGCAACAAGGATGCGTTTATCGATTTAAATTACGTTAAATGCTCAAATTAAGGATGACAATTTGAATAAATAAGTGGCAAGTAATCCCAAAGCTTTCTCTTAAATGTTTCACATTGTAACTTTCTTGTGTTACAAAATTCAAATTACAAAACGGAGCTAAATTTAGTTAAATCGATTTAAATTACTGACAATAAACTTTTAGGTTAGGTTGAGTGCAATGAACAATAACATTTAGAACACAGACCTCACAAAAGCTGTGATGTGTCATGAGCATTTAACACAAGTTAAATCAATAAATGCCATCCTTGTTCAAGGAGGATAAAGTGGAACAGGTTGAAAGTAATGATAGATTTAAAGGTAGTGTTTCCGCTTCCCCTGTTTCCAGCTCACCTGCTGCCACTGAAAAACATACGGGGAAAAAAACCTAATGCCACATACCGGGGATAGCTGTTATTGCGCTAAAAATAGCTGTGCGATATATATATATATATATATATATATATATATATATATATATATATATATATATATATATATATATATATATTGCAATATATTGCAATGGCTATATCATGCACCCCTAACTCGATCTCTCCTTCCCACCCACTGATGTTCATATCAGCACAAGCATAGATACATGCTTCAGTGACATTTAGAGATGAATGAACAGTTGGCAGCTCAAACTCAATCTCGCCAAAACTCTATATACCTGCTACAGTCTCCCTGTTCAAGGATCTCACCATAACCCTTGATAACACAGTGATGCCCCATCCCAGACCAAGAATCTGGGTGTATCCATGGATAACACTCCCTGTTCATTTACAACAAATTCATAATCACGTTTTTATTGCCTTTCTGTAAGAGGTGCAAACATTCGCCATCGGGCCAGAAGTCAACCTGAGAGAAACACCTCAGCTAAAATCCAGAGACAACCTTCTGAAAATTGATCTACTCGCCATTGCCAAGAACAACAATGGTGAGTCCACAATCCACACCTCAGCCAAGCATACAGTGCACTGTTCATTACTCGATCTTTTTGGATCTTTTTATTCCATTTTTATCTGATATTTTAACATCACACTTTGCAGTGTATGGAATTAATGTGATATTTCAGTATTTGAAGGAACCCTTTAACACATTTAGGTGATGCTATCAAAAATCATTTCGTTAGCTGGTAAACACACATGACCACATATGGCTCAATGAGACAACATTATAAATTCAGCTGATGATGTATGTAGGTTATGCCCCTCAGAAATTCTGAAGGGAAGCCTACATTTGAATGAAGGGTCTGTGTTCTGTGTAAGTTTCTGATTTCCGTTGGTTCTGTTGGTCTGTTCTGCAGGATCTGGAGCAGTGGTCTTCATAGCCTACGCCAACATGGAGGATGTGCTGAAGGCTGAATTCTTCCACACGGAGAGAAAGACCAACAAGACCATGATGTCCAATGTGGTCTCTGCCTCCCTCCCCAATACCAAAAACACAACGCTGCCTGAACCAGTCAACTTTACCCTGAGACACCTCACAGTGAGTTCTTTGCTCCATCCATACCCCTCACTGACCCAGAACAACACACCAACTTTAGCCCTTTCTCATAGTCACCTAACATTAATACCCAGGAAACATAAAATTTGGTCCTTAGCCTTTTCATTCCCTTTACTAAGCCCTTAAAACAAACTTTATACCTTCACCTAATTATATCTCTCTGTAACCCACAATAACAGTTACCTGTTAATAACACACCACCTTTAGACCTTTTCTATACACAGCTCTCATTCTTTTAAATGATCTCTAATAACACTTAGTGCAATAACTTCAGTCCTTACTCATTCGCACCTGAACCTGTAGGACTGTGGGACCAGGGTTGAGTGTCTCTGCTGTAGCTTTTGATGTTGTATCAGTCCCTGTAGTCCACAGTTTCCATCAGTTAGACCCATTGATTTGTCAAGACAAGAGTCAAGAGAGATTTTATTGTCAGCCCATCCATCAAGACATTAAATGGAAAAAGTGGCAGGCAGGAGTGAGCAAGTAAATTGTAAAAGTGATTATGTGAATTTAGGTGGAATTTCAGAAGTCTTTAAATTTGTGTTGTTGGAGTCGGGTGAAGAAGCCGTTGGCATGAGCCGTCTGTAGCTTGCTGATTCTCCCACAGAGTTCCCCCAGGGCCCTGCTAGCATTAGCATTGGTGCTAGCGCTAGGGGGGATGTAAACAGCAAGGATGATCACTGTTGTGAACTCGCTTGGGAGGCAGAAAGGTCTACATCTGGCTGCCAAGACCTCTACGAGTGCTAAGCAGTGAGCAGAGACGATCATTGCTTTCATGCACTATTCCTTGCTGATGTAAACACACAGGCCTCCGGCGCGGGTCTTATCAGACAAAGCAGCAATCCTGTCCGACCGGAAAGCTGGAAGTAGGGCTGCAGCGGTATAGAAATTTCCTTACAGCGGTATTCAGAGAATGCCACCTTGTTTAATTATTCATTCATTTTACATTACCTGTCCCTTAACCCTTTTGCGCGTACAGTCACACCAATGTGATCTGCAGTTTAGCGCGTATGCTAATATCGGTGTGATTAGAACACTAGATTGGAAAAAATTCTAGCTAATTTTAGCTTTGAGGAAACAGCGACTTAACGTTAAAAAATTAGGGTTGTCAAAATAACGCATCAAAAAATTAACACAGATTGATCGCACTCTATGATTCCCTGTGATCCCAGACATCATTGTGCATTGAAGCGTTTATCATACCCAACTGCAGGCTAGCTAGGTTCTTTTACATCATACAGGGAAACATATCCGCATTTGTGCTGTCAGTAAATGCGAATTAAGTTCGCACTGGTGTAATCAACTGGTGTGTGCTGTGCCTCCCTCCCTTTCTCAGCAGGTGGACCCTAAGGGCCAGCTCACCTGTGTGTACTGGAATCAGAGCAGGTGGATCGTGGATGGCTGTGAGCTCACAGAGTCCAACTCCAGTTACACTGTGTGCACCTGCATCCACCTGTCCACCTTCGCCCTCATCATGCAGACAGACAGACCACCTGAGGTGAGGAGGGGAGGGAGACAACTAAACCAATCAGAGAAAAGACAAACAAATGTATTAGGTGGGCCTCAACCAAGAGCATAATAATAAAATTACTTCTGTAACAGAGCACTAACTCATGTATTTCCTCAGCTCAATCCAACACAGGCGGTTGAGTCCTTATTAGGTGAAGATCATCACTCAATAAAATTATATTTGACATGCTTTTATAATAAAGAAATTGACACATAGTGCTAAAGGGAATATATTTTATGTAGCTGTCTTAGATAGCACTCAGGTGTTGACTGGTCTCTAAGATGACAATAGTCTATACTGATTTGAGACAGAGAGATGTCATAATGAAACATCTTACAGGTACATATATTTAGATATAATTTTGAAAAATTGGAAATTTTCCTCTCGGGTTCCCTTGTGGCAGCCAAAGATGAATTTATCTTTATACTTTGGATCAAATCATATTTGTTGTCTTATCTGTGCTCACCTGACAGGAAGAAACGCAGCTGCAACACATTCAAAGTATGCAGTTACTAACAGCTGAAGCAGAGGAAAGCTTAAGAGATAAATTCCATAAATCTCTACATGTGTTCTTTTAAAGGAATGCTGCTGTTGAGGTTATAGGTAAACAAAATGCTCTGTAATAGAAAGGTAGCAGATTATGTCCCATATGAAAGAGTGGCTGGCAGGGTCAGCGGTGGCTTGACTTGAAACAACAAAACTAATCCAAAAATGAAATATTTTACTGCATTGCCCCGTATGAAGACGACTTTTTCATAATGTAAAACAATGGAATGTCCCTCTGATAGAGATAACTGAGCTGGAATGTTCTTTTGGATGTGTGATCAAATAAACTTTTTTTAAGTAAAGTAAAAATGATTTCATGTCATATAAAGGAGTACATAAAATCTCTTGGTGGCATTTGCCATTATAGAAGTTAAACAAAATGATGCATGGCATGTGTGGATAGCTATCACAGATCCTGAGAATTCTGCCTAAAACTGGGCAGAGGCCAAAACCTCAAGAAACGTCAAAAAGTCAGAGTTCATAGCGTTTTGAAGTGTCACAATGATTTCTGTGATTGTTGGCTGTTTCCAGGATGACATCATCTTGAAGTGGATCAGCATGATTGCAGTGTCAGTGGGGCTGCTGTTTCTGGCCCTGGCCATCCTGACCTTCATCCTCTTTCGCTGGAACCCTAAAGTCAGCAACACAGCACGCCTGAACCTCTCCATCTGCCTCTTCCTGGCCCACCTGCTCCTCCTGCTGGTGCAGAGTTTCCTCTCTCACATCCACCCGCACAAGGTTCTCCACCCACAGCTCCCAACCTTTACCTCATATCAGATGCTTCATCACTCTGTATAATCTCAGTGTCAGCTGTCTCCTCAGTTTCATCTGTAGTCTCAACAACATGACAAGGTGACCTGGCTATAGGTCTATGGGAGCTTGACAGTGACCAATCAGAACGCAAAGATGCTGAAATTTACAGTCTACAGATGTCAGCAGACTGACAATGTCAGCTAGATATGACTGGCAAACTAGCTGACTATAGAAAGAAAGGAAATACCTTGCTACCTAAATACCTGGTTAAATTTTATTGATAAAAAAGTACACAAGCAATACTTTCTTGTAGATAATATTTGAGTGATGATGGATAGTAATTTCAGCATGCAAAATGTCTTGTGTTGTACAAAAATCAGTTGGCACCAATCAGCTGTCTGTCTCACCAGAAATCAACCAGAAACCAGTCTCCTGAATTCAATCAAAATTTGTCCATTGCTTAGACAATGTGCCCCACAGTTAATTGCAAGTCTCACTTATCTTCCATCACAAATAGTTTGGGAAGTTCAGTGATCACTAAAGCATTATAGAAGGTAGTGAGCATGATAGAAGGTTTGCATTTTTTCAACTTTGTGATGATGGTGGTAATGATGATGTGTCCCTCCTCAGCTGGTGTGTGCAGTGATCTCGGGCGTGCTGCACTTCCTCTTCCTGTCCAGCTTTGTGTGGATGTTCCTGGAGGCTCTGCAGCTCTTCCTGTTGGTGCGCAACCTGCAAGAAGTTAGGGTTATACAGCAGGAGGGAATCCACTGGGGCTTCCTGCTGCTGATTGGCTACGGCATCCCCTGCCTGGTGGTGTGTATGTCTGCAGGAGTGGTTCCCAAAGGATACGGCAATGACCAGTAAGCACAGAGAGGGGCAGAGCCAAGTGGTTGGGGCGCGGCATTTACAGGGTGACCTACTATTGTTCTGTACCCAGCAGATTTTCTTGTTTGAGTAGGATTTTTGATGTTTGCAGATCAGAGAGGAGAAATTAACTGGTTCACAAGCCATTGATTAAAGTACTCCTGGGTAATGGAATCCTACCAGCATTGTGGGCAGCTATGAGATTTGTGTGGACATTGTTCTGGATCAGCCTGGAACTGTTCTTCCCTGCTGTCATGGTGCTGGACTTGACTCCATACTGGACTGGATTTGATTGATTTGTGTGATTGTGTTTCCTTTGTCTTTCTCCTGTAATTCTGTGTCTGGTTGATCGTAGATGCTGGCTGGATACTGAAAAGGGCTTCAGGTGGAGTTTTTTGGGGCCAGTGTGTTTTGTCCTTGCAGTAAGTACTAAAATTACATTATATTACATTACATGCATTTAGCAGATGCTCTTATCCAGAGTGACTTCCCTCACAAGAGAACATAAGTGTATCCGTTCAATTTGAACGAGCAACAGTGTCAGACCAGACAAACACTCCCAGACCAGTGAGTGTGCACTTAACACTGTTCAAGCCCGACCACAAGTTAACTTGTGCAATCTAACAGAAGCCAAGTATACTATGATACTACAGCCTCTAGAATCAGTATACATCATAATACTACACATAAACTATTAGAGGTACCAGGTGTGAGGGGGCGGGGATTGAAGTGGGACCAAGATGCAGTCTGAAGAGGTGTGTCTGTATCAGAAAATGGCCAGCGATTTCACTGTTCTAGCCCCCGTGGGGAGTTCATTCCAACACTGAGGGATCGTACAGCTAGCGATCGTGTCTCAGAAGAGTAATCCTGTCGGGTTGGGACAGTCAGTTGCCGTGTAGATGCAGAGCGCAGCGATCTTGAGAAAACATAGGGTTTGAAGAGCGATTGTAGATATGAGGGGGCTGTCCCAGTCACTGTATGCCAGCACCAAGGCTTTGAACTTAATGTGAGCGATGACAGGAAGCCAGTGAAGTGAGATGAGGAGAGGAGTAACTTGACTACGTTTAGGGAGATTGTAGACAAGCCATGCAGCTGCATTCTGGATTACTTGTAGCAGATTGATTGCACAGGCAGGAAGGCAAGCAAGGAGGGAGTTACAGTGTTCCAGGCATGAGAGGACCAGGGCCTGAAATAGGACTTGACTAATCTGTGTGATTTTCATTTCCAGTTACAGTCTGACTCTGTTTAAACCTTTGATGAAAATATACTATTTTCTGACCTGTACAGGTGAATGTCATCCTCTTTATTACCATCATTGGATACCTGCGGTTCGCCTTGGCTGGCCGGAACAAGGAAATCTCTAAACTGAAAGACACCAGGTAGGAGAGAACAGGTGCAGGGATGAGAGGACAGGTGTGGCTAAGAGTTTTTAATTTTTAGCTCGGTGCCAACAGATAGAGAAAAAACCAGTTGCAAGTAAAAATAAAGGATTAAAAGGATAAATACAGGTGTAAGAGAATAGAGACAGGTATAAGACACCTGTTGCAGACCCATCTCTCTCTCTCTCTCTCTCTCTGGGAAGGATGTTGGTGTTAAAAGCAATATTCCAGTTCATCATTCTTGGTTGCCCCTGGATATTTGGCTTCTTTGTGAATAAACACAAGGTGCTGGAGTATCTCTTCCTGCTTACAACCTCCCAGCAGGGCACATTCATCTTCCTGGTGCACTGTGTCTTCAGAAAAGAGGTGAACACCCACCTGTTCTACCCACCTGTGCCCCTTTTCCCCACTCACTGTCCTGGTACCAATCTGCCTTACCTGCTTACCTACCTTATCTTTTATTGTTTCTTCTCACCTCTACGCCTGATGTTACTTCCCTGGCCCTGTCTCTACCTCTGTTGCATTCATTATTTTACCACTCTTACCTCTCACCAATAACCCATCTCACTTACATATCTGCATCATCCCCATTCTGTCTCACCTGTATCTCTGATATGTCTTTTCCATCTTTTCTGTCTCACCTGAATCTCTACTCTATCTCACTGATCTCATACCCCCACTGACTCACCTGTACCATTATACGATCTCACCTATCTTTCACGTCAGTTTTTTACCCATACCTGTGCTCTATCTCACCTTTACCTCCTCCTGTGTGAGTTGCAGGTTCAGGAACAGTACAGGAAGTGGTGGAAGAACATCTGCGGTTCCAAGGATGCCTCTGAGTCCTCCCACTCGTTTACGACATTCACAACGTCCCAGACCGCCACAGTGAGTGAAAGCTGACAGAAACCAAGTGCCATTAACTGCTCTGCAGTGGAAAAGGGCCTGTATCCATGCTGTATCTTATAATATACCAGTCATGCACTGAGAGGGGAATCAGATTTTTCCTGCACATTAGTAATGTAGCAGTCTTGGATGGGAGGCTTCCTCTGTGTTGCTGTAATGTTTCAGATTCTGTGCTATGATGGACCCCCTGGTAGGGATTTCTCTCCTACCTGCCAGGATCTCCAGCACATTCCAAAATCTATGAAAAAAATGCCAGACTGGGCCAAAATCTAAGAAAAACGTATCAAATTTTCAGCGCTGGAATTTAAATTTGGCACGCCGCGTTCACAGGAATGTACTAAATGTACTTATGTTGGCAATAACTTAAAACCACAGCTAGATGTTACGCTATGCTATGTTATGCTTTTCAACAAGACTATCAGGGGACAACAGCCTTGTAAGATAACCTCCTTCCTAATGTAGTCGTTTCTTTCTTTTGTCTTGCAGAAGTAAGAGTCCCCACCTTCGGGACCTGGAGCTTCAAGAAGCAGATGTGAAATTTTGATGAGCCGACCTCTCATGTCTTCTGTGCCTTTTTTCTTGCTGTTTCTCAGAATGTAGAAAACGACTCAATGCTGGAAGCCTCCATGTTGCACATATGTATGTTCCCAGAGTGTGCAGTTAAGATGCACATCCAAAGTTAATCTCTTTGGTTTTGTCTGATATTAAATTATGACGTGCACTATTAATTAATGATGTAAACTTTTAAGTGTACATGTAATTTAATTGCATTTTCATGCAACAAATGACTATGATCCTTTGTATCTTACTTGTAAAATGAATATTTTGCCTGTAGCATAGCTATTCTTTCCTGATTAAGGGAGACAAAGTTTTCAGCAAGGGCATTGATAGATTGATAGATCATTCACTATGACAGACAAGGATAATCACTTAAGAGTCCTTGAAGTCTCCTTGATCTCATCCTCACAAGCTGCACCAAAGCATGGTTTAGCTCTGACCCGGGCAATGGGGCAAACCCAAGGGACTGAACCTCTGTTAATGAGACAGTTTTAGCTATTTTAGTTACAGAGCAATGACCGACAAGTCTGTCCTTTATCAAATAGAAGAGCCGATGGCTGTACAAAGGCATTTCACCAATCAGAGAAAAGGGAAAACGCAGGAGCAGCCCTGTGTATTCCTGCCCCTCCCCTTCCAGCACCACAGGGTATCTTACTGTGTTGATATTGAATGAAATGGTGTAACTGTTTATCTAGCTGCCATATTCCAGGGGTGCTTGACAGTAAGAATGTCCAGTTATGTATGATCAGGATGGTGTGGGTGAAGAGTGACTATGACAGGGTGCTGTGAAACCCTTGTGAAATCTTAATCACAGCAAAGCAGCATATTTTTAAAAAAATAAAACCATAAGCATCATTTTTTGCTTCATTAATGATTAATCTTTTTTCTCTTTTTGGTATATTTTGTTTTTCTTGTGTCTCGTTGCTATACTATAAGCAGTTTAAATCACTCTGATTTATATCGTCGCATGAAAATTGTAATGAAACAGACTGGGATCCAAGTGCGGAAACACAAGTTTAATTCCAGAATCCAAAAGGCGTAGTCAGGGACAAAACAGGTCGAAAACGGGAAATCCAAGGAGCAAACAAACCAGAATCCAAAACACAAGAGCAAGGTCCAAAAACAGGCGAGGGGTCAAAAAACACAGGAACAATCAGAATGCGAGAATAACAAACGGCTCAGTAAAGACTCAAAAGACAATACCTCACAATGAGGTAACCAAAACAGAGTCCTTATAAAGGCAGGGCTTGATTGCTTGAACACACCACAGGTGTGGTGGAGCCAGGCTGAGCGGGGCGTGGCTGAGCTTGCAGAGCGGGGCGTGGCTGAGCGCGCTGAGCGGGGCGTGGCTGAACAGGCTGACTGGGAGCAGGTGTGACAGTACCCCCCCCCCTCCACGGGCGGCTCCTGACGACCCCAACCGACCAGGCGGACGGCCGCGGGGGCGCGGCGCAGGACGGTCCGGATGGGCCCGGTGGAACTCAGTGATGAGCGAGGGATCCAGGATGTCGTGGGCCGGGACCCAGGACTGCTCCTCTGGACCATACCCCTCCCAGTCGACTAGGTACTCCAGGCGCCCTCTGCGCCTCCGGGAGTCCAGGAGGGCGTGCACAGCATACGCCGGATCGCCACCTACATCCAAGGGAGGAGGAGGAGCCGCTGCAGTCACGGGGGGGTGCACGGGACTGTAGCGCACTGGCTTCAGTAGGGACACATGGAAGGTAGGATTGATCCTGTACCTGGAAGGCAGCTGCAAGCGATAGGAGACAGGGTTAACGCGTTTCACAATCCGGAAGGGACCGATGAACCTGGGACTGAGCTTATGACAGGGGAGGCGGAGCCTGATGTCCCGGTGGACAACCATACCCTCTGCCCGGGGTGAAAGACTGGATTGGGCCGGCGCCTGCGATCCGCAAACTTCTTCTGGGTCTGCACAGCTCTCCGTAGATGTACGTGTGCCTTCTCCCATACCTGACTGCTCCTCCGGAACCAGTCATCTACAGCTGGGACGTCACTGGGGTTCTCATCCCATGGACACAGGGGGGGTTGATACCCTAGGACACACTGGAAAGGAGTTAGGCGGAGAGAAGAATGAACAAGGGAGTTCTGTGCGTACTCAGCCCAGCTCAGAAAGCGGCTCCAGTCAGTCTGGTTGGTGTGGCAGTATTGCCTCAGGTAACGGCCGATCTCCTGGTTCAGCCTTTCAGTCTGTCCGTTGGATTGTGGGTGGTAACCCGACGTCAGACTGACGTTGACATCAAGGCGCTTGCAGAAGGCTTTCCAGACTCGGGAGGTGAATTGTGGTCCACGGTCGGAGACGATGTCTTCTGGAATGCCATAGAATCTGAACACTTGGTTAAACAGACACTCTGCAAGTTCAAACGCAGTGGGTAAGCCGGGCAAGGGAATCAGGCGGCACATTTTCGAGAATCGGTCCACGGCAACTAAAATGGTGTTGAAACCATTAGACTGGGGCAGGTCTGTAACAAAATCCAGACTGATGTGAGACCAGGGTCGGTGTGGAATGGGTAAGGGTTCTAATGTACCTGCAGGCAGGTGCCGAGGGGTTTTGGACTGGGCGCAGACAGGACAGGAAAGGACGTAATCCCGGACGTCATCTGCAAGAGAGGGCCACCAAAACCTGCGAGATATTAATCCAGTGGTTCGGGTAATACCTGGGTGACCGGAGCTCAAAGAAGTGTGGACCCATTGCAAGAGTTGAGGTCGGATGTGGGTCGGTACATAAGTACGGTGCTGGGGTGTCTCAGGTGGAGCTGGTTCAGACTGGAGGGCGTTTTGGATGGTGGTGTCGATTTCCCATCTCACGGGAGCGACGACACAGGAAGGGTTGATGATGGGTTCGGGCATGTTCACCCTGTCAGGTGGATCGAATTGTCTCGAGAGGGCGTCTGCTTTAATGTTCTTGGAACCTGGGCGATAAGTGACGGTAAAGTGGAATCTGGTAAAAAACAGCGCCCACCTGGCTTGTCTAGGGTTGAGCCTCTTTGCTTCTCGGATGTATTCCAGATTTCGGTGATCCGTCAGGACCACAAAAGGATGTGTAGCTCCTTCCAGCCAGTGCCGCCATTCCTCCAAGGCCAGCTTAATCGCGAGAAGCTCACGGTTCCCCACGTCGTAGTTCCTTTCTGCAGGGGACAATTTGTGAGAGAAGAATGCACATGGATAAAGTTTTGGGGGTTTACCATGTCGTTGGGAGAGGATGGCTCCTACTCCCACCTCCGAGGCATCGACTTCGACAACAAAGGGAAGAGCCGGGTCCGGTTGCTTGAGAATCGGAGCAGAACTGAACAATTCCTTCAAGTGATGAAAGGCTGCCAGGGCGGTCTCATTCCACTGCAGGATCTTCGGGGCTTTGCGCACCAGTGCCGTGAGTGGAGTGGCCACTGTACTGAAATTACGAATGAAACGCCTGTAGAAGTTAGAAAAGCCGAGGAAACGTTGTAGTTCTTTCACCGTCTTTGGTAGCGGCCAATTGCGAACTGCCGTTACCTTCGCCTCATCCATACTTACTCCCTCGGAGTTAATGATGTAGCCCAGGAAGGAGACTGTGGACAGGTGGAACTCGCATTTCTCGGCTTTCACATACAGGTGATGTTCTCGAAGACGCTGCAGGACTTGGCGCACATGCTGGATATGAATGGATGGACTGGGGGAATAAATCAAAAGGTCATCAATGTACACGATTAAGAAGCGGCCAAGCATGTCGCGGAAGATTTCATTCATGAATGACTGGAACACTGAAGGAGCATTTGCAAGTCCATATGGCATGACAAGGTATTCATAGTGCCCCTGGCGGTGATAAAGGCCGTCTTCCATTCATCACCCTCACGGACTCGGACAAGATTGTACGCACTTCTGAGGTCCAGCTTAGTGAAGACGGAGGCCTGGCGAACCTGCTCCAGAGCTACAGGAATAAGAGGGAGAGGATAACGGAACTTTACCGTGACCTCGTTTAAAGCGCGGTAATCAATACAAGGACGAAGTCCGCCATCCTTCTTTTCAATGAAAAAGAAGCTGGACGCTGCCGGGGAGGTGGATGGTCGGATAAACCCTTGCTTCAGCGCCTCGTCGATGTACCTCTCCATCGCCTCTGACTCAGGGTTGGACAAGGGGTACACTCGCCCTCTAGGTAATGACGTACCAGGAAGCAGGTCGATGGCACAGTCCCAGGAGCGATGAGGAGGTAGGGTGGTGGCTCGGGACTTTGAGAACACGTCCACGAAATCCTGATAATGAGAAGGGACATTCTCCAAAGAGGTCATTAAGGGGCTCTCAATTGAGGTAGAGCGGCATGGCAGTGAGACACACGAAGAAAAACATTGCGGGCTCCAAGAGAGAAGCTCCCCCTGTCGCCAAGACAAGATAGGGTCATGCAGATGCAACCATGGGTAACCGAGAACCAGAGGGTCTTTGGGGGAAGACGTTACCAGCAGCTGGATGTTTTCAATGTGGACCGCCCCGACCTGGAGCTGCACCATTTCAGTTTGATGGGTAATACGACCAGATCCCATTGGCCTTCCATCTAGGGCAGTAACCATAAGTGGCGGAACGATGGGTCGGCGAGGGACGCCGAGTTGGTCTGCCAGGTGAGCGTCAATGAGATTCCCAGCAGCTCCCGAATCTATCAACGCTGACAGAGACAAAGTCACATGGCCATAGGACAACTGCACAGGTAAGTGAAGTTGTTTGTGTGATACGTTGAACAGAATGGTTCCTCTTACCCTGGTATCTGCCACGGCACCTCCTCTCCGGGGTCGTACTGGACAGTCCAGGCGTTGGTGTCCAGGTTCCCCGCAGTACAGACACAGGCGCAGCTGGAGGCGTCTTTGGCGTTCCTCCCGAGAGAGAGGAGCACGGCCGAGTTGCATGGGCTCGGGATCGGAGGACTGGGTAGGTGGAAGTGCTGAGCGAGGAGAGAGCATGGGAAAGGAACTGGGCTTTGGTCGCTCCCTTAGGAGGTTATCAATGGAAATCGACATCCTGATGTATCGATCCAGGCTGGTTACGTCACCCCGACAGGCCATCTCGGACTGGAGCTCGAGGCGTAAGCCACGGTACATGGTTAAGAGGGCCGTTCGCTCCAACCACTGCCTGCCGCCAGAGTGCGGAACTCCAGGGCATAATCCGATGCAGAGCGGTCACCCTGGCGAATTTCACAAAGCAGATTCCCCACATCTCTCCCGGCTGCTGGGTGATCAAACACTTCCTTAAACATTGTATGGAACTGCTCCTCTGAAGAGAGGACGGGGCTATTTTGATGCCAGAGGGCAGTGGCCCATTCCAATGCTCTGCCCGACAGCAAGGAAATGACAAAGTGGATTTTGTCAGTCTCAGCCCTGAACTTCTCTGGGTAGTGACTGATATATAAGGAGCACTGCATGAGGAAGCCCTTGCACCTTTCGGGATTACCATCATACCTCTCTGGAGTGGCGATCAATACTGGTGCGGAGTAAGCACTGGGAGACATGGTGGGAGCAGGTGAAGAGACCGAAGCAGGAACGGGACGCGGTGGACCCTGAGGCAGTAGCGTCGTCCTTACCAAGTGCACCAGCTCAGTCAGGGTCTCCTCCTGGCGGGCGAGGGTGGACTGAATTTCCGCTGGATCCGCCATCGGTGGTGAGGTATTCTGTAATGAAACAGACTGGAATCCAAGTGCGGAAACACAAGTTTAATTCCAGAATCCAAAAGGCGTAGTCAGGGACAAAACAGGTCGAAAACGGGAAATCCAAGGAGCAAACAAACCAGAATCCAAAACACAAGAGCAAGGTCCAAAAACAGGCGAGGGGTCAAAAAACACAGGAACAATCAGAATGCGAGAATAACAAACGGCTCAGTAAAGACTCAAAAGACAATACCTCACAATGAGGTAACCAAAACAGAGTCCTTATAAAGGCAGGGCTTGATTGCTTGAACGCACCACAGGTGTGGTGGAGCCAGGCTGAGCGGGGCGTGGCTGAGCTTGCAGAGCGGGGCGTGGCTGAGCGCGCTGAGGGGGGGCGTGGCTGAGCGCGCTGAGCGGGGCGTGGCTGAACAGGCTGACTGGGAGCAGGTGTGACAAAAATAAACCATTTGGGGTCACAGATGACACTCCACACCACTAAGCTCACAGTGCTACTGTGGATGAGAGTAATAACGCTCATTATAGTATTCTGTAGTGTGTGAAGAGACATGGCCCCACCCTCTTCCTCCTCCCCCTCTCTCAGCTCCCTCCCTCCTCTTTGTCTTTGCGCTCCCTCACTCACATACACACTGCGCCCCCTGCTGGAGACTGGGTCACTGCTTCACTGAGCACAGTGCTGTGCTGACACTATATTGCCCAGAGTCTGTCAGTGAAGCAGTGGCCTTTTTCTGTGTGTCTGTCTCTCTGTGTCTCTATTTTTGTACATTTGTCTCAGTGAGTCTCTCTGTGTGTCTGTCTGTCTTCAAGAAACTACAATCACTTTTTCATATATTTTGGTATTTTTTCCCATGGCGTTGCTGTTTTAATGTTATTTCGTAATTATTTACATTTCTTCCAATCTAACTACTGTCTAAGAAACCTGTGAAAATGTCTCCGAAACTTTATTGTTTTAATGCAGACTGAAGGGTCTGCGTGTGGGTGTTGGTTCTAATCCTTGATTTTCTCATATTCTTGGTAAGCCTGGAGGTAAAAACAGAAGTCGTTATGAGGTCTGACCCGTCATCGTGCTTCTGATAAATCTCAGGTTCGCGACAGGTGTCTTTCGAGCCAACTTTCAACAGAAAGGGGCTTAAGTTTCAAAACAACATTTTCATTAATGAAACGTTGATGAAAATAACAGGAAATAAAATTAAAATGAATAAAAATCACATTGGTGTTTAATGGGAATAGTGACCTACCTCCCCCACCATGAATCTCACATCCCCACAACTCCACAGCTGCCTTCCAAATTTTCCCTCCCTTTCCCTCAGCACCTCCACAGAATGGTGCTGGCAGGGCGTATGTTGCTCTGATATCCCAGCATTCATTGCTTCTGATGTGCCAAGGTGAACGACCCATGTAGAAATTTCCCACCTAACCAATCACTGTATTTTTTTTTTTTTTTTTTTTGCAATAAAGTTAGATCTGCAGTGAGAGCCCTCTGTCTCTCCTAATAAAAAGAAAAACATTTTATTCCTTCACGCCCCCTGCATTTCCTGTGTCTGTGTTCCTCCATGTCTGTGTTCATTCAGTTGGGCTGTCTGAGCATGTGCAGCTTGTCTGAATGCACCTGCTTTTAACCAACACAAGGCTATAATATGCAGCACTGTTCTGCTGCATGTCACCCTCTCAGAATTGCAAATGACTTTTTTGCAGAACGTTCTGAAACTGGTAACCTAGTTCTTCATATTTTTTTTATTAATGGGAGACCAAATATAAAGAATGTGCTTGTTAATGACTTATAACGTACTTATCATTAACCTTTGGAAGTATATAACCAAAGCTTTTTCTGAAGTCTTAGCAGATTTTGTAACAGGAGGATGGGACCAAACATGAGGTGAGGATCAGATGACAAAGGTAAGCAAGGTAAACAAGATCAAAGACTTTGCAGAAATAGGAAACCAGTGGAGGGCACTGTGATGTCAGAGAGCAGGGAAAACAAAAAGTGAGAATGCAGAAGTATAAGCAGGAAGGAGAGCAATGAGAGGATATCAGTAATCAGCAAGAGCTGTGGCTTTGGGCTTTGGCCAAAGTCTTAACAAGGAGGTGGCTGGAATATGCTTCAGAATGTAATAGCTGAAAGTAACCACAGAAGACATGTGATGCAAGAATGGGTCAGGGTTGTGTACAGTGACCCCCAGACACCTGTTTTTTTATTATTTATTTTTTTAGCAGGAGGGTGAAAGTGTGACTGACTCTAGACAAAAAGAGAGGTCTGCGGGAAGGGATAAAAGAAGCAGGAAGTGATGTCCAAGGGTATAACAGCAGTGCTCCAAAGGGGAACTGAACTGGCAACCTTTCGGTGGTGACATCAGAATTTCGGCCTGAGTCGCTTGGTTTCTCCCTGTCTGTCTGTGTGGGTGTGTCTTTTGTTTTTGTTTACAGGTCCTTGTGTTTCCTTGCCCCGCCTGCCTCCCCACCCTCCTGTTACTCAGCCACGCCCATCACCTGAGGCTTGTTCCGCACACCTGTGTCTCATCCCCTCATCATCTGCCTGCCTACTTATACCCTGCTGTTTTCTTGGTTCTTTGCCTGATTGTCTCAGTGCCTTAGCTGTTTCATTCCCACCTTTTGTTGGTAAGCCTGGTCTGTTCCTGCTTGTTGCTGACTCTGCCTGTCCCAGATTACTCTTTTGCATGCCGTTTTGGATGTTATCTGTTTTCCGCTGGATTTTTGGCTACTGGCTCGGACTGTTTTTCTGGCTTCGATTTCGCTTGTGATTTTGGACTTGTCATTAAAGAACAGTCTTTTCATACTGCCTGTATTGTCTGCGCCTGGGTCCTGTCCCTAACCCTGACAGATAAACACGGCTCATCACTGCTACAACATGTATGATTGTATGTGTAAAAGGAACAGCAGCTGCATCAGGAATCACTCTGCCTCTCAGACTGAGACACGTTAGACTCACTTTCTAAACAATCCTTCTCTCAGCACACTGTGCGTTGCTTCAGAGCTGGACATTCTAACCTTGGGAGGCTGATGGCAATGCAGAACCTTGTGGGGGAGGGGTTAACAACAGTAAGAATCACACTGGTGACTAATTATGCACCTCTATAAATGGAACTAAAAACATTTTTTTTTTTAGTTAAAAACCACCATTGAGGTGTCAGTTTACACATAACTTATGAGCTTGTTTGATGTGGCAAAATTGGCTGAATCATGTCAGCATTAACACTGAGAAAGTGTGAAATATTTTGTTTTTGCTGCTTGATGTCTGAGGTGTGTGCATACAGCAGCTGGGTTTTAGTTATTTATGTTTGAAATATTCTTGCACAGAACTGCAAGAAGCAGGAAGCAGCAGCTTCTCACCAGGCAGGAAATGCACCTCAAATACTTGTGTGCCAGAGACCTGAGCAAACCTTGGAGGATCCTGCTTGGTGTCCCCTTCTGTGCTAAGGGTGACTTCAAAAGACCACATTATCAAGTGTATTGCAGGTTGTATGTTATTTCATTCACCACCAAAATCAGACAAAGATACTGTCAGAACTTACTGATATCAGAGAATGTTATGTTAATAAGCATCAGCCTCTTCCCTGTGGTTCAATGTTGGCTTTTTGGAGGATCACATTTAACTCGTCTCAGCTCTCTCACACGAGTGTAGAGTTTGGTGCGGTGAGACAAACTTCATGCAAAACTGGCGATTCCAAATCAGTGTTGCATAGTGTAAGGACAGAATGGATGGATTCGTCAAGTGATGATGAGCTGGTGCTTATTCTTTTACAAGCTAAAAGGAAAAAAAAATTTTTGGGTACATCCTATCCTGAGAAGTAGGCGAGAACGCAGGGAGTTTCACTGCTTGGCTCAGGAGTTGAAACTCTATCAAGGTCGCTTTCGGACCTATTTCACCACATCACAAAGTAGGCTACGGACCATGGACTGGACACCCACCGTTTTCATCATTGCCAAGCTTGGAAACGTCATTCTTCCTCTGACAGTGTTTCCCATTGTGCTTACTGTACTAATAGAGTCATCTCTGTATTTTGAGAACATTTCTATGTCAAAAATACTTCTGAATGTTGAGGGGTTTTGCTGAGAATAAGCCACAGGAGATAAAAAGAGGAAGAGGCTGAGAAGACAGCAGTGTGTTGACCAGATTTCGAGAGAAAGTAGAATTAGACGCTTTTTTCCCGTCAAAGTCATGTTTCCTGATAAGTGACACAGCAGTGTGTTTCCTCTATACCTGTGGTATCAGCTAAAACTAACGGGTTGATATAACCAGGACTCACAAAAAAGACTGTCATTTAGTCACTTTCATGAATGGAGAGACTTTTTCCCCTCGGTGTGGGGAGATCCCTCTAACAGAGGGAGGGATGTTGTTGGGAGAGACCTGCAGCTTGTGAAATAATGGTCAGTATGCCGAAATGAAGCAGATCTGATCAAATCTCCAGGACATGCTGCAGTTTAAAGCACTACAAGCCCAGGACCTGAACTCTGAAAGGAGTCCTCTCAGTTAACTTGTTTTTGAACTCACTAACCTAGTCACAGCTATTAGTCTATACCAAGCTCAGACCAGATCTGCCTCTAAACAACAGAATCAACCAAACTATCACACAAGCCAAAAACATCTATCTGGAACATTATACCACTGGGAAAAATCACCAAGCAAACTAAACACTGGACCCATGCACAAAACTACACATTGACATAGTATCTCTCCACTGTCAGAGATACAGAGCACAGACAGATCAGATCAGCTGATTAGGAAACAGATGCATTTCTTTCACCTACATGGTAATAAATTCCAAATAATTAAAAAAAAAGCTCTGAATCCTTAGAGCTGTTCTTCCACACATTTTAAAAAGGAGATGAAGAAGAAAAATGAAAGATTCTTCTGGGTGAAAGATACACAACACCAACATCAGCAAGACATGAGTCCGAGTGCCACAACCTGACGGACAGGGGTCAGGAAGTATCCCTCAGTAACCTGTTAGTGAATGACATTTATTTAATTTTGCAATGTTGCCCGTATGTGTGGTCATGCCAATAAAGCTTATCTGAGAGAGAATGAGAGAGAGAGAGAGAGAGAGAGAGAGCACAACAAAGACAGGATAAGGAGATTTTAGAGTGGGAATTATTATTTGGTTATTTTTTTGTTAAATGTGCCGGCACGGCAGATTTTGAGTTGGTTATTCTCGGTTTGTTTTGTTTGTTTGCTTTCGGTTTCAGCCCCTGGAGTCGCGGATTTAGGAGTGGTTTCATGAATTAATTTCTTTTTTTCTTTTTCTTTGGTGTGCGTGGATGAGAGGTTGTCCATGTGTGTGCATTTTAGGTGGCTCCAGGAAGAGTGGTGACCAGAGGAGTGCACGCGGCGAGTCCCTGAGGGAAAAGGTAAATAATTAGCAGTTCCAGGACGCAGCCAGGACCGAGGAGAGCCCCCACCCCGCGAAAGTGCGTGCCCAGGAGGTGGATCCCCCGGTTGAGAGGGAGGTGACCTCGCGAACCGGCAACTGTGTGCGTGAGTAACCCCGGCACAAGGTGGAGAGGGAAGAGGGCAGACCAGCTGCCGAACTGTGTTTCCCTCAGAGTGACCCCGCGGATCCAGCACAAGCTGCTAGTGAGAAGACGACGTGGGTCGCCACCGCAGCCATAGGAGCGGCGCGGAGGGCTTTGTCTTTGTGCTTTTCTTTATTTTTTTAAATTTTGGGATGTAGGCGAGGCCTGGCACGGTGGCACGGGCCAAACTATATCCCCCCTTATATTTCTGTTTTGTTCTGTGTGTGTCTCGCGTGGTGTGCGTGCGCGTGTGTGGAGCCTCCCCCGTGGCGGTAGGACTTCCCCCGGGTGTGGAAAAGAGCGGTTCTCTCTTCCCGTGCCCAGGTGGCGGGGCGCCAGATCACGGAGTGTACTGCAGTGGGGCACGTATGCAGAAGGATATTGTGTGGTGTGTGGGTTTTTTGTGTGGTGTGTGGGTTTGTTGTGTGTGGGTTTGCATACCTGCTAATCTGGGTCCGGGAAGGGGAGGACGGGAGTGGGTAGCAGGGCGGGGGAAGGAGAACAGCTGTGGGTGAGAAACATAATAGCGTCTCTACGTTGGTTTTTTATGAAATTTGGTTTGTATATCTTTTTATTATTAGTAGTAAAATGACGAGTGTGTTTCTCCCTACTCACCTTGTCCTGGTGTCCTTGTGGCGGGCGGATCCCTAGGAGGGAACAAACTGGTTGGGGCGGGGCTGGGCATTCTGTCCACTCCCGACATCAGCAAATCATTTTACTCTGAACATTTCTCTTATATCTTTTATGTTTCTCTATATATTTTTTAAGTTCTACACCTATAATATTCAAGACTTACTGCTATGTCTGTGTCTACATATTCTTTTGAATGTGGTTGTTTTCATAACCAAAGAGAACACCATCCTACACAAACAGCACAATACGTAACAGATATGCAAAGTATGATACTAGGAAATTTTGCCAAATATACATTGTGGTTGTTTTTCACAAATCAAGTTGGTGTCACAAAGGGTTAGGAAAACTTAGGGCTGTGAAAGTATTTGCTACTGGTCACCTTCAAAACACATTTGATTTGATAGATGAGTACGTCTGAAATGGTCCCGCTCTCTTCCTTTTCCTCCTCCCTCTCTCCCAGCACCCTCCCTCCTCTCTGTCTCTGCTCTCCCTCACTCACATGCACTCTGCCTCCTTTATTGCTGGGAGTACCCCTAATGGCCCTCCTGGAGGAATCTCCAGTTCCAGCTTCAGCAGAGGGTCACTAACACCATGAAGCAGGTCCTGTGGGAGGCCAGGACAGTGAGGATCTTCCAAAGAACAGCCATAGATCTGGCCGTGATCAGCAGGAGGCTGCAGAAGCTCTTGAAGGAGGCGTTCTGCTGCACCTCCAGAAGGACTAAGACATGGTGATGGAAAAGTAGAGGGTTTAGCTGCTGGAAAGAGAAGATCACTCAGCCAAGGAGGCGCAGTAAAATTATTCACACCTTCAAAATGCATTAGGTTTGCAATTAGTAGATTTATTATATTAAGGGTTACAAAATTATGTATGTAATACAACTCCCCACTGTTGTTGTTTTTTTTGTCATGGGGTTTTACATTATTAAAATAATTGATTACTGTCCCAATAAACCAAGGGCTGTGAAAATGTGATTTGGCAGCTAAAAAGTGTTACTATAATATAATGAATCTGTAATTCAAGTCACCATGCTATACATGTGTTTTTATGGTTTTCATTTAAAAAGTAAACATTTTTCAAAATTAATTTGAAATTCAAAAAATTTGAAGTTCAAAATGAATGTTCAAATTTCATTTCGACATTAATCACAAAATGATAGCCTCAAAATGCCTGCAACCAACTTTTGCCCTTAAGCTGCGTTTTAACCGAACGCGACGCAAAATTTCGCTTCGCTTTCCTCACGCGGGTTTGATTGCTTGCCTGAAAAATGAGCTAGCGAATTTGATGTCACGTCACAGCAAGCATTTTTGATTACACCAATGCTGCTAGCAAGTTTGCTAGACACAATAGAAGACAGCTAAGTTATCTTGCATTGCTAGCTACCTAGTTAATTAGCATATATAAATACCGCACACAAGCAGTTTGCCATTTCTTGTGAACTCTCTTTTTTAAGAAGTAATGTTTCTCTAAAGTTTCAAAGCTAACGGCCAACACAACGATGGGTCCGCGTTTTGAAACGTCAGCTAACGGACAACACCAATCAGCCTGAGATGTCTGGAAAGGGGGCGTGGCTTCTAGCCCTACTTGAAGGTGATTGGCTTTCACCAAGTGAAATATTCACTCAAGTTGAACATTTTTTAACTCAAGCGAACGCTCATTTCGCCCATTTCGCATCGCTCATAGTTTCACCGCGATTAACTCCACCCATTCGCCTACTGCCGTTGACTTTTCATGCATTCACGTTGCACGAAAATTTCGCGTCGTGTTCGGTTAAAATGCACCTTAAAACTCACACTTAAAGACAAGTACAGTTTGCTGAGATCAACAATCATGAAAATCAATTTAAAATATTCTGTTTGTAATGAGAAAGTAACACTTGTGTTGAGTTGTTTGTTACAGTTCTGACTAAATGTTGATCAAATCCAGGAGCAAATTAATTGCCTATTATCAAAAGGAAATGCTAAAAGGAAATGTTGCAATACTTCAGTCAACACACAGTAAGTGTTAAATGACAAGCGGGAGGCACACACGCGTAGTTTTGCAAAGAACTCTCATTAGTCTTTCTCTGTCCTTCAGATACAGAAGAGTAAGGAGGAGCCCTCCACATACAGCATCACAGAGTGCTCTTTTATTTATAACACACTGAAACAATAACATACTGTATGAGCAAGTCTGTTCCTGTCACCCTGCAGGACTCTCCTACTGAAGAAGAGTGAGAGGTCCCTGTGCGACTAACACACAGGAACTGTGCAACATGCAAATTGTCTTTTTCTCCACGCTTTTATGTGAGTAACTTGCACTTTTTTTCATTTTTACATACATTCATAACTGAAACGTGTGCAGATTAACAGTATAAATTGCATGTCAACAAGAACACATTGTGGGTTTTAGGCTAAACCACTCTATGCCGTTAACAGCAGATCTTGCTTCCTGCCATTGTTTTTTGTAATGTGATTCTGTAGCTGATGCCACTCAACACTTTCATTGATGAACCTGTGTTTATGCTCTATATTTATACTTATATTTGTACTGATAGGTAGAGCACATTGTTTGTACATCTGTGTAATTTGGCATTTTGGTACTATTAGATTATTTGAGAATAAATGCTGAAAATGGCTGTGAAGGGAATAGGAAGCCGAGCCTGTGTGCTGTGTGAGTGAAAAGAAAAAAAAACAAATCTAAGCATGGGACGAGGCAGGCCTCCCAATCCAAGACACCCAGGGTGAGTTTACCGACTCACCCTCCTCTTGGGATCTCTGTCACAGGCCAGCTGTCTCCTGGGCTCCACAGCTAACGGAGCCACGGTGGTGGCTTTTTCAGTTCAGTTTTGTTTTTCATTAGAAATGATGGCACAGAGTTGACAGGCCAGCTCTCGGCATCATGGGACCCATGAGGGCTGGTGATCCCAAAATGCAGTTCACTCCCAGCCACACAGCAGCGTAGCAAAGAGCCCCGGCTAAAGCAAGCAGCGATAACCAAACAACCCAGAGTCACCATAAGCCCAGACAAATGGCTAATGGCCACCAAACGAGCCCTTTCCTCACTCCTGCTCCTGCAACAAAACAATGGTCTTCAAAACCTCTCCACTTTACATTCGGCATCTTAGGCTTGGATCTCCTCCTCCTCTTCCAGTTAGCAGTTCACCTTTATGAGCGTACCGGGAAGGGAGGCTGCCTCTAACTGCATGTTGGTGCCAGCAGCATGTGCCAAATTAAAGAAACAAAACAAAAAGTGTGTGTGTGTGTGTGTGTGTGTGTGTGTGTGTGATGTGTTGTGCCCCATCTTAACAATATGGATAAAGCATCACAACAGAAAGATTTTTTCATCTGTCATTTAAAAAGTGTCCTCTGAGAGAGTTGCTTTGTGTTACAGTGTCTGCAATATGCAGAGATAAATGATGAACTTCCCCAGACACCTGGAAATTAATGGTCTTTTTTTAAAATATCCAAGGCATTGTGAAGAGCTCCCATTCCAAATTCGGACAATGCTGGTGTTTCAGTGAAAACCAAAAAAAGCTACAGACGCATGGCTTCTTTTTTACTGCTGGAGTTTGTCAGCTCCCACGACACAGAGAAGCATATGCACACGTGGGCGCGAACATGTAAATGTGCACGTGGTGAGAAAACATTTTGAAAAATGGAAATTTTTGCCTCTATCCAGCTCATAATCTATATGCCTCTCCTCCCCCAGAACCCAAGCCAGGGTCCGAGTAAATATCACCCTGCCTGAGAGCATATGCACACACACTCCCGTCTGTTCGCAGCTTTCATTTCACAACTCTCCCTCCCTGCAAATTTAAAGATAATTACCATGGCAACAGAGATGAGTCAGAAGTGCTTCTGAGCAAAAGTGGCTAAAGTGAAGTTCATCACAAGGAAATGGACATGAGTAGCAAATTCACTACTGTTAATGTAAAGCTTGCACAACAGTGTACAGAAATAATAGGAGAACTTTATGAGGGGAAAAACAGTAGATTCAGCTATTTTAACTTACTGGTAAATATTAAAGACATTCAGATGAAATTAATGAGTAATTACTGGGTAATGCTACTGCAGTCACTAAGGACACCTAGGACACCCTCTGGTGACAATTGTTAGCCATTTTCCTGAAGTGAATATTGTGAAATTAGAGGGTAGTTTTGATTTGCATTGTTACCAAGTAGTCTGTTTACCTTAGATTGAACAGGTAAATTTCAAGAAACTAATATGTGCCCTAATAGTAACTAACATTATTTTTGTAAACACTACCAGTAATGCCTTCATATTTCCACTGAATACAGTGCAATTATCCAACAAAATGCTGTTAATTCTGCATTAGCAACATTTAGCTAACTGTGAGCTGCTTGGTGTTTGCTTACCTGTAAATGTGAACATGGACTGTGTGACGGCGTGGCGTTGCTAACTGTTTTAACGGTATTATTATTTTTTTTTTTGTGGTTGTAATTACTAACTTGTAAAATCAGGAACACTCGGCACCAGCAGTCCCAGGGAGGACACAGGGTGATGTGTTTATTTTGGGAGACTGAGGACAGCTTCGTTGGAGGAATTTCATTCAGCTCAAGCGCTATGATGATGCGCGGCTCCGAGTCAGTATAATCACGAATATAGCGAATTAGGTAGGAACCGGTCCCGTTAGCTTGACGGACTTCATCTTTATTATTAGGCTATCTATACTTCAGCTAGTAAGCTTTATGAAACTAATGTTTAGCTAAATGGTAACATTAGTTCGGTCACCAGGGATTTATTACCGTTTCCATAGGGTTCTATATAATTATCCCAACAAACTGCGCAGATTTAACTGAAGTTACAAATTCAAAACTGTGTGACCGTTACGGTTCGGTTTCTGGGAGAGACGCGAGCCGAGGAGGGCCGTGAGGAAATACAGTAGCTGTCCATGTTGCTATATTATTTACCGTTAAAAACAGTTATTAACTGTATTAAGTTCAAAAACAGCATAAACTCAACGTCAGCTTCGTTTGAGGGATTTCATTCAGACCTCGCAGCCGCGGTTAGGCTGCAACGTCGAGATGATGCGCGGCTCCGTACCTTCGGGTTGTGAGTAACGGCTCGTCGGAGGCAGCATAATCGCGAATATAGTTGATTAGGTAGGAACTGGTGCTGTTATCTTGACGGACTAATATCCTAACTTACTATTTTCACGAAACTTTGAAATTTCGTTCATCCGAACAGGCAGACTCGTCTTGGGACTCAGGACTGTCATTTTCCTTCGTTTAATTGGTGATTCTTGGTCCCCAACTTCAGGACTGCTTTCTTAGCTAAAGGCAGTGTGGTAAGGTAGCACTCTCTTTTGGTTTTGACTCAGATGGGAAAATGAATTGTCAATAAATGCCCAACCTTAAAGACTGCTGGAGTATGTTCTTCCCAGAGTCGGCGCCAGAACAAATCTAATAGGGGGGGGCACAAACTCTCTCTCTCTCACACACACGCTGCCTGCACGGTGCACCCACACTGCACAAAACGTGCAAGCCACGTCTTTCTCTCTCGCTTAGTGCAGTCTGACTTGCTAAAGCTAACTTTACGTTATGCACGCGCTTATCTTGAGGTAATGACAACAAATCAAACCAGTAGCACCAAAGCACCAGACCAATGAGCATACTACTTCCCCAAATGTGACAAATAGGAGATAGAGGTTGTCACCATGCCTAAAAGTTGTTGTGTTGTGTCCTGCACCATCAACAGTAAACGTAGCTAAACGCATAATATACAAAGTAGGCCATAACGATTTTAACCCCCTCCTCTCCGAAGTGCTCCTAAGTCTCCCAAGTGTTGGTTATCCTAATAGGAATGCAAATTAAAAAGGTTAATAAAGCCAGCACCATGATAATACACCCATCTCTCAGCACCACCTGTTAAAGCACCTGCCAAAGCTAGCGCAGGCTCCTGAAGGGGGAGAGGACATGGGAAGGAGGTTTTGCAACAAAGTTTTGCATTATTAACAGGGGGGGCATAGGGCGCGTTAAACTCGTGATACTTCCGTTTTAAGTAGTACGATTCTAAAGCGCAGCTAAGCTCGCTGACAGAGCAATTGCTCCGCTGTGTTTTTTCTTTTTGTATTTTTGTTTTTATTTCATTTTATTTAGCGAAAATGTTTCCACTTTTAATATGATAAATATAAATGACTTAATAAAATGAAAGGTTTGGCGTCAAAGGCCTGGCCTGTGAGGGGGGGCACAACAACTCATTTGGGGGGGGCATGGCCCGCGAATGCCCCCCCTTGACGCCGACTCTGGTTCTTCCTGAGTGAGCTGTGTATGCTATAAATTGGACTGCGAGTTATTCTGAATTTACGAGGTGGTGTAGACAAATGTCATATGCAGTTGTGATTGTTTTTCACTGGCTGTGTTCATTCAGTCAGCCGAAGTGTCTGCATCAACTATTGAGCTCCAGGGAAGTGTGTAGAGAAGATCTCAGTCTTAGATAAAAGAAATCAGCTCAATCTAAGAGAGAGAGACTTCCTTTTTTAAGACACAGAATGCTTGTACTCTTAAAAATATGTCCATATTGACCATTATTTGTAAAAAATGTGCTGATTCCCTGTGGTTATTCCCAAAGTGAAAATGCGGAGAATTGTTGACATGGTCTGTTACTGATGCAGTCTGTGGGACAGATGAGATGTGATGGTATTTAATTTTACATTTACATTTATTTATTTACCAGATGCTTTTATCCAAAGCGATGTACAAAACTGCTTACAGTAAGTATTAGCGACAGTACGGGGACAGGATGTGTACAGTTCCAATTTAACCAACATAACAACAGTGACAAAACATAGACTAGAATTGTTTTTATTTTTCTCAACCGACTTAAAAAAATAAAATATTCTAGCACATGAGAGGGGTTTGTAATCTGGCCTTCCATGCAAGAAAGAAAAGCCAGTTAATTAGACTGACAGCAAAATTCACAATCATCATCAAATTAGACTGGATGAGAAGATTCCTCAGTTTCTTTCCAAACACCCTCTTGCGCTCAGCTTCAGCACTATTTGCATTGTATGACCTATACACATATTGCTCTTGTGCCTGTTGTTTGCCCACTATTTGCACTTTTGTACGTCGCTTTGGATAAAAGCGTCTGCCAAATGAATAAATGTAAATGTAAGAGTCTCAATGAAAGTGTATTCTAATGTGTTAGCCCGTGTATAGATAGCCGTCACTAGAAAGCCGGCATCTCTGCCTAATGTGTCTTCTCTCAGTTTATGGAAATTGCCTTTTATGGGGTCAGTGGGGGTAGAGCAGCAGTTTACCAGCCTGGATTCAGCCTCCCAGGTAGCCCCACTCCGTATCTAATGCATGAGAATCCCACTCACTGTAGGGGAAAGCAAGGGGTTAATGCTAAGAAATTTGCTCCAACCAAACTACTGTCTCTCACCTGCAGGGGGTGCTCTGGTGCTGTGGAAGGGGGCAGAGCAGACCGGTGAGTATGTTAATTGTGGAGCTGCACACTCTTCAACACACAGACATAATGACTAAACATGAACAATTTGTAACTAGACATGCTGCCCACACCTTTGTAACTAACATTCATATGAAATATTAAACTTGTTGTATTCTAGCCATTCTCTGTCACTGTTTCAATAACCCAGGAAAAAAAAAACATAACTAAAACCTATAACCATACAACCAACATCCACCCATAACAACAGTAAGAGGAGATTCAAAGGTGCGGGTGAGACTAAAAAGGAAAAAAAAAGTATGGGAAAATGAAAATAAGGAACAAACTGCAGACAGTAAGAGTGGAAGGCAGCCACTACTGGTGTATAACCACTGCTGCTGCAGTGACGATGGTTGAGAAATTTTCTGCTAATACGTTTGTGCATGTGGGACACTGCAAACATATTCCTCAGTTTCTTTCCAAACACCTGCTTGGAAGTGGTTGTCCCTCAATCTGAACACACAGCTAAGCAACCTCACTCTATCTGTCTGTCTGTCTGTTGGATTTGAATGCATCAACAGGTTTCATTCTTCATGCTTCAGTGCTCCTGTGTGAGTTTAAAGGATGCTAAAGGAGCCTAATGTGCAGTTCCAATGGGGGAACAATGCATTGAAAAAAATGCATTACCTATATTACAGATTTATGAAATGAAATGTAATAACATTATACTCATGTGTTTCTGAGGTAGCAGGATACCTCAATGCTGAATACATACATCAGCTAATGAATGAATGCATTTTTCCATAATAAATATTTATTTTTAGATAAAGCTGTGTGCACTTCAAAGCAGACAATCAGCTGAATGATATGATCCCCTGTCATAGCAGAGGACATTCTAAACCTGAAGCTGTGGAAGGTCTCAGTCTTTATCAGTGTCTTTCTCTTTGTCATCATTAGGTGATTTCAAGGTCAGACTGGTCAATGGGAAAGATTCCTGCTCTGGGAGAGTGGAGGTCTTCCACGATAATAAATGGGGCACGGTGTGTGATGATGGCTGGGATATGAATGATGCCAGAGTGGTCTGTAGAGAGGTGGACTGTGGGAGTGCTAAGTCTGCTCCAGGTAAGGCCCACTTTGGACCGGGGACCGGGAAAGTCTGGATGAGTCAAATTCAATGTTCAGGCAATGAGGGCTCTCTCAAGGATTGCTCAGGGGCCTCGTTTGGACTTTTTTCGTGTCCTCACTCCAAAGATGCTGGGGTTGTCTGCTCAGGTGAGAACCTCCTCTTATTCAGTCATTCATATAATGTAGTACATAGACCTATCAGACAGTGATTGATTATATACATGAGCAGTCCACGTATAAGAGTATTTTTGGCTTACTCTCATGTAATATGATTCTCAGTTGATCTCAGCTGCACATATGCAAAGAGCTACAGGAAACATACAGCAATGCAGGGGCACCACTACTCAAAACTATGTAGCCCATCAGCTCAAGCTCCAAAACTGTATTTAAGGGCCCAAAATGTAGAGGAGGAGCCTAACCTGAGGGGTTAGGTAGGATATATGGGGACACATGCTGTCGAGAAGCTGGCCAATGCCCCTCACAAAAAAGCAATGGCTGCTGCAAAGCATACAAAAAACTGATCATTTATTTTAAAGCTTTCATACATAATTTATAAAATATTTCCAACTGCACCCGAGCATGACTTAGTTTATGCTATTTAGCGCGCATGTTACGTTACATGGTTTGTTATGTTTTCATTAGCATTATTAAGCTTCTCATAGTTTTCACTGCCGCATTTACCATACTTTGTAACCCAGTAGTAAGCCAGTGGTTGCCCCTCACTCTGAACACACAGCTGAGCAGGCCCCCTCTATCTGTCTGTCTGTCTGTTGGATTTGAGTATATCAGCAGTTTGCGAGCTTCATGCTTCAGTGCTCCTGTGTGAGTTTAAAGGATGCTAAATCAGCCTAATGTGCAGTTCGAGAATACAATGGGGGTACAATGCATAGAAGAAAATACATGCATTATATTACAGATTTATTAATGAAATGGAATGATGCTATACTAATGTTTTTCTGAGGTAGCAGGTTACCCCAATGCTGAATACATATATCAGCTAATGAATGATTGCATTTTGCCACAGTAAATATTTGCTTTTAGATTAAGCTGTGCTCACTTTAAAGTGAGAGTGGAGGTCTTCCACGATAATAAATGGGGCACAGTGTGCAATGTTGACTGGGATATGATATAACGTAATGCATGAACAGTGATACATGTATGTGAAGAATAACATAATATGATATTGTGCTGGGGGAAGCTACAGTTACATTTAGCCCATAACTGGCCACAGGGAATGTTTACATTACATTTACATTTTTGTCATTTAGCAGGCGCTCTTAAACATAAACATAAACATACAAGATGTGAGTACATTTGCATATAGCAGATGTTAGATATACATAACTGACAGTTAAACATCTGATCCTAAATTACTTGTGACTGACAGAAATTAAGAGCATTCTCTTACTTTCTGTAACAAAGAAGTTCTGTTACAAAGAAGTTTTTCTTGGGGAAAAGGTTCTACCTAGATCCATAAAGTGTTCTTTCACAACGACAAGCCAAAGAACCCAATATGGTTCAAGTTAGAACCCTTTTTACTTATAGTGCACAAAAAAGTGTCATCAGAGCACCCTCTGGTGGCCACAGAGACCCTATGCAGCCACGTAATTCACCCATGCCAAGAGTTGGCACTGTGAAGAACTGCACTGTCAGACCTGTGCATATTTTATAATTAGTCTGCATGAAATTTGCTATCTTGTAGGATTTTTATTTCATGGATTTGTAGATTTCAGACACAAATTTAATGGGTACTCCTCCTCCACAGCAAAGTTATAACACACTAAAAAAGAGTCTACGTCAAAACAAGCTTCTACCATACTGGAAATATTCTATGAAATATAAACACCAACAATTAAAAACCCTGCATGAACATGTAAAGGTTTAATTAAATTGATCTAAATCTATTTACAGTACACATGATAGCTGAATGCTATGGATTATCTTGGTTGTTTTGATTGTATATTTTATATTAACTTTTTTAAAATAATGCATTGTAATTAATGAATTTAAAATACCATCCTTGGTCTCAACAAAAGGAATTTTTAAATTTTGGAAAGGTATTAATAACATGGACTACAGACACTATTTCAAGCTGAGTGCTACCAGGAGAACAACAGGACACAGGTTGCACTCACTCAGAAGTATTTTTGTCCTGTTCTCCACACATCTGATATGCTTTTGTGTTTCAAAATACCAGTATTGTACTAACAACAGCTTGTGTTGTAATGTAGAGATAGAGACAAGTGCACAAACACCTCTGTGTGTGGCCCCAACGCAAACTGCAGCAACACTGTGGGGTCATACAGCTGCTCCTGTCACCATGGATACAGAGCCCCCCCAGGGGTCACTCTTACGAGTGCAATACACCCGTGCCAAGGCAAAGGAGCTCTCACAAACACACACACACACACTTTTTGATGATATTAAATTTAGCACTCTTATTCAGTAACAGTGGACTCACTTACATATTAGCTTGCTATGATATCTTAGCTTTTGTTGCTATCTTAAAAATCATTGACAGCCAGATGCTATGACAGCTAGCAGTAAATAATTAGCATTCAAGCTTAGTTATTGAGTGATTTGAATTTGTGGCCATTACCACAGCTTAACTTGTAAATGAATTAACAATTATGTGATTGCATTCTGTTCTGTCAATGGTTATATTGTCTTTCATCCAGAACATGACACAAAAACTGAAATTTATCAGTTACAAGCTTGATTTCTTCATTGGAATTATATTTTCAATTAGTATTGATCACCATAGGAAAATTATTAATGATCAGTGATTAATTCCCTGAGCCAGTCTGTCAGGATGGTTTAGATTAGAGTGTGGCGCTGCATATTCATTACTTTTGACCTGGGGTAGTCATGTGATGTTGTTACAGTTGTCCCTCTTGTGGGTCTTAATGGGAATGCAGTCCAGGTTTTACTAGATTCCTCCTCATTATCTGCATTCACTGTCTCTGGACAGACGGGCCTGTGTTTGAATTGAATGTATTACTTGTGTTCCAGGTGGGGCAGAGGGAGAAGGAGAATGTAAGGTGAGAGCGTTCATTCTGTGGGAGGGAGGTTGGGGTCCAGACAGCAGGGAGTAAAGGTCTTTGCACACCAAGTCCGTATTTTTCGTCCAAAACTGTCACACGTATTAAAATTACGACCTCACGTTGTGTCAATCATGTTTACACACAGACTCCGAAACTTTTGTCCATCATGAAAGTTTTCGGAACAGGTTCGATTTTCTGCGTTTTTTTCGCATCCGTCAAAAGCCTTTAGAGAGTTGTTTGACTATCACCTCTGGCAGAAAAGTGTGATAAACAGACTGGTCACAGGACACCTATTGACCATGATATTGTATGTTGCAGCGTTTTGAGCCTGTGCCCTGAATATCTGCAGATCCTGTGGAAAGGCTGATCACCTAGCGCGCACTTTTCCAATGGCACAATCTGGATTTCCTATTAAACTCGTGAAGTGTGTGTGTGTGTGTGTGTGTGTGTGTGTGTGTGTGTGTGTGTCCATTCCTACCTTAGACATACTGCCAGCTGCTGTTCAGGATACAATACGATACGATACGATACGATACGATATACTTTATTGTCCCCTTCGGGAAATTTGTCTTGGACTCAATGCTGCGCACATAAAATGCCTTCACAGTTACAATAAAATAAACTACATATAAATAGAACAGCACCAGCTGTGCTAATCACAACAGTAAAATGCACATAACAAAATATTGCACACACCCCATGATAAAATACATTGCATATTATGTGTAACATGTTGCACACACCCATAATAGAACACCAAGACTGTTGCACAATCCATACAGCCTCAAGCAGCATTGTTTAAAAATTTGATAGAGACAGGAACAAATGAGTTTTGCGTTTACGAATGGTTGCGTTTACATTTGGGGACTTGCGAATGGTTGCGTTTACATTTGGGGACTCTGTATCGTCTTCCAGAGGGCAAGAGCTCATATTCTGTGTGGAGGATATGTGATGGGTCGTCAGGATCCTCTGAGCTTGCCTAAGAACAGACTGCTCATATATGGACTGAAGGGGTTGGTATTCACTCCTCCCCATCACCTTCATAGCGGTGTGAACCATACGAGCTAGCTTGGTTTTTAATTGCACAGTGAGGTTGCCATACCATGCTGACATTCCATACCTGACTAAGCTCTCTAATACAGCCTGGTAAAATAAAAACATAAACCTGTGGTCCACACCGTACTGAGTCTGCGTAAAAAATATAGTCTCTGCTGTAGACGAGAGCATACGCTGTCAACATGGACCTTCCAGCTGAAGGTGTCATCCAAGTGAACGCCAAGGTACTTGTATGAACAGACCTGATTGATGTATGTATCATGTATGACCACAGGGCTATGATCCCCCACTGAACCAGGATCCAGACCCATCTCCTTGGTTTTAACAACATTTAAAATGAGATGGTTAGCATCACACCACTGTACAAAGTTTTCTATTTCAGAGAAATAGACTGATGGGCTGATTGTGTCTTTGTGCAGTAGGCTAAGGATAGCGGTGTCATCAGAAATTTTAAAAACAAAGTTCCTGGGGTGGCTGCTTGAACATTCGTTTGTGTATAGTGTAAAAAGAACTGGGGAACTGACACAGCCCTGCGGGGCACCTGTGCTGATTGATCTGGATTCTGAAAGGGTGTTATTGACTCTCACGTGCTGGCTTCGATTAAGAAGGAAAAATACCACTTGATTAAAAAAGGATTGACACTCATCTGCTTCAGTTTTGGAATGAGCAGATGAGGCTTGAGGGTATTAAAAGCTGAGCTAAAATCAATAAATGAAATCCCTGCATAGGCTTTAGGGTCTTCCAAGTGCTTGACAGTGAGGTAGGTGATGCTGTTAATGGCATCATCAGTGCCCCTCCCCGTCTATAAGCAAATTGGAGTGGGTCAAGTGCCGAATTGACCTCTGCCTTAAGCACAGACACCATGTATATTTCAAAACTTTTCATAACAATCGAAGTCGGAGCCACAGGTCTAAAATCATTGTTTTCAGTTGGACATGGTTTCTCAGCTATTGGAACTATAATGGATTTTTTCCAGAGAGCAGGGACAGTGTGTAAATCCACAGACTGCTGGAAAATGGGGCACCAAGCTGGGGTGAGCTCTTCTGCACATGCCTTCAAGAGCAGCGCAGAGATGCCATTAAACAGACAGATCCCGCCCCCTCGGCTCTTCCCTGACAGTCCGGTTCTGTCCGCTCGTATGAGAGTGAAACCCTCGAGCTCAACGAGAGAGTCTGGAATATCCTGATGGAGCCAAGTCTCAGTAAACACCATCATGCTCGCTTCCCTGTATTCGCAGCATACCTTGGTGTTAACGCGAAGTTCCTCTATTTTGCTTCTCAGCGATCTGACGTTGCTGAATATCATACAGGGCAGCGGTGGTCTGTTTCCTCTTCGTCGGAAACGCCGCTGTACTACTCTACTGCCTCTCCTCCGTTGCCTGCCCGTTGCCGGTTGTACTTTCACAGACTTGGGGAGATCAGCAGGTGGAATCGTTCCCGTGGAACGGTGGGATAGCAGTGCGTCTCTGGTATAACACAGTGGCAGCTTCGCTTCAGCGCAGGGAGTTGTTTGGCATATTGTAAACAATTCCCAAATAAACAGCGCCAGAAGTAATCCTTGTGCAAAAGTCGCCATGGTGTTCAGCCCAACATACACTTGTTGCAATCACACAACACAGACCAGGTACATAAGACGATCGAAGCAGTAAAAAACATCCACATTCCACAGCTCTTTTATCAGCAGGTGAAACTTTCCTTCTTCTTGACGCATTCTCAGGGTTGAATGGACCCAATACTTTCTTTTTCTTTTTCTACTTTCAAGAAGTGAAAGGACCACAAAATCATCCTCTCTGCTGGACGACTCCATTTTGTCTTGTACTGCGAATTTTCACAACAAATAGAATAATAAAACGCATCGGACTCAGTGTGCAACGTTTCTGTGCGTAACGATTTTTATCAGATGACGGATTAAAAAAACGCATACGAAAAATACAGACTTGGTGTACAAAGGCCTTAAGAGTGAGAAAAAGGACTTGTTCCTGCCCCCAAGCAGAGACCAGAGTCCTGCTTGCATTGTCTGCATCAATGATATTTCACATTGTTCAAACATGAGTCTTAGCACAGCACTGTGTGCCTGCAGGAAGTTTTGACAGGGCTGTGCGCCCTCTCTAGCTTCAGAAATCCTCCCCCACATGATCAGCTCTGCTTGGTTGTCTCTTCCAGGGTAAATCAGAGGAGCAGTGCCAGCGGGACTCTCTGGATAATCTGGATAACCTGCTAGACAACAGCAGCTCAATGGTACTTCCATCCAAAGTGAATTCAGTATCTCCTGCCATATTTACTGTGCTGTGTAGTTCTGCACAGATAGTGGCAGCCATGTTGCAGTGGAAGGATGCTTCCTCTCTGTCTTTTTCTTTGCCTTTTTCTTCACTTCTTCCACACCCACCCCTCCCTTCCTCTTCCTCTATGCTCAGTCTGTGTGTCTGTGGAGATTGAGGGTCTCACTGGATATAAAAATTAGCGGCACAAGCCATGCTGATTTATTCACTGATGTGTCACTGTAACATTGTTACCCTTCTGTTCTGCTTTTGGTATATATATATATTTATCACAATGCTATGCTAATGTTATCATTACTGTATAACTGTCACGTTAAAAGTTTTCTTATTGCTGGCATTGTTGCTGTTATTACTTTGTTATAACAGTGTTATTACCTCACTGTGCAGACACCAGAAACGTTACTGAATGTGACTCTGCGTGTGGTGGATCTGCTGTCTCAGTGGAAGGAGGAGGTGCGAGAGAAGGAGATAGATGTTGCACTGAAGATCCCAGAGAAGCTGGCGTTAGTGCTGGTGAAGCCCACGCAAACCCAGAACAGCAGCAACCTCTCTACCGAAAAACTAGGTTTGTACCCTCTGATAACCTGAGTCGGTGGGTGTGGTCAGCTGACCTGAGCCCACTTTTTGGTTGACCTTTTGATCCTTTGCTCCAATGGCAAACAGATCCTAACTCTTTCCCAGAGATCACTGTGCATTCAGGGCTGGATCTCAATGAGCCTTCAGTTCTGTTCACTTAGACTCTATATTTAGCAGGTCCAGCTGTGATATCCTTTTCCAGTAATCTGCTGCTGTAGGTCACATGTGAAAGAGCTATGTTGGTTCTGGTGTGTTTTTTGTTGTAAATACAGAACTGATGTGACAGATCAGGGCAGGGTTGAGTGAGGGCTCAGCTCTTTTTATGCTGTGAAGTTCACCTCAACGCTACATCCCTTACCACTCATGCAGGAGCATCAAAGCAAAATTCATGCAATCCGCCAAGACACCTGCATGTAGCCAGTACAAGAAAAGCAGAGAGAACTCATTACTTTACATAACTGTAATTTTGCAGGCACTCTTTTCTATAGAGCCTTATATAGGTTACAATTTTTACATGGTATCCATTCATACAGCTGGGTATTTACAGAGGCAATTCTGGGGTAAGTACCTTGCCCAAGCAAGGGTTCGGACCAGCAACCTTTCGGTTGCTATCCCTGCTCCTTACCATGATGCTGCACTGCCAAATACATTTATGGTGACAGTGGCTGAATTGCAAGCCAACAAATTCAAAAAGCTGCCTCAAATTGAAAAGTGAGGTAACTCAAAATTCAACAAGGAGGTTACTAAAATGAAACATTAGACTCAACTTAGACAGAAAGTTAGTTGCTTTGTTCATGTAGAGAAACAACATAATCAAACCAGAGTAAAAATGCATCAATGAGAAAGGACTTGTATTTTGCAGTATTAATACTGCAATTAACAGGAGTCTATACATGCATTTCATATTATGTTTCTGGCATGAAAACATTTTTAAATCAACACTTTAACATGTGAGTAAAGCAACAAAAGAGATCTAACTGATTTTTAAAGAGGTCAACGGTAACAACGTGAATGGCAAAAATACTTAATGTGGCAAAGGGTACAGTGTCAAAAATCATAATGACATAAGCCAAATGAAGATTCAGGGAAGTTCTCAGGAAAGGAGAGTTAAACAGCAGTCAGAAATCAAAGCTCAAGGACAGGGATGGACAGACACTCAACAGGATAGTTGCCAGAAAAGAAAACACCAGCCTGAAAAGTTACCACAGAGCTGAACCTACACCTCTGTTACCCAGCATCAACAAAAACTATACAGCATGGGCTCAGGAAGCTAAATCTGTGGTGGGACTGTCCCACAGCATTATCACAGTAGTGCCCCAGGGGTCCATCCATTTTTTCGTTGTCCTCCTTGGCTCAATAATATTCTCCCATGGATTCTCCTACCACTGCTATGCTAATGATGCACAACTCGATCTCTCCTTCCCACCCACTGATGTTCATATCACCACAAGCATGGATGCACGCCTCAGTGACATTTGGAGATGAATGAACAGTCGGCAGCTCAAACTCAATCTCGCCAAAACTGAGATACTCTATATACCTGATATAGTCTACCTGTTCAAGGATCTCACCATAACCCTTGATAACACAGTGATGCCCCATCCCAGACCAAGAATCTGGGTGTAGCCATGGATAACACTCCCTGTTCATTTACATTCAACAAATTCATAATCACGTTTTTATTGCCTTTCTGTCAGAGGTGCAAACATTCGCCATCGGGCCAGAAGCCAACCTGACAGAAACACCTCAGCTAAAATCCAGAGACAACCTTCTGAAAATTGATCTACTCGCCATTGCTAAGAACAACAATGGTGAGTCCACAATCCACACCTCAGCCAAGCATACAGTGCACTGTTCATCACTCGATCTTTTTGGATCTTTTTATTCCATTTTATCTGATATTTTAACATCACACTTTGCAGTGTATGTAATTAATGTGATATTTCAGTATTTGAAGGAACCCTTTAACACATTTATGTGATGTTGTCAAACATCATTGTTGTTAGCTGGTAAACACACATGATCACATATGTCTCAATGAGACAGCATTATAACTTCAGCTGGTGATGCATGTAGGTTATGCCCCTTAGAAATTCTGAAGGGAAGCCTACATCTGAATGAAGGTTCTGTGTTCTGTGTAAGTTATTGATTTCCGTTGGTTCTGTCGGTCTGTTCTGCAGGATCTGGAGCGGTGGTCTTCATAGCCTATGCCAACATGGAGAAGGTTCTGAAGGCCACGCTCTTCCACATGGAGAACGACACCAAGACCATCAAGACCATGATGTCCAACGTTGTCTCTGCCTCCCTCCCCAATACCAAAAACACAACGCTGCCTGAACCAGTCAACTTTACCCTGAGACACCTCACAGTGAGTCTTTGCTCCATCCATACCGCTCAATGACCCAGAACAACACACCAACTTTAGCCCTTTCTCATAGTCACCTAACATTCATACCCAGAAAACACAAAATTTGGTCCTTACCCTTTTCATTCCCTTTACTAAGCCCTCAAAACAAACTTTATACCTTCACGTAATTATATCTCTCAGTAACCCACAATAACAGTTACCCATTAATAACACACTACCTTTAGACCTTTTCTATACACAGCTCTCATTCTTTTAAATGATCTCTAATAACTTCAGTCCTTACTCATTCACACCTGAACCTGTAGGACTGTGGGACCAGGGTTGAGTGCCTCTGCTGTAGCTTTTGATGTTGTATCAGTCCCTGTAGTCCACAGTTTCCATCAGTGGGACCCATTGATTTGTCAAGTCAAGAGTCAAGAGAGATTTTATTGTCAGTCCATCCATCAAGACATTAAGTGGAAAAAGTGGCAGGCAGAAGTGAGCAAGTAAATTGTAAAAGTGACTATGTGAATTTAGGTGGAATTTCAGAAGTACTGTCTTTAAATTTCTGTGGTTGGAGTCCAGTGAAGAAGCCGTCGGCGTGAGCCGTCTGTAGCTTGCTGATTCTCCCACAGAGTTCCCCCAGGGCCCCGCTAGCATTAGCATTGGTGCTAGCGCTAGGAGGGATGTGCTGAGTAGTGCGCAGAGACGATCATCGCTTTCATGCACTATTCCTTGCTGATGTAAATGCACAGGCCTCCACCGCGGGTCTTACCAGACAAAGCAGCAATCCTGTCCGACCAGAAAGTTGGAAGTAGGGCTGCAGCGGTATAGAAATTTCCTTACAGCGGTATTCGAAGAATGCCACCTTGTTTAATTATTCATTCATTTTACATTACCTGTCCCTTAACCCTTTCGCATGTACAGTCACACCGGTGTGATTTGCAGTTTAAATTTGTTTAAATTTGTGGATTATACACGCAAGTCCTCTAGCCTGTGGAGCAAGGCTATCCACCAGTGCGACGAAAGACACCGGAGTTGCTCTACAAACGCCGGCAGAGGAGTTGTTTCTACTGACGATATGGAAAAGGGTAACGAAAAGCGTGTTGTGAAGTTAACTCCTAAAGCCTTTGCTGAAAAGGTTGTAAAGTTGCAGAGTGATTGAAAATCTGTACTAAATAAGGCTGGTAATTTAAGCAAAATTATGCAAGATTTGATGCAAAAAGGATATGTAAATGAGGTACAAAAGGCTTTTGTTGATCTTCTAAACTTATGTGATGAAGCAAAGGGTATTCATGATTTTTTGATGGGTATGCTACCTGAAAGTGAAAAGGACAAAAATGACATATGGTTTAAAGCAAAAATGATTGTAAATAATGATTTTATTGCTGAAGTGAAAACATGGGTATCACAAGCTGAACATAAAGGAAAAATTGTAAATGAGGTTATTAATGAAAAAAATGTAAATGAGGTTACTAATGATAAAGTTGATGCTATTGATCCAGAGGATAGCATTTCAAATGTTGGTAGCAGACATTCTGGGAAAAGGAGTACATGTAGCAGTACTTCTTCTGCTGGAGTCATAGCTGAGGCAAATAAGGCTGCAGTGCTGCACTGCTTGCTCGCATGGCAGCGTTAAAGGAAAAACATGCTTTGGAGGAGCAAGAGCAGCTGATCAAGAAGAAAAAGGGGCAATTGGAGCTGGAAGCAATGCTAGCGGAGTCCCCTGCTAAACTTGCAGTCTTACAGGCCTCTGAAAGTTGCAGTGTTTCTAAAACCTCTAATGCTATGAATTCTTACTTGGAAAGGGAAATGGGAAAAACAACTACAAGTGCATTAAATCCAGTGGCAGAGTAGTTTGACCCTGTTGTTCACAGGAAAACTCAGCAAAGCAAGGAGTGGATACTGCCAGCAAGTAACCCTTTACCACACTCCATGCCGCATCAAGAAAATACACAGCAGCTTCAACAGAAATGGATGGACTCAGGAAGGCGGAATTTTCCTCATGCACCACTAGGCGATGTATCTGTTCAGCTTCATGAACCTTTGGCATCCAGTAGGCCTTCTCAGCCAGGGAATGAACGTCAGTCTGGTGACATCTTCACTATAATGCAAAGACAAAATGAAATTAAAGAAGCTATTGTTCAGCAACAACGCTTCTCATCTTTGCCAGCAAGAGATATTCCCTTGTTTGATGGAGATCCTTTGCAGTACATCTCATTCATCAGAGCATTTGAGAAAGGAGTAGAGGAAAAGGCCAGCCATGGTGATTGCTTGTACTACCTTGAACAGTTTACTCGGGGACAGCCAAGAGAGTTTGTCCGCAGTTGCCTGCACATGACTCCTGACTTTGGCTATGCAAGGGCAAAACAGCTGTTGCAGGAGCATTTTGGTAATAAGTATAAGATTGCCACCGCTTATATGGAAAGAGCTTTGTCTTGGCCTCCAATAAAGAGTGAGGATGTCAATGCTCTGCAGTCCTATTCTCTCTTTTTACACGGATGTTGCAATGCCATGGAGGAACTGCAATACCTACAGGAGTTAGATATGCCAAGCAATATGAGAGCCATTATATCTAAATTGCCTTTCAAGCTCAGAGAGTGGTGGAGAACTGTTGCACATAACATCCTGGGAACTTCTGAATGCAGAGCCGTGTTCAAGGATCTTGTTTCCTTCACTGAACGACAAGTTAGCATCCTAATGGATCCCTTGTTTGGGGATATAAGGGACTTGCCAACGAGTGTAAGAGCTGCTAATCGGTCAAAGCCACGTGTAGAAGGCAAAGTTAAAGGAAACATCTTCGCCACCACCATTGCACCTCTGGAATCTGGGGAAACCTCTAAGTATTTGAGGGCTGAATTACCACCACACAGCTCTAAAGTGATGCCGCCTTGTGTTTGTTGTGCTAAGCAGCACTTATTGGAACACTGTCAACAGTTTAAGATGAAGAAGCATAGAGAAAAGATGGACTTTCTAAAGGAGAAAGAGCTTTGCTTTGGTTGCTTAAGTGCTGGGCACATGAGTCGCAACTGTGGCAAGTGGTTGACTTGTAGGACTTGTGGCCAACACCATCCTACTGTGCTTTATGTTGACAGACAAACAGTCAACTTAGACACAGCCTCCAAGGAGTCAGGGGCATGTAAATTCTTAGGATCCCCTGAAACTTGTGGTCATACAGGGGCCGGAAAGGAGCGCTGTCTGCTCTCCATCTTGCCAGTACAAGTTAAGGCCAGAAAAGGAGACCAAATAGTCCAAACCTATGCATTCTTGGATCCTGGCAGTTCTGCGACCTTTTGTTCTGAGAGTCTTATGCGGCGGCTCAGTCTTTCTGGTAGAAGAACTCAGTTTCTGTTACAAACCATGGGACAGGAAAGAGTTGTGCCAGCATATGTACTCTCAGGCTTAGAAGTTTCTGCAATTGATGGCAACATCTTCTATCAGGTCCCAGAAACAGTCACAGAGAAACAGATGCCTTTAAGTACTGACAACATTGTGTCCAAAGGTGACTTGGCAAAGTGGACTTACCTGTCAAACATTAAAATTCCCAGCATAATGGCTAATGTTGACCTGTTGATTGGGAACAACGCTCCCAAAATGTTGGAGCCTTGGGAAGTCAAATTGCCATGGGGATGGCCCTTATGCTATAAGAACAGTGTGTGGCAGGGCGGAATCGTAACTTATCTTTTGTGGATAACCAAACTACGCCACTCCCATTTGAAGGGTAGGAGATCCCAAAGACTATCCAAGGTCCACTCCCCGTTCAGGGTGTTCAACTAAATGAAGGACACAGAGGCTGGGGTACAAAAAAAAGATACGCTGACTTTATTATATAAAATGACTTCCATCCAAATTATCCAAGCACATTTGACATAACAATCATAGGCAGCTAGGGGCAATGCAGTATAGGCCCATTACACCTGGTGGTCCCCTACAAATTAAGGTTGCGTTAAGGGGCTCAAGTAGTCTGGGTGCCAGGGTGGTGCGACACTGCACACAATAATAGAGTTCACACCACACAGTAAAGACAATCACCAAAAGAAAGTGTATCTCACATATATATATATCTATGTACCACCAATTAGGAGAGATAAACACCGTATGTATCAAACCACTGCACTCTAAACCATAAAGAACAACGGCACCCCAACAGTACCAGAACCACTTAAGGCACCAAAACCCTCCCCAAGGGCCCTCTCAATACCAGAGTACAGGGTAAGCAGAGAACAAAACAAAAAAAAACCACACACACTTAATAGCAACAAAGCCTGTTAAAATGCTGTACAAAATATGTATATGATACTGTATTAATAGTAGGGAAAAACAGTGATTGCACTGTACAGCAGCGGAGACTGGATACCCTTTGCGGCCTTAGACTCCACCTTTCCTGAGAGCGGGATACTTATGCTACTTCCGGGCGCCCTTGTCCCAGTAGTCGCGCCCTGGCATTTAGCATGGGAAGCCCGACTCTTCACTTTAGTACCCTCTGTATGATGTTGGTCCAGGCACAATATGATTGCTTGCGCTGCAAACTACACTGCCAGCGAACGTCCTTTTGCCGGGGAAGGTATGTTCAAGCAGTACGATCCTCCGCAATTATATCCCGAGCCGAATTCCAAATGCCGTGAACTAAATCATCAGCATCAGTACCGTGGTCATAACAGCATCAATCTGCGTCCATCCAAACGCCAGCAAAGGGAAACGGGAACAAACGGTAGCTCAGGTGCTCTCACGAGACTCTCACTCTTACCTGTTACCTTTGAGGGAATAGCCCCGCCCCCTACTACCTTCGAGAAAATACCCCGGCCCCCTTCTACCAGGTCAGACCCGTCACAAGTGTTAGGTTGGGTCATCAGTGGTCCTTTGCAGACAAACAGCTTTGAGGCTGAGGACTGTTCTGCAGTGGTAAACAGGATTTCTGTGTGCAGATTAGAGGAACTGCTGTATAAGCAGTATAACCACGATTTCAATGAGCGGGCTACAGACGATGAAAGGGCTGTCAAGAGAAGACATCGGATTCTTGGAAATTGTGGAAAATTCTGCTAAACTTGAAGACAATCATTACAGCCTTAAATTGCTGTTTAAAAGGGAAAATGTGTGTCTGCCCAACAACTTCCCTGTGGCAAAACAGAGGATACTTGGACTGAAACGGAGGTTTCTGAGAGATGAGCAGTTTTACCAGGAGTACGCGACATTCCTCAATGAGATGATAACCAAGGGATATGCAGAGCAAGTGCCTACTCAGCAACTGAAAGGTGACAGCGGCAAGGTGTGGTACATCCCTCACCATGGTGTGCGTCATCCCAGGAAGAGGAGGCTGTGGGTGGTGTTTGACTGTGGTGCAGCATCAAGGGAACGTCATTGAATCAAGTTCTCTTTTAAGGTCCTAATCTTATGAGTACGTTGCTTGGAGTACTCTTGAGGTTCAGGCAGGGGCCAGTAGCAGTTATGGGCGACATACAGGCAATGTTCCATCAGGTCAGGGTGGCAGATGAAGATCGAGACTTCCTGCGGTTTTTGTGGTGGCAGAACGGGGATTTAACAAAAGAAGTGGCAGAGTTTCGCGTGACTGTCCATCTGTTTGGCGCTGTCTCCTCTCCGAGTTGTGCTGCCTTTGCTTTGAGAAAAATGGCAGATGATAATCGTTCTGAGTTTAGCGATGAAGTGATTCAAACCCTCAAAGAAAATTTTTATGTGGATGATTGCCTTAAGAGTATGGCATCTGAAGAAGCAGCTGCTCATTTAGTCAAAGATCTTTTGGTTCTCTGTCAGAGGGGAGGCTTCACTCTAACAAAATGGATTAGTAACAAGCGCACTGTCTTGCAAACCCTTCCTGAGGAGCATTGAGCCAAAGACTGGAAGGAGCTAGATCTGGATAGGGACAGCCTGCCTGTTGAAAGAGCTCTTGGTTTGTTGTGGTGTGCTGAAATGGACTCCTTTAAGTTTAAGATGGAGGTACAGCAGAAGCCCTGCACAAGACATGGAATGCTGTCAGTGTCCAGTTCGGTGTACGACCCACTTGGGCTTTTGGCGCCAGTGGTGCTACCTGCTAAGGTCATGCTACAGGAGCTTTGCCGGAGAAATCTTGGTTGGGATGAGACTGTGCCCCAGGACATTTTGCATCATTGGATAAGGTGGTTGGAGGAGTTAGATGCACTCTCTGAGTTTAAAATTGAGAGATGCATTAAACCCATGGGCTTTGAGACAGAAAGATGCCCGAATGAAACATCTTACAGGTACATATATTTAGATATAATTTTGCTTTTGAGAGGACCATTGTTAATGCAAATATTAATAAATATAAAAAACTGGAAATTTTTCTCTCAGGTTCCCTTGTGGCAGCCAAAGATAAATTTATCTTTCTCCTTTGGATCAAATCTTTTTTGTTGGCTAATAAAGCCATGCTCACTTGACAGGAAGAAACTCAGCTGCAACACATTCAAAGTAAAAACAGTTACTAACAGCTGAAGCAGAGGAAAGCTTAAAATATTTACATTTACATTTATTCATTTAGCAGAGATATATTCCATAAATCTCTACATGTGTTCTTTTAAAGGAACGCTGATGTTGAGGTTATAGGTAAACAAAATGCTCTGTAATAGAAAGGTAGCAGATTATGTCCCATATGAAAGAAAGGCTGGTTGGGTGAGTGGTGACTTGACTTGAAACAACAAAACTAATCCAAAAATGAAATATTTTACTGCATTGGTCTGTATCAAGACTTGCAATTTTATTCAAGGTGCAGTAATACTTGGAAAAATATGGTAGTTTTGAGGATGGAGTTTAGACCTCCAGGGTGGAGCCATGCTGATAGGAAAAAAGTCTTATTTTTGTTTTATTCTGATATATAACTTTAGGTAGTAAGAATTGTGACCTCATCCCTACTGATTACACGACAGTGAACCTTTTTAAATGGAGAGAATTGAAAAATAAGTGTTTATTCCTTGCATCAACAGGTGCTGACACCTGAACTTCTGTTTTTAACCCCTAGAACCCGACAGCTACAAATTGTGGACATATGAGCTTCCCTCATTCACCACTGAATAACTTGCATACCAACTTCCCGTTTGTTTTGTCATTTTATGTCAATATATCATCAGTAAATGAAAAATGGCTTCTCTAACAGAGAAGTCTGCCAATATTTTAATCAGGAGTTCTCTGATTTACATCAAAGAGCACCATAGTTCATTTCTGTTCAATATCTCATTTCAGCACATAGTCACTTATTTATATAGCACATTTAAAAACAACAGGAGTTCAATTTCAATTCAATTCATTTTTATTTATATAGCGCTTTTTACAACACAAGTTGTCACAAAGCAGCTTTACAATGATCCCAGGCCTGAGACCCCCTGTGAGCAAGCGTAAGGCAACAGTGGCAAGGAAAAACTCCCTAATAGGAAGAAACCTTGAGCAGAACCCGGCTCAGAGGGGGAGCCCATCTGCTTCTGGCTGGCACTGGGCAGGCAGAGTTAAAAGGCAAACTTAAAGTTGAACAGAGTACTTTAAGATATTTGAGATTAGAAGATAGTAAATAATAAGGGCAGAGTGATTATAAAAATGTCTTCTAGGTTGTCCAGTTCTTGAAATGCAGCTTGCTTGATGGGCAGGGCAGCGAAGTAGCAGGACTCGACGTTGGGATGAGACGCTTGGACTACAGCTCCAGGCAGGAGCCCGTGGGCAGGAATAGGAAGCAAACAGAAAACAGTGATTAGTGGGTGATAAGAATGGCAGGGGTGTAGAACAGGGAGGCAGGAGAGGAGGGGCATTGAAAAGTGCAAGTGTGCAACAAGGAAAAACCCCGGCAGGCTAACATTATGGCAGCATACCTAGGGGACGGGAGGCAAGGGACCGACATAGTCATGAGGGCGACCCTAGGCAGTCAACACCAGACCACGGCACAGAGTCCATGATAAAGTGACAGCAATGACCACTTAGTCCACCAGAGACTCTATGAACCACACCAGCACCAGGCCATTTCCCTCAGCTGAAGGATTTACTGTATAGATATGTTTTGAGCCTGGACTTAAAGTTGGAGAGAGAGTCTGCTCCCCGAATCTCGGAGGGTAAGCTGTTCCACAGGAGAGGGGCTTGATAGGAAAAGGCTCTACCGCCTAAAGTGGTTTTGCCCACTCTTGGAACGATGAGAAGCCCGGCATTTTGGGAACGAAGGGCTCTCGCCGGAAGATATGGGTGAAGAAGGTCCTTAAGATAGGGAGGGGCAAGCCCATTTAAAGCCTTAAATGTGAGTAAGAGTATTTTAAAAATGATCTGGTATTTAATAGGTAGCCAATGGAGAGAAGCTAGAACTGGGGTAATGTCTTCAAAGCGTTTAGTTTTAGTTAAGATTCGAGCAGCTGCATTTTGTACCAGCTGAAGGGGTTTTAATGAGACATTAGCACATCCTGACAAGAGGGCATTACAGTAGTCTAATCTGGATGTTACAAAGGCATGGATTAATTTTTCAGCGTCCTTAATTGATACAATTTTCCTGATTTTGGCTATATTTCTCAAATGGAAGAAGGCTGTCCTAGAGGTGTTCGTTATGTGAGTTTCAAAAGACAGCTCAGGATCAATGACAACACCAAGGTCTTTGATGGCAGCACTCGGGGCAAGGGAGACACCATCAAGGTCCAGTGTAAAATGAGTGAATTTGCTCCTGATTGAGTTTTGGCCAATGACCAATATTTCGGTTTTGTCTGAGTTCAGGAGGAGAAAATTTCGGGCCATCCAATTCTTTACGTCTGTTAGGCAGGCCTCCATGTTTGATATATTCAGGGGGACATCGGGTTTGACTGATATGTATAAGTGAGTATCATCCGCGTAACAGTGGAAACTAATGTCATGTTTACGGATGATATCGCCAAGGGGCAACATGTATAACGAGAAGAGCAGAGGCCCAAGCACAGATCCTTGTGGTATACCATATCTTACTCTGGAACGAGTGGAAGATTCATTGTTAATGGAGACAAACTGATACCGTTCTGATAGATAAGACCTAAACTAAGATAGAGCCTGTCCGCTTATGCCAACCAAGTTTTCGAGGCAGTCGAGGAGGATACGATGATCGATGGTATCAAAGGCTGCACTTAGGTCTAGTAGCACGAGAAGGGAGATACAGCCATCGTCACAGGAGAGTAGGAGGTCGTTGAGCACCTTCAGGAGAGCGGTTTCTGTACTATGATGAGGTCTAAACCTGGACTGAAAGACTTCCAAGATGTTGTTAGAATGTAAAAATGCACAGAGTTGCTTTGATACTGCTTTTTCCAGAATTTTCGAGAGGAATGGAAGGTTTGAGATGGGCCTATAGTTTGACAGGTCATTGGGATCTAGATTGGGCTTTTTCAGAATAGGCTTGATAACTGCTACTTTGAAGGACTGAGGTACATGTCCAGACATTAGGGAGGCATTGATAAGATTTAATAGCGGTGTGCCAATTGCAGGCAGTAGCTGTTTTAGGAAGCCGGTTGGTATGGGGTCTAGTTTGCTGGTAGAGTTATTAGATGAATTGATGAGAGAAGAAAAGTCGCTAAATTCAATGGGTATAAAAGAGTCAAAACAAGAGGCAGGCCTAATGGACATACCTACATAATCTGGGACAGGACTGGCCAGGCAGGAAGCAGAAGTCGATGAAAATTATCTTTATAATTTTGCTATCAAAGAAGTTCATGAAGTCATTGCTACTATAAATTGCTGGTATGTTAGGGTTAACTGATGCGGGACTCTTAGTTAATCTGGTGATAGTGCTAAACAGATACAGAGGATTGGAAAGCACACAAAGTGCTTTCCAGTCAAGGCAGATGAAAACCAACACAAGTATACATAAATAAAAGGAATAAAGAGTACTAGTAAAAGCAGGATTAAGAGAAACACATAAGTAAATAAATAAATAAGTAAATATTGATAATAATAATAATAATAATAATAATAATAATAAAACACAAGAACAGAGAGAGAAAAAACAGATAGACAACAAAAACTTGATAAAAAATAAAAACTTGGACATGACAAAAACCATGGGGCAACCTCAGACTGAACTAAAAGCAAGAGAAAAAAGGTGGGTCTTTAAATTTGACTTAAAAACAAATAGTAAAATTTTAGAATCAATTCTGTATGTCACTGGTAACCAATGCAAGTGAGCCAGAACAGGAGTGATGTGTTGTCTTTTCTTTGTTCCAGTTAAAAGTCTAGCAGCTGCATTTTGAACCAACTGTAGTCGAGAAAGGGTGGAATGGGTCCGCCACATATACAGGGAATTACAGTAAACCAGCCGAGAGGTGATAAAAGCATGGATAACTGTTTCCAGGTCTTTATGAGATAAAAACGGCATTAATTTGGCTACGGTTCTAAGCTGATAAAAGCTGCCCTTCACAACACTACTGACTTGTTTGTTAAAGTTCAAAGACGTGTCCAAGAAGACAGCAAGATTTTTAACTACATTGTGCAAATGTGCAGACGGGACCAAGCACATTGCTTAGACTAGTGACAGAGCTAGGAGGGCCAAATATAATTACTTCAGTTTTGTTTTCATTTAGTTGAAGGAAGTTGTTCACCATCTAGCATTTGATGTCTTCAAGACAGTTAAAGAGATTCTTCAGTGAGCAAGCGCTGTCAGGTGTAACTGGTAGGTAAAACTGTGTATCATCCGCATAACAGTGATACAGAATATTGTATTTTTCAAAGATAGAGCCAAGGGGAAGCATGTATAGTGAGAATAAAAGAGGCCCTAAAATTGAACCTTGGGGGATACCACATTTAATAGGAGCAGGGGATGAAGAACAGTTTCCTATTCTGACTGAAGAGGTTCCTTCTCTCAGGTAGGAGGTAAACCATTTTAACACTGGGCCCTGCAGACCAACTTCACCCTCCAGGCGTTTTAAAAGAATGTCATGGTCAATTGTATCAAACGCTGCGCTGAGATCGAGCAAGACTAAAAAGCACACGAACCAGATTTGACAGAGAGAAGGATGTCATTATATACCTTCAACAGAGCAGACTCTGTACTATGCAGAGCTCTAAAACCAGACTGGAATTTGTCAAAGATATTGAATGTGTTCAAGTAGGAGGAGACCTGGGAGAAGACAACTTCTTCCAAAATCTTAGAAATAAATGGAAATTTGGAGATGGGCCTGTAGTTTTTATGGTGATTGGGGTCTAGACTAGAATTCTTTAGTAGGGGTTGCACGATTCCATGTTTAAAACGGGAAGGGATGACTCCATTTATTAAACAGTTATTAATTATAGCCAAAATAAGGGGGCAGATTGTGGCGAAAACTTCCTTGAAGAGGTGTGATGGTATAATGTCTAAGGGACAATAGGTAGGATTCATGTGAGAGACCACCTCAGACAGCTGGGAGGACGACACAGGTTGAAACTGCTGGAGGTGGCTGACTGGATGATGTGTCTCTGAGGGATCATAGTCTGGAGGTGAGATGAGAGATCTTATATTGTCAATTTTGTCAATGAAGAAATTCAGAAACTTCTCACAGGTTTCAGTAGTGGAAGCAGGGGTAGCAACAGCAACAGTATTTTAGGTCCTGAGCCTTAGCTGATTTAACAGAGCTTTGATAAAGCTCTAAACAATCCCTTAATATTTCGTATGAGACCTGGAGTTTGTCTTTTTTCCATTTGCGCTCTGCCCTTCTACAAGTTTGTCTAAAAGCACGGGTGGAGTCATTCAGCCAGGGGTTACCAACAGTGTTAGCTTTGGGCCTTTTTAGTTTGAAAGGAGCTACACAGTCCGAAGTGTCAGAGCAGGATGTGTTAAAGAGAGTGACTAGCTCCTCAGTGTCGTTGCAGGAGGGAAGGGCATCTGAGATACAAGGTAAGCGAGTGAGCATGCATGTGCTGGCTGTGGCTGAGTTTATACATCAGATGAGGGAGTGGGGCTGGGAGGGGGTGGGAAGGGGACCAGACAATGTGGATTCAAACACAACCATAAGATGGTCAGAGACACCAGAATCAACAATTTCAAGGTTAGAGACAGAGAAACCAGACAATAATACAAGATCTAGTTTGTGACCCTTCTGATGTGTAGGACCCAACACTGACTGAATAAGATTAAAAGAGTCCACAAGGCATAAAAACTCGTTGACCATAGGTTTTGATGGGCAACAGATATGAATGTTAAAATCCCCTACAATCAACAGTTTATTAGAGCGAGATGCCATAAATGATAAAAGATCAGAAAACTCCTGAATGAAATTACTGTTAGTCTTAGGTGGTCTGTACACCAGTGCACATAGGACAGGGGTAGTGACATTAATCTTTAAAAGCTGCACCTCAAAAGTAGAGGAGACATCAATAGGCATAAATCTGCATTTAAAACAGTTTTCAAAAACGGTGGCTAAGCCACCTCCACGACCAGTAGACCTTGGGGAATTTAAGAAACTGCAATAGGGAGGACAGAGACCACCAAGTGAGGTGAGATCACCAACGTTAAACCAGGTCTCAGTTACAAATAAAAAGTCCAACTGACGAGACGTAAAGTTATCATTTAAAATAAAGGTTTTGTTTGATATGGACCGAGCATTTATTAGGGTGAATTTGCCTGGTGGGGAATCCGGTATTTGCTGTGCAGCTCGCTCCAACAACGTATTTCCACAAAATTTTAATGAACGGAGATTTGCAGCATTTAGCTGCTCAGAACGTTTGCTTTAGCAGGGAGAGAGCGAGGTGTCCAGTGTATCAGAATGTGGTACCTGACAGAGTTGACCGCAGGTATCGTAGGAGGAGAGTTTGTAGTCAGAGATAGGAGGTTGCCAAAGCCAACACCACCACCTCTGCATTGCCTGGCCAGGGGACGAGTGGGGAGCGCAGACCAGATAGTAGGGATGACGCCATCGGATACTTCAGCCTGTCGGCAAAATCTACGACGTGAGCCTCGGTGTGTGTATAACGAGGCTGGCGAGCGATGCATAAGTTAACACAATGCTTGCAGACTCCAGCAGGTAAACGGAAAGACGACGAGTTCATTTTTAGAAGGTCTGCCGAGGAGTACGAGTAACCCATAGTCAAATGTGGTGCTATGGAGAAGCCGCATAAGTGGATAATGCACACCATCCAAAGAACGACACAAGGTGTGAGGCTATACAAGACTAAGCAACCAGGACGCATTATGAACTCGCCATAGATTGCCAGGCTAGCTAGCTAATTTACACACAGCCAAGTTAAGTTTATCCTCGATAGGCCAGCTACCGACAGACACACAGAGACCAGGAATTAGCCAGAAAGGGCAGGAGAGACTACCCTCCCAAGTTAAAATGCTACACCTAACATACAAACATGAGGAAGGAGAGACTTACTCATGCATACGCCAGGCAGTCAGTGGTGTCAGCGACAGAGAGGGCTCGAGTTAGGCCAGTGAAACACTAGCATCGCCCGCGGGAGAGAAGACAACTCCAAACGGACCAGGTAGGCTAATATGATATTTGAATGATGATAAACAATCCAATAGTCCAAAAACAGAAAGGATCATGAGGAAAAATGGCATTAACAGTTCCAGTGAGCAGTGGCAGACAAGCACGCCAGCGTACACTCCAGGAGTGTACCAGAAACATGGGTCTTACATGGTGGTCAATCAGATGTCAGAAAAGAACAGGATTTTATACAATGAAAGCAGGATCTCCACCTGTTGGTCTCTGCAGTATATTCAGAGGTGCATCTCTGAGCTCAGCTAACCATGCAAATGACAAGAACAAATTTGATGATTACTGAAAGCTTTTCTTTTTTATCTGTAATAGACCTGAAATATGAATTGATTTGTCATGACATCTATGTGATTGCAATTGCTTAAAATCTACACTATATGGACAAAAGTATTCGGACGCCTGACCATTATACCAACAGGGACTGTAATGACATTGTATTCAAATACATATACTTTAATGTGGAGTTGGTCCCCCTTTTGCAGGTATAACAGCTTCCACTCTTCTTGGAAGGCTTTCCACAAGATTTTGGAGTGTCTCTGTGGGAATTTGTGCCCATTCATTCTGTAGAGCATTTATGAGGTCAGGCACTGATGTTGGACGAGAGGGCCTGGCTCGCAATCTCCGTTCCAGTTCATCCCAAAGGTGCTCGATGGGGTTGATGTCAGGGCTCTGTGCGGGCCAGTCAAGTTCTTCCACACCAAACTCATCAAACCATGTCTTTATAGTCCTTGCTTTGTGCACTGGGGCACAGTCATGTTGGAATAGAAAAGGGCCTTCCCCAAACTGTTGCCACAAAGTTGGAAGCATAGCATTGGAGATAAGGGGCCTAGCCCAAACCCTGAAAAACAGCCCCATACCATTATCCCTCCTCCACCAAACTTCACAGTTGGCACAATGCAGTCAGGCAGGTAATGTTCTCCCGGCATCCACCAAACCCAGACTCGCCCATCTGACTGCCAAACAGAGAAGCATGATTCGTCACTCCACAGAACACGTTTCCACTGCTCCACAGTCCAGTGTCGGTGTGCTTTACACCACTCCATCCGACGCTTGGCATTGGACTTGGCGATGTGAGGCTTGCATGCAGCTGCTCGGCCATGGAAACCCATTCCATGAAGCTCCCGCCGCACAGTTTTTGTGCTTACATTAATGCCAGTGGAAGCTCGGATCTCTTCAGCTATGGAATCAGTAGAGTGTTGGCGACTTTTACGCACCATGCGCCTTAGCAGTCGTTGACACCGCTCTGTGATTTTACGTGGTCTTCCACTTTGTGGCTGAGTTGCTGTAGTTCCTAAACGCTTCCACTTTCTAATAATATCACTTACAGTTGACCGTGGAATATCCAGCAGGGATGAAATTTCATGAACCGTCTTATTGCAAAGGTGGCATCCTCTCACAGTACCACGCTTGAAGTCACTGAGCTCTTCAGAACGACCCATTTTGTATCACAAATGTTTGCAAATGGAGACTGCATGGCTAGGTGCTTGATTTTATACACCTGTGGCAACGGGTCTGATTGAAACACCTGAATTCACTAATTAACAGGTGTGGCCAAATACTTTTGTATATAGTGTATATATTTATGTATTTTTGATTTGTATAGATTTTTTATCATTATACTTATTGTTGTGATCTATATGTTTTTACATGCATTTTATATCAGGGTTTATGTAAATAGTATTTATTGTCTGCAGTGTGTCACGAATAAATTAAAAATAACACTTTTGTCTAATTTTCAAATAGCTGCCCATAGCTTTGCCTGGCACTCAACTGATATTTTTTTATACTGCAAAACAATGGAATGTCCCTCTGATAGAGATAACTGAGCTGGAATTTGCTTTTGCATGTGTGATCAAGTAAACTTTTTTTAAGTAAAGTAAAAATGATTTCATGTCATATAAAAGGGCATATAAAATGTCTTGTTGGCATTTGCCATTATAGAAGTTAAACAAAATGATGCATGGCATGTGTGGATAGCTATCACAGATCCTGAGAATTCTGCCTAAAACTGGGCAGAGGCCAAAACCTCAAGAAACATCAAAAAGTCAGAGTTCATAGCATTTTGAAGTGTCACAATGATTTCTGTGATTGTTGGCTGTTTCCAGGATGACATCATCTTGAAGTGGATCAGCATGATTGCAGTGTCAGTGGGGCTGCTGTTTCTGGCCCTGGCCATCCTGACCTTCATCCTCTGTCACTGGAACCCTAAAGTCAGCAACACAGCACGCCTGAACCTCTCCATCTGCCTCTTCCTGGCCCACCTGCTCCTCCTGCTGGTGCAGAGTTTCCTCTCTCACATCCAGACGCACAAGGTTCTCCACCCACAGCTCCCAACCTTTACCTCATATCAGAGACTTCATCACTGTGTATAATCTGTGTCAGTTGTCTCCTCAGTTTCATCTGTAGTCTCAACAACATGACAAGGTGACCTGGCTATAGGTCTATGGGAGCTTGACAGTGACCAATCAGAATGCAAAGATGCTGAAATTTACAGTCTACAGATGTCAGCAGACTGACAATGTCAGCTAGACATGACTGGAAAACTAGCTGACTATAAAAGAAAGGAAATACCTTGCTACCTAAATACCTAGTTAAGTTTTATGGATAAAAAGTACACAAGCAATGCTTTCTTGTAGATCATTTTTGAGTGATGATGGACAGTAATTTCAGCATGCAAAATGCCTCATGGTTAATTGCAAGTGTCACTTATCTTCCATCACAAATAGTTTGGGAGGTTCAGTGGTCACTAAAGCATTATAGAAGGTAGCGAGCATAATAGAAGGTTTGCATTTTTTCCACTTTGTGATGATGGTGGTAATGATGATGTGTCCCTCCTCAGCTGGTGTGTGCAGTGATCGCGGGCGTGCTGCACTTCCTCTTCCTGTCCAGCTTTGTGTGGATGTTCCTGGAGGCTCTGCAGCTCTTCCTGTTGGTGCGCAACCTGCAAGGAGTTAGGGTTATACAGCAGGAGGGAATCCACTGGGGCTTCCTGCTGCTGATTGGCTATGGCATCCCCTGCCTGGTGGTGGGTGTATCTGCAGGAGTGGTTCCCGAAGGATACGGCAGCGACCAGTAAGCACAGAGAGGGGCGGAGCCAAGTGGTTGGGGCGCGGCATTTACAGGGTGACCTACTATTGTTCTGTACCCAGCAGATTCTCTTGTTTGAGTAGGATTTTTGATGATTGCAGATCAGAAAGGAGAAATTAACTGGTTCACAAGCCATTGATTAAAGTACTCCTGGGTAATGGAAATCTAGCAGCATTGAGCAGCTATGAGATTTATGTAGACATTGTTCTGGATCAGCCTGGAACTGATCTTCCCTGGTATCGTGGTGCTGGACTTGACTCCATACTGGACTGGATTTGATAGATTTCAGTGACTGTGTTTCCTTTGTCTTCCTCCTGTAATTCTGTGTCTGGTTGATCGTAGATGCTGGCTGGAGATTGATAAGGGCTTCAGGTGGAGTTTTTTGGGGCCAGTGTGTTTTGTCCTTGCAGTAAGTACTACAATTACATTATATTACATCACATGCATTTAGCAGATGCTCTTATCCAGAGTGACTTCCGTCACAAGATAACAAAAGTGTATCCATTCAATTTAAACGAGCAACAGTGTCAGACCAGACTAACAACACTCCCAGATCAGTGAGTGTGCGCTTAACACCCTACCACAAGTTAACTTGTGCAATCTAACAGAACCCAAGTATACTATGATACTACAGTCCCTAGAACACAGAATCAATATACATAATTATACTACACATAAAATACTAGAAGTACCAGGTGTGAGGGGGCAGGGATTGAAGTGGGACCAAAATGCAGTCTGAAGAGGTGGGTCTTCAGTCTGCATCAGAAGATTGCCAGCGATTTCACTGTTCTAACCTCCGTGGGGAGTTCATTCCAACACTGACGGACCGTACAGCTAGCGATCATCTCTGAGAAGAGCAATCCTGTCGGGTTGGGACAGTCAGTTGCCGTGTAGATGCAGAGCGCAGCGATCTTGAGAGAACATAGGGTTTGAAGAGTGATTGTAGATATGAGGGGGCTGTCCCAGTCACTGTATGCCAGCGAGTGATGACAGGAAGCCAGTGAAGTGAGGTGAGGAGAGGAGTAACTTGACTACGTTTAGGAAGTGCAGCTGCATTCTGAATTACTTGTAGCGGATTGATTGCACAGGCAGGAAGGCAAGCAAGGAGGGAGTTACAGTGTTCCAGGCACTGAACTAGGACTTGACTAATCAGTGTGATTTTTGTTTCCAGTTACAGTCTGACTCTGATTAAACCTTTGATGAATATATACTATTTTCTGACCTGTACAGGTGAATGTCATCCTCTTTATTACCATCATTGGATACCTGCGGTTCGCCTTGGCTGGCCGGAACAAGGAAATCTCTCAACTGAAAGACACCAGGTAGGAGAGAACAGGTGCAGGAATGAGAGGACAGGTGTGGCTAAGAGATTTTAATTTTAGCTCGGTGCCAACAGATAGAGAAAAAAACAGTTGCAAGTAAAAATGAAGGAACAGAAGGATAAATACAGGTGTAAGAGAATAGACACAGGTATAAGACCCTCTGTTGCAGACCCATCTCTCTCTCTCTCTCTTTGTGTCTCTGTGAAGGATGATGGTGGTAAAAATACTATTCCAGTTCATCATTCTTGGTTGCCCCTGGATATTTGGCTTCTTTGTGAATAACAGCAAGGTGCTGGAGTATCTCTTCCTGCTTACAACCTCCCAGCAGGGCACATTCATCTTCCTGGTGCACTGTGTCTTCAGAAAAGAGGTGAACACCCACCCATTCTACCCACCTGTGCCCCTTTTCCCCACTCACTGTCCTGGTACCAGTCTGCCTTACCTGCTTACCTACCTTATCTTTTATTGCTTCTTCTCACCTCTATGCCTGAAGTTACTTCCCTGTCCCTGTCTCTACCTCTGTTGCATTCATTATTTTACCACTCTTACCTCTAACCAATAACCCATCTCATTTGCATATCTGCATCATCCCCATTTTGTCTCACCTGTATCTCTGATATGTCTTTTCCATCTTTTCTGTCTCACCTGAATCTCTACTCTATCTCACTGATCTCATACCTCCACTGACTCACCTGTACCATTATACGATCTCACCTATCTTCCATCTCATTTTTTTTACCCATACCTGTGCTCCATCTCACCTTTACCTCCTCCTGTGTGAGTTGCAGGTTCAGGAACAGTACAGGCAGTGGTGGAAGAACATCTGCGGTTCCAAGGATGCCTCTGAGTCCTCCCACTCATTTACAACATTCACACTGTCCCAGACCGCCACAGTGAGTAAAAGCTGACAGAAACCAAGTGCCATTAACTGCTCTGCAGTGGAAAAGGGCCTGTATCCATGCTGTATCTTATAATATACCAGTCATGCACTGAGAGGGGAATCAGATTTTTCCTGCACATTAGTAATGTAGCAGTCTTGGATGGGAGGCTTCCTCTGTGTTGCTGTAATGTTTCAGATTCTGTGCTATGATGGACCCCCTGGTAGGGATTTCTCTCCTACCTGCCAGGATCTCCAGCACATTCCAAAACCTATGAAAAAAATGCCAGACTGGGCCGAAATCTAAGAAAAACGTATCAAATTTTCAGTGCTGGAATTTAAATTTGGCACGCCGCGTTCACAGGAATGTACTAAATGTACTTATGTTGGCAATAACTTGTTAAAACCACAGCTAGATGTTACGCTATGCTATGTTATGCTATTCAACAAGCACTATCAGGGGACAACAGCCTTGTAGGACAACCTCCTTCCTAATGTAGTCGTTTCTTTCTTTTGTCTTGCAGAAGTAAGAGTCCCCACCTTCGAGACCTGGAGCTTCAAGAAGCAGATGTGAAATTTTGACGAGCCGACCTCTCATGTCTTCTGTGCCTTTTTTCTTGCTGTTTCTCAGAATGTAGAAAACGACTCAATGCTGGAAGCCCCCATGTTGCACATATGTATGTTCCCAGAGTGTGCAGTTAAGATGCACATCCAAAGTTAATCTCTTTGGTTTTGTCTGATATTAAATTATGACGTGCACTATTAATTAATGATGTAAACTTTTAAGTGTACATGTAATTTAATTGCATTTTCTTGCAACAAATGACTATGATCCTTTGCATCTTACTTGTAAAATGAATATTTTGCCTGTAGTAGAGCTATTCTTTCCTGATTAAGGGAAAGTTTTCAGCAAGGGCATTGATAGATTGATAGATCATTCACTATGACAGACAAGGATAATCACTTAAGAGTCCTTGAAGCCTCCTTGATCTCATCCTCACAAGCTGCACCAAAGCATGGTTTAGCTCTGACCCGGGGAATGGAGAAAACCCAAGGGGCTAAACCTCTGTTAATGAGACAGTTTTAGCTATTTTAGTTATAGAGCAATAACAGACAAGTCTGTCCTTTATCAAATAGAAGAGCTGATGGCTGTACAAAGGCATTTCACCAATCAGAGAAAAGGGAAAACACAGGAGCAGCCCTGTGTATTCCTGCCCCTCCCCTTCCAGCACCACAGGGTATCTTACTGTGTTGATATTGAATGAAATGGTGTAACTGTTTATCTAGCTGCCATATTCCAGGGGTGCTTGACAGTAAGAATGTCCAGTTATGCATGATCAGGATGGTGTGGGTGAAGAGTGACTATGATGGGGTGCTGTGAAGCCCTTGTGAAATCTTAATCACAGCAAAGCAGCATATTTTTTAAAAAATAAAACCATAAGCATCATTTTTTGCTTCATTAATGATTAATCTTTTTTCTCTTTTTGGTATATTTTGTTTTTCTTGTGTCTAGTTGCTGCACTATAAGCAGTTTAAATCGCTCTGATTTGTATCATGGCATGAAAATAAACCATTTTGGATCACAGATGACACTCTACACCACTAAGCTCACAGTGCTACTGTGGATGAGAGTAATAACGCTCATTATAGTATTCTGTAGTGTGTGAAGAGACATGGCCCCGCCCTCTTCCTCTTCCTCCTCCCCCTCTCCCAGCTCCCTCCCTCCTCTTTGTCTTTGCTCTCCCTCACTCACATACACACTGCGCCCCCTGCTGGAGTCCCTGGGTCACTGCTTCACTGAGCACAGTGCTGTGCTGACACTATATTGCCCAGAGAGTCTGTCAGTGAAGCAGTGGCCTTTTTCTGTGTGTCTGTCCCTCTGTGTCTCTGTTTTTGTTCATCTGTCTCAGTGAGTCTCTCTGTGTGTCTGTCTGTCTTCAAGAAACTACAATCACTTTTTCATATATTTTGGTATTTTTTTTCCCAAGGCGTTGCTGTTTTAATGTTATTTCGTAATTATTTACATTTCTCCCAATCTAACTATTGTCTAAGAAACCTGTGAAAATGTCTCCGAAACTTTATTTTTTTAATGCAGACTGAAGGGTCTGCGTGTGGGTGTTGGTTCTAATCCTTGATTTTCTCATATTCTCGGTAAGCCTGAAGGTAAAAACAGAAGTTGTTATGAGGCCTGACCCGTCATCGTGCTTCTGATAAATCTCAGGTTCGCGCCAGGTGTCTTTCGAGCCAACTTTCAACAGAAAGGGGCTTAAGTTTCAAAACAACATTTTCATTAATGAAACGTTGATAAAAAATAACAGGAAATAAAATTAAAATGAATAAAAATCGCATTAATATTTAATGTAGTAACCTACCTTCCCCACCATGAATCTCACATCCCCCCAACTCCACAGCTGCCTTCCAAATTTTCCCTCCCTTTCCCTCAGCACCTCCACAGAATGGTGCTGGCAGGGCACATGTTGCTCTGATATCCCAGCATTCATTGCTTCTGATATGCCAAGGTGAATGACCCATGTAGAAATTTCCCACCTAACCAATCATTGTAGCTTTTGTGAATGAGCCGTCCCTAAATGAATTTAACCAGAGCTCTATTCAGCTGCAACAGTGGTAAGTATATGCACGCTCCATATTTTTACCCAGATGTTCCATAATTAATCAACTCATATCAATTTTTACTGATAAGATCATTTAGTTAGGTTGGAATAGAAATTTTCCCCCTAACCAGTCACTGTATACATTTTTTTGTTCTTTTTTTGCAATAAAGCTGGATCTGCAGTGATAGCCCTCTGTCTTTCCTCATAAAGAAAAACATTTCATTCCTTCACACCCCCCGCATTGCATTTATATGAATTCATTTGGCAGACGCTTTTATCCAAAGCGACTTACATAGGTTACAGTTCTTTGCAATATTATCCATTTATACAGCTGGATATTCCCTGAGGCAATTGTGGGTTAAGTACCTTACCCAAGGGTACAGCAGCAGTGTCCCAGCGGGAAGCAAACCGGCAACCTTTCGGTTACAAGTCCTGCTCCTTAACCACTATGCTACACTGATTTCCTGTGGCTGTGTTCCTCCATGTCTGTGTTCATTCAGTTGGGCTGTCTGAGCATGTGCAGCTTGTCTGAATGCACCTGCTTTTAACCAACACAAGGCTGTAATATGCAGCACTGTTCTGCTGCATGTCACTCTCTCAGCATTGCAAATGAGGACTTTTTTGCAGAACTTTCTGAACCTGGTAACCTAGTTCTTGATACCTTTTATTAATGGTAGACCAAATATAAAGAATGTACTTGTTAATGACTTATAATGCACTTATCAATAACCTTTGGAAGTATAAAAGTATATAACCAAAGCTTTTTCTGAAGTCTTAGCAGATTTTGTAACAGGAGGATGGGACCAAACATGAGGTGAGGATCAGATGACAAAGGTAAGCCAGGTAAACAAGATCAAATACTTTGCAGAAATAGGAAACCAGTGGAGGGCACTGTGATGTCAGAGAGCAGGGAAAACAAAAAGTGAGAATGCAGAAGTATAAGCAGGAAGGAGAGCAATGAGAGGATATCAGTAATCAGCAAGAGCTGTGGCTTTGGGCTTTGGCCAAAGTCTTAACAAGGAGGTGGCTGGAATATGCTTCAGAATGTAATGGCTGAAAGTAACCACAGAAGACATGTGATGCAAGAACGGGTCAGGGTTGTGTACAGTGACCCCCAGACACCTCAGTTTTTTTTTTTTTTTAGTGGGAGGGTGAAAGTGTGACTAACTCTAGACCCAAAGAGGGGTCTGCGGGAAGGGATAAAAGAAGCAGGAAGTGATGTCCAAGGGTATAACAGCAGTGCTCCAAAGGGGAACTAGAACTGGCAACCTTTCGGGGATGACATCAGCACTTCGGCCTGAGTCGCTTGGTTTCTCCCTGTCTGTCTGTGTGGGTGTGTCTTTTGTTTTTGTTTACAGGTCCTTGTGTTTCCTTGCCCCGCCTGCCTCCCCACCCTCCTGTTACTCAGCCACGCCCGTCACCTGAGGCTTGTTCCGCACACCTGTGTCTCGTCCCCTCATCATCTGCCTGCCTACTTATACCCTGCTGTTTTCTTGGTTCTTTGCCTGATTGTCTCAGTGCCTTAGCCGTTTCATTCCCACCTTTTGTTGGTAAGCCTGCTTTGTTGCTGACTCTGCCTATCCCAGATTACTCTTTTGCATGCCGTTTTGGATGTTATCTGTTTTCCGCTGGATTTTTGGCTACTGGCTCGGACTGTTTTTCTGGCTTCGATTTCGCTTGTGATTTTGGACTTGTCATTAAAGAACAGTCTTTTCATACTGCCTGTATTGTCTGCGTCTGGGTCCTGTCCCCGCAAACCCTGACAGATAAGGACGGCTCATCACTGCTACAACATGTATGATTGTATGTGTAAAAGGAACAGCAGCTGCATCAGGAATCACTCTGCTTCTCAGACTGAGACACATTAGACTCACTTTTTAAACGATCTTTCTCTCAGCACACTGTGCTGTGCTTCAGAGCTGGACTTTCTAACCTTGGGAGGCTAGAGGCAATGCAGAAACTTATGGGGGAGGGGTTAACAGCAGCAAGAATCACATTGTGACTAATTAAACACCTCTTTAAGTGGAACTAAAAACTTTGAGGTAAAAACCACCATTGAGATTTCAGTTTACACATAACTTATGAGCTTGCTTGATGTTGCAAAATTGGCTGAATCATGTCAGCATTCACACTGAGAAAGTGTGAAACATTCTATGTTTTTGCTGCTTGATGTCTGAGGTGTGTGCATACAGCAGCTGGGCTTTTAGTTATGTTTGAAATATTCTTACACAATCCTGCTTGGTGTCCCCTTCTTTGCTAAGACAAAGATGTCAGAACTCACTGATATCAAAGATACTGTCAGAACTTACTGATATCAGAGAATGTTATGTTAATAAGCATCAGCCTCTTCACTGTGGTTCACTGTTGGCTTATTGGAGGATCACATTTAGCTCACCTCAGCTCTCTTGCATGAATGGAGAGGTTGTTGCAGTGAGACAAACCTCATGTACAACTGGCGATTCCAAAATATAACAGTGTAAGAACCAAAACGTTGCTGGTTTGATTCCCTGCTGGGGAAACGATGCTGTACCCTTGGACAAGGTACTTTACCCCGAATTGCCTCTGTAAGTATCCAGGGGTACAAATGAATAGCATGTAAAAAATTATCAATGTGGACATAGGACATTACCTATGTAAGTTGCTCTGGATAATAGTGTCTGCTAAATGATAATTGTGAGGGCTCAGGCAAGGACTCAGACACAGACCACGGGAGCTTCGGGTTCCAAGCGGGTTTATTGCAAACATCAGAGAAAATCGCGAAATCAAAACAGGCAGGGTCAATACCACGAAGGCAGGCCATGGGCAAAACAGGGGTCAGGGACAGGAGCAGGCAGGGTCAGGAGGCAGGCAGGTAATCAGGCAAACTGGGTAAGGCGGCAGGCAGAAACAAAGTCAAGGCACAGGCGAAAAAACGGCGGGGACGAAACATACGAGAAACACTGCTACAACCTAGCAACGGGACAGAGACGAGCAGGAAAGATATAGGGCTGGGCTGACGAGGTAATGTGAAGCAGGTGGGCAGGAAAGCAGGTGGCGGCGATCTGGCAATCAAGTGGGCGGGGACCAGGTGGATGAGCAGGGCAGGGCTGGAATGCAAGGGAAAACGAAAGCACATGGACACACATAGACAGACAGGGGAAAATCAAAAACAGCTAGGGGGCAGGAGCACTGACAGATAATATAATGTAATGTAAAACAGAGGTGCGTAAAGGTGAATTTTTCATTGCACTGTATCCACCAGTGAAACCAGTGATAATTCTGCAGGCTCTGAAGCTCTGCAGTTGAGGTGTGACCTGTCACTTTCTTTCATCACCAGCAGGTAAGAGATATTGCATTCCCCTCTTAGACTGCACATTAAGCCCCGCCCCTCTCTCTGAAGGTGTGATTTCTGCACAGGGCAGCATCTCTCGAACCCGCCTCTTCTCAGTACTTCCTCCAAACTGGTGGAATGAGCTTCCTGCTGAGATTCGTACAACAGAATCCCTGGGTGCCTTCAAGAGAAAGCTGAAAACCCATCTTTTCAAGCTGTATCTTTACTCTACCTTCCTCGCTGTCTATCCTATCTATCCCTATTTTCTGTAAAAAATGTAATGTAATGTTGTAGTGGAGTGTGTGTAAGGTGCATGAAGGTTTCAGAAGCACAGAGAATAATCTCCTCAGAGTGACAAAGAAGGGATGCTGGGAAATGTGCAGGGGAATGTACTTTCAAAGTGTGCAATGAAGCAGATGAGTATTTACCAGTCACAAATACATACAGTGAGCAATGACAGAGCAGAGGTTGCTGAGGCAAGGATTGCAGTGCCTTGTTGGAAACTTCCACTGACAATGTTTCCCACTGTGCTTACTGTACTAATAGAGTCATCTCTGTGTCTTGAGAACATTTCTGTATGTTGAAAGCGTTTCTGTACAGGTATGTCAAAAATACTTCCAAGGGGTTTTCCTGAGAATAAGCCACAGGGGTTAAAAAGAGGAAGAGGCTGAGAAGACAGCAGTGTGTTGACCAGATTTCGAGAGAAAGCAGAATTAGAGACTTTTTTCCATCAAAGTCATGCTTCCTGCTAAGTGACACAGCAGTATGTTTCCTCTATATCTGTGGTATCAGCTAAGACTAACAGGGGTTAATATAACCAGAACTCACAAAAAGAAGACTATTCTGTCATTTAGTCACAGAGAGACTTTTTCCCCTCTGTGTGGGGAGATCCCTCTAACAGAGGGAGGGATGTTGATGGGAGAGGTGCGGCTGTAGATGACTGAGGAGAGGGAGAAATTAACCAGTAGCTGGGTCTCACCTGCAGCTCATGAAATGATGGTCAGTCTGCCGTAATGAAGCAGATCTGATCAAATCTCCAGGACATGCTGCAGTTTAAAGCACTACAGGCCCAGGAGCTGAACTCTGAAAGGAGTCCTCTCAGTTAACTTGTTTTAGAGCTCACTAACCAAGTCACAGCTATTAGTCTATACCAAGCTCAGACCAGATCTGCCTCTAAACAACAGAATCAACCAAACTATCACACAAGCCAAAAACATCTATATGGAACATTATACCAAAAATCACCATGCAAACTAAGCACTGGACCCATAGACAAAACTACACATTGACATAGTATCTCTTGACTGTCAGAGATACAGAGCACAGACAGATCAGCTGATTAGGAAACAGAGATGCATTTCTTTCACCTACATGGTAATAAATTCCGAATAAATAAAAAAAGCTCTGAATCCTTAGAGCTGTCCTTCCCCACATTTTAAAAAAAGGAGGTGAAGAAGAGAAATGAAAGATTCTTCTGGGTGAAAGAAACACAACACCAACAGCAGCAAGACAAGAGTCCGAGCGCCACGACCTGACAGACAGAGGTCAGGAAGTATCCCTCAGTAACCCGTTTTTATATCTAACCAGAGTCAGAGAAAATAAAAACATTTGAAGGGAGAGGATAACACCCCAAGCTCAGCAGACCAGTGTTCATCTGGCTAACCAAGATTTTACAGTTTCATCTAACTGAAATGCTGTACAAGTATGGTCTTTGTTCACATTTACTAGTTGCAGATGCAGGCTTGTCTCTGATCTTCTTTCCTTCAGTTTGTTATCTTTAATCAAGTGTTATACAAGCGTCTCAGCAAAACCATTGTACATACATTTGCTGTCTTTTTGTTTGCAAAAGGGAAACAGGCCACTTCCTTCATTTCCTGCAAAATGAGGTACAAAAAGAAGAAGTTAAATTGTTGGTGTAACCATGCCACACTCCTACCAGCACACTGCACTTCATTCCAATCACTTTCACCCAGAGAGGAGCAACAAGTCTGACAACAGCCCCAAAAGAAACCTACAAACAACAGCATGTCATAAGCAAACTTTTCTGCTTGTGAATTATCATGCAGACAATAACTAGTAACAATCATAATAATAATTACAGCTATAACTCTGAAGGCCCAATTCTACCAGAGAAAAAGCACAGTGTGTACCATAACTGCACACGGTGCAGGGGGTTTTGTAATTTCATATTGGCACATTCTGCAAAACGGCAGCTGTGCTGGGTTTGCAGCTTTGCATCCCGCTGCATTACAGCTGTGGTTTCTGTAGGAGGGTGATGGCTGGTAGCATGAAAATGCAGGTTGTAGTCAAAATTAGAAGCGCTACATGCACCTTGTAAAATATATACTGAAGGCACTTGGCCGGTATAGAGAGAGAGCACACTGTGTGTTTGCTGGGGAGTGCCCTCTCCTCAAACGCTGTTTTTCTGTTCTCCTCCACCTCCCTACACAGGCTGTTTCTGGGATCCTCCCTTATTGCTGAGAGTGTCCCTAATGGCCCTCCTGGAGGATTCTCCAGCTCCAGCTCCAGCAGAGGGTCACTAACACCATGAAGCAGGTCCTGTGGGAGGCCAGGACCGTGAGGATCTTCCAAGGAACAGCCATGGACCTGGCCGTGATCAGCAGGAGGCTGCAGAAGCTCTTGAGGGAGGCGTTCTGCTGCACCTCCAGAAGGACTAAGACATGGTGATGGAAGAGTAGAGGGTTTAGCTGCTGGAAAGAGAAAATTGCTCAGCCAATGAGGTGCAGTAAAATTATTCACACCTTCAAAATGCATTAGGTTTGCAATTAGTAGATTTATTATATTAAGAGTTACTAAAGTGTGTATGTAGTACAACTCCCCACTGTTGTTGTCATGGGGTTTTACATTATTAAAATAATTGATAACGGTCCCAATAAACCAAGGACAGTGAAAATGTGATTTGACAGCTAAAAAGTGTTACTGTAATATAATAAATCTGTAATTCAAGTCACCATATTGTACATGTGTTTTTTTATGGTTTTCATTTAAAAAGTGAACATTTTTTCAAAATTAATTTGAAATTAGTACAGTTCAAAATGAATGTTGAACTTCCATTTCTACATTAATCACAAAGTGATTAATGCCCGCATTTAACCAATTTTGCCCATAAACTTTAACTCAAGTTAAAGACAAGTATGGTTTGCTGAGATCAACAATCATGAAAAATCAATTTAAAATATTCTGTTTGTAATGAGAAAGTAACACTTGTGTTGAGTTGTTCGTTACAGTTCTGACTAAATGTTGATGAAATCCAGGAGCAAATTAATTGGCTATTACCAAAAGGAAATGCTAAAAGGAAATGTTGCAATACTTCAGTCCTGTGTTCTGAAACACAGTAAGTGTTAAATGACAAGCGGGAGGCACACAAGCATAGTTTTGCAAAGAACTCTCATTAGTCTTTCTCTGTCCTTCAGAGACAGAAGAGTAAGGAGGAGCCCTCCACATACAGCATCACAGAGCACTCTTTTATTTATAACACACTGAAACAATACTGTATGAGCAAGTCTGTTCCTGTCACCCTGCAGCACTCTCCTACTGAAGAAGAGTGAGAGGTCCCTGTGTGACTGACACGCAGGAACTGTCCAACATGCAAATTGTCTTTTTCTCCACGCTTTTATGTGAGTAACTTGCACTTTTGTTTAATTTACATACATTCATAACTGAAACGTGTGCAGATATACAGTATAAATTGCATGTCAAAAAAACACATTGTGGGTTTTAGGCTAAACCACTCTATGCCGTTCACAGCTGCCTTTGGTTCCTGCCGTTGGTTTTTTTGCAATGTGATTTTAGAGCTGATGCCACTCAACACTTTCATTGATGAAATTGTGTTCATGTTCTATATTTATACTTTTATTTGTACTGATAGGTAGAGCACATTTTTTGTACATCTGTGTAATTTGGCATTTTGGTACTAATAAATTATTTGAGAATAAATGCTGAAAATGGCTGATTATGGGAATAGGAAGTCGAGCCTAACTGTGTGCTGTGTGAGTGAAAAGAAAAAAACTATTCCAAGCATGGGACGAGGCAGGCCTCCCAACCCAAGGCAGCCAGGGTGATTTTACTGACTCACCCGACTTTTGGGATCTCTGTCACGGGCCAGCTGTCTCCTGGGCTCCACAGCTAACGGAGCCACGGCGGTGGCTTTTTCAGTTCAGTTTTGTTTTTTATTAGAAATGATGGCACAGAGGCGACAGGCCAGCTCTTGGCATCATGGGACCCATGAGGGCCGGTGACCCCAGAACGCAGTTCACTCCCAGCCAAACAGCAGCGTAGCAAAGAACAAGCAGCGATATCCAAACAACCCAGAGTCACCGTTAGCCCAGACAAACACTGGCTAATGGCCACCAAACAAGCCCTTTCCACGTTCCTGCTTCTGCAACAAAACAATGGTCTTCAAAACCTCTGCAGTTAACAATCGGCATCTTAGGTTTGTGTGTGTGTGTGGTGTTCCCAGTCTTAACAATATGGATAAAGCCTCATAACAGAAAGATTTTAGATTTTTTTTCATTTAAAAAGTTTCCTCTGAGAGAGTTGATTTGCTATGCAGTGTCTGCAATAGCGCAGATAAATGAAAAACTTCCCCAGACACCTGGAAATAAATGGGCTTTTTCCAAAACATCCAAGGCATTGTTAAGAGCTCCCATCCCTAATTATGACAATGCTGGTGTTTTACAGAGAATCATAAAAGCTACAGAAGCATGGCTTCTTTTTGACTGCTGGAGTTTGTCAGCTCCCACGACACAGAGAAGTATATGCACATGTGGGTGCAAGCATGTAAATGTGCACGTGGTGAGAAAACATTTTGAAAAATGGAAATTTTTGCCTCTATCCAGCTCATAATCTATATGCCTCTCCTCCCCCAGAACCCAAGCCAGGGTCGGAGTAAATATCACCCTGCCTGAGAGCATATGCAAACACCTCCCGCCTGTTCTCAGCTTACATTTCACAACCCTCTGTCTCCGCAAGATTAAAGATGATTACCATGGCAACGGAGATGAGTCAGAAGTGCTTCTGAGCAAAAGCGGCCAAAGTGAAGTTCATCACAAGGAAATTGACAAGAGTAGCAAATCCACTACTGTTAATGTAATGTAATATATAAGATGGGGGGTACCTGCTGTCTCACTGTCTTCTGCTCTGGTCCGCTTCCCTTCCCATGAGTCGTCCTGCGTTGATGCGAGGTATGTGTAGCCGTACCACGGCATCGTGTAAGTAGCATTTTAAATGGCAACTATTTGACAATTGATTGTTTGCATATTCATTCAGGGCTGCCGTGGTCCTGATCTTGATTTGCTGGTACCGCTGAAGACTGTTGCCACTGTGTGTGGGGAGGTGCCCACTTACCAAAATTAATCTGGTTTTTTTCCAGGTGCGCATGGTCTTCAGAAGCTGTCTTGCAATTTACCAGGGGGTACATTAGTCATCCCCACGCAAGGGGGTTGTCTTCCCAGGGTACGGTTAGATTAGACTGGGCTTGCGGTGAGTAAGATTGCCCTTGTTGTATTGGAGATTTTCATTGTCCATGGCTACTTTTGCGTGACTCATTTCCCTCTTGTGCTCCTTAGATCTCCTGGCGCTGCTGTTTTGCCTCTGTTAGTAATTTCACTTACATGAGAACTAGCCAACTCCTTTCGGTTGTTTAGTACCGCTTGTTATCCGCGACTAAGTTCAAACTGCGGTTAGCTTGCGTGGCATGTCCTACCGAGCGCCGAGCTAGCAAGCTACTGTCTCCGTTGCTAGTGTTGGGCGGTGGTTTGGGCAGCCCGGGGAGTTGCATGTGGGCGTGGCACAGCATTTATTCAATAATGGAATAACGAGCGAGTAATGCCGAGCACCTGTGAGCGGGGCGTGTAGGGGAGCTTTGCTGCCGCATAAAAGGCAGCAAGTGGGGGTGAGAGGGGGACAGCTGCCTGGAGAAGACAGCAGGAGTGCGTGGGGGAGCGCTCTGTCTTGGTGTTTATTAAGTTGCTTTTTGAGGTTTTTTTTTTTTTTTCCTTTGTTTTCGTTTTCGGGGTTTCTTTTGTTCGGTATTTGTTGCGTGTTTGTGTTTGGGCGGGACTTCGGCAGGGCGGAGCGTCGCCAGAGCAGAGAGCCGGGGAGAAGTAAGATTACTGAACGCAGACCCGCCGCGGAGAAACTGCTGCCCGGCTGGTCGATTGGCGCGAATAGCAGGAGCGTCCGCCCTGCTTCCCATAAGGAAAGTGTTTTATTTCGTCCTGCACGAGGCGTGTGTGTGTGTGTGTGTGTGTGTGTGTGTGTGTGTGTGAGAGAGAGAGACCAGGGGTGGCTCCGCTGGCTTCTCAGTTCCCTCTTCGCGTTCGTAGGAATTGCAGAGCGCGGCGAGGGATCGGTTTGGAGAGGCAGCACGACTACGTGGAGCCTGGCGTCTGGACAGCAAAGGACTCTTTATGGACACGAGGGGTTTTTTGGGGGCTATTTTTTTTTTTTTTTTTTTAGATTTGTTTATATTTTTCTTGGTTTTTTTTGGCGTTGCTGCTGGAAGGAAGGTGATCAGTAGCAACGCCTGTTCTGTATAAGTGTGTGTGAGAGCGCTCCCGGTGGCAGCCTGCGACCCCCACTTGGTCAGCCCCTTGTCGGGACTGGCTTATCCCGGGAGGCGCCAACTGCAGCTTGTGAGGGGAAGTTGCAGTGCTTGCTTACTGCCTGAGCGTGAAGGTGTGAGGGGACCACGGTGTGCTGTGGATTTGGTGTGTACACTGACCTGTGGGGGGCGCTATCCTTTGGGGGAGGGGTTATGTTCCGTTGGGGCTTACAGTGGGAAGAGTAGGCAAAAGGGGGTGACTCAAGGGTGTGCTGTCAGTGATGAACTGTTTTTATTGTAAGTTTTAACCCCAACTTGTGAAAATGGTTTTTTTGCTACTTACCTGGTCTCGCGTTGTGGTGGGCTGACAGTGGTCAGAGTAGTTCAGTTTCTGGGTCAGCTAACCCGTGACTAGCATTACTTCTCCTGAAGTTGAGGCGCTGATTGTTGGCTGCTAAGGCACGGAGGGGAGTGCGAGCTACCCTGGCTCCTTAGTGTTTGGCGTGCCACCGGCTACATTGCAAGAGCGCGGTATTGAAAGACTAAAAACCAGTTGGTTTATCTGTAGTCTGAGTAATATTTTAATGGGCCGCCATTAGCGCTGTTAAATAGTGGAGCCTAGTGCCGCTGCGGTGGGAGGTCAGTTGTAGTGGGTGAATACCTTTACATTTGCACGCGTGTTATCAGTAACTGCACCGATTCACTTTTCGACGCGATTTCATTGTGTTCCAGAGTGCGGGCACGCGTGGCGGTGAGTATTCTGCACTGGTGGGGTCCCCCGTAGAGCATAGGCTACCTCGCCCCCTAGCTGGCCCGCAGCCCGCTTATTAATAGCATTGTCGGTGACCGTATTTTAACTAGATACTGTAGCACCAAAGCGCGATTTTATTTGTAATTGGAGTAAGGCCGGGGCCACAGCAGTTGTGTCGCGCGTGCGTGACGGCTACGTTGCGGAATTGTTGCGGCTCGCATGCGTGTGTTTGTCCACACCGCCAGCGCTGCTACTGCCAGCCCTATCTTTCTACATTGAGTTTGCCTTTGATAATGGCCATCAATAATGGAATGTTTGATTTAATTATAAATTTATATTTAGTTTAGACAAAGGTTAAGCGTGTGCTGAATTGTATAAAATTAATTATAGGCCTATAGCAGTCCCTCTTCACTTGGCCTGGCTCAGTTTAAAAGCCATTTCCATGGGGGCTTTTGGGTTTCTGTTCTACAGGTTGCCAGGGGTGGGTTTAGGCTATGAGAATTATCACGGGGCCTTAATTTAGGCCATATTATAGGTGCCAAACCAAATCTAAAACTGTATAAGCAGATGTTCTGGGCTCAGTCTCTGAATCGGAAGTGTTGTGCGTTTGTCTTGCCAGTATATCTTGCTTCAAGTTCGACATCCCCCTTACAAATGGGTAACTAGGCTCCTCTGTTTAATTGAAAAATGTTTTGTAAAACAGCATGACGATCATGAAGACAATAGACTGCCTATAGGACAACTTAACATTATATATAAAATAGATACGTTAGATTTTTTCTAAATTGGGCTACCTGTCTATTTGCATTTCCTAGATGTGGTTTAGTTTTTTTTTTTTTTTTCGTTGGTTTTTAGTGCGAGTTACAGGCATAACTGGGGGCGGCAGTGTAGCATAGTGGTTAAGGAGCAGGACTTGTGACCAAAAAGTTGCCGGTTCAATTCCCCGCTGGGGCACTGCTGTTGTACCTTTGGGCAAAGCACTTAACCCACAATTGCCTCCGTAAATATCTAGCTGTATAAATGGACAACATTGTGTTTTTTTTTTTTTTATTATTATTTTTTTTTTTTTTAAAAAGAGCGTCTGCTAAAATGTCAACATAATAGGCCTAATGTAATATAAGAAAAGCCATCACGCTTTCTTTTACTCCGAACGCTCCGGAGGAGAAACCAGCGAAGAATGTGGGTTTAATATGTCATTGCTTAAATGGTTACATTTAGACATTGAAACTACAGTGAAAGGTGTCAGTTATGTGATGTTGCTGGTATTATGTCAATATGACTATCAACAGATCGTATTTTTGCTGAGAACCGCGCGCGTCACGCGGAAAAAATAGGCTCCACGCAGAAACTCTAGATGACTCGCCGCTGCAGCGAGGCTCGAGCCGCGCCTGAGTCGGGCTGCGTGGCTGCTCTAATCTGTTAACACGTGCGCCGAAATAAAAATCGAGACGTTTCTCGACCGTCACGCACACGCGACGCAACTGGTGTGGCCCCGGCCTAACTCTACGAAGCGCTTGGTGCAAATGTGTTTTAATTATTGATCTTTGTTTAATAAATTGAATTTGGTATTGGAAACCACGTCTGTCTGTCTTTCCAAATTACACGAACCTGAGAATGTATTTGATGCATTAGAGGCATCTGAGTTGGTTCCCCCTTGCCTTTAATGGTCCTCAGGTGAAACCCCCGAGGTGGCGTAGTTTGGCTATTGCCTTATCCCCTGGCCACACATTGTTACCAAGTAGTCTGTTTACTTATGACTGAACTGGTAAATTAAGAAATTGTGTCGTAATAGTAACATATTTCTGCAAACACTACCAGTAATGCCTTAATATTTCCACTGAATACAATGTAATTATCCAACAAAATGCAGTTAATTCTGCATGAGCAACATGTAGCTAACCTTGAGCTGTTTGGCGCTTGCTCACCTGTAAATGTGAACATTGACGGCGTGGCATTGCTAGCTGGTTTAACGGTAAAGTGGTTATTTCTGTGGCTGTAATTTAAAAAAAAAAAAAAAAAAACAGGAACGCTCCTCCGCAGCAGCCTCAGGGAGGATACAGGTTGATGTGTTTATTTTGGGAGACCAAGGGTGTAGGTTTGATTTGGAAAGTGGTGGGGACATAATGTTAGCTAAGTATAAGCTACTAGTATAACGTTAATATGCCTAACTATTTTTGTTTGGTAAACACAAAAGTGGAAGGGACATATCCCCACCGTCCCTACCATAAATTACGCCCATGTGGGACACGGAGGACAGATTTCATACAGCTAAAGCGCTGGGATGCGCAGGTCAGAGTCAGTACAATCATGAATATAGCTATAATAATAATCCTATGGAGTAGACCGTGTTTTCAAAAACGTCCTGGGCGTTTTTTAACGCTGTCGCTGGCATTTTTTCTGCAGCTCACGGCGTTTTTTCCCCCAGATGAAAAAAGTTCAACTTCTCAGAAAAAACGCCCTACGTCAAGCGCTTGTTTGATAGCTGAACAATCACAAGTGGAGATGGAGAAGGTAGCGGTGGAGAAGTTAACTGTGCTAGCTTCTTAGCACAGTGAACTGCACACGACAGTTAAACGGTATCATAACATTCATCATAAAGATGCCGTTTGGAGTCACATCGGACGGATCCTAGGAGTTTCTGTGTTTACTGCTTGTCGTTAGCAAAACTAGCCTGTTAGCTAACGTTTGCTCTCCAACAATGTATAGCCAGCTACATCGCTAACAACATGCTACTGTTATGGCAACAAAAAACGCTCTCAACTGCTTTTTGGAACAAACGCTAACCAGTGTTTTTTTCTTTGTTCTTGAAAAAATGCTCTGGCCAGCGTTTTTCATCAAAAAAGACTCTAAGTGTGAACACAGCCTCATCCCAACAAACTGCGCGGATTTAACTGAAGTTACAAATTCAAAACTGACCGTTACGGTTCGGTTTCTGGAAGAGACGCGAGCCGAGGAGAGCGGTGAGGAAATACAGTAGCTGTCCATATTCCTATATTATTTACCGTTAAAAACAGTTAACTGTGTAAAGTTCAAAAAAAGCATAAACTCAACGTCAGCTTCGTTTGAGGGATTTCATTCAGACCTCGCAGGTGCTGTTAGGCTGCAGCGTTGTGATGATGCGCTGCTTAGTATCTTTGGGTTGTGAGTAACGGCTCGTCGGAGGCAGCATAATCGCGAATACAGTTAATTAGGTAGGAACCGGTGCTGTTATCTTGACGGACTAATGTCCTAACTTCCCATTTTCACGAAACTTTCAAATTTCGTTCATCCGAACGGGCAAACTCGTCTTGGCACTCAGGACTGTCATTTTCCTTCGTTTAATTGGGAATTCTTGGTCCCAAACTTCAGGACTGCTTTCTTAGCTAAAGGCAGTGTGGCAAGATGGTACTCTTTTGGTTTTGACTTAGATAGAAAAATGAATTGTCTTTCAATAAATGCCCAAGCTTGAAGACTGCTGGAGTATGTTCTTCCTGCGTCAGCTGTATGTATGCTACAAATTGGACTGCGAGTTCTTCTGATTTTATGAGGTGTTGTAGACAAATGTCATGTGCAGTTGTGATTGTTTTTCACTGGCTGTGTTCATTCAGTCAGCCAAAGTGTCCGTATCAACTATTGAGCTCCAGGGAAGTGTGTAGAGATCTGTCTTAGATAAAAGAAATCAGCTGAATCTGAGAGAGAGGGTTCCTCTTTTAAGTCACAGAACATTTGTACTCAATAAATATGTCCATATTGACCATTATTTGTAAATAACATGCTGATTCCCTGTGGTCATTCCCAAACTGAAAATGAGGAGGATTGACACGGTCTGTTACTGATGCAATCTGTGGGACTGGTGAGGTGTGATGGTATTTACATTTACATTTATTCATTTGGCAGACACTTTTATCCAAAGCGACACAAGTGAAAAACCATACAGAGTCAACAATATTAGAAGCGCTGCATGACAATGTTCCAAAGGTTGGCCAGGCAAGGTACAAACTAGCAGGTAAAGCTAACGAGTGCATTAAACCATTACAGCCAGTCCATTACATTTTTTATATAGTTTAGGAGATAGGGGGTATTTAATTTAACCAACATAACAATGGCAACAAAACAAACTAGAATTATTTTTCTCAACCGACTTTAAAAAAAAAAAATAAAAAAAAAATTCTAGCACATGAGGGCATCTTTGTAATGTGGCCTTCCATGCTAGAAAGAAAAAGAAAGAAGAAAAAAAAAAAAAAAGCCAGTGAATTAGACTGACAGCAAAATCACAATCATCAAATTAGACTGGATGAGAAGTCTCATTGAAAGTGTATTCTAATGTGTTACCCAGTGTATACATAGCTGTCACTAGAAAGCTGGCATCTCTGCCTAATCTGTTTATGGAAATTGGCTTTTACGGGGTCAGTGGGGGTGCAACAGCAGTGTCCCAGCCTGGATTCAGCCTCCCAGGTAGCCCCACTCTGTATCTAATGCATGAGAATCCCACTCACTATAGGGGAGAGCAAGGGGTTCAACGCTCAGAAGCTTAATCCAACCAAACTACTGTCTCTCGCCTGCAGGGGGCGCTCTGGTGCTGTGTAAGGGGGCAGAGCAGACCGGTGAGTATGTTAATTGTGGAACTGCACACTCTTCAACACACAGGCATAATGACTAAATATGAACAATTTGTAACTAGACATGCTGCCCACACCTTTGTAACTAACAATTATATGAAATATTAAACTTGTATTCTAGCCATTCTCTGGCATTGTTTCAATAACTCAGGAGAAAAAATACCTATATCCATACAACCAACATCCACCCGTAACAACAGTAAGAGGAGATTCAAAGGTGGGGGTGAGACCAAAAAGGAAGAAAAGTATGGGAAAGTGAAAAAGAGGAACAAACTGCAGACAGTAAGAGTGGAAGGCAGCCACTACTGGTGCACAACCACTGCTGCTGCAGTGACAATGGTTGAGAAATTTTCTGCTAATATGTTTGTGCATGTGGGACACTGCAAACATATTCATCAGTTTCTTTCCAAACACCTGCTTGGAAGTGGTTGTCCCTCACTTTGAACACACACCTAAGCAAGCTCACTCTGTCTGTCTGTCTGTTGTATTTGAGTGCATCAACAGGTTTCATTCTTCATGCTTCAGTGCTCCTGTGTGAGTTTAAAGGATGCTAAAGGAGCCTAATGTGCAGTTCCAATGGGGGGACAATGCATAGAAAAACATACATGCATTATATTAGATGTATGTAATGAAATGGAATAATGTTCTACTAATGTTTTTCTGAGGTAGCGGATTACCCCAATGCTGAATACATACATCAGCTTATGAATGAATGCATATTGCCACAATATTTACTTTTTGATAACTCTGTGTGCACTTCAAAGTGGACAATCAGCTGAATGATATGACCCCCTGTCATAGCAAAGGAGATTCTAAACCTGAAGCTGTGGAAGGTCTCAGTCTTTATCAGTCTGTTTATCTCTGTCATCATTAGGTGATTTCAAGGTCAGACTGGTCAATGGGACAGATTCCTGCTCTGGGAGAGTGGAGGTCTTCCACGATAATAAATGGGGCACAGTGTGTGATGATGGCTGGGATATGAATGATGCCAGAGTGGTCTGTAGAGAGGTGGACTGTGGGAGTGCTAAGTCCGCTCCAGGTGATGCCCACTTTGGACCGGGGATGTGGAAAGTCTGGATGAGTGATATTCAATGTTCAGGCCATGAGAGCTCTCTCAAGGATTGCTCAGAGCCCTCGTTTGGAATTGCTGAGTGTCCTCACTCTCAGGATGCTGGGGTTGTCTGCTCAGGTGAGAAACTTCTCTTATTCAGTCATTCATATAACGTAGTACATAGACCTATCAGTGATTGATTATATACATGAGCAGTCCACGTATAAGAGTATTTTTGGCTTACTCTCATGTAATATGATTCTCAGTTGATCTCAGCTGCACATATGCAAAGAGCTACAAGAAACATACAGCAATGCAGGGGCACCACTACTCAAAACTGTAGCCCATCAGCTCAAAGTCCAAAACTGTATTTAAGGGCCCAAAATGTAGAGGAGGAGCCTAACCAGAGGGGTTAGGTAGGATATATGGGGACACGTGCTGTCGAGAAGCTGGCCAATGCCCCTCACAAAAAAGCAATGGCTGGGGCAAAGCATACAAAACTGATAATTTATTTTAACCCTTTCATACATTAGTTCTATAATATTTCCAACTGCACCCCAGTGTGACTTAGTTTATGCTATATAGCGTGAATGTTACGTTACACGGTTTATGTTTTCATTAGCATTATTACGCTTGTCATGGTTTTTACTTCCGCATTTGCCATACTTTGTAACCCAGTGGTAAGCCAGTGGTTGCCCCGCACTCTGAACACACAGCTGAGCAGGCCCCCTCGGTCTGTCTGTTGGATTTGGGTATATCAGCAGTTTGCATGCTTCATGCTTCAGTGCTCCTGTGTGAGTTTAAAGGATGCTAAATCAGCCTAATGTATAGTTTGTGATTCCAATGGGGGAACAATGCATAGAAAAAAATACATGCATTATATTACAGATTTATGTAATGAAGTGGAATAATATTATACTTTTTCTGTAGTAGCAGGTTACCCCAATGCTGAACACATACATCAGCTTATGAATGAATGCATTTTTGCCACAATAAATATTTGCTTTTAGATTAAGCTGTATGCACTTCTTTATCAGTCTCTTTGTCTCTGTCATCATTAGGTGTTTTCAAGGTCAGACTGGTCAATGGGACTGATTCCTGCTCTGGGAGAGTGGAGGTCTTCCACGATAATGAATGGGGCACAGTGTGCAGTGTTGACTGGGATATGAATGATACTACAGTGGTCTGCAGACAGCTGGGCTGTGGGAGTGCTAAAGAAGCTAAAGAGGATGCCTACTTTGGACAGGGGACCGGGGAAATCTGGAACATTCAGTGTTCAGGCAGTGAGGGCTCTATTGAGGAGTGCTCACAGAATAGGACTGTAGGTAACGGGTGTTATCACTCTGAGGATGCTGGGGTTGTCTGCTCAGGTGAGAAACTGAGTGTGAGTGTGAGTGTGAGTGTGAGTGTGAGTGTGTGTGTGTGTGTGTGTGTGTTTACACAGGGTTACCAAGAAATTCTTCTTGGAGATAAGGTTCTACCTAGATCCATGAAGTGTTCTTCCACAACGACAAGCCAAAGAAGCCAAAATAGTTCAAGTTAGAACCCTTTTTACTAATGGTGCATACAGGTACCTCAGAAAAAGCAAATGCGTGAAAAGCAAATGACATGAAGACGTGTCATCAGAGCACCCTCTGGTGGCCACAGAGACCCTATGCAGCCACGTAATTCACCCGTGCCAAGAGTCGACACAGTGAAGAGCTGCACTGTCAGACCTGTGCATATTTTATAATTAGTCTGTATGAAATTTGGTATCTTTTAGGATTTTTATTTCATGGATTTGTAGATTTCAGACACAAATTTAATGGGTACTCCTCCACAGCAAGTTATATCACACTAAAAAAGAGTCTACGTCAAAACAAGCTTCTACCATACTGGAAATATTCTATGAAATATAAACACCAACTATTAAAAACCCTGCATGAACATGTAAAGTTTTAATTAAATTGATCTAAATCTATTTATAGTACACATGATAGCTGAATGCTATGGATTATCTTGGTTGTTTTAATTGTATATTTTATATTAACTTATTTTTTTAATAATGAATTATAAATAATGAATTCAAAATATCACCCTTTGTCTCAACAAAAGGAATTTTGAAATTTTGGAAAGGTATTAATAACATCGACTACAAACACTATTTCAAGCTGAGTGCTACCGAAAGAACAACAGGACACAGGTTGCCCTCACTCAGAAGTATTTTTGGCCTGTTCTCGTTCTGTTTCAAAATACCAGTATTGTACTAGCAACAGGTTGTGTTGTAATGTTATGTTTGCACTGTTGAAATAGGGTCCAAACAGTTTTGTAAATGATTTTAAATCAAAAAAGATCTGATTCACTCCACATTTTGCATAGTTCAGAAGTACAGTACATAATTCAGTAGTACAAATATGTTGCAGGAGTTAAGAGTTTAACTACTTTATTGCTGTGGGGGTGTTTTTATTACTTTTGACCTGGGATAGTCATGTGATGTTGTCATGGTTGTCCTTCTTGTGGGTCTTTATGGAGGTGCAGTTCTGAGCTCCAGGTTTTACTAGATTCCTCCTCATTATCTGCATTCACTGTCTCTGGACAGACAGGTCTGTGTTTGAATTGAATGTATTACTTGTGTTCCAGGTGGGACCGAGGGAGAAGGAGAATGTGAGGTGAGAGCTTTTGATCTTTTGGAGCTTTTGGAGGGAGGTTGGGGTCCATACAGCGGGGAGTAAGAGTGTGAAAAAGGACTCGTAACTGCCCCCAAACAGAGATCAAACTCCTGCTTGCATTGTCTGCATCAGTGATGTTTCACATTGTTCAAACATGAGTCTTAGCACGGCACTGTGTGCCTGAAAAGTTTTGACAGGGCTGTGTGCCCTCTCTAGCTTCATAAATCCACCCCCACATGATCAGCTCTGCTTGGTTGTCTCTTCCAGGGAAAAAACCAGCTCGAGTGTCTGGATAATCTGCTAGACAACAGCAGCTCACTGGTACTTGCATTCATTTTGAATTCATTACATCCTGTCATATTTACTGTGCTGTGTAGTTCTGCACAGATAGTGGCAGCCATGTTGCAATGGAAGGATGCTTCCTCTCTCTTTTTCTTTGCCTTTTTCTTCACTTCCTCCACACCCACCCCTCCCTTCCTTTTCCTCTGTGCTCAGTCTGTGTGTTTGTGGAGATTGAGGGTCTCACTGGATATAAAAATTAGCAGCAGAAGCCATGCTGATTTATTCACTGATGTGTCACTGTAACATTATTACCTTTGTGTTCTGCTTTTGGTGTATTTAGATTTTGCTATGCTAATGTTACACAGTAATGATAAGTGTCACTTTAAAGTTTTCTTATTGCTGTGTTATTACCATGTATTGCTGGCATTTTTGCTGTTATTACTTTGTTGTAACAGTGCTATTGCCTCACTGTGTAGACACCAAAAAAATTGCTGAATGTGACTCTGCGTGCGGTGGATCTGCTGTCTCAGTGGAAGGAGGAGGTGCGAGAGAAGCAGATAGGTGTTGCACTGAAGATCCCAGAGAAGCTGGCGTTAGTGTTGGTGAAGCCCACGCAAACCCAGAGCAGCAGCAACCTCTCTACCGAAAAAATAGGTTTGTACCCTCTGATAACTTGATTTGTTGGGGGAGATCAGCTGACCTGGGCCCGGTTTTCTGATGACCTTTTGACCCTTTGCTCCCTTTGGCCACCAGATCCGAACCCTTTCCCAGAGATCACTGTGCATTCAGGGCTGGATCTCAATAAGCTTTCAGTTGTGTTCACTTAGACTCTATGTTTAGCAGGTCCAGCTATGGACATCCTTTTCCAATAATCTGCTGCTGTAGGTCATTTGTGAAAGAGCTATGTTGGTTCTGGTGTGTTTTCTGTAGTAAATACAGAACTGATGTGACAGATCAGGGCAGGGTTGAGGTGAGGGCTCAGCTCTTTTTATGCTGTGAAGTTCACCTCAACACTACATCCCTTACCACTCATACAGGAGCATCAAAGCAAAATTCATGCAATCCGCCAAGACACCTGCATGTAGCCAGTACAAGAAAAGCAGAGAGAACTCATTACTTTACATTACTGTAATTTAGCAGACAGTCTTTTCTATAGAGCCTTATATAGGTTACAAATTTTCAGTTATCCATTCATACAGCTGGGTATCTACAGAGGCAATTGGACAAAACGTTAATTGTTTTGTTCATGTAGTGCAACAACATAAACAATCAGACCAGTGTAAAAATGCATCAATGAGAAAGGACTTGTATTTTGCAGTATTAAAACTTCAATTAAAAGGAGTCTATACATGCATTTCATATTATGTTTCTGGCATGAAAACATTTTTAAAACAACACTTTAACATGTGAGTAAAGCAACAAAAGAGATATAACAGATTTTATCACATGGCTTTGTTGAATACTCAATTCTGATTGGTCAATTACGGCATTCTTCGGTCTGTTATTTCTTTATAGCAGACCGCTGCTATGTATAACAGACCGTTGCTATGGACGCAGTTCTGATCATAGACTCGGGAGGACCGCGTACAATCATATCAATCCGCAGAAAGAAGTCCGGTAAACTTTTTTAACAAGTGATAGTATCTATTTATCTTGGTCATTTCTAGCATGCCATTAACGCCCTCTTGGTGAGCTAGTATTTGTAGCCAGTGAAAAAACTTGTTTGATGGGTAACAAGCTAGCTAATTAGCAGTAGGCTGTCCAAATGAATATCTATTCTTTGCATAACTTGATTGTGAAACGGGACCGCAGGGAGACCGAAATGTCAATTATTTTGTAGCCAGACGAATAGCTACCTAGATAGATAGCTAAGGTTTGGTTTTAGGTAGTTAGCTTGGCGTAACATCGGTTTCGATTGATACAGTACTAGAAATCATGACCTAGAATTTTATCAGTGACATAGCTTGCTAGGTCTGTGCAGGTCGATGAGTAGCGAACTAAATGGATTTGTTAGTGTAGAAACGCAGAGTAATGGTTTACTTTTGCTAACGCAACCGTGGTTTAGGTGAAGTGGTAGGCATGACTGCATTGATTACACAGTAATCAGTATTTACCTAGCATCATTAACGGTGGCATTGTAGGTTGATGTAGCTACAGCAGAACATACTTTCTGTTGCATGCATATGTACATAAATTGTAGATTCTTACCAAATGTGGGAAATTGTATTTTTATCTTTTAACGTGCAGTTTCCGGCCTATCGGTGTAGTTAGCCGGCTAAGTAGCTACCGATGAGTTTGTGATATGTTAGTGAAAGTTACTGTGTTGCAGTCCAGGATGTTGAGAAGCTTTGCATGGTAATGCTAGCTAAAAACCACGGTCCTTGGATGGTGAAGCTATGAGCCCTGTCATTTTAAATCAATTGGGTGTGGACAATCCATTTAGCTAGTCTAGTAGCCAGATAATAAGGAAGCATGGTTCATAAAATGCAAAGTGTGTTAACTGCAAAGCCCCGGCAAGAAGGAAACGTAGAGATGAATGAGCACAGAGACGTCAACATCAATATTCCCAAAGAAGTCCCATTCACTTTGTCTCACTTTACAATCAATGGTGTAAGGAAAATGCAATACCTGATTCATTCTTGGATGGTCACCTAATGCAATAAAACCAACTTAACTATCAAGGGGGGGTTAGATTCTAAGGGATACAATTGGCATCACCTTTTGACGACGGTCTGGTTACCTTCCACACTACACCCTTTGTTCCTTAGAATGCGGGAAACAGGGGTGTTAACACCTGAGGCCTGGCCAGAGAGCAGGCTATGGTTATTCGTGTTTGTGTGTGTGTGTATTCAAGTCAGACACTGTATGAGGTGTGAGGCCTCTGTCTCTTCCCGTGAGCAAGATCTAAGGAAGAGACTTTGTGGAGCCTCTAACACCATGCAGTGCCCATTTGTTTCTCTACTGTCCAATCAGGGACAGGAACCTGCATTTTATTTCAGGATTTTATTTCAGGTTTGAGGTATAAAGGCTTGTACTCACACACCACCATATTGTAATTGCCCTGCCTTGCTTTTACCTGGTATGTTTCATACTATAACTGAATACTATTTATTGCTTTGTTAATAAATTCCTTTAAACCTAAACTTTGAAATTACAAGTTGAGCTTCACAAGAAGAAAATCCCTACAATGGCAATGTTCAGTTTAATGGGAATTATAACGCTAAGTAGGCTAATCTTAAGAAGGGTAGAAAGTTTACGTTGCTATGGACGCAGTTCCAACGGTAGAGTCTAACGGACTATTTTTTTAGCGGAAGCAATAATATCATTTTTAAATCAATTAAATCATTTTAAAATCAATATTTTGTGTCAATTATTGATTTCTTTATTAAGTAGCCATGTAATAAGCGGGATAATGTACAGCAAGCCGGTCATTACTGTGAAATAAACCCCTTCAGGGTGATTCAAGACCCCTCCACTTTGCGTCGGGGTCCTGCATCACCCTGTCGGGGTTTATTTCGCAATAATGACCAGCTCACTGTACATTATCCCTTATTTGAAAGAGGTCAACGGCAAAAGCGGGAATGGCAAAAATACTTGATGTGTCAAAGGGTAGTGTCGAATATCATAATGGCATAAGCCAAATGAAGATTCAGGGAAGTTCTCAGGAAAGGAGAGTTAAACAGCAGTCAGAAATCAAAGCTCAAGGACAGGGATGGACAGACACTCAACAGGATAGTTCCCAGAAAAGAAAACATCAGCCTGAAAAATTACCACAGAGCTGAACCTACACCTCTGTTACCCAGCATCAACAAAAACTATACAGCATGGGCTCAGGAAGCTAAATCTGTGGTGGGACTGTCCCACAGCATTATCACAGTAGTGCCCCAGGGGTCCATCCATGTTTTCGTTGTCCTCCTTGGCTCAATAATATTCTCCCATGGATTCTCCTACCACTGCTATGCTGATGATGCACAACTCGATCTCTCCTTCCCACCCACTGATGTTCATATCACCACAAGCATGGATGCACGCCTCAGTGACATTTGGACATGGATGAACAGTCGGCAGCTCAAGCTCAATCTCGCCAAAACTGAGATACTCTATATACCTGCTACAGTCTCCCTGTTCAAGGATTTCACCATAACCCTTGATAACACAGTGATGCCCCATCCCAGACCACACCTGGGTGTAGCCATGGATAACACTCCCTGTTCCTTTACAACAAATTCATAATCATGTTTTTATTGCCTTTCTGTAAGAGGTGCAAACATTTGCCATCGGCCCAGAAGCCAACCTGACAGAAACACGTCAGCTAAAATCCAGAGACAACCTTCTGAAAATTGATCTACTCGCCATTGCTAAGAACAACAATGGTGAGTCCACAATCCACACCTCAGCCAAGCATACAGTGCACTGTTCATTACTCGATCTTTTTGGATCTTTTTATTCCATTTTTATCTGATATTTTAACATCACACTTTGCAGTGTATGTAATTAATGTGATATTTCAGTATTTGAAGGAACCCTTTAACACATTTTTGTGATGTTGTCAAAAATCATTTTGTTAGCTGGTAAACACACACGACTACATATGGCTCAGTAAGACAACATTATAACTTCAACTGGTGATGAATGTAGGTTATGCCCCTTAGAAGTTCTGAAGGGAAGCCTACATTTGAATGAAGGTTCTGTGTTCTGTGTAAGTTATTGATTTCTGTTGATTCTGTCGGTCTGTTTTGCAGGATCTGGAGCGGTGGTCTTCATAGCCTACACAAACATGGAGAAGGTTCTGAAGGCTGAATTCTTCCATGCAGAGAAAGACACCATCAAGACCATGATGTCCAATGTCATCTCTGCCTCCCTCCCCAATACCAAAAACACGACGCTGCCTGAACCAGTCAACTTTACCCTGAGACACCTCACAGTGAGTTCTTGCGCCATCCATACCGCTAACTGACCCAGAATAACACACCAGCTTTAACCCTTCCTCATACTTATCTAACACTAATACCCAGGAAACACAAAATTTGGTCCTTACCCTTTTCATTCCCTTTACTGAGCCCTTAGAACAAACTTTATACCTTCACGTAATTATATCTCTCAGTAACCCACAATAACAGCTACCCACTAATAACACACTGCCTTTAGACCTTTTCTATACACAGCTCTCATTCTTTTAAATGACCTCTAATAACACTTAGTTCAATAACTTCAGTCCTTATTCATTCACATCTGAACCTGTAGGACTGTGGAACCAGGGTTGAGTGTCTCTGCTGTAGCTTTTGATGTTGTATCAGTCCCTGTAGTCCACAGTTTCCATCAGTGGAACCCATTGATTTGTCAAGTCAAGAGTCAAGAGAGATTTTATTGTCAGCCCATCCATATACAAGTATACAGTAGGGTTGAAATAATGTTTCCCTGAGACCCATTGTGTTACATCCAGTCAGTGAATATATACACAAGACAATAAATAGACAGAACAGCAAGACATTAAATGGAAAAAGTGGCAAGCAGAAGTGAGAAAGTAAATTGTAAACAGTTACACCTTCCATAAAGTGACTATGTGAATTTAGGTGGAATTTCAGAAGTACTGTCTTTAAATTTATGTTGTTGGAGTCCAGTGAAGAAGCCGTTGGCGTGAGCCGTTTGTAGCTTGCTGATTCTCCCATAGAGTTCACCCAGGGCCCCGCTAGCATTAGCATTGGTGCTAGCGCTAGGGGGGATGTAAACAGCAACGATGATCACTGTTGTGAACTCGCTTGGGAGGCAGAAAGGTCTACATCTGGCTGCCAAGACCTCTACAAGTGCTAAGCAGTGAGCAGAGACGATCGCCGCTTTCATGCACCATTCCTTGCTGATGTAAACACACAGGCCTCCACCGCGGGTCTTAGCGGACAAAGCAGCAATCCTGTCCGACCGGAAAGCGGTTAGCCCGTCCAACTGAATGGCGGAGTCGGGGATACGCTCGTGCAGCCACGTCTCAGTGAAGATGAGAGTACAGCAGTGCCTCACCTCCTCGGGAGGTCAAAAGCAGTCTTACGTAGTCCAGTTTATTGTCTATGGAGCGGACGTTGGAAAGGAAAACAGACGGGAGTGCTGGTTGGCTAGGGTTAGCTTTTAGCCTAGCATTAATACCAGCTCGCTTCCGCTTCCTCACGCACCGCTTGCGGCGTCCTTCCAGGTGGTCGCCATTGTCCAGCAATGCCGTGGTCTTGCGGTCTGGTGTCCGGAGGACACCAAAGCGGCGCAGTTGGTCCAACGTGCCTCCATCTGGGTGAATTCGGCACTGTTTGCTGATGTTGACTAAGGTCTGGTGGTCGTACACATAGCGAGGTAGTTAGACAGCTTGCAGAAATCAGTAAATGCGTGTGTGCTGTGCCTCCCTCCCTTTCTCGGCAGGTGGTCCCTGAGGGCCAGCTCACCTGTGTGTACTGGAATCAGAGCAGGTGGATCGTGGATGGCTGTGAGCTCACAGAGACCAACTCCAGTCACACCGTGTGCACCTGCAACCACCTGTCCACCTTCGCCCTCATCATGCAGACGGGCAGAGCACCTGAGGTGAGGAGGGGAGGAAGACAACCAAACCAATCAGAGAAAAGAAAAACAGATGTATTTAGGTGGGCTTCAACCAAGAGTATAATAATAGTGCTCTGTTACTGAAGTAATTCTAACTCATGTGCTTCCCCAGCTCAATCCAACACAGGCAGTTGAGTCCTTATTAGGTGAAGATAATCACTCAATAAAATAATATTTGATATGCTTTTATAATAAAGAAATTGATACATAGTGCTAAAGGGAATATATTTTATGTAGATGTCTTAGATAGCACTCAGGTGTTGACTGGCCTCTAAGATGACACTTGTCTATACTGATTTGAGACAGAAAGATGCCCGAATGAAACATCTTACAGGTACATATATTTAGATATAATTTTGCTTTTGAGAGGACCATTGTTAATGCAAATGTTAATAAATATAGAAAATTGGAAATTTTCCTCTCAGGTTCCATTGTGGCAGCCAAAGATGAATTTATCTTTATGCTTTGGATCAAATCATTTTTGTTGGCTTATCTGTGCTCACCTGACAGGAAGAAACTCAGCTGCAACACATTCAGACTATAAGCAGTTACTGACAGCTGAAACAGGAAAGCTTAAGAGATAAATTCCATAAATCTCTACATGTGTTCTTTTAAAGGAATGCTGCTGTTGAGGTCATAGGTAAACAAAATGCTCTGAAATAGAAAGGTAGCAGATTATGTCCCATATGAAAGAAAGGCTGGTTGGGTGAGTGGTGGCTTGACTTGAAACAACAAAACTAATCCGAAAATGAAATATTTTACTGGCCTGTGTCGACTTGCTATTTTATTTAAGGTTCAGTAATACTTGGAAAAATATGGTGGTTTTGAGGATGGAGTTTAGACCTCCATGAAGGGTGGAGCCATGCTGATAGGAAAAAAGTCTTATTTTTGTTTTATTCTGATATATAACATTAGGTAGTAAGAATTGTGACCTCAACCCCTACTGATTACACGCCAGTGAAACTGCATCAACAGGTGCTGACACCTGAACTTCTGTTTTTAACCCCTAGAACCCAACAGCTAGAAATCATGGACACATGAGCTTCCCTCATTCACCACTGAATAACTTGCATAGCAACTTCCCGTTTGTTTTGTCATTAAATGTCAATATATCATCAGTAAATGAAAAATCGGCTCTCTGACAGAGAAATCTGCCTGTGTTTTTTTTTTATCAGGAGTTCTCTGATTTACGTCAAAAAGAACCACAGTTCATTTCTGTCCAATATCTCTATCATTTCAGCATGTAGAAACCTTTTTTTTGTCCCAGAAACACAGGTCTTACATGCTGTTCAATCAGATGTCAGTAGAGAACAGGATTTTATACAAGAAAGACATCTCTACCTATTGGTATGTGCGGTGTATTCATAGGTGTCTCTCTGAGCTCAGCTAACCATGCAAATGACAAGAACAAATTTGATGATTACTGAAAGCTTTTCTTTTTATCTGTAATAGACCTGAAATATGAATTGGTTTATCATGACATCTATGTGACTGAAATTGCTTAAAAGCTTTTTTATGTATTTTTGATTTGTATTGATTTTTTATCATCACGTAACTTTACTTATTGTTGTGATCTATATGTTTTTTTACATGCATTTCATATCAGGGTTTATGTAAATAGTATTTATTGTCTGCAGTGTGTCACGAATAAATTAAAAACAACACTTTTGTCTAATTTTCAAATAGCTGACCATAGCTTTGCCTAGCACACAACTGATATTTTTTCATAATGCAAAACAATGGAATGTCCCTCTGATAGAGACAACTGAGCTGGAACTTGCTTTTGCATGTGAGATCAAGTAAACTTTTTTTAAGTAAAGTAAAAATGATTTGATGTCATATAAAAGAGCATATAAAATGTCTTGTTGGCATTTGCCATTATAGAATTTGAACAAATTGATGCATGGCATGTGTGGATAGTTTCAAGATTCAAGATTCTTTATTGCCATGTGTAACAAGTACAATGGAATGATTCCTCCCCGCTCCCGCAGTACAACTTCTGAACATAAATTCTGAACTTCTAAACATAAATTCTAAATATAAATTCTAAATTCTAAAAATGTAGTAAAGTGACCAAGTGCAGTACAGTAATAATAATAGCATAATAAATATTAACAATAAGGTGTTAATGGCAAAAAATGTGATATTGAGGCAACAATATACTGAAAAGGTATAATGATGAACGATAATGATAAAGTGACCAGTACAGTGCAGTACAATGATACATGATAAATGATGAGCCACCAGAGGGTTGTGAGGATGGTGGAAAAGATCATTGGGTGTGCATTGCCATCCATCGAGGAGATCTTTCGGACCACGTGTCGGAACAAGGCCGGCTCCATCATATAGGACCACAATCACCCTGGGCACCAACTGTTCTCCCCCCTGTGGTCCGGTCGCCGGTATCGCAGCATTCATACCACGACAAGCAGGTTCAAGAGCAGTTTGTACCCACAGGCAATGAGCCTACTGAACTGTTAATCGCTCAATTACTGGACTTATAAATACACTGGGAACTCGGCTACATAGCACACAGGCACTCTCGCTGTACTGTACTGGCTTTCCTGTCCTGTACAGTGATATTGCTATGCCACACAGTGACCCCACCCGTCAGAACGCTCTCTATGGTGCCACGGTAAAAGTTCACAAGCCATCGTGTGCTTATGCCACATTTCCTAAGGCACCGTAGGGGGTAGAGGCGTTGGTGTGCTTTCTTGAGGATGACCTCTGTGTTGTGGGTCCACGCTAGGTCGTCGGAGATCTGTAGGCCCAGGAAACGGAAGCAACTGACGATTTCCACCAGTGTCCCGTCTAGTCTGATGGGGGAGTGGGTCCCTCGATGGTTCCTGAAGTCCATGATGAGCTCCTTAGTCTTACTGACGTTCAGTGCAAGGCTGTTGTCCTTGCACCACTGCATCAGCTGGGCTACCTCATCTCTGTACTCCGTCTCATCGTCGTTGCTTATCAGGCCAATAACTGTGGTGTCATCTGGAAACTTGATGATCCGGTTGTTGCTGTGCATGGCTGTACAGTCATGTGTGAACAAAGAGTACAGCCGTGGGCTGAGGCAGCAGCCTTGTGGCAGTCCGGTGCTGAGGACCAGAGTGGATGAGGTGTTGTCACCAATCTTTACCACTTGAGGCCTGCCCGTCAGGAAGTCCATAATTGAATTGCAGATGGGGGTGCCCAGGCCCAGGTCCCTCAGTTTCAGGACCAGCTTGGAGGGAACGATGGTATTGAATGCAGAGCTGTAGTCAATAAACAACAGTCTGACGTAGGTGTCCCTCCTGTCTATGTGTTCCAGGGCAGTGTGTAGTGTCAGGGAGATGGCGTCATCCACAGACCTGTTTGGTTTGTATGCGAACTGAAGTGGGTCCAAAGAGTTGTGGATAATACTGTTTATGTGTGCCATGGCCAACTTTTTCAGGCACTTCATGGCTATTGATGTTAAAGCTATTGGACAATAGTCATTGAGGCCTGTTACCTTGGTCTTCTTGGGTAACGGCACAATGGTTGTCTCTTTGAAGCACACTGGGGTGACAGACTGCTGCAGTGATGCATTGAAGATATCCATTAACACAGGAGCCAGCTGGTCCACACAGGTCTTGAAGACACGGGGGGAATTCCATCTGGGCCGGCTGCCTTCCTTTCTTTCACCCTCCTGAAGGTTCTACGGACCTTGGACTCAGACAGTTGCAGTACGTAGTCCTCTGGATGGTTGGCCATGTTGGTGGTTGGCTCAGAGTTCTCCCTCTCGGAGTATAAAACAAGTTCAGCTCGTCTGGTAGGGCGGGGTCGGTGTTGATGACTCCTCCTGAGCTCCCCTTATAGTCGGTGATGGCCCTCAGTCCTTTTCACATGTGTCTGGCGTCTGAGCCCCCGTACTGTAATTCCAGTTTGTTTTTGTAATGCATGTTTGCAGTTTTGATGGCTTCTCTGAGGTTGTGCTTGGCCTTTGTAGATATTAGAGTCCCCTGATTTGAAAGCGGTCCTCCGTTACCTTAGTTTATTACGGATGTCTGGGTTCATCCATGGTTTGCGGTTCGGAAATGAACGAACAATCTTGGTGGGAATGCATTCCTCCACCAGTCTGTTCGCGTATCCAGTGACGTGATCTGCATACACATCGAGGTCTGTGGTCCTCAATACACTCCAGTCCGGGATTTCCAGCCCACCCTGCGGCTGTAGTATGGAGTCGTCTGTCCACTGTCGCACAGTTCTCACTGTTGTGGGCGTGGTTTTCAGCAGGAAGCAGCAGCACGGAGTTGTGGTCTGAACTGCCAAAAGCCGGTTGTGCAATAGTACGGTAGGCATGCTGTATCATGGTGTAGCAGTGGTCAAGAGTCTATTACAGATCCCGAGAATTTATCCAAAAACTGGGTAGAGGCTAAAACCTCAAGAAACATCAAAAGAGTTCATAGCATTTTAAAGTGTTACAATAATTTCTGTGATTGCTGGCTGTTTCCAGGATGACATCATCTTGAAGTGGATCAGCATGATTGCATTGTCAGTGGGGCTGCTGTTTCTGGCCCTGGCCATCCTGACCTTCATCCTCTGTCACTGGAACCCTAAAGTCAGCAACACAGCACGCCTGAACCTCTCCATCTGCCTCTTCCTGGCCCACCTGCTCTTCCTGCTGGTGCAGAGTTTCCTCTCTCACATCCAGAAGCACAAGGTTCTCCACCCACAGCTCCCAACCTTTACTTCATATCAGAGACTTCATCACTCTGTATAATCTCAGTGTCAGCTGTCTCCTCAGTTTCATCTGTAGTCTCAACAACATGACATGGTTACCTGGCTATAGGTCTACGGGAGCTTGACAGTGACCAATCAGAACGCAAAGATGCTGCAATTTATAGTCTACAAATGTCAGCAAGATATGACTAGCAAACTATGACTATAAAAAGAAAGGAAATACCTTGCTACCTAAATACCAGGTTAAGTTTTATTAATAAAAAAGTACACAAGCAATGCTTTCTTGTAAATCATTTTTGAGTGATGACAGATAGTAATTTCAGCATGTAAAACGTCTTGTGTTGTACAAAAATCAGTTGGCACCAATCATCTGTCTGTCTCACCAGAAATCAATCAACCAGAAACCAGTCTCCTAAATTCAATGAACATTCGTCCATCACTTAGACAATGTGCCTCACGGTTAATTGCAAGTCTCACTTCTCTTCCATCACAAATAGTTTGGGAAGTTCAGTGATCACTAAAGCATTATAGAAGGTAGTGAGCATAATAGAAGGTTTGCATTTTTTCCACTTTGTGATGATGGTGGTAATGATGATGTGTCCCTCCTCAGCTGGTGTGTGCGGTGATCTCAGGCGTGCTGCACTTCCTCTTCCTGTCCAGCTTTGTGTGGATGTTCCTGGAGGCTCTGCAGCTCTTCCTGTTGGTGCGCAACCTGCGAGAAGTCAGGGTTATACGGCAGGAGGGAATCCACTGGGGCTTCCTGCTGCTGATTGGCTACGGCATCCCCTGCCTGGTGGTGGGTGTGTCTGCAGGAGTGGTTCCTAATGGATACGGCAGCAAAGAGTAAGTGCAGACAGGGGAGGGGCTAAGGGGATGGGGCGGGGCATGTACAGGGTGACCTACTATTGCTCTGTAATATGAGAAGACTGTACCCAGCAGAGTTTCTTGTTTGAGTAGGATTATTGATATTTGCAGAGAGGTGAGATTAACTGGTTCACAAGCCATTGATTAAAGTACTCCTGGGTAATGGAATCCTACCAGCATTGTGGGCAGCTATGAGATTTATGTAGACATTGTTCTGGATCAGCCTGGAACTGTTCTTCCCTGGTGTCATGGTGCTGGACTTGACTCCATACTGGACTGGATTTGAGTGATTTGTGTGATTGTGTTTCCTTTGTCTTCCTCCTGTAATTCTGAGTCTGGTTTATCGTAGATGCTGGCTGGAGACTGATAAGGGCTTCAGGTGGAGTTTTTTGGGGCCAGTGTGTTTTGTCCTTGCAGTAAGTACTAAAATTACATTATATTACATCACATGCATTTAGCAGATGCTCTTATCCAGAGTGACTTCCATCACAAGAGAACAAAAGTGTATCCGTTCAATTTAAACGAGCAACAGTATCAGACCAGACTAACAACACTCCCAGACCAGTGAGTGTGTGCTTAACACCCTACCACAAGTTAACTTGTGCAATCTAACAGAAGCCAAGTATACTATGATACTACAGTCCCTACAACACAGAATCAGTATACATCATAATACTACACATAAAATACTAGAGGTACCAGGTGTGAGGGGGCGGGGATTGAAGTGGGACCAAGATGCAGTCTGAAGAGGTGGGTCTTCAGTCTGCATCAGAAGATGGCCAGCAATTTCACTGTTGTAACCTCCGTGGGGAAGCCAGTGAAGTGAGATGAGGAGAGGAGTAACTTGACTACGATTAGGGAGATTGTAGACAACCCATGCAGCTGCATTCTGGATTACTTGTCGAGGTTTGATTGCACAGGCAGGAAGGCAAGCAAGGAGGGAGTTACAGTGTTCCAGGCATGAGAGGACCAGGGCCTGAACTAGGACTTGACTAATCTGTGTCATTTTCGTTTCCAGTTACAGTCTGACTCTGTTTAAACCTTTGATGATAATAAACCATTGTCTGACCTGTACAGGTGAATGTCATCCTCTTTATTACCATCATTGGATACCTGCGGTTCGCCTTGGCTGGCCGGAACAAGGAAATCTCTCAACTGAAAGACACCAGGTAGGAGAGAACAGGTGCAGGAATGAGAGGACAGGTGTGGCTAAGAGATTTTAATTTTTAGCTCAGTGCCAACAGATAGAGAAACAGTTGCAAGTAAAAATAAAGGAACTAAAGGATAAGTACAGGTGTAAGAGAATAGACACAGGTATCAGATACCTCTGTTGCAGACCCATCTCTCTCTCTCTCTCTCTCTCTCTCTTTTTCTCTCTCTTTGTGTCTCTGTGAAGGATGATGGTGGTAAAAATACTATTCCAGTTCATCATTCTTGGTTGCCCCTGGATATTTGGCTTCTTTGTGAATAACAGCAAGGTGCTGGAGTATCTCTTCCTGCTTACAACCTCCCAGCAGGGCACATTCATCTTCCTGGTGCACTGTGTCTTCAGAAAAGAGGTGAACACCCACCCATTCTACCCACCTGTGCCCCTTTTCCCCCCTCACTGTCCTGGTACCAGTCTGCCTTACCTGCTTACCGACCTTATCTTTTATTGCTTCTTCTCACCTCTACGCCTGATGTTACTTCCCTGTCCCTGTCTCTACCTCTGTTGCATTCATTATTTTACCACTCTTACCTCTAACCAATAACCTATCTCACTTACATATCTGCATCATCCCCATTTTGTCTCACCTGTATCTCTGATATGTCTTTTCCATCTTTTCTGTCTCACCTGAATCTCTACTCTATCTCACTGATCTCATACCTCCACTGACTCACCTGTACCATTATACGATCTCACCTATCTTTCACCTCAGTTTTTTTACCCATACCTGTGCTCTATCTCACCTTTAGCTCCTCCTGTGTGAGTTGCAGGTTCAGGAACAGTACAGGCAGTGGTGGAAGAACATCTGCGGTTCCAAGGATGCCTCTGAGTCCTCCCACTCATTTACAACATTCACACCGTCCCAGACCGCCACAGTGAGTGAAAGCTGACAGAAACCAGGTGCCATTAACTGCTCTGCAGTGGAAAAGGGCCTGTATCCATGCTGTATCTTATAATGTACCAGTCATGCACTGAGAAGGGAATCAGATTTTACCTGCACATTAGTAATACAGCAGTCCTGGATGGGAGGCTTCCTCTGTGTTGCTGTAATGTTTCAAATTCTGTGCTATGATGAATCCTCTGGTAGGGATTTCTCTCCTACCTGCCAGGATCTCCAGCACTTTCCTCTGTGTGGAGCAGTGTTTCTCAACCCTGCTCCTGGCAGCACCCTGTCCTGCATAACTTCCATCTATCCTTGCTGCTTGATTAAATCAGGTGTGCTCAGCTAATAAAATGTACCACTGATGAGTTCAGTCAGGTAGGTAGAGCAAGGATAGATAGAAGATATGCAGGACAGGGTGCCGCCAGGAGCAGGGTTGAGAAACACTGGTGTAGAGGTCAGACCGAGCATTGTTTCACTCTTTCCTTTTTGAGTTCTCTGCGATGGAGTTAGTTTCGTACACCTCATTCAGAGGAGTCATGGAGACATAACTGCTGTTTTTGGCACATGCCGCTACTGTTGAATGTTTGTTTTTCAGTAGATGTTGGCAATCCCTCGCTGTTTGTGAAACTGGGATAAGGAATCAGAAAAAAAGATAGCAGCATTGTCCAGGCTCGTGAGGTGCTCAGAAGAGCCACTGCCATCACTCTTCGCAGCAGCTGACACGTCAGGCCAGCGTGTGTGTTTGGCCAGGGCGTGACTTCAGCACGCGCACCACTAATTTTGCCTTCAACTGTGCCAGAATCCAAGGGGAAACAAAAATGCTGAAACTGTAGAGTGTGTACTAGGCTCAACAGAGTTGACTGTACTTTTAGTGGTTGTGTGGCGCTCTTTTTTTAAATCGGGGAAAAAAGAACCTATGAAAAAAATGCCAGACTGGGCCGAAATCTAAGAAACACGTATCAAGTTTTCAGCGCTGGAATTTAAATTTGGCACACCATGTTCACAGGAATGTACTAAATGTACTTGTTATGTTGGCAATAACTTGTTAAAACCACAGCTAGATGTTATGCTATGCTGTGTTATGCTATCCAACAAGCACTATCAGGGGACAACAGCCTTGTAGGTTAACCTCCTTCCTAATGTAGTCGTTTCTTTCTTTTGTCTTGCAGAAGTAAGAGTCCCCACCTTCGGGACCTGGAGCTTCAAGAAGCAGATGTGAAATTTTGACGAGCCGACCTCTCATGTCTTCTGTGCCTTTTTTCTTGCTGTTTCTCAGAATGTAGAAAACGACTCAGTGCTGGAAGCCTCCATGTTGCACATATGTATGTTCCCAGAGTGTGCAGTTAAGATGCACATCCAAAGTTCATCTCTTTGGTTTTGTCTAATTTTAAATTATGATGTGTACTATTAATTAATGATGTAAACTTTTAAGGGTGCATGCAATTTAATTGCATTTTCATGCAACGAATGACTATGATCATTTGCATCTTACTTGTAAAATGAATATTTTGCCTGTAGCATAGCTATTCTTTCCTGATTAAGGGAGACAAAGTTTTCAGCAAGGGCATTGATAAATTGATAGATCGTTCACTGTGATGGACAAGGATAATCACTTAAGAGTCCTTGAAGTCTCCTTGATCTCATCCTCACAAGCTATACCAAAGCATGGTTTAGCTCTGACCTGGGGAATGGGGCAAACCCAAGGGACTGAACCTCTGTTAATGAGACAGTTTTACCTATTTTAGTTATAGAGCAATAACAGACAAGTCTGTCCTTTATCAAATAGAAGAGCCGATGGCTGTACAAAGGCATTTCACCAATCAGAGAAAAGGGAAAACACAGGAGCAGCCCTGTGTATTCCTGCCCCTCCCCTTCCAGCACCACAGGGTGTCTTACTGTGTTGATATTGAATGAAATGGTAACTGTTTATCTAGCTGCCATATTCCAGGGGTGCTTGACAGTAAGAATGTCCAGTTATGTATGATCAGGATGGTGTGGGTGAAGAGTGACTATGATGGGGTGCTGTGAAACCCTTGTGAAATCTCACAGCAAAGCAGCATATTTTTCAAAAAATAAAACCATAAGCATCATTTTTGCTTCATGAATGATTAATCTTTTTTCTCTTTTTGGTACATTTTGTTCTTCTTGTGTCTAGTTGCTGTACTATAAGCAGTTTAAATCGCTCTGATTTGTATCATGGCATGAAAATAAACCATTTGGGATCACAGATGACACTCTACACCACTAAGCTCAGAGTGTTACTGTGGCTGAGAGTAATAACGCTCATTATAGTATTCTGTAGTGTGTGAAGAGACATGGCCCCGCCCTCTTCCTCTTCCTCCTCCCCCTCTCCCAGCTCCCTCCCTCCTCTCTGTCTCTGCTCTCCCTCACTCACATACGCACTGCGTTACAGAGGGCTCATTTATTTATAACTCACTGAAACAGTAACATACTGTATGAGCAAGCCTGTTCCTGTCACCCTGCAGCACTCTCCTACTGAAGAAGAGTGAGAGGTCCCTGTATGACTTACACGCAGGAACTGTCCAACAGTCAGTCATGAAAATCGTCCTGTTGTCCTCCTTTCCCTGAGTACTCAACACCTTTATCTCTGTACATCTCAATTTGGAATCATTATAGTGTATGCGTAACTGAAAAAAATTGTGGGAATTGGTTAGCACACACACACATACCACAAGCTCAGACACACACGCACACACAAATACATATATTTAGCGTGCGTATAAACACAAGTGAGGAAAAGGCGGAAATAATTCATTAAAATAAAAAAGAAGGGAACATGGTGTATGGCTTTTATGCATGCAAGTAGAAACAGAGTACAGAATGATCAGACAGAAGACAGTCAGCTCTCACAGTCCCCCCTTTCTCACTATGATGATGCGTTCACACTCAGGTGTCTTCTGGAAGAGGAATTTCTATATTAAAGGAATCAGGTAATAGTTCTTCCTCGATCACTACTACGTTTTGCTGAACATACATGTGATTAACAGCAGCGGATACCAAGCGACTGATTAAAGCTCTGACACAGATGAGGGTACATACACAAAACATGAGAAGGCAAATGATCACAATCACAACAGGTTATGTTTTAACAATATATGCTCACCAAGTTCCAAGCCAACTCCTGACCCAATAAAAGGGTCTGTATCATTGTTGACTTCAATAGCGTATTGCTGTAAATGATGAGTGCAATAACAAGAACAATTTGAACTCATGGCTAACATCATGCACGCAAAATTTTCACCAGTCATGGGGATGGGGATGAGAGGCCAGGGTTACTGAGCAGAATGAAGCGTCTGAGTACACACAAAACATGATCCTTTTCCTGTAGGATACACTTGAGCACTCAGATTCGACCAATTCCACCAGTCATTTATTGTGTGTTAATACACAGTTCAAGACGTCAAGACTTCTCTCCCTCTCAGCATAGTCAGTGTACGTGTGTATGTCTGCATTTAGCGGGTCCGTGGTCCTCGATTCGTCTGCTTCTGGGTTACTGCTCCGACCCTGCGGTGTTGCCGTTGGCTGGGCACTCATCACTGAGCGGTTATCTTTAGAGTTCCGCCATTGGGCTGAGCGGCTCTTGTTTAGGTCCTGCCGTTGGACTGACGCTGCACGCATTCCCTATAGGAAGAGGCTCCAGGGCCCCGTCCTCTCACTGCTTCTCAGGAGGGTCTGTCTAGCTGGCCCCCTTGCAGCTGACCTTCCCGTAGTGAGTGGCACGAATCCAGGCATCTCGCTTGACGTGGTCATGGAGCCATCCTCCCTTTGGCTCTGGAAGGGCTGCCTTCACCTGGGGAAACTAGGACTTCAAAACACCATCAAGTGCACTACAACACTGTACCATTTCATCATCCAGTCCAGTCAACGTCAACCTGTTCTGGGAGAACAGGGCGTTTATCATATGCATCAGTCTTCCTGTGAGCACCTCATGTGGTGCTGACCATATGACCACAACCATAACTGCCCATGCATGTACATTAGCCCACGGGGCAGCACTTGTGAAACAGAATCATGGTAATTTCTTTCATGCAGCACCCAATTAATGCCCAATGCTATGCAGATGCCTTCAACAATTGAGGAGAGGTGAAGAGCATTCTCCTGTCACTGTTTATTTGTGTGGGCACCCCAAACTGCGGAGCTACATCTGTCAATAAGCATTTCACCACTGTCCTCACGTCATCCTGTCTGGTGGCAATATCCTCTACGAATGTTGAGATGTGATGTCAACAATCACTAGGAAATGTTTATTTCCCAGTTGTGGTTGCATGTGTATGAAAATGGTCAAAACGTGCCTGTGTTTTTTCCTGTATTATTCTGCAAGCATGTGATGCAGGTTGCACACTAGACTCGGGCTACTTTCCTAATTCCTGGCACAAACCACTGTTGTTGTAGAGCATGCACTACCCCCCTTTTACTACATGCAGGAGCCCAAGTGCAGTTCTAGCGAGCACATGGAGAGATTTAGGACAGACAGGGCATCCATCCAGGTGGAGCCACTGCTCCAAAGTCATGAACAGCACAGCGGGAATACATGTAGATGTTAGCAGTCTTTCCTTCAGCTAGGACGCACGCTCTAGTGAGAGCAAACAGCTCTGCAGCCTGAGCGGAAGCTGTAGGCAGGAGAGCATGAGCCTCTAGAATTTCAAAATGGGAAGAAACAGCGTAGCCAGGACGTATGCAAGAACCATCGGGGCGACTAGCAGCACCGTCAGTAAAAAGGATGAGATCAGGATTCTGAAGTGGAGTCAGCAAACAAATGGGGACGTACACTGAGAATCAACAGCCACAGAATCATGGAGTGAGGCATCGCCTTCCTCATTGGAAACGGGAATTAGAGTGGCAGGATTAACAGCGGGAGCGTGCTGTAGCACTATGTTTGGTTTAGATCAGCGTTTCTCAATCCTGCTCCTGGAGGCCCACTGTCCTGCACGTTTTCCATCTTTCCCTGCTCACAGTGAGTATGTTTGGGGGATCTGTGTGCATGCGAATGTGTTTGGGGCGTTGCCTGTATGTGTGTGTGCATGTGTATGTTAGGGTTATCTGCGATCTCCGATCAACGAATATCGGCTGATATCGGTGCCCGATCATTCAGTGCAATCCTAGTACATAATAAAGCTGCCACTGATCGTGTGTATGAACATTAGTAATAAGATAAGTATGAATTTGTTAAATTGCATGCTTGCAGCTAGTGATAGTCAGTTATCGGTGTGTTATCACTAGCTGAAACTATGATCAACCTTTGGCGATTTAGATAACACAGACAAAATGAAAGAACTGAATAACAACATAACAACTGAATAACAAAAATAACAATAAGTTGGCTTTCTATAATAGGCTTGAAGAAAGGCTAATGATGAAACACTAATGATGACACTAATGATGAGACGCTAACGATGAAAAACATGCAATACTAACCTTCTGACAAGTAGCCTTCCGCCAAGTAGGATGAATCGACGGGTTTCCCGCGAAACCCGAGGAAAATGATGTAATTATGATGTGCGCATGCACAGTAACCGTTGGTAGGGCTGCTCGATAGGTAGGACAAATCGACAGAACACCTGGCATTCCCCTTACAGTAGGTGGCAACTGAACAGAATAATAGGCTACAGGGCGTAACAGGGAGCTGTGTTTCTGAGCAAGCATGCCGTTAGCAAACCCTTGTTTTTCATTTATATATAATGCAAAGGGGAGGTTATAGTCAGGGCTACCCAGTGCTGGAGCTGCCACCAAGGCCGCCTTCAGTCCTTCAAAAGCCTGATACATATCAGGGGTCCAGGAAACGGGAGCTTGACAGTCAGTGAGCAAGAGAGTGCCCCTTTGAGAGCACATGTCCCAAATACTGCACTGTGGGATGACAGAGTTGCCGTTTGGCAGCAGAGGCTCTGTGGCCTGTCATGGCGAGATGACTCAAAAGAAGGAGGGTGTCAGTCTAACAGCCGCACAGAGGGCGAGGCAACCAAGGTATCATATGCATATTGCAAAACAGTGCTTCCTCCCTCCAGCACACGGTCTAAAGTTGCAGCGTCTACTGTCATAGAGCAAAGAGCTGAAAGTAGCTGTAAATGCTTAACCATAGGGCCCAAATCTTTAGGAACAAAATGTCATACCCACAACTGCTCCTCAAACCTCTGCTCTGCTCTGCATCCACAGGGCAACTGACTGTCCCAACTCTGTCCCCACCTCTTCAGACTGAATCTCAGTTCCACTTCTGTCCCTATCCCTCTAACACCTGCTACTTCTTGCATTCGATGTTAATTTTTTGTATTACATTGTGATGTACTGTAAAGCTTCCAATAAACGCTGCGGTGTTTATTTGCTTTAATTACTTAACTTTACCGGCGTTTATTGGAGACTCGGCGATAATAAGAGACCTGCGTTTATTTCACCGAAAGCCCTCAGGCTTCTGCAAGTTATTGGTAGCTGAACTGACCAGGAAAATTCACCATGTTTTTTTCCCAAGTAGCCTATTTAACAAACATTTTACAGCGCTCTTTGGTAGCAACTCAAACAAGAATCACTAATAAAGTAGCCTAAGTTAAACATTGTCATTGCAACCTATGATGGGAGAGTGCAGTCTGTAAGAACAGCAGTATCACTGTGAATTTAGGCTACCATGATCCGAAAGACAGCTTGTTTTGTTTGTTTATGTTTAATCTAATTTGTGAACAGATGAACACGCATAAGGCAAATTGAATTCACTAAAACCTCATTTTGCCTAATGTAAAAAATTATTTGTTTGTGCTGCAAAGTCATTAAGAAATAGGCCTAAAGCATCCCCAACAATGTGATGAAACTATTTGTTTATTTTCGCATTTTAACCCACTGCTCCTTCTTTTTGTACAGTCGCAAAAAATAAATATAAATTTCCCCAGCATTTATTTGAGGCAGACAGTTATTTCACTGAAAGGGTCACGCATACCGGCAATTATAAGAGGCCTGCGTTTATTGGAGACTCTGCTATTATTGGAAGTTTTACGGTATTTTGATTCTGTGTTCTAGGGACTGTTGTATCGTAATATACTTGGCTTCTGTCAGATTGCACAAGCTATCTTGTGGTAAGACTTGAATAGCTACATTTACATTTGCATTTATTCATTTGGCAGAAGCTTTTATCCAAAGCAACTTACAAGCGAGGTAGAATAGTATTAACCTCACCCTCACTGGTCTGGGAGTGTTGTTAGCCTGGTCTGACACTGTTGCTTGTTTAAATTGGATGGATACACTTATGTTATGTTGTGCTGGAAGTCACTCTGGATAAGAGCGTCTGCTAAATCCATGTGATGTGATCTGATGAAATCTGCTCTAACAAAAAGGGAAACTTGCAGCATCGAATCTGACATGCTGTGCTTGCTTATGTGTACGTTCAACCTCAGCAGCAACACTCTGCTTTCCAATGTAAATTTTTCCAGACAAATGCATCTCTCATTAGCTTAAATATGGTTGATAGTCATCAGGGGGAGGCCCCTGAGAACAGAGAGCTGTGCAGTAAATAAGACAAAGGGGACAAGCACATGCAATAGAGGACCGCAGCTGTAAGTCCTCCATGGGGAAGTCTGAAATGAAATCATTAGAAATAATCCACCAAAAGGGATGAGGGAGCATACAGGGGATCTGCAGAAGTGTTAGGCGGGGAGAGTTGAGATAAAAGAATTCTGGTGTCTACAGCTTTCTCAGCAGGAATATCCAAGAACATCCAATAATCTCCACACTCTGTCGGCAGGGGATTCGGGAGGTACCGCTGGATTCCCCGGTCCACCTCTCTCTCTCTCTCTCTCTCTCTCTCCCTCTCTCTCCCTCTCTCTCTCTCAAGAGGAATACAATATAGTGCAGCGTGAAGTTTGCATGGTGTATCTCTGGATAACAAACACACTGTAGAGGTATCAGAAAGCACAAAAGACTCGGCTATACTCAGCAACAGACACAGAGACAGGAACAGAAACAGGCTCAGTCTGAGGAATGTCCAACACATCGACAGTAGAAACGGTTTTGGAGCTTTTTGGCAACATCACAGATGCACTGACAGTTGATAAGGTAGCCCCAGAGTCAATTACCATTTTCCTCCTACCCCAATCTGGGGAGCTGGACAATCTGATGAAGGCTGCTAGCGCTACTGTATCCTCGTGGCATCTCTATGCGTATTTGAAGGGGTTGTTCATGGTGAAGGACATACCCTGCGTCAGCTGCTGATGTACAGGCGCTGGTGCCTGAAAAGAATCTAAAGGAGAGCGACAATCCTTTTCCCAGGATCCTCGTCCTCTGAAATTTATGCCGCGGCCTCGGTCTCTTCTTCCACGGTCTTCCTGGCCCTTGTTAGGCTAGGGTAAATATAGGAGGCGAGAGACAATCTGAGCAAAAATTCGCAAATCCGTTTCGCAGATTTTTGCAATATACCAGTAATGAAAATCATTATGGGTACGTGCCGCGTTAGCGTCAAAATATCGCTAAGGGAGACATGAACCGATACGGAGTGCATAAATTGTTTGAGGGCTTCAGAGAACACAGTATTCAAGCTGGCTCGATGTGTTTTACCTTTCTCTGCCCTGTCACCTGTCCTTTCTGTATTTAGTATTTGCTTTCTCGCTTGTTTAGGGGCTGATCTTTCTAGGCGACCTCCATCCTTTTGTCGAGACGTTTTCTCTCTATCTCTCTCTCTAGAAATCGCAAGTCTTTCTCCTTTGTCACTTCAGCCTTATCGCTTCCCCTTCATCATTTCAACGCAATTACCCATCGTATTCACGTGCTCTGCTCCTTTTATTCGTTTACTGTCGTCCAACTTTCTTCGCCCTGGAAGAGAAACTTAAGAGAGACGAATGCGCCACAATTGAATACACAAATATGCAAACCGCGTATTTAGACCTCGATGTAGTGCGTTTCATTTGTCAGACAAGCGGCCGTGTTTTTAGGCTCACACAGACCGAACTCACAAAGTTTTGATGTCACACAGTCTTTTTCATTTTCACGTGCACGAATCACTTTTGTTCACACAGAAGTCACACAGATTTTTTTTGACAGTTTTCAGAAATTGTGTCAATGCACTCTTTTACTTCTAGTTCGTGATGGTGTATCCAATGTCGTGCCCAACATATCGGCGTAAGCGGGTCCCACCACCTCAGTTTGAAGAGGAGGGGCGTTCCCCATGGACTCACACTGTGTCCCCCGTCGATTTCACTTTTTTAAAATATGTAATGTCCGGTGGAAATGGTTAATTGTGTGCTCATATTGAAATGAAGTCACATTTCCATTTATTTAATTATTTTTACTTTATAGTTGTTTGTGATTATTTAAATTTATTTGTGTTGTTAAATATTTTTGCTATTTTCACTGTTCTCAAGCAACCTAGATCCAACATTTTTCCTTGGGTAGCTAATTACTGTTAATGGAAGCTAATGTTTCTAATAATGCTATTTGCATTGTTGTCTTACTGTCAGATTACTTTAAATTAGCACCTGGGCAAGTCATCATTATTACCTGTCTACCTATCTATTGCATTTTGTGCTTTAAAACAATAAGTCGGATAAGCACAGGCTAAATAAAACACTCTGCCTCCACAAACTTGAAACACATTTTGCATTTGCTCAAGATGGAAAATATTTCCGCCTACAACATAGTTTCTCTCTACAAAATGAAGGAAATACTGTACTTCTTAACATGCACGTCACTGTCTTGTTAAATGCCAAAAAAAGTCGGAAGTCTTCACTTGCATTGGAGGCGTAATTGTAAGGTTGACATACACCTCAAAAATACAATAAATTTCTGTTTACTGAATGATATCATCCATAATATCACTATCTTGTCTTGCCGCAAAGTTTAATTCCATTTGAAATAAGGTGCACTTAGACACACTTCCCTACCCGTATTCCAAGTTCATTTAATTTGGTTCATTTCATGTCTGTTCTTCTAGGTGCTTCATTCTATGCTTTTAAAGTAGCGTTTGGAGACTAATAATCTGAACAATTCCGTTTAATTCCGCGCCACCCTGACACCTTAAAAAGTTTGCTGGTGTTTGGAGTGGGTTACTTTTGCTGCTTTCGACTCAAAGTGTAAAAATGTTCACTGAAGAAGCAACACGGTTAAAATCACTTTAACCACATAATTGATAAGGCCACTGGAAAAAAAAGAAAACTAAACCTACAGTACAAAAGTTCAAAATGTGTATCTATAAGTGTACTTAAGTTTACTTAAAATGTCTCATTTCATTTCTATTATTGCAACGGTTTGATTGTCGTCTTGTATTTTTTTAATGTCGTACGTAGAATTTTCCAAACTTTCTGAAAATAGCTCCTCTGAAAACCTCTGTACCACCAGGGCACAGTGATCAAGCTTGACGGTGTTTGGAGGGTGTTGCTGTTTAGCTTGAGGATCAAGATTCAAAGTGAAAGTAAAACATCATTATCTGATGTGTTTTAGGAGCCACCCGAAATTTGCAAACGCTCATTGCAGATCGTCTACACCGTCAAACAAGAGCACAGGGATGAATCTTTCGGTTGATTCGGTCTCCAAAATGTCGCAAAAATCGTGGTTAAAACGTTGAAAGGCAAGGTCGGAACAGGAGTGATCGTGACGTTTGTTATGCTGGGTCTAGAAAAGTTTTTGGACATGGAGTTTAACCGCCCCTGCTAACCCAAATGCAGTAGGCTTTTTACCTCTGCCTACTGCATCATACCGGCCCTGATAGCCTGGCCGCTGATGACAAACGCAAACGTGAAGGGAAAACAGGAGGACAAGAAGGAAGAAAGTGAAAAAAATTGTAACAAAGTGAATAATAATTACTTGTTAGTGTGACCAGCAGATGGCGCTGTAGAGTCATTGTGTTAGTTTTAAAATATAGGCTACACGGGAAACTGGAGAAAAAGTCTGGCAAATGCCGGGGTAGGAGTTCCGACCTCGAGTTCTCTGTTTGAATAAAACGAAGCCTTCCCAACCCCTTGTCTTTGTTATTTCAATTGGAAGGTACCACAAGATTGATCAGTATGAACACCTGATTGCAATTTTGCAAGGCCTTCTTGTAGCAGTGGTTTGGATTGTCATTCTTCTCCTGCATGGATGGTCGGTATGTGGTCTGTGCGGCCACAGACTGGGAGGGCGAGTTTGAGAACATGAAGACGGACCCCCCTCGTCCTTGGTGCTTCTGCTACTTAAGAACAAATGAATGATTTCATGAACCGCTCAAAGTGGATGTTGTTTTACTCAAAGGTGAGAGATTCTAGATTATTGTTTGCTTGCAGATAAGGATATAAATCTACAAATGTAGCGGTCACGTTAAAACACAGTCACATCAGGAATAAGGAATTATTTCTTACGTTCGTGTGTTCTTGTTCACGACCATGGATCGCATTTGAATGGGTAAAGTGCGTTGCTGCACTAAACGTTACATGTGTGAATGTTGCCGTCTAACTTTTTGGTCAATGAATCATTCTTCAGTTGCGGTGGATTTCGACTTTGAAAGATGTTTTGAAAGCGATTTCATTATTCATTATCAATACGTATTCTGATGCAAAGACATTAACATCTTATTCTTATATTTTATCAAGGAAATGGGAGCTCAATTATTTATTCTTTTTAATTTATTTTGATAAAATACTGGTAGTATTGCAATTTTTGTCATTGGTATTACTTGCCCGATACTTGAAATTAATTATTGTTTTTAAAGTAGTTTTTTAAGACCATATTATGGAGACGTTCTTTTAAGAATTCAATAGAAACGATTTATTTAATATATTTAGTACTTTTTAACCAAGTAGTTGTGAATTTGCATTGTGTGGCGTTTTTCCATTTTAGCAGTCCTGCTTTTGCCATCAGGTGCAAATTAAAGGAAAGTTTAAAAAAAAAGATAATGGTCTTCTTCATTTTTTACCTTTATAACAACAACGCCGCATTGCATCACAGCATACAAACCGATGTTACGGCAAGATTTCATTATATCACGACACATACACCAATGTTATAACAAAACCGCACTCCGTGTCGACACAAAGCGAACTGAGACATACTGACAGGCAGACAACATTTTAGAAAATAAAACAAATACTCACAAAATATCATTGTATATTTATACATTAAACTAAACAACAATAGGCTACACGTAGATATATCCTACAGTTTTGTCATTTTTAAGATGATTTCCGTTGTTGATGCCACCACAATTGGACAACGGAAGAATGACCCACGTGTGTGAATATTAGGGTGCGTCTAACACCCGAGAAAAAGTGCTAACAATCTGACACCTTGCAACCTAAAAAATACAGAGATGAATTCCTCCAATGTTTCAAACATGACCATACAAATTGCAATATCTGTGTGTATGCCTTCCTATGACCTCTTCCATTCTGTTTCTGTAAGTCTCCAGCCTGGTAATTCTTGGCCTCAAGAGTTTCCTGCTGATGGGCTGGAGGATATATGTACGGTGTAGAAACTGCAACAAGCATCAGGAAAAACAACCCCTTGCTATGCAAGAGTTTCCCTAACAGTTGTAATCATTTGACAAACACATTATATAGTTCTATTCAATGAAGGAAGCTGTTTGCATTCCAGAGGGTAGATAGCAGACAAATAACTCTGACTCTAATAATGACTGTGATTTCTTCCTTTGTATGGGACACATTCATTTGCAACCACTTGTATTGCAATAAAGCTGAATTAACTGAATAATGATAGTCATCCTCTCAAATGATCAAAATATTTCTCTACCAGCAGCTCATGTTCACACAATATGGTTTATTTCACTTGTTTTATTGTAAATGCTTCATTTTGGCAGTATGTTTTATAATCTTTATGAAATAAAAAATTCTTTAACAAGAACATTTTAAAATCTCACATTATTTTTCTGGGAAGTGAAGTCTAGCTGGATAATTTGCTTTCTGTACTTTCAGAGCGATTCTGTCAGAGAAAGGCCTTATCCATCAACACGTGCTCTTATACTTATTAGATTTTATTTCATCGTATGAAAGTCAATTCACTTTAATTTTTTAAAAATTTACTTCAACAATATACTTTATACCTGAACAACTGACCTTACAGAATAAAAAAACAATTTTCTCTACCAGTGGTCCAAGTTTATTTAATGTAGTTCACTTCATTCCTGTTTTTGTTAACACCAGACTTTTTCTCATATCCAGTCACTGTGATAGAGCTCACACAAGAAACTATCCATCACAGAAGGAAAAGAAAATGATGCTTAGTAATACTGATGCGTGAAAGGTGTTGAGTGTAAGTGTTCAGTAATGGTGTTGATCTCAGACAGAACCCACTGTTTCGACAGCGGGTGGCAATAAGGAGGTTCCTCATGCTGAGCTCTGGCTCCCAGTTACTCCCAGTTATTCCTACTGCCTCCAGTCCTTTCCCTTACAGAGTATCTCTCCTTCTCTACTCTCTGTCTCAGTTTGTTCTCTCCTCCTCTGTTCAGTTCAGTCTTTACATCAGTCTGCAGCTCAGAGTGTCAGCAGCTCTGTGTGGAGAGACATGGCCCCGCCCTCTTCCTCTTCCTCCTCCCCCTCTCCCAGCTCCCTCCCTCCTCTCTGTCTCTGCTCTCCCTCACTCACATACACGCTGCGTCACAGAGCACTCACATTTTTATAACACACTGCAACAATAACATAATAGAGCAAGCCTGTTCCTGTCACCCTGCAGCACTCTCCTACTGAAGAAGAGTGAGAGGTCCCTGTGTGACTGACACGCAGGAACTGTCCAACAGTCAGTCATGAAAATCATCCTGATTTCCTCCTTTCCCTGAGTACTCAACACTTTTATCTCTCTACATCCCAATTTGGAAATTGTCATTATTGTGTATGTGCATGCACAACTGAAAAAATGTGTGAGAATTGATCAGCACACATACACACACACACACACAAAAAAACACACAGAGACACACACACATGAACACACATGCACATATTTATTTTTTATGCAGATATACACAAGGGAGGAAAAGATGGAAATAATTCATTAACATAAACGTGCATGAGTGTAGCGGCTGTTGCAGTGAGACAAACCTCATGCACAACTGGCGATTCCTAAACAGTGTAACATGGTGTAAGGACCAGGGCTTGCAACAGAGAGGTTGCTGGTTCCATTCCCTGCTGGGGCACTGCTGCTGTACTCTTGCGCAAGGTACTTAACATAGAATTGCCTCTGTTAAGTGTCCAGGGGTACAAACGGATAACGTAAAAAATTATCAATGTGGGCATATGACATGTAAATTGATCTGGATAAAAGTGTCTGCTAAATGATAATAATATAATGTAAAACAGAAGTGTGTAAAGGTGAATTTTTCATTACACTGTATACACCAGTGAAACTAGTGATAATTCTGCAGGCTGCAGTACAACAGACTCCCTGGGTGCCTTCAAGAGAAAGCTGAAAACCCATCTTTTCAAGCTGTATCTTTACTCTACCTTCCTCGCTGTCTATCCTATCTATCCATTTTTTCTGTTAAAAAATCACTCTACACTAGGTTAGCATTTAACTCATCATCTTACTGACTTCTTGTAGTACTTCTCGATACCTACTCTTAGCATAGTGATGCACTTATTTGGAAGTCGCTCTGGGTAACAGTGTCAGCTAAATGTTGTAATATAATCCATATTTTCTGCACAGAGAATGATTCATCAGAGTGACAAAGAAGGGATGTTGGGAAATGTGCTGGGGAATGTAACTTTCGAACTGTGCAATGAAGCAGCCAGATGAGTATTTACCCGTCACAAATACATACAGTGAGCAATGACAGAGCAGAGGTTGCTGAGGCAAGGATTGCAGTGCCTTGTTGGAAACTTCATGCTTCCTCTGACACTGTTTCCCACTGTGCTTACTGTACTAATAGAGTCATCTCTGTATCTTGAGAACATTTCTGTATGTTGAAAACGTTTCTCTATATGTATGTCAAAAATACTTCTGAATGTTGAGGGGTTTGGCTGAGAATAAACCACAGGGGATAAAAAGAGGAAGAGACTGAAGACAGCAGTGTGTTGACCAGACTTTGAGAGAAAGTAGAATTAGAATTTTTTTTTCCATCAAAGTCATGCTTCCTGATAAGTGACACAGCAGTGTGTTCCCTCTATCTGTGGTATCAGCTAAAACTAACAGGGGTTAACATAAGCAGGACTCACAAAAAGAAGACTATTCTGTCAGTCACTTTAATGAACAGAGAGACTTTTTCCCCTCTGTGTGGGAAGATCCCTCTAACAGAGGGAGGGATGTTGTTGGGAGAGGGGCGGCTGTAGATGACTGTGGAGAGAGAGAAATTAACCAGTAGCTGGGTCTCACCTGCAGCTCATGAAATGATGGTCAGTCTGCCGTAATGAAGCAGATCTGGACCAGTTATATGAGTGATCACAGAAAGATGGAAAGGAGGAGAAAAAGCCAATATGCATTTCAGCTAACATTCAATTCCAACTTTAATAACTAAAACAGCTTGTGTCCCTGGACTGAAATTGTATTAACCCTCCTATTGTCTTAAGAAATACTAACACCTATTACCTTTGGGTCACTATGACCCGGGGTCCAATTTATCTCATAACTAAACCTTTGAATACAAATGTGAAATTTGGCACAATGTTACAGCTATAAGTGTAGAATACAACCAAATAGACATAAACCACATCAGCTGTTTTGTTAACTCTCTAGCGCCCCCCAAAGGTCCCATGCACTGCAAAAGCATGAATGAATGCTCTGGATATAGGTAAAATTGTCATAAAATTTCCCAAAATACAATTCTTAGCCTCTTAAGATGTAATAGATTCTGATATTTATGAATTGAAACTATCTCAATATAAATTAGGTCGACAGGGCTCCCTTTTGAAGTAGCTGACCATATCATCTGAATGTTCAAATTTTGTAAGAGAAAGAAGATAAAGCTATAAACTTATGAATGCCAATGAAACTATCTACAGACATATTTAAACAGACATATTTAAGTCAAGGAGGTTGTGGTTCTGTAATATTGCCATGAACACATCTAAACTGCCCAATGGAAGCGTGTGAATTGGAATTTTCTTTTTTTTTTGCTTCAACCAAGACAAGTTGATTTCAAGACAAAATCTTTGAGTTACTGCTCTTTCCAACATCCATATAATCGAAACATACACTAATTCAAATGAATAAAAGACAAAAAAGAGTTGGTCTTAGTCTAATCTCTCCCCTTTGGCCTTCCTGTTATGGTTGGACCTCACAGGGATTGGTACAGCCCCTATCAGTATAGCTCAAATGATCACTGAGACACTCAGACTACCCCACCTTGACAAGGTGCCTGCTCTGTATCGGGGTAGACATGGGTAGGTAGGGTGAAGGGATAGTTTGGTAAAGTTTGGGGCGGAGGGGTGGTTTTTTTTGCAGTTTTTTTTTTTACAGGCAGTCCCTCTTATTATACAATGTGTTGACAGTTAGTAGAAAAACCATGAGGTGTTATCTCAAACACATGACTGGCAAAAGTTGTAAGCATGTGTTTGCATGTCACTGTCAGTACTCCGGCCCCCAAGCTGTTGTTTTGGTGTTCTCCCTGTCTGTCAATGTGGTCCATGTACTTTTGTTTACTGTTTTCCTTGTGTTCCAGCCCTGCCCCACTCTCTGCCCTGTCCCCGCCCACCCGATTACCTGATCTCCTCCACCTGCCTGCCTGCCCACCTGCATCCCATCTCCTTGTCACCCCAGCCCTATATCTACCCTGCTTGTCTCTGTCTTGTTGCCAGTTCATTGCAGTGTTGCTTTGGTGTTTGGGCACATCCTTTTCTTGCCTGAATCACCAGCAATGCTGATGTTACATTATTTGGAATGCGCTCCCTCTGTGCCATGACAGGTTCCACAAGTGTACTGCTACCAACCTAGCATGCTAAACTAGCATGCATGCTAATATCTTTGAAATGGGCCTAGTACCAGGTATTTACGAGTATGAGGAAATACTTGATGAGTTTGTGGCAATCTGAGTTAGACAGAGCTGCTCATAAAGATCAAAAGTTATCTGGGATCATATTGACCCTAAGACAATAGGCGTTACTTTTTTGTGGCAGATACGCTGAAAATGTTTTTTTAAAAAATTCCCCAAATTTCCATTTTTGGGGTCATTTTAGGAAGGTACATAGGAGGCCACGTACTTAGATTAATGTTTTATATCATTTTCTTAGGTTTGAATATGATTTCGGGTCATTATGACCCCAGGACAATGGGAGGGTTAAGTCGATTTCCATTGGTATTTAATATCCTAAAACGGTCACAAAATTTGTGGAAGCATCTATCATCAAATCTCCAGGACATGCTGTAAGCACAGCAAGCCCAGGAGCTGACCTCTGAAAGGAGTCCTCTCAGTCAACTTGTTTTTGAGCTCACTAAGCTAGTCACAGCTATTAGTTTGTTTGATTCTGTTGCCTCTAAACAACAGAATCAACCAAACTATCACACAAGCCAAAAACATCTGTCTGGAACATTATACCACTGGGAAAAATCACCAAGCAAACTAAACACTGGACCCATACACAAAACTACACATTGACATAGTATCTCTTCACTGTCAGAGATACAGAGCACAGACGGATCAGCTGATTAGGAAACAGATGCATTTCTTTCACCTACATGGTAATAAATTCCAAATAATTTTAAAAAAGCTCTGAATCCTTAGAGTTGTCCTTCCCCACATTTTAAAAAAGGATATGAAGAAGAGGAATGAAAGATTCTTCTGGGTGAAGGAAACACAACACCAACGGCAGCAAGACAAGAGTCCAAGTGCCACGACCTGACGGACAGGGGTCAGGAAGTATCCCTCAGTAACCCGTTAATGAATGATATTTATTTATTTTTGCAATGCTGCCTGTATGTGTGGTCATGCCAATAAAGCTCATCTGAGAGAGAGAGAGAGAGAGAGAGAGAAAGAGAGAGAGAGCACAACAAACACAGGATAAAGAGACTTCCTGTTATTATTTGGTGCATTTTTCTTCATGGGACTGAATATGGGATCAGACATTATTCCATGAAAAAATGACACAATATCAGAACTGAAATAACTGACCTCAAAAGCCTTTAAACATAGTGCTTGTTCCCAGAAATACTATCAATAATGGTCTCAGGCTGGACTAATGTCTCTTGCCCTTCCTACTCCCAATACACAAACAGAACAGTCAGATTCTGGCTTCACCTAATCCAGGATGCCCTGACCAATCAAACCCATGAGTGTAAAATAGTGCACTGTAATGTGGAAGTGAAGACACAGGCCCATCTCCTCCTTTCTTCCTCCTTTCAGCCCCTCTTCCCTAAATTCTCTGCATTCTGCATGAAGTTTTTACATCTAACCAGATTCAGAGAAAATAAAAACAACTTTGAAGGAAGAGGATAACACCCCAGACTCAGCAGCCCAGTGTTTATCTGGCTAACCAAGATTTTACAGTTTCATTTAACTGAAATGCTGTACAAGCATGGTGTTTGTTCACATTTACTAGTTCTGAGATGCAGGCTTGTCTTTGATCTTCTTTCCCAAGTGTGGGTGGCCAGTTTATGTTTCAGTTTGTTATCTTTAATCAAGTGTTATACAAGCGTCTCAGCAAAACCATTGTACATACATTTGCTGGCCTTCTGCTCGCAAAAGGGAAGCAGGCCACTTCCTTCAATTCCTTCAAAATGAGGTACAAAAAGAAGAAGTTAAATTTTGGGTGTAACCATGCCACACTCCTACCAGCACACTGCACTTCATTCCAATCACACCCAGAGAGGAGCAACAAGTCTGACAACAGCCCCAAAAGAAACCTACAAACATTATAGCATGTCATAAGCAAACTTTTCTGCTTGTGATTTATCATGCAGACAATAACTAGTAATAATCATAATAATAATGATAGCTATAACTCTGTGGGCCCAATTCTACCAGAGAAAAAGCATGGTGTGTACCATAACTGCACACGGTGCAGGGGGTTTTGAAATTTCACATTGGCACATTCTGCAAAATGGCAGCTGTGCTGGGTTTGCAGCTTTGGATCCCACTGCATTACAGCTGTGGTTTCTGTAGGAGGGTGATGGCTGGTAGCATGAAAATGCAGGTTGTAGTCAATATTAGAAGCACTACATGCATCTTGTAAAATATGTACTGAAGGCACTTGGCCGGTATAGAGAGAGAGCACACTGTGTGTTTGCTGGGGAGTGCCTTCTCCTCAAACGCTGTTCTTCTGTTCTCCTCCATCTCCCTACACAGGCTGTTTCTGGGATCCTCCCTTATTGCTGAGAGTGTCCCTAATGGCCCTCCTGGAGGATTCTCCAGCTCCAGCTCCAGCAGAGGGTCACTAACACCATGAAGCAGGCGCCATGGGAGGCCAGGACCGTGAGGATCTTCCAAGGAACAGCCATGGACCTGGCCGTGATCAGCAGGAGGCTGCAGAAGCTCTTGAGGGAGGCCTTCTGCTGCACCTCCAGAAGGACTAAGACATGGTGATGGAAGAGTAGGGGGTTTGGCTGCTGGAAAGAGAAGATTGCTCAGCCAAGGAGGTGCAGTAAAATTATTCACACCTTCAAAATGCATTTGGTTTGCAATTAGTAGATTTATTATATATATATATGTATACACATACATAAGGGTTACTAAAGTATGTATGTAATACAACTCCCCACTGTTTTTTTGTCATGGGGTTTTACATTATTAAAATAATTGATAACTGCCCCAATAAACCAAGGACAGTGAAAATGTGACTTGGCAGCTAAAAAGTGTTACTGTAATATAATAAGTCTGTAATTCAAATCACCATACTGTACATCTGTTTTTTATGGTTTTCATTCAAAAAGTGAACATTTTTCAAAATTAATTTGAAATTAGTACAGTTCAAAATGAATGTTGAACTTCCATTTCTACATTAATCACGAAATGATTAATGCCTGCATTCAACCAACCTTTTGACAGGGCTCGGGCAAGGACTCAGTCGCAGACCCACGGATGCCTGCAGATATTAACAAGTCCAACTGGCAGAATCGTAACCGTACAAACAGGCAGGGGTCAAAAAACCAGAAAGGCAGTCCGAAGGGCAAATCCAGAAAACGGGTAACCGAGCAGGCAGGGTCAGACACCGGGCAGGCAGAGGTAAAGGCAAACAGAGCAGAAACGGCAGGCAAAAAACAGGTCAAAAACAGGCAGGTCAAAAACGGGAAAAACAACGAAAAAAACAGCACGAAGCAAAAAGCGGGGACGAAACAGGCAGAAAGCAACCGAGACAAACTGGCAATTGAACAGGGATGCACAGGGAAGATATAGGGCAGGGCTGATAACGGGAATGGGAAACAGGTGCGCAGGCAGGCAGGTGAAGGCAATGAGGGAACCAGGCGGGCGGAGACCGGGCGGGGAGCGGGGCAGGACTGGAACACAGAAAAACAAAAGCACATGGACAGAAAAAAAACAAAAACACAATGGCTAGCGGGCGGGAGTACTGACACCTTTGCCCTTAAATTTTAACTCAAGTTAAAGACAAGTACGGTTTGCTGAGATCAACAAGCATGAAAATCAATTTAAAATATTCTGTTTGTAACAAGAAAGTAACACTTGAGTTGTAAGTTACAGTTCTGACTAAATATTGATGAAATCCAGGAGCAAATTAATTGGCTCCTGGATTAAAAGGAAATGCATTAAAAGGAAATGCTAAAAGGAAATGTTGCAATACTTCAGTCAACACACAGTAAGTGTTAAATGACAAGTGGGAGGCACACAAGCCTAGTTTTGCAAAGAACTCTCATTAGTCTTTCTCTGTCCTTCAGATACAGAAGAGTAAGGTGGAGCCCTCCACATACAGCGTCACAGAGTGCTCTTTTATTTATAACACACTGAAACAATAACATACTGTATGAGCAAGTCTGTTCCTGTCACTCTGCAGCACTCTCCTACTGAAGAAGAGTGAGAGGTCCCTGTGTGACTGACACGCAGGAACTGTCCAACATGCAAATTGTCTTTTTCTCCACGCTTTTATGTGAGTAACTTGCACTTTTTTTCACTTTTACGTACATTCATAACTGAACGTGTGCAGATATACAGTATAAATTGCATGTCAACAAGAACACATTGTGGGTTTTAGGCTAAACCACTCTATGCCGTTCACAGCTGCTCTTGGTTCCTGCCGTTGGTTTTTTGCAATGTGATTCTAGAGCTGATGCCACTCAACACTTTCATTGATGAACCTGTGTTTATGCTCTATATTTATACTTATATTTGTACTGATAGGTAGAGCACATTGTTTGTACATCTGTGTAATTTGGCATTTTGGTACTATTAGATTATTTGAAAATAAACGGTGAAAATGGCTGTAAATGGAATAGGAAGTCGAGCCTAACTGTGTATTGTGTGAGTGAAAAGAAAAAAAAAACTAATCCAAGTGTGGCTTGAGGCAGGCCTCCCAATCCAAGGCAGCCAGGGTGAGTTTACTGACTCACCCGACTTTTGGGATCTCTGTCACGGGCCAGCTGTCTCCTGGGCTCCACAGCCACCAGAGCCACGGTGGTGGCTTTTTCAGTTCAGTTTTGTTTTTAATTAGAAATGATGGCACAGAGGCGACAGGCCAGCTCTCGGCATCATGGGACCCATGAGGGCTGGTGATCCCAAAATGCAGTTCACTCCCAGCCACACAGCAGCGTAACAAAGAGCCCCGGCTAAAGCAAGCAGCGATATCCAAACGACCCAGAGTCACCATTAGCCCAGACAAATGGCTAATGGCCACCAAACGAGCCCTTTCCTCACTCCTGCTCCTGCAACAAAACAATGGTCTTCAAAAGCTCTCCAGTTTACATTCGGCATCCTAGGCTTGGATCTCCTCCTCCTCTTCCGGTCAGCAGTTCACCTTTATGAGTGTACCGGGAAGGGAGGCTGCCTCTAACTGCATGTTGGTGCCAGCAGCATGAGCCAAATTAAAGAAACAATACAAAAAGCTTGTGAGATGTGGTGCTCCCAGTCTTAACAATATGGATAAAGCTTCACAACAGAAAGATTTTTTCATCTGTCATTTAAAAAGTGTCCTCTGAGAGAGTTGCTTTGCATTGCAGTGTCTGCAATATGCAGAGATAAATGATGAACTTCCCCAGACACCTGGAAATAAACTGTCTTTTTTCAAAATATCCAAGGCATTGTGAAGAACTCCCATTCCAAATTCTGACAATGCTGGAGTTTCAGTGAGAATCGAAACTAAAAACTACAGACGCATGGCTTCTTTTTGACTGCTGGAGTTTGTCAGCTCCCACGACACAGAGAAGCATATGCACATGTGGGTGCAAGCATGTGAATGTGCATGTGGTGAGAAAACATTTTGAAAAATGGAAATTTTTGCCTCTATCCAGCTCATAATCTATACGCCTCTCCTCCCCCAGAACCCAAGCCAGGGTCCGAGTAAACATCACCCTGCATGTGAGCATATGCACACACACTCCCGTCTGTTCGCAGCTTTCATTTCACAACTCTCCCTCCCTGTAAGATTAAATATAATTACCAGGGTAACAGAAATGAGTCAGAAGCGCTTCTGAGCAAAAGTGGCCAAAGTGAAGTTCATTACAAGGAAATGGACATGAGTAGCAAATTCACTACTGTTAATGTAAAGCTTGCATAACAGTGCAAAGAAAAAACAGGAGAACTTTATGAGGGGAAACAACAGTAGATTCAGCTCTTTTAACTCACCGGTAAATATTAAAGACACTCAGATGAAATTAATGAGTAATTACTGGGTAATGCTACTGCAGTCGCTAACATTTCTACTAGGACACCATCTGAATCAGAATCAGAATTAGAACCAGAATTTCTTTTGCCAAGTACAGATGTACAAGGAATTTCTCTTGGTGCAGGTGCCGACATTGAAAACATAAATGCAGACAGAATTATACAATACAAGACAATCCAATAAATACAATAGAATAAAATACAATTAAAGAAACTGTGCAATGCTTTGGTTATGTACATTTGTGCAATAACTTCACAGTATTACAGTTCCATTGTGGGATCTGTGGGGTGGACTGTTAAAGTGCAAGTGTGCAACTGGAAAGGGGGCAGATATGAGAAAGGTCCTTATTTGAGAGGATTACAGTCTAGGGAAAGAAGCTGTTCAGGTGACGTGTAGTCTTTGTCTTTATGGATCTCACTCTTACTCTGTGTTTGGAGGGCAGCCTCTGGAAGTGAGAGTGGCCAGGATGTGAGGGGTCATCCATGATTTTCCCCACCCTCTTCCTCATCCTGGACAGGTACAGGTCTGTGAGGGGGGTGAGCTGACGGCCAATAATCTTCTCTGCACATCGCACAATGCACTGTAGTTTCCGCTTAGAGTGCGAGGATGCAGATCAGAACCAGACGGAAATGGAGGATGTCACCACTGATTCAGTAATGGCTGTATAGAACTGGACCAGTAGCTCTTGTGACAGCTTGTATTTTTTGAGCCGTCACAGGAAGTACATGCGCTGTTGTTCTTTTTTTCTTGGTTATTGTGATCATGTTCTCTTCCCACTTGATATCCTGTTGAATGATGGACTTCACTCTGCTGACCATGGTGCCATGTATTGCCAAAGACGGGTGTAGGGTGGGCTTCTTCCTGAAGTCAATGATCATCTCCACGGTTTTTTGTGTTCAGCTCCAGGTTGTTAGCTTCACACCATGACACCGGACGGTTTGCTTCCTCCCAATATGTGGACTCATCACCATTTGAGATGAGGCCAATCAGGGTAGTGTCCTCAGCAGAAGTTTGACAGATTCACTGTCACAAGTGCAATCATTGGTGTAGAATGAGTAGAGCAGTGGGGAGAGCACACATCCTTGAGGAGCACCAGTACTGAGGAAGAAGGAGTCTGAAATGTAGTTACCCACCTTGATGTACTGTTTCCTATTAGCTAGGAAGTCCTGGATCCAGTGGCAGACAGGGGAGGGCACGTTTAGCTGTTTTAGATTTTCCAGTAGTAGGTCAGGGAATACAGTGTTGAAGGCAGAGCTGAAGTGTACAAAAAGGATGCGGGCATAAGTATGAGGGCTGTCTAGGTGCTGTAGTATTTGGTGCAGAGCCAAGTTGATGGTATCATCAACACACCTGTTAGCTCTATATGCAAACTGCAGGGGGTCCTGGAGGGCGTCAGTTGTGGTTTTGAGGTAGTGCAGGATGAGTCTCTCAAAGCACTTCATGACAACAGAGGTTAAGGCAACCGGCCTGTAGTCATCCAGGCAGGAAATCTTCTGTTTCTTGGGGACTGGGATGATAACAGAGGTTTTGAAGCAAGCAGGCACAGTGCACTGGGCCAGGGACTGATTAAAGAGATCAGCCAGGATGGGATATAACTGTTCTGCACAGTGCCCAAGTGTTGCCGGTGAGACACTTTCAGGGCCAGCTGCTTTTCTGATCTTTTGTTTCTTGAGAATACAGCTGAGTTGGTGGCTGGTGATAGTGATAGGGGCCGGGGAGGTGGGGGTTGTAGGTGTAGGGAGGTTAAGGTCAGAAGGGGGTAGATGGGGGCAAACAGAGTGTCTCAGAGTGAGTGTGGCTGGGTTGGGGAGAGGGGGGTGGGGTGAAAGTCCTTTGTTTTTTTACATCTGGAGTAAAAGGTGTTAAGCTGGTTTGGGAGTAAGGGGTCTGCCGTGGTGTCGATGGGTTTAGTTTGTAGTTTGTGATATTCTGGAGTCCCCTCCAGATGGAAGAGCAGACTTTAGTGGAGAAGTGGTTTTCCAGTTTGTCCCTGTATCTGCGCTCGGAAGTTTTGACTGCTTTATTTAGTGCATACTTGGCCCTCTTGTATGCGCCTCAGTCACCACTCCTATAGGCGTCTTCCTTGGTGGTGCGTAATTTCCCCAGCTCAGAGGAGAACCAAGGTTTGCTGTTGTTATACCTATACACAGTCTTTGTAGGGATGCGGGTCTCCTCACAAAAACTGATGTAAGAGGTAACTGCCTCAACATAGTCATCCAGGCTGTCGTTGGTGGTTCTGAAAACATCCCAGTCTGTGGAGTCCAAGCAGTCCAGCAGATGCTCTTTCACCTCAGGCTTGGCAGTTTTAAGCTTTTGTCTGTATGAAGGGATGAGGTGAAAAAGGGAATGGTCCTTGTTTTGGAAAATATGTTCAAAAAGGTGTTAAATTATCAGTAAATGTTTTTAAATTAACGCTCACAAACACTTCAGACCTCGTTACTGATGCCTAAAAAGGAAATTTGTTGATGCAAGTCTTTTTAAAAATTTCAATTTCTTTGAAGCTAAGATTTTGTGAGAATCACCAATTATCCAACAAAATGCTGTTAATTCTGCATTAGCAACATGTAGCTAACCTTGAGTTGATTGGCGCTTGCTTACCTGTAAATGTGAACATGGACTGTGTGACGGCGTGGCGTTGCTAACTGTTTTAACGGTAAAACAGTTATTTCTGTGGTTGTAATTACTAACCTGTAAAAACAGGAACCCTCCTCAGCAGCAGTCTCAGGGAGGACACAGGGTGATGTGTTTATTTTGGGAGACTGAGGACAGCTTCGTTGGAGGGATTTCATACAGCTCAAGCGCTGGGATAATGCGCGGCTCCGAGTCAGTGTAACAACGAATATAGCGAATTAGGTAGGAACCGGTCCCGTTAGCTTGACGGACTTTATTATTAGCCTATCTATACTTCAGCTAGTAAGCTTTATGAAATTAATGTTTAGCTAAATGGTAACATAATTTCTCGCACCAGGAATTGATTACCGTTTCCACAGGATTCCACATAATTATCCCAATAAACGCTGATTTTGACTTAAGTCAAATTCAAATCTGTGTGACCGTTACGGTTAGGTTGCTGGGAAAGACGCGAGCCGAGGAGGGCGGTGAGGAAATACAGTAGCTGTCTATATTGCTATATTATTTACCGTTAAAAAACAGTTATTAACTGTATTAAGTTCAAAAACAGCATAAACTCAACGCCACCTTCGTTTGAGGGATTTCATTCAGACCTCGCAGCCGCTGTTCGGCTGCAGCGTTGAGATGATGCGCGGCTCCGTACCTTCGGGTTGTGAGTAACGGCTCGTCGGAGGCAGCATAATCGCGAATATAGTTAATTAGGTAGGAACCGGTGCTGTTATCTTGACGGACTAATGTCCTAACTTCCTATTTTCACGAAACTTTGACATTTCGTTCATCCGAACGGGAAGCCTCGTTTTGGCACTCAGGACTGTCCTTTTCCTTCATGTAATTGGTGATTCTTGGTCCCCAACTTCAGGACTGCTTTCTTAGCTAAAGGCAGTGTGGCAAGGTAGCACTCTCTTTTGGTTTTGACTCAGATAGGAAAATGAATTGTCTTTCAATAAATGCCCAAGCTTGAAGACTGCTGAAGTATGTTCTTCCTGCGTCACATGTATGTATACTACAAATTGGACTGCGAGTTCTTCTGATTTTATGGAGTGGTGTAGACAAATTTCATACACAGTTGTGATTGTTTTTCACTGGCTGTGTTCATTCAGTCAGCCAAAGTGTCTGCATCAACGATTGAGCTCCATGGAAGTGTGTAGAGAAGATCTCAGTCTTAGATAAAAGAAATCAGCTGAATCTAAGAGAGAGAGAGTTCCTCTTTTAAGTAACAGAATGCTTGTACTCTTAAAAAATATGTCCGTATTGACCATTATTTGTAAAAAATATGCTGATTCCCTGTGGTTATTCCCAAACTGAAAATGAGGAGAATTGTTGACATGGTCTGTTACTGATGCAGTCTGTGGGACAGGTGAGATGTGATGGTATTTACATTTACATTTGTTCATTTGGGAGACACTTTTATCCGAAGTGACTTACAAGTGACGTGCAATGCATCACACAAGGGAAAAACAACACAGAGTCAAACCATTATGTTAAACCCTTACAACCAAACCGTTACATTTTTTATATAGTTTAGTAGGAGATAGGGGGTATTTAATTTAACCAACATAACAATGGCGACAAAATGTAAAAGAGAATTTTTCTCAACCGACTTTAAAAAAAAATATATATTCTAGCACATGAGAGGGCATGTTTGTAATCTGGTTTTCCATGCTAGAATGAAAGAAACGCCAATTAATTAGACTGACAGCAAAATGACAATCATCATCAAATTAGACTGGACTCTCAATGAAAGTGTATTCTAATGTGTTAGCCAGTGTATAGATAGCTGTCACTAGAAAGCTGGCATCTCTGCCTAATCGGTTTATGGAAATTGGCTTTTACGGGATCAGGACTCCCACTCATTGTAGGGGAAAGCAAGGGGTTAATGCTCTGAAATTTGCTCCAAACTACTGTCTCTTGCCTGCAGGGGGTGCTCTGGTGCTGTGTAAGGGGGCAGAGCAGATGGGTGAGTATGTCAATTGTGGAACTGCACACTCTTCAACACACAGGCATAACGGCTAAATATGAATATTAAATATTAAACGTCTTGTATTCTAGCCATTCTCTGTCATTGTTTCAATAACCCAGGAAAAAAAAACCTATAACCATACAACCAACATCCACCCATAACAACAGTAAGAGGAGATTCAAAGGTGTGGGCAAGGCCAAAAAGGAAGAAGAGTATGGGAAAATGAAAATGGTGAACAAACTGCAGACAGTAAGAGTGGAAGGCAGCCACTACTGGTGTATAACCACTGCTGCTGCAGTGACAATGGTTGAGAAATTTTCTGCTAATATGTTTGTGCATGCAAGACACTGCAAACACATTCCTCAGTTTCTTCCCAAACACCTGCTTGGAAGTGGTTGTCCCTCAATCTGAACACACAGTTAAGCAACCTCACTCTATCTGTCTGTCTGTCTGTTGGGTTTGAGTGCATCAACAGGTTTCATTCTTCATGCTTCAGTGCTCCTGTGTGAGTTTAAAGGATGCTAAAGGAGCCTAATGTGCAGTTCCAATGGGGGAACAATGCATGGAAAAAATACATGCATTATATTACAGATTTATTAAATGAAATGTAATAACATTATACTCATGTGTTTCTTAGGTAGCAGGATACCCCAATGCTGAACACATACATCAGCTTATGAATGAGTACATTTTTGCCACAATAAATGTTTACTTTTAGATTATGCTATGCGCACTTCAAAGCGGACAATCAGCTGAATGATATGATGCCCTGATATAGCAGAGGACATTCTAAACCTGTAGCTGTGGAAGGTCTCAGTCCTTATCAGTCTCTTTGTCTCTGTCATTATCAGGTGGTTTCCAGGTCAGACTGGTCAATGGAAAAGATTCCTGCTCTGGGAGAGTGGAGGTCTTCCACGATAATGAATGGGGTACGGTGTGCCATGATTACTGGGATATGGATGATGCCAGAGTGGTCTGTAGAGAGCTGGACTGTGGGAGTGCTAAGTCTGCTCCAGGTGATGCCCACTTTGGACCGGGGATCGGGAAAGTCTGGATGAGTGATATTCAATGTTCAGGCCATGAGAGCTCTCTCAAGGATTGCTCAGGGGCCTCGTTTGGACTTCATTCGTGTCCTCACTCTCAAGATGCTGGGGTTGTGTGCTCAGGTGAGAAACTTCTCTTATTCAGTCATTCATATGACATAATACATAGACCTATCAGACCTTGATTGATTATATACATGAGCAGTCCACGTATAAGAGTATTTTTGGCTTACTCTCATGTAATATGATTCTCAGTTGATCACAGCTGCACATATGCAAAGAGCTACAAGAAACATACAGCAATGCAGGGGCACCACTACTCAAAACTATGTAGCCCATCAGCTCAAGCTCCGAAACTGTATTGAAGGGCCCAAAATGTAGAGGAGGAGCCTAACCAGAGGGGTTAGGTAGGATATGTGGGGACACATGCTGTCGAGAAGCTGGCCAATGCCCCTCACAAAAAAGCAATGGCTGGGGCAAAGCATACAAAAAACTGATAATTTATTTTTACCCTTTCTTATATAAGTTCTAAAATATTTCCAACTGCACCCCAGCGTGACTTAGTTTATGCTATGTCGCGCGCATTTTACGTTACATGGTTTGTTATGTTTTCAGTGTTATTAAGCTTCTCATAGTTTTCACTGCTGCATTTGCCATACTTTGTAACCCAGTGGTAAGCCAGTGGTTGCCCCTCACTCTGAACACACAGCTGAGCAGGCCCCCTCTATCTGTCTGTCTGTTGGATTTGGGTATATCAGCAGTTTGCATGCTTCATGCTTCAGTGTTCCTGTGTGAGTTTAAAGGATGCTAAAGGAGCCTAATGTATAGTTCGCGATTCCAATGGGGGAATAATGCATAGAAAAAATACATGCATTATATTACAGATTTATGTAATGAAATGGAATAATATTATATTAATGTTTTTCTGAGGTAGCAGATTACCCCAATGCTGAATACATATATCAGCTTATGAATGAATGCATTTTTGCCACAATAAATATTTACTTTTAGATTAAGCTGTGTGCATTTCCTTATCAGTCTCTTTGTCTCTGTCATCATGAGGTGTTTTCAAGGTCAGACTGGTCAATGGGAAAGATTCCTGCTCTGGGAGAGTGGAGGTCTTCCACGATAATGAATGGGGCACAGTGTGCCATGATGACTGGGAAATGAATGACGCTACAGTGGTCTGCAGACAGCTGGGCTGTGGGAGTGCTAAAGAAGCTAAAGAGGATGGCTACTTTGGACAGGGGACCGGGGAAATCTGGAGCATTCAGTGTTCAGGCAGTGAGGGCTCTATTGAGGAGTGCTCACAGAATAAGGTTGTAGGTAAAGGGTGTTATCACGCTGAGGATGCTGGGGTTGTCTGCTCAGGTGAGAAACTGTGTGCGTGTGTGTGTGTGTGTGTGTGTGAGTGTGTGTGTTACACAGGGTTACAAAGAAGTTCTTCTTGGAGATAAGGTTCTACCTAGATCCATGAAGTGTTCTTCCACAATGATAAGCCAAAGAATCCAGTATGGTTCAAGTTAGAGCCCTTTTTACTTATAGCGCACAAAAAAGTGTCATCAGAGCACCCTCTGGTGGCCACAGAGAGCCTATGCAGCCATGTAATTCACCCATGCCAAGAGTCGGCACAGTGAAGAGCTGCACTGTGCATGTTTTATAATTAGTCTGTATGAAATTTGCTATCTTTTAGGATTTTTTATTTCAGGGATGTGTAGATTTCAGACACAAAAATTTAATGAGTATTCTTCCTCCACAGCAATGCAAAGTTATGATACACTAAAAAAGAGTCTACATAGAAACAAGCTTCTACCAAACTGGAAATATTCTTTGAAATATAAACACCAACTATTAAAAACCTTGCACGAACATGTTGGTTTTATTGAATTGATCTAAATCTATTTACAGTACACATGATAGCTGAATGCTATGGAATATCTTGGTTGTTTTGATTGTACATTTTATATTAACTTTTTTTAAAACAATGAATTGTAATTAATGAATTTAAAATACCATCCTTGGTCTCAACAAAAGGAATTTTTAAATTTTGGAAAGGTATTAATAACATGGACAACAGACACTATTTCAAGCTGAGTGCTACCGGGAGAACAACAGGACACAGGTTGCACTCACTCAGAAGTATTTTTGGCCTATTTTCCACACATCTGATATGCTTTTGTGTTTCAAAATATCAGTATTGTACTAACAACAGCTTGTGTTGTAATGCTAAGTTTGCACTGTTGAAATAAGGCTGGTGTCAGCTGTGTTCTTCTCCACAGACATAGACGAGTGCACAGACACCTCTGTGTGCGGCCCCAACGCAAACTGCAGCAACACTGTGGGAGGATACACCTGCTCCTGTCACCATGGATACAGAGCCCCCACAGGGGTGACTCTCACCAGCTCCACATACCCCTGCCAAGGTAAAGGACAAATACACACACACAGACACACGTGCACACACACATACACATGCGTGCACACGTGCAAAAGTAAATGCAAATAAAATGCTACCTGGTAGCCTATAGGCTATGTTTGATGCCATGTAGGCCGAGCCTTTTTTTTATAAACAAGCTACAGACGTTACAGGTTACAGATGTTTCATAATAGCCTACATTTTAGTGGCTAAAGTTGAGGTTTTGCTCAATCATTGCTGTTCGTTTTGCTTAATCATTACTGTTCATTAAATATTCAAACTGATTTGAGGTGGTTGTTGTTAAGTGTAACTGGGCATGCGTGGCCTAAGCGCGGGTAGTCGTATAGTAGAGCTATGCCTGTAATGTATGTGTTCGGAGTGCTCCAGTAAAAGTTGAATGTTTTGCACCCTTCGTTGTCGTTATTCGAGTTTACATTGGTAGCAGAGGATGTCGTCAAACAGCTACAAAGTGCCACCTCCGTTTGATGAAAAAAAATCTTATGAAAGTTGGAAGAACGAGATTGAAATTTGGAAGCTAGTCACCGAACTGGATAAGAAGAAACAAGGGCTAGCGGTTGCATTGTCGCTAACAGGGAGAGCGAGGAACGCAGCCCTGGAAATAGCCGCGGCGGATTTGAACAAAGACAATGGACTGGAAACGCTTTTGCACAAACTGGACACCGTGTTTTTGAAAGAGGAAAAAGACCGTCAGTACGATGCTTACACGGAGTTCGACAACATCAAAAGAGAAAGTAACGTGTCGATGCTGGATTATATCATTGAATTCGAACGGATCTACAACAAGATGAGTAAGTTAAAAATGAAGCTTCCAGATGCTGTGTTAGCTTTTAATCTGCTTGATACAGCAGGACTCAATGTTAAAGACAAACAATTAGCACTTACCGCTTGCTCGGATCTCACGTTCAGTAGCATGAAATCAGCCTTGAAGAGAATCTTTGGTGATAATTCGCCACCAGATGGAGCTAGTGAGTCGAATGATCCGGACTGTGCATACTACACGCGATTTGCAGGGAAACGAAATGCCAGACCAAGTTCTCAAAATGCTATGCCAGGCTCAAATCCATTAGACAAATTCTGAAGAAGATCACGCTGTGCTGTCTGTCAAAGCACTTTTCACTGGGCAAAGGATTGTCCTCACAAAAATGAACAGGCAAAATTAACAGAGGCTGTTGAGCAATTGACACAAGATGTTGATGTGTGCAACATTACTTTGTATTCAAAAGACTTGTCTGACTCTGAAATCTTTATGGTGGAGGCTTTGGGATCAGCTGTCCTTGACACAGCCTGTACCAGAACAGTGTGTGGAAAAAAATGGCTTGATCATTATGTAAGTGGATTACAACAGAGTGAGTTAGCTAATTTAGACCAAAGACAGTGCACGAGCATTTCGGTTTGGTGATGGGAAAGTTGTCCATTCAATGAAGAGTGTGAAGATTCCAGCTGTGATAGGTCGAACTAGGTGTCATATAGAAACTGAAGTTGTCCCTGTAGACATCCCATTGCTCTTAAGTAAAGCATCGCTGAAAAGAGCAGGTGCTGTGTTAGACATTGAGCATGATAAAGCCACTATGTTCAAACAGCCAGTGAAACTTGAGTTAACCTCTTCAGGCCACTATTGCGTGAACATCAGAACTGAGGATAACCCAATAGGACGTGAGATCCATGATGAAGAGGAAATTCTAACTGTGACTGGAAATATGACCAAGCAAGAAAAACAGAAGACTCTTCTAAAACTACATAAACAATTTGGACATGCCTCAGTAGAGAAACTGAGAAGACTTCTGGACTCTGCAGGTAACCATGATGATGAATGCCTTGCGATCCTAAAAAACATTGTTAGTAAATGTGAAACATGCATTAGACACAGCAGGCCAAAGCCAAAACCTGCTGTGGGTTTACCCATGGCCTCAACCTACAATGAGACAGTTGCTGTGGATTTGCATGAGCTAGGACCGGGAGTGTGGTATCTGCATGCCATCGACCACTTTACACGCTTTAGTGCGGGGGCTATTGTCACAACCAAGAAGCCTAAAGAGATTGTAAAGCATCTCATCCATTGCTGGATAAGTGTACACGGGCCTCCTCAAAGGCTATTTAGTGACAATGGAGGTGAGTTTAACAACGAAGAAATGAGGGATATGGCTGAAAAATTCAACATTGAACTCAAAACTACTGCAGCTTATAGTCCATGGAGTAATGGGCTTTTGGAAAGACACAACCAAACCCTCACTGAAATCTTGTTGAAAATTAAAAAGGACAATGGATACAGTTGGGGAATGGCTCTGGATTGGGCTTTGATGGCAAAGAACTCAATGCACAATGTGCACGGCTACAGCCCATACCAACTTGTGTTTGGTCAAAATCCAAATATGCCATCAGTCCTGACCAATACGCCACCAGCCCTTGAAAACACTACACCAAACACCTGGATGGCTAAGCACATTGAAACCTTACATGCTGCAAGACGAGCCTTCACAGAGGCAGAATGCTCTGAGAGGATCCGACGAGCTATTCGCAAGCAACTCCGTCCGAATGATGAAAAATATGAAACTGGGGACAAAGTGTACTACAAACGTGCTGATTGCACAGAATGGAAAGGTCCAGGTGTTGTCATTGGCCAAGACGGGGTAGTGGTCTTTGTGAGACACGGCGGTACTTATGTCCGTGTACATCACTCCAGACTAAGAAAGGTTGATACTCAGCAGACCGTGCAGGAAGATGTAGAAACTCAGCAGGTGGAAGCCGAAGGCCAAGTGGTGTTGCCATACTCTGGACCCAGTTATGAAGACTGTGACACAGAAAGTGTGGAGGAGATGGCCACAGATTATGACTTACCAATCTTGAATGACAACAGTGAGGCTTCTCTTCCTTCACATCAGTCTGATCAGGATACATGTACACAAACTGAGACATTACAGACAGAAATTGTCACAAATGCTGGAAATCTGCAAGTGAAAACTGGGCAAGTAGTGACATATACAGACAGAGAAAGTGGACAAACAATAACCGGAAAGATTCTTGGCCGTGCAGGAAAGGCCACTGGAAAAAACAGACTGGTTTAACATGCAGTACAGTGGACCAGAAGAAATTGCTGGTACTACAGGGTCAGTCAATCTGAGTCAGATGGACAATGTACACATGGCTCCATCTGAGCATGCTGACCTGTGCACAGACAATTATCAAGATGACATTCTGCTGATGAACGACGATGTTTTTCATTCTGCTAAGCAAACTGAACTATGTAACTGGAAAAGTAATGAAGTCTTTGAAGAGGTGAGAGATGAGGGTCAAAAATGCATCTCAACACGGTGGGTGTGTACACTTAAAGAGACTCCTGATGGTGTTACACCAAAAGCTAGGCTAGTTGCTAGAGGCTTTGAGGAATTAAACAGACAGGAGCTCCCAAAGGACTCCCCTACATGTGCCTCTGAGTCTCTAAGAATGATCATGGCCATCATCTGTCAAAGGAAATGGCAAGTGAATTCTATGGACATTAAAGCAGCCTTTCTACAAGGAAAAGAATTGACACGAAATATCTACATACTTCCACCACCAGAGGTGCAGAGCCAAGGAATTCTGTGGAGACTTAAGAAGTGTGTTTATGGACTAGCAGACGCGTCGCTTTATTGGTACAATAAAGTGAAAGACACTATGTACTAATTGGGAGCTGTCCTGTCACAAGTTGACCCAGCAGTCTTCTACTGGCTGGACGATGCCTGTAAAGTAATGGGAGTCCTCGCTTGCCATGTGGATGATTTTATTTGGGGAGGTTCAGAAATGTTCTCCTCAACAGTCATACCACGCTTGAAAGCAGCTTTCCATGTAGGACGAGAAGAGCACAACACCTTCAACTACATTGGAATAGAGTTCCACTCTTTGAATGATGAGATACAGGTAAATCAAAGTAATTACATACATAATCTGCAACCCATTTCAGTGTCTCCAGTTAGAGCTACTCAGCGAGAGGCTCCACTAACAGACAAAGAAATTGACATGCTGAGGTCAAAGATTGGCCAAATTCTATGGGTTGCAAGACAAACACGGCCTGATATAATGTGCGATGTATCCATCCTGGCTTCCAGTACAAAAAATGCAACTGTTCAGACTCTGCACTGTGCAAACAAACTGATCAGGAAATTAAAATCTGATGAAGTGACCTTGAAGTTTCAGTACTTAGGTAAAGATAGCTCCTTGAAGCTAGTAGCGTTTAGTGATTCTTCAATGGGCAACCTTCCAGATGGAGGTACTCAGGGTGGACATCTAATCCTGCTCATGGGAGAAAGTGGCAAATTCTCACCTATTTGCTGGCAATCAAGAAGAGTCAGAAGGGTGGTCAGAAGCACTTTGGCAGGAGAGACTTTAGCTCTTGCAGATGGTGTTGACAATGCCACATTCTTAGCTACACTGTACTCAGAACTTACTATAGGTGACAGCACGCACAGAGGTCTACCCATTGTATGTGTGACTGACAATCACTCACTGCTTGATGCTGTCAAGTCCACCAAATCAGTTACTGAGAAGAGACTGCGTCTTGAGATCAGCAATATCAAGGAGCTCATTCAATCTGGAACCATTCAACATATCATGTGGTCAGCTACCAAAGAACAGCTCGCTGACTGCTTGACCAAGAAAGGAGCGTCAGCACTTGTCCTGCTGAGGGCTCTCAGCGAAGGTGTATGGCAACAAAAGAATGAGAGGACTTAATATCCAATCAAAGGGACTGATGGAATTTAAGGAATTGTTTATGTTTAGTTTTGCTTATTTAACAGTTCAGTTGAAACTTAGAACTGTGTTTATTTTTCTTTAAAGAAAAAGGGGGAGTTTGTTAAGTGTAACTGGGCATGCGTGGCCTAAGCGCGGGTAGTCGTATAGTAGAGCTATGCCTGTAATGTATGTGTTCGGAGTGCTCCAGTAAAAGTTGAATGTTTTGCACCCTTCGTTGTCGTTATTCGAGTTTACAGTTGTCATTTTTTTGTCAACCTTGTATATTGTATTTTGTACGTCAGCTTCCTTGAAAGAATTAATATTTGCAGTAATATTCCAATCCTCTGTGTCCACCTTGAAGAATTAGAAAATGAACCTACATTTACCATTCCTCTACCACATTGGTACCTAATGGCTTGCAATAATTCTACTTTTAAAATGTCACAACTGCTAAGATATAAGGTTGATGATGGGAGCAAGTTATTTGGTCCAATCAGGTTTGTCATTTTCCCTGCAGTCTAGAGTATGTAGCACTGTTTCAAGCCTAGGTTTGGGCTGTCTCATAACAGTGTTCAAAACCAGTGCAGCAAAGTTTACAAGACTCTGAATAAAGTAAAGACAGTGAAGTACAAAGAAAACACTCATGCATTTCCACAAAGGTACAGCGTGGGGGGGAGGGGTGTAAATAGGACTGTGTCACACAGGGTTTGTGCCACACAGCTGTGTTCTTCTCCACAGACATAGACGAGTGCACAGACACCTCTTTGTGCGGCCCCAACGCAAACTGCAGCAACACTGTGGGGTCATACAGCTGCTCCTGTCACCATGGATACAGAGCCCCCCCAGGGGTGACTCTCACCAGCTCCACATACCCCTGCCAAGGTAAAGGACAAATACACACACACACACACACACACACGTGCGCACACACACACACACACACACACACACACACACATGCGCGCACACATGCAAATATAAATGCAAATAAAACTTTACCTGGTAGCCTATAGGCTACATTTGATGCCATGCAGGCCTAGCCTTTTTTTTTAAACAGGCTACAGATGTTACAGGTTACAGATGTTTCCTAATAACCTACATTTTAGTGGCTAAAGTTGAGGTTTTGTTTAATCGTTACTGCTCATTACATAATCAAACTGATTTGAGGTCGTCATTTTTGTCAACCTAAATGTACATAATATTTGCATTTGTAACACAGACTGTTGTTGAAAAGTGACTGGTAAGTTTCAGATTTGTCCAGTAAAATAAATTCTTTCTGGACACCAGATTGGCAAGAAAAAATCCAGTAGGCAAACCCGAAAAACAGCCGAAGTCAAAAACCAGGTTGACACAGCAAAAGGTACAAACACAAAATTTTTTTCTCACAATTCTAGATTTATTTGGCTTTTGTATATTGTATTTCATACATCAACTTCCTTGAAATGAGTAATATTTGTAGTAATATTCCAATCCTCTGTGTTCACCTTGAAGAATTAGAAAATGAACCTACATTTACCATTCCTCTACCACTTTGGTACCTAATGGCTTGCAATAATTCTACTTTTAAAATGTCACAACTGCTACGATACAACGTTCATGATGGGAGCAAGTTATTTGGTCCAATCAGGTTTGTCATTTTCCCTGCAGTCTAGAATATGTAGCACTGTTTCAAGCCTAGGTTTGGGCCGTCTCATAACAGTGTTCAAAACCAGTGCAGCAAAGTTTACAAGACTCTGAATAAAGTAAAGACAGTGAAGTACAAAGAAAACACTCATGCATTTCCATAAATTCTTTCTGGGGGAGGGAGGGGTGTAAATAAAAAAATGTCACACAAACCCTGTGCCACACAGCTGTGTTCTTCTCCACAGACATAGACAGTGCACAGACACCTCTTTGTGCAATTTAACGCAAACTGCAGCAACACTGTGGGAGGATACAGCTGCTCCTGTCACCATGGATACAGAGCCCCCCCAGGGGTCACTCTCACCAGCTCCAGCCACCCCTGCCAAGGTAAAGGACAAGTTGGACACACACACGTGTGCACACACACACACACACACACACACACACAATTATTACTGACACACAAACACACTGGGCACACACAGATTTTTTAGATTAATTCTAGATTTTTTGGCTTTTGTTTATTGTATTTTGTACATCAACTGGCTTGAAAGGAGTAATATTTGTAGTAATATTCCAATCCTGTGTTCACCTTGAAGAATTAGAAAATGAACCTACATTTACCATTCCTCTACCACTTTGGTACCTAATGGCTTGCAATAATTCTACTTTTAAAATGTCACAACTGCTATGATACAAGGTTCATGATGGGAGCAAGTTATTTGGTCCAATCAGGTTTGTCATTTCCCCTGCAGTCTAGAGTATGTAGCACTGTTTCATGTCTAGGTTTGGGCTGTCTCATAACAGTGTTCAAAACCAGTGCAATAAAGTTTTCAAGACTCTGAGTAAATCCAAAAAAGACAGTGATTTAAAAAGAAAACACTCACCATTTCCACAAAGGTACAGCGTGGGGAGAGGGGGTGTAAATCATTACTGTGCCACACAGGGTTTGTGCCACACAGCTGTGTTCTTCTCCACAGACATAGACGAGTTGTTTGACTATCACCTCTGTGTGCAGAAAAATGCAGACTGCAGCAACACTGTGGGAGGATACAGCTGCTCCTGTCATTGTGGATACAGGGTTTTGGGGTCACTGACCTGACTATCTGCAGATCTTGTGGTAAAGGACAAATCACCTACTCACACACTTTTCCGATGGCACAATTTGGATTGCCTATTAAACTCATGAAGGCACGTGTGTGTGTGTGTCTACCTTAGACATACTGCCAGCTGCTGTTCAGGATCAATTGGATTTCTCGCAAATTCAGTGGTCTTCTTTTTAATTAACAACTATGTGATTGCATTCTGTTCTGTCAATGGTTGTTTTGTCTTTCATCCAATATACCTGGAAACTGCAATTTGTAATTCCACAGCTCTTTTTCTTCATTGTGATTATATTTTCCTTCTTCTTGATCACTCATAGGAAAATTATCAATGATCAGTGATCAATTTCTACTTTCAGTCTGTCAGGATGGTTTAGATTATAGTGTGATGACTGCATATTCATTACTTTTGACCTGGGATAGTCATGTGATGTTGTAATAAAACACATCGGACTTGTCGTCTTAATTTCTGTGCAGTCCAGGTTTTACTCGATTCCACCTTAAAATCTGCATTCACTGTGTTTGAACCTGAATGTACAAAGGTGTTCCAGGTGGGACAGATAGGAGAATGTAAGGTGAGAGCTTTCATTCTGTGGGAGGGAGGTTGGGGTCCAGACAGCAGGGAGTAAGAGTGAAAAAGGACTTGTTCTTGTCCCCAAGCAGAGACCAAACTCCTGCTTGCATTGTCTGCATTAATGATATTTCACATTGTTCAAACATGAGTCTTAGCGCAGCACTGTGTGCCTGCAGGAAGTTTTGACAGGGCTGTGCGCCCTCTCTAGCTTTATAAATCCTCCCCCACATGATCAGTTCTGCTTGGTTGTCTCTTTCAGGGTAAATCAGGGGAGCAGTGCCAATTGGACTCTCTGGATAATCTGCTAGACAACAGCAGCTCAATGGTACTTCCATCCAAAGTGAATTCAGTATCTCCTGCCATATTTACTGTGCTGTGTAGTTCTGCACAGATAGTGGCAGCCATGTTGCAATGGAAGGATGCTTCCTCTCTGTCTTTTTCTTTGCCTTTTTCTTCACTTCTTCCACACCCACCCCTCCCTTCCTCTTCCTCTGTGCTCAGTCTGTGTGTCTGTGGAGATTGAGGGTCTCACTGGATAGAAACAGTAGCAGCAGAAGCCATGCTGATTTATTCACTGATGTGTCACTGTAAGAATATTGCTTGGGATGCACGATATTGGATTTTTGCCGATATTTTCCAACTCATTTTGGCTGACTGCCGATGCAGATACCGATATATAGTGTGCGATATAGTGCGCATACTGTGATATTTATTTTGAATGAGCAGAGACACAATAAAGTTACAGAAAACGTTTTTTGCTGTCCAGTGTCATTGTGTAAGTGTACAAACACAAAAATTAGCCTACACCCTCTGTTTTGAGTCCCAAAGCAGGAACTAGGCGATCGCGGGTTGTCTTATTTTCCGTTGCTGTCTCTGCTTCTGGAGCCGCCTTATTTAAAAATTTTCTCACGCTCCCTCCAGAAGCAGAGAAAAGCTTAGCAGCACACAGTTAGCATCCTCCCAGAGTCGGAAACTTAGCTAGGGGTCGATCGAAACCATTAGGACCTCCGTTCGAGTCCCAAAGTATCACCTCGGCAATCGCAGGCTGTCTTGTTTCATTTCAAATCGCATTCTCTACTTACCGAGCCGTGATACAATAGTCTCACACCCCTCCGGAAGCAAATAGAAGGTTAGCAGCACACAGCCAGTATCCTCCCAGGGTCAGAAACTTAGCTAGGGGGTTGGTCGAAACCATTAGGCCATCCATTCGAGTCCCAAAGAACAAGCTCGGCAATCGCGGGCTGTCTTGTTTCATTTCAAATCGCATTCTCTCCTTACGGAGCCACGTTATTTAAAAATGGTCTCACGCCCCTCCAGAAGCAGAGAAAAGTTTAGCAGCACACAACTCGGATCCTCCCAGAGTGAGAAACTTAGCTCTATATTTTACCCCTCCTCGCATCACTGGTGCTTTACAAGCATTGCAAATAGCAATTTTGTTATCTGTTTCAGATACTTTGAAATACTTCCATACAGCTGACATGTTGAAGCCTGTTGCTGATGCTCATAATAAACGTTTAGCGTCATCGTGTGCTCATAGCTAACGCGTCACCTTATCAGCCAGACACATTGGCAGAAATTTTCATATATTCCGATGCCGATAATTAACTTCTTAAGTTTTTATTGGGCGATACCGATGTCGTGCCGATATCATCATGCATCCCTAATTATTACCTTTGTGTTCTGCTTTTGGTATATTTATATTTTTATCAAAATGCTATGCTAATGTTATCATTACTGTGTAACTGTCACGTTAAAGTTTTCTTATTGCTGGCATTGTTGCTGTTATTACTTTGTTATAACAGTGTTATTACCTCACTGTGCAGACACCGGAAACGTTACTGAATGTGACTCTGCGTGCGGTGGATCTGCTGTCTCAGTGGAAGGAGGAGGTGCGAGAGAAGGAGATAGATGTTGCACTGAAGATCCCAGAGAAGCTGGCGTTAGTGCTGGTGAAGCCCACGCAAACCCAGAGCAGCAGCAACCTCTCTACCGAAAAACTAGGTTTGTACCCTCTGATAACCTGAGTCGGTGGGTGTGGTCAGCTGACCTGAGCCCACTTTTCAGTTGACCTTTTGATCCTTTGCTCCAATGGCAAACAGATCCTAACTCTTTCCCAGAGATCACTGTGCATTCAGGGCTGGATCTCAATAAGCTTTCAGTTGTGTTCACTTAGACTCTATGTTTAGCAGGTCCAGCTATGGACATCCTTTTCCAGTAATCTGCTGCTGTAGGTCATTTGTGAAAGAGCTATGTTGATTCTGGTGTGTTTTCTGTAGTAAATACAGAACTGATGTGACAGATCAGGGCAGGGTTGAGTGAGGGCTCAGCTCTTTTTATGCTGTGGAGTTCACCTCAACGCTACATCCCTTACCACTCATGCAGGAGCATCAAAGCAAAATTCATGCAATCCGCCAAGACACCTGCAAGCAGATAACTCATTACTTTACATTATGGTCATTTAGCAGACACTCTTTTCTATGAAGACTTATATAGGTTACAATTTTTACATGTTATCCATTCATACAGCTGGGTATTTACAGAGGCAATTCTGGGGTAAGTACCTTGCCCAAGCAGGGATTGGGACCATCAACCTTTCAGTTGCTATCCCTGCTCCTTACCACGATGCTGCACTGGACAAATACATTTACGGTGACAGTGGCTAAATTGCAAGCCAACAAATTTGAAAAGCCACCTCAACTTGAAAAGTGAGGTAACTGAAAATTTGACAAGGAGGTTACTAAAATGAAACATTAGACTCAACTCTACCACAAAGGTTAATTGCTTTGTTCATAGTGAAACAATATAAAAAATCAAACCAATGTAAAATGCATCAATGAGAAAGGACTTGTATTTTGCAGTATTAAAACTGCAATTAAAAGGAGTCTATACATGCATTTCATATTATGTTTCTGGCATGAAAACATTTTTAAATCAACACTTTAACATGTGAGTAAACTAACAAAAGAGATTTTGAAAGAGGTCAAGGGCAAAAACAGGAATGGCAAAAATGCGTAATGTGTCAAAGGGTACAGTGGCTTTCTCAGGAAAGAAAAGTTCAACAGCAGTCACAAATGAAAGCTGAAGGACAGGGATGGACAGACACTTAACAGGATAGTTCCCAGAAAAGAAAACACCAGCCTGAAAAATTACCACAGAGCTGAACCTACACCTCTGTTACCCAGCATCAACAAAAACTATACAGCATGGGCTCAGGAAGCTAAATCTGTGGTGGGACTGTCCCACAGCATTATCACAGTAGTGCCCCAGGGGTCCATCCATGTTTTCGTTGTCCTCCTTGGCTCAATAATATTCTCCCATGGATTCTCCTACTGCTGCTATGCTGATGATGCACAACTCGATCTAGGCCTGCATGATATAGCCATCGCAATATATCGCACAGCTATTTTTAGCGCAAAAACAGCTATCCCCGGTATGTGGCGTTAGGTTTTTTCCCCGTATGTTTTTCAATGGCGGCGGGTGAGCTGGAAACAGGGGAAGCGGAAACACTACCTTTAAATCTATCATTACTTTCAACCTGTTCTCCTTTATCCTCCTTGATTAACAATAAAATAAATAATTCACAGAATAATTGACTCCTAAATAGAGCAAATGGTTATGCATAGAGCAAATGGTTTTTGTGAAAGCTACAACGTGAGATTGTTTAAATAACAAGGATGGCCTTTATCGATTTAAATTACGTTAAATGCTCAAATTAAGGATGGCAATTTGAATAATTAAGTGGCAAGTATTCCCAAAGCTTTCTCTTAGATGTTTCACATTGTAGCTTTCTTGTGTTACAAAATTCAAATTACAAAACACAGCTAAATTTTGTTAAATCAATTTAAATTACTGACAATAAACTTTTAGGTTAGGTTGATTGCAATGAACAATAACGTTTAAAACACAGACCTCACAAAAGCTGTGATGTGTCATGAGCATTTAACGTAATTTAAATCGATAAATGCCATCCTTTTCAAGGAGGATAAAGTGGAACAGGTTGAAAGTAATGATGAATTTAAAGGTAATGTTTCCGCTTCCACTGTTTCCAGCTCACCCACCGCCACTGAAAAACATACGGGAAAAAAAAACCTAACGCCACATACCGGGGATAGCTGTTAAAAATAGCTGTGCAATATATTGCAATGGCTATATCATGCAGCCCTAACTCGATCTCTCCTTCCCACCCACTGATGTTCATATCACCACAAGCATGGATGCACACCTCAGTGACATTTGGAGATGAATGAACACTCAGCAGCTCAAACTCCATCTTGCCAAAACTGACATACTCTATATACCTGCTATAGTCTCCCTGTTCAAGGATCATACCATAACCCTTGATAACACAGTGATGCCCCATCCCAGACCAAGAATTTGGGTGTCTCCATGGATAACACTCCCTGTTCATTTACAATCAACAAATTCATAATCACGTTTTTATTGCCTTTCTGTCAGAGGTGCAAACATTCGCCATTGGGCCCAAAGCCAACCTGACAGAAACACCTCAGCTAAAATCCAGAGACAACCTTCTGAAAATTGATCTACTCGCCATTGCTAAGAACAACAATGGTGAGTCCACAATCCACACCTCAGCCAAGCATACAGTGCACTGTTCATTACTCGATCTTTTTGGATCTTTTTATTCCATTTTTATCTGATATTTTAACATCGCACTTTGCAGTGTATGTAATTAATGTGATATTTCAGTATTTGAAGGAACCCTTTAACACATTCATGTGATGTTGTCAAAAATCATTTTGTTAGCTGGTAAACACACATGACCACATATGGCTCAATAAGACAACATTGTAACTTCAACTGGTGATGTATGTAGGTTATGCCTCTTAGAAGTTCTGAAGGGAAGCCTACATTTGAATGAAGCGTCTGTGTTCTGTGTAAGTTTCTGATTTCTGTTGGTTCTGTTGGTCTGTTCTGCAGGATCTGGAGCAGTGGTCTTCATAGCCTACACCAACATGGAGGATGTGCTGAAGGCTGAATTCTTCCACACGGAGAGAAAGACCAACAAGACCATGATGTCCAATGTGGTCTCTGCCTCCCTCCCCAATACCAAAAACACAACGCTGCCTGAACCAGTCAACTTTACTTTGAGACACCTCACAGTGAGTCCTTGCTCCATACACACCATGCACTGACCCAGAATAACACACCAGCTTTAACCCTTCCTCATACTCACCTAACATTAATACCCAGGAAACACAAAATTTGGTCCTTACCCTTTTCATTCCCTTTACTGAGCCCTTAAAACAAACTTTATACCTTCACCTAGTTATATCTCTCAGTAACCCACAATAACAGCTACCCACTAATAACACACTACCTTTGCACCTTTTCCATACACACCTCTCATTCTTTTAAATGACCTCTAATAACACTTAGTCCAATAACTTCAGTCCTTACTCATTCACACCTGAACCTGTAGGACTGTGGGACCAGGGTTGAGTGCCTCTGCTGTAGCTTTTGATGTTGTATCAGTCCCTGTAGTCTCTAGTTTCCATCAGTGGGGACCCATTAATTTGTCAAGTCAAGAGTCAAGAGAGATTTTATTGTCAGCCCATCCATATACAAGTATACAGTAGGGTTGAAATAATGTTTCCCTGAGACCCATGGTGTTACATCCAGTCAGTGAATATATACACAAGACAATAAATAGACAAAACATCAAGACATTAAATAGAAAAAGTGGCAGGCAAAAGTGAGAAAGTAAATTGTAAACAGTTACACCTTCCATAAAGTGACTATGTGAATTTAGACGGAATTTCAGAAGTACTGTCTTTAAATATATGTTGTTGGAGTCCAGTGAAGAAGCCGTAGGCGTGAGCCGTTTGTAGCTTGCTGATTCTCCCATAGAGTTCACCCAGGGCCCCGCTAGCATTAGCATTGGTGCTAGCGCTAGGGGGATGTAAACAGCAAGGATGATCACTGTTGTGAACTCGCTTGGGAGGCAGAAAGGTCTACATCTGGCTGCCAAGACCTCTACGAGTGCTGAGCAGTGAGCAGAGACGATCGCTGCTTTCATGCACCATTCCTTGCTGATGTAAACACACAGGCCTCCACCGCGGGTCTTACTGGACAGAGCAGCAATCCTGTCCGACCAGAAAGCGGTTAGCCCGTCCAACTGAATGGCAGAGTTGGGGATACGCTCGTGCAGCCACGTGTCAGTGAAGATAAGAGTACAGCAGTGTCTCATCTCTTTTCAGGAGGTCAAAAGCAGTCTTATGTAGTCCAGTTTATTGTCTATGGAGCGGATGTTGGAGAGGACAACAGACGGGAGTGCTGGTTAACTAGGGTTAGCTTTTAGCTTTAGCCTAGCATTAATACCAGCTCGCTTCCACTTCCTCACGCACCACTTACAGCATCCTTCCAGATGGTTGCCATTGTCCGGCGATGCCGTGGTCTTGTGGTCTGGTGTCCAGAGCACACCAAAGTGGCGCAGTTGGTCCAACGTGCCTCCATCTGGTTGAATTCGGCATGGTTGAATTCGGCATGTTTGCCGATGTTGACTAAGGTCTGGTGGTAGTACACATAGTGAGGTAGTTAAAGACAGCTTGCAGAAATCAGTAAATGCGTGTGTGCTGTGCCTCCCTCCCTTTCTCGGCAGGTGGACCCTGAGGGTAAGCTCACCTGTGTGTACTGGAATCAGAGCAGGTGGATCGTGGATGGCTGTGAGCTCACAGAGACCAACTCCACTCACACCGTGTGCACCTGCATCCACCTGTCCACCTTCGCCCTCATCATGCAGACAGGCGGACCACCTGAGGTGAGGAGGGGAGGGAGACGAACAAACCAATCAGAGAAAAGACAGATGTATTAGGTGGGCCTCAGCCAAGAGTATAATAATAGAATTACTTCAGTAACAGACTCACTAACTCATGTGCTTCCCCAGCTCAATCCAACACAGGCGGTTGAGTCCTTATTAGGTGAAGATCATCACTCAAAAATAAAATCTTTTGTAATAAAGAAAAAAAATTGACACATAGTGCTAAAGGGAATATATTTTATGTAGATGTCTTAGCACTCAGGTGTTGACTGGCCTCTAAGATGACACTAGTCTATGCTGATTTGAGACAGAAAGATATCAAAATGAAACATCTTACAGGTACATATATTTAGAAATAATTTTGCTTTTGAGAGGACCATTGTTAATGCAAATGTTAATAAATATAAAAAATTGAAATTTTACTCTCAGGTTCCCTTGTGGCAGCCAAAGATGAATTTATCTTTATCCTCTGGATCAAATCTTTTTTGTTGGCTAATAGAACTGTACTCACCTGACAGGAAGAAACTCAGCTGCAACACATTCAAAGTATGAGCAGTTACTAACAGCTGAAGCAGAGGAAAGCTTAAGAGATAAATTCCATAAATCTCTACATGTGATCTTTTAAAGGAATGCTGTTGTTGAGGTTATAGGTAAACAAAATGCTCTGTAATAGAAATGTAGCAGATTATGTCCCATATGAAAGAGTGGCTGGCAGGGTGAGTGGTGGCTTGACTTGAAATGATAAAACTAATCCAAAAATGATGTTATGTTACTGCATTGGCCTGTATCAAGACTTGCAGTTTTATTCAAGGTGCAGTAATACTTGGAAAAGTATGGTAGTTTTGAGCATGGAGTTTAGACTTCCATGAAGGGTGGTGCCATGCTGATAGGAAAAAAAGTCTTACTTTTGTTTTATTCTGATATATAACATTAGGTAGTAAGAATTGTGACCTCAACCCCTACTGATTACATGCCAGTGAAACTTTAAATGGAGAGAATTGAAAAATAAGTGTTTATTCCTTGCATCAACAGGTGCTGACGCTTGAACTTCTGTTTTTAACCCCTAGAACCTGACAGCTACAAATTGTGGACATATGACCTTCCCTCATTCACCACTGAATAACTTGCATAGCAACTTCCCGTTTGTTTTGTCATTATATGTCAATATATCATCGGTAAATGAAGAATCGGCTCTCTAACAGAGAAGTCTGCCTATGTTTTTATCAGGAGTTCTCTGATTTACATCAAAGAGCACCATAGTTCATTTCTGTTCAATATCTCTATCATTTCAGCATGTAGAAAGATTTTTAATGTACCAGAAACATGGGTCTTACATGGTGGTCAATCAGATGTCAGTAAAAGAACAGGATTTTATACAATGAAAACAGGATCTCCACCTGTTGGTCTTTGCAGTATATTCAGAAGTGCATCTCTGAGCTCAACTAACCATGTAAATGGACAAATTTGATGATTACTGAAAGTTTTCTTTTTATCTGTAATAGACCTGAAATGTGAATTGAATTATCATGACATCTATGTGATTGCAATTGCTTAAAATCTATAGATTTATGTATTGTTGATTTGTATTTATTTTTTATCATCATGTAACTTTACTCATTAAATTAAAAACAACACTTTTGTCTAATTTTCAAATAGCTGCCAATAGCTTTGCCTGGCACTCAACTGATACTTTTTCATAATGCAAAACAATGGAATGTCCCTCTGATAGAGATAACTGAGCGGGATTTGCTTTTGCATTTCAAGTAAACTTTTTTAAGTAAAGTAAAAATGATTTCATGTCATATAAAAGAGCATATAAAATGTCTTGGTGGCATTTGCCATTATAGAATTTAAACAAAAAATGTGATATTAAGGCAACAATATAATGAAAAGGTATAATGATAAATGATAATGATAAAGTGACCAGAGCAGTACAGTACAGTGAGAGTGCCTGTGTGCTATGTAGCCGAGTTCCCAGTGTATTTATAAGTCCAGTAATTGAGCGATTAACAGTTCAGTAGGCTCATTGCCTGTGGGTAAAAACTGTTCTTGAACCTGTTTGTCCTGATACAAATGCTGTGGTACCGGCGACCGGACCGCAGGGGGGAGAACAGTTGGTGCCCAGGGTGATTGTGGTCCGATATGATGGAGCCGGCCTTGTTCCGACACCTGGTCCGAAAGATGGCAATGCACACCCAATGATCTTTTCCACCATCCTCACGACCCTCTGGATGGCTTTCCTGTCCTGTACAGTGGTGTTGCCATACCAGACAGTGACCCCACCTGTCAGATCGATGTCTATGGTGCCAAGGTAAAAGTTCACAAGCCATCGTGTGCTTATGCCACATTTCCTAAGGCACCGTAGGGGGTAGAGGTGTTGGTGTGCTTTCTTGAGCATGACCTCCGTGTTGTGGGTCCACGCTAGGTCGTCGGAGATCTGTAGTCCCAGGAAACGGAAGCAACTGAAGATTTCCACTGGTGTCCCGTCTAGGCTGATGGGGGACTGGGTCCCTCAGTGGTTCCTGAAGTCCATGATGAGCTCCTTAGTCTTGCTGACGTTCAGTGCAAGGCTGTTGTCCTTGCACCACCGCGTCAACTGGGCTGCCTCATCTCTGTACTCCGTCTCGTCGTCGTTGTTGCTTATCAGGCCAATAACTGTGGTGTCGTCTGCAAACTTGATGATCCGGTTGATTCTTTGTGTGGCTGTACAGTCATGTGTGAACAAAGAGTACAGCCGTGGGCTGAGGCAGCAGCCTTGCAGCACTCCGGTGCTGAGGACCAGAGTGGATGAGGTGTTGTGACCAATCTTTACCACTTGAGGCCTGCCCGTCAGGAAGACCATAATCCAATTGCAGATGGGGGTGCCCAGGCCTAGGTCCCTCAGTTTCAGGACCAGCTTGGAGGGAATGATTGTATTGAACACAGAGCTGTAGTCAATAAACAACAGTCTGACGTAGGTGTCCCTCCTGTCTATGTGTTCCAGGGCAGTGTGTAGTGTCAGGGAGATGGCATCATCCACAGACCTGTTTGGCTTATATGCAAATTGTAGTGGGTCCAAGGAGTCGGGGATAGTACTGTTTATTAGTGCCATGACCAACTTCTCCAGGCACTTCATGGCCATGGGTGTCAAAGCCACTGGACGATAGTCATTGAGGCCTGTTACCTTGGTCTTCTTGGGTAATGGCACAATGGTTGTCTCTTCGAAGCACACTGAGATGACAGACTGCTGCAGTGATGCGCTGAAGATGTCTGTGAACACAGGAGCCAGCTGGTCCGTGCAGGTCTCGAAGACGTGGGGGGGAATTCCATCTGGGCCGGCTGCCTTCCCTGCTTTCACCCTCCTGAAGGTTCTACGGACCTCAGACTCAGACAGTTTCAGTACGTAGTCCTCTGGATGGATGGCCATTTTGGTGGTTGGCTCAGAGTTCTCCCTCTCAAAGCAAGTATAAAACAAGTTCAGAGATTTGTTCAGTGTTCAGTGATTCCAGTTTGTTTTTGTAATCCGTTTTTGCAGTTTTGATGGCCTTCCTGAGGTCGTACTTGCTTTTTTTATAGAGATTAGAGTCCCCTGATTTGAAAGCGGTCCTCCGTTACCTTAGTTTATTACGGATGTCTGGGTTCATCCATGGTTTGCAGTTCGGAAATGAACAAACAGTCTTGGTGGGAATGCATTCCTCCACCAGCCTGTTCACGTATCCAGTGACGTGATCTGCATACACATCGAGGTCTGTGGTCTTGAATACACTCCAGTCCGGGATTTCCAGCCCACCCTGCAGCTGTAGTATGGAGTCATCTGTCCAGCGTCGCTCGGTTCTCATTGTTGTGGGCGTGGTTTTCACTTTCTATTTGTAAACAGGAAAGAGGATCACGGAGTTCTGGTCTGAACTGCCAAAAGCCGGTCATGCGATAGCACGGTAGGCATGCTGTATCATGTTGTAGCAGTGGACAAGAGTCTATTAAAGATCCTGAGAATTCAGCCTAAAACTGGACAGAGGCCAAAACCTCAAGAAACACCAAAAAGTTGTGCCATGGGACTGTTCACCAACAGTCCACCCACTACTAGAATGGGTTAAACCGTCTGATAATCTGCGAGGCAGAGTCTCTTTTATTTACAATGCTTTGTTACATAAGTCTTCTGGTGGGTTATCCATAGAGAAATTATGGGACCGGGAACTTTCCATGTTTAATCAAGAACTAGACTGGGACATAATTTGGCTCAATTTATCTCAAAGTTCTAAGAATCTAGCTCACCAACTGATTCACTACAAAACTATCCACAGAGCATATGCAACTCCTTTCCAAAGTTCCAGATGAACCTGGCCCAAACTATAACTGCAACATTTGCAATGCCCTGGTGCACGTTTATTCATATGTTTTGGGAATGCCCCACAATTGCAGATTTATGGTCTATTGTAGTGGATGAGCTTTCAAAACTACTTGATGTCAACATTCCAAAAACACCACACTTTTGTCTTTTAATTGACAATACTGATCTTGAATATACTGTAATTCAGCAGAGAATGTTGATGGCAGGTTTTACAGCTGCCAAGAAAGTAGTTTTGCAATTATGGATTAATCCCCAGGTTCCACCCCGTAAACTTTGGATAAGCTATTTGGACAATATTGTTAATATGGAATATCATACAGCCAGGCTAAACAAGGCCATGACTTCCACTTTACAAAAATGGGAAACATATCTGAGGATCCAAGATCTATGTTAATTCCCCACAGTGAGTCTACATGTTTGATGTACTTTTGTTATTTATTTATTTATTGTTTTAAGCTGAGTGCTCTTTTTTTTTTTCTCTCTCTTTCTTATATCTTATCTCTTGTTATCTCTTTTTTTAGTATATTTCAGCACACACACTTGGAAACAGTGTATTCTGGACTTTACAGGACATTACACATACATGCCTTCTTTACATTCTTACCCCCTTAGATCTATGCATACCAGATACTACAATATGGTAATGCTGTAATGTATCATTTGTAACCGTCTTGCCCCCCCCTCCTGAAAATCATTAAAAAGTTGATCACAAGAAACACCAAAAAGTCAGAGTTCATGGCGTTTTGAAGTGTCACAATGATTTCTGTGATTGTTGGATGTTTTCAGGATGACATCATCTTGAAGTGGATCAGCATGATTGCATTGTCAGTGGGGCTGCTGTTTCTGGCCCTGGCCATCCTGACCTTCATCCTGTGTCGCTGGAACCCTAAAGTCAGCAACAAAGCACGCCTGAACCTCTCCATCTGCCTCTTCCTGGCCCACCTGCTCCTCCTGTTGGTGCAGAGTTTCCTCTCTCACATCCACCCGCCCAAGGTTCTCCACCCACAGCTCCCAACCTTTACCTCATATCAGAGGCTTCATCACTCTGTATAATCTCAGTGTCAGCTGTCTCCTCAGTTTCATCTGTAGTCTCAACAACATGACAAGGTGACCTGGCTATAGGTCTATGGGAGCTTGACAGTGACCAGTCAGAATGCAAAGATGCTGAAATTTACAGTCTACAGATGTCAGCAGACTGATAATGTCAGCTAGATATGACTAGCAAACTAGCTGACTATAGAAAGAAAGGAAATACCTTGCTACCTAAATACCTGGTTAAATTTAATTGATAATACAGTACACAAGCAATACTTTCTTGTAGATAATTTCTGAGTGATGATGGATAGTAATTTCAGCATGCAAAATGTGTTGTACAAAAATCAGTTGGCACCAATCAGCTGTCTGTCTCACCAGAAATCAACCAGAAACCAGTCTCCTGAATTCAATCAACATTTGTCCATCACTTAGACAATGTGCCTCACGGTTAATTGCAAGTGTCACTTATCTTCAATCACAAATAATTTGGGAAGTTCAGTGATCACTAAAGCATTACAGAAGGTAGTGAGCATAATAGAAGGTTTGCATTTTTTTCCACTTTGTGATGATGGTGGTAATGATGATGTGTCCCTCCTCAGCTGGTGTGTGCAGTGATCTCAGGCGTGCTGCACTTCCTCTTCCTGTCCAGCTTTGTGTGGATGTACCTGGAGGCTCTGCAGCTCTTCCTGTTGGTGCGCAACCTGCAAGAAGTCAGGGTTATACAGCAGGAGGGAATCCACTGGGGCTTCCTGCTGCTGATTGGCTACGGCATCCCTTGCCTGGTGGTGGGTGTGTCTGCAGGAGTGGTTCCCAAAGGATACGGCAATGACCAGTAAGCACAGAGAGGGGCGGAGCCAAGTGGTTGGGGCGGGGCATTTACAGGGTGACCTACTTGTCACAACTCAGGCAAGGACTCAGACGCAGACCACGAAAGCTTCAGATTCCAAGCGGTTTATTTAAAGGGACGCAGGGCAGAATCGCAACGACAGAACAGGCAGGGTTGAGACCAGGCGGGCAATCCGAATGCAATCAGGAATCGAAGACGGGAAACAGGCAGGGTCAAACCAGGTAGTCAGGTAGATCAGGCGAACAGGGCAGGACAGCAGACAGGATCAAGCCTGGAATCAGGATTTTTCAGGCAGAAAACACGGCATGTTTGGATAGACAGAGAGGAGAAATTAACTGGTTCGCAAGCCATTGATTAAAGTACTCCTGGGTAGTGGAAAGCTACCAGCTTTGTGGGCAGCTATGAGATTTATGTAGATGTTGTTCTGGATCAGCCTGGAACTGTTCTTCCCTGCTGTCATGGTGCTGGACTTGACTCCATACTGGACTGGATTTGATAGATTTGTGTGATTGTGTTTCCTTTGTCTTCCTCCTGTAATTCTATGTCTGGTTTAACGTAGATGCTGGCTGAAGACTGATGAGGGCTTCAGGTGGAGTTTTTTGGGGCCAGTGTGTTTTATCCTTGCAGTAAGTACTAAAATTACATTATATTACATCACATGCATTTAGCAGATGCTCTTATCCAGAGTGACTTCCATCACAAGAGAACATAAGTGTATCCGTTCAATTTAAACGAGCAACAGTATCAGACCAGACTAACAACACTCCCAGATCAGTGAGTGTGTGCTTAACACCCTACCACAAGTTAACTTGTGCAATCTAACAGAAGCCAAGTGTACTATGATACTACAGTCCCTCGAACACAGAATCAATAACATAATTATACTACACATAAAATGCTAGAGGTACCAGGTGTGAGGGGGCAGGGATTGAAGTGGGACCAAGATGCAGTCTGAAGAGTAGGGTCGTCAGTCTCCATTAGAAGATGGCCAGCGATTTCACTGTTCTAACCTCCGTGGGAGTTCATTCCAACACTGAGGGACCAGTACAGCTAGGGATCGTCTCTGAGAAGAGCAATCCTGTCAGGTTGGGACAGTCAGTTGCCATGTAGATGCAGAGCGCAGTGATCTTGAGAAAACATAGGGTTTGAAGAGTGATTGTAGATATGAGGGGGCTGTCCCAGTCACTGTATGCCAGCACCAATGACTTTGAACTTAATGTGAGTGATGACACCAAGGCTTTGAACTTAATGTGAGGAGAGGAGTAACTTGGCTATGTTTAGGGAGATTGTAGACAAAACATGCAGCTGCATTCTGGATTACTTGTAGAGGATTGATTGCACAGGCAGGAAGGCAAGCAAGGAGGGAGTTACAGTGTTCCAGGCATGAGAGGACCAGGGCCTGAACTAGGACTTGACTAATCTGTTTGATTTCTGTTTCCAGTTACAGTCTGACTCTGTTTAAACTTTTGATGAAAATATACCATTTTCTGACCTGTACAGGTGAATGTCATCCTCTTTATTACCATCATTGGATATCTGCGGTTTGCCTTGGCTGGCCGGAACAAGGAAATCTCTCAACTGAAAGACACCAGGTAGGAGAGAACAGGTGCAGGAATGAGAGGACAGGTGTGGCTAAGATATTTTAATTTTTAGCTTGGTGCCAACAGATAGAGAAAAAAACAGTTGCAAGTAAAAATGAAGGAACTGAAAAATAAATGCAGGTGTAAGAGAATAGACACAGGTATAAGACACCTGTTGCAGACCCATCTCTCTCTCTCTCTCTCTCTCTCTCTTTTTCTCTCTCTTTGTGTCTCTGTGAAGGATGATGGTGGTAAAAAAACTATTCCAGTTCATCATTCTTGGTTGCCCCTGGATATTTGGCTTCTTTGCGAATAAACACAAGGTGCTGGAGTATCTCTTCCTGCTTCTAACCTCCCAGCAGGGCACATTCATCTTCCTGGTGCACTGTGTCTTCAGAAAAGAGGTGAACACCCACCCATTCTACCCACCTGTGCCCCTTTTCCCCACTCACTGTCCTGGTACCAGTCTGCCTTACCTGCTTACCTACCTTATCTTTTATTGCTTCTTCTCACCTCTATGCCTGATGTTACTTCCCTGTCCCTGTCTCTACCTCTGTTGCATTCATTATTTTACCACTCTTACCTCTAACCAATAACCCACCTCACTTACATATCTGCATCATCCCCATTCTGTCTCACCTGTATCTCTGAAATGTCTTTTCCATCTTTCCTCTCTCACCTGAATCTCTACTCTATCTCACTGATCTCATACCTCCACTGACTCACCTGTACCAATATACAATCTCACCTATCTTCCATCTCCAGTGTCTCACCCGTCCCTGTGCTATATCTCACCTGTGTGTGTTGCAGGTTCAGGAACAGTACAGGCAGTGGTGGAAGAACATCTGCGGTTCCAAGGATGCCTCTGAGTCCTCCCACTCATTTACAACATTCACACCGTCCCAGACCGCCACAGTGAGTGAAAGCTGACAGAAACCAAGTGCCATTAACTGCTCTGCAGTGGAAAAGGGCCTGTATCCATGCTGTATCTTATAATGTACCAGTCATGCACTGAGAGGGGAATCAGATTTTCCTGCACATTAGATACAGCAGTCTTGGATGGGAGGCTTCCTCTGTGTTGCTGTAATGTTTCAGATTCTGTGGTATGATGAGTCCTCTGCACTTTCCTCTGTGTGGAGCAGTTTCTCCTTCCTGCCATCTATCCTTGCTGCTTGATTAAAGCATTTTCAGGTAGGTAGAGCTGATGGAGTTCAGGACAGGGTGCCGAGCATTGAGAAACACTGGTGTACACTCTTTCCTTTTGAGTTTCTTTTTGAGTTCTCTGCGACGGACTTAGTTTTGTACAACTCATTCAGAGGAGTCATGGAGACATAACTGCTGTTTTTGGCACATGCCACTACTGTTGAATGTTTGTGTTTCAGTAGATGTTGTCCCTCGCTGTTTGTGAAACTGGGATAAGGAATCAGAAAAAAAGATAGCAGCATTGCCCAGGCTCGTGAGGTGCTCAGAAGAGCCACTGCCATCACTCTTCGCAGCAGCTGACACGTCAGGCCAGCGTGTGTGTTTGGCCGGGGCGTGACTTCAGCACACGCACCACTAATTTTGCCTTCAACTGTGCGAGAATCAAAGGGGAAACAAAAATGCTGAAAGTGTAGAGTGTGTACTAGGCTCAACAGAGTTGACTGTACTTTTAGTGGTTGTGTGGCATTCTTTTTTAAATCGAAAAAAAAACCTATGAAAAAAATGCCAGACTGGGCCGAAGTCTAAGAAAAACATATATCAAATTTTCAGCGCTGGAATTTAAATTTGGCAAGCTGTGTTCACAGGAATGTACTAAAAGCCTTTTGTTATGTTGGCAATAACTTGTTAAAACCACAGCTAGATGTTACGCTATGCCATGTTATGCTATCCAACAAGCACTATCAGGGGACAACAGCCTTGTAGGATAACCTCCTTCCTAATGTATTCGTTTCTTTCTTTTGTCTTGCAGAAGTAAGAGTCCCCACCGTCGGGACCTGGAGCTTCAAGAAGCAGATGTGAAATTTTGACGAGCTGACCTCTCATGTTTTCTGTGCCTTTTTCTTGCTGTTTGTCAGAATGTAGAAAACAACTCAATGCTGGAAGCCTCTGTGTTGCACATATGTATGTTCCCAGAGCGTGCAGTTAAGATGCACATCCAAAGTTCATCTCTTTGGTTTTGTCTAATATTAAATTATGACGTGTACTATTAATTAATGATGTAAACTTTTAAGGGTGCATGCAATTTAATTGCATTTTCATCCAACAAATGACTATGATCATTTGCATCTTACTTGTAAAATGAATATTTTGTCTGTAGCATAGCTATTCTTTCCTGATTAAGGGAGACAAAGTTTTCAGCAAGGGCATTGATAGATTGATAGATCATTCACTGTGACGGACAAGGATAATCACTTCAGAGTCCTTGAAGTCTCCATGATCTCATCCTCACAAGCTATACCAAAGCATGGTTTAGCTCTGACCTGGGGAATGGAGCAAACCCAAGGGACTGAACCTCTGTTAATGAGACAGTTTTAGCTATTTTAGTTATAGAGCAATGACAGACAAGTCTGTCCTTTATCAAATAGAAGAGCCGATGGCTGTACAAAGGCATTTCACCAATCAGAGAAAAGGGAAAACACAGGAGCAGCCCTGTGTATTCCTGCCCCTCCCCTTCCAGCACCACAGGGTGTCTTACTGTGTTGATATTGGATGAAATGGTGTAACTGTTTATCTAGTTGCCATGTTCCAGGGGTGCTTGACAGTAAGAATGTCCAGTTATGTATGATCAGGATGGTGTGGGTGAAGAGTGACTATGATGGGGTGCTGTGAAACCCTTGTGAAACCTTAATGACAGCAAAGTAGCATATTTTTTAAAAATAAAACCATAAGCATCATTTTTACTTCATGAATGATTAATCTTTTTTCTCTTTTCAATATATTTTGTTTTTCTTGTGTCTAGTTGCTGTACTATAAGCAGTTTAAATCGCTCTGATTTGTATCATGGCATGAAAATAAACCATTTGGGATCACAGATGACACTCTACACCACTAAGCTCAGAGTGTTACTGTGGCTGAGAGTAATAACGCTCATTATAGTATTCTGTGGTTTGTGAAGAGACATGGCCCCGCCCTCTTCCTCTTCCTCCTCCCCCTCTCCCAGCTCCCTCCCTCCTCTCTGTCTCTGCTCTCCCTCACTCACATACGCACTGCGTCACAGAGCGCTCACATTTTTATAACGCACTGCAACAATAACATAATAGAGCAAGCCTGTTCCTGTCACCCTGCAGCACTCTCCTACTGAAGAAGAGTGAGAGGTTCCTGTGTGACTGACACGCAGGAACTGTTCAACAGTCAGTCATGAAAATCATCCTGATTTCCTCCTTTCCCTGAGTACTCAACACTTTTATCTCTCTACATCCCAATTTGGAAATTCTCATTATTGTGTATGTGCATGCACAACTGAAAAAATGTGTGAGAATTGATCAGCACACACACACACACACACGAACACACATGCACATATTTATTTTTTATGCAGATATACACAAGGGAGGAAAAGATGGAAATAATTCATTAACATCAACATGCATGAGTGTAGCGGCTGTTGCAGTGAGACAAACCTCATGCACAACTGGCGATTCCTAAACAGTGTAACATGGTGTAAGGACCAGGTCTTGCAACCGAGAGGTTGCTGGTTCCATTCCCTGCTGGGGCACTGCTGCTGTACTCTTGCTCAAGGTACTTAACACAGAAATGCCTCTGTTAAGTGTCCAGGGGTACAAACGGATAACGTAAAAAATTATCAATGTGGGCATATGACATGTAAGTTGATCTAGATAAGAGTGTCTGCTAAATGATAATAATATAATGTAAAACAGAAGTGTGTAAAGGTGAATTTTTCATTACACTGTATACACCAGTGAAACTAGTGATAATTCTGCAGGCTGCAGTACAACAGACTCCCTGGGTGCCTTCAAGAGAAAGCTGAAAACCCATCTTTTCAAGCTGTATCTTTACTCTACCTTCCTCGCTGTCTATCCTATCTATCCATTTTTTCTGTTAAAAAATCACTCTACACTAGGTTAGCATTTAACTCATCATCTTACTGACTTCTTGTAGTACTTCTCGATACCTACTCTTAGCATAGTGATGCACTTATTTGGAAGTCGCTCTGGGTAACAGTGTCAGCTAAATGATGTAATATCCCTATGTTCTGTAAAAAATGTAATGTAATGTTATGTTGTAGCATAGTGATGCACTTATTTGGAAGTCTCGCTGGGTAACAGTGTCAGCTAAATGATGTAATATAATCCCTATGTTCTGTAAAAAATGTAATGTTATGTTGTAGTGGAGTGTGTGTAAGATGCATGAAGGTTTCAGAAGCACAGAATAATCTCATCAGAGTGACAAAGAAGGGATGCTGGGGAATGTGTTGGGGAATGTAACTTTCGAACTGTGCAATGAAGCAGCCAGATGAGTATAAATTTACCAGTCACAAATACATACAGTGAGCAATGACAGAGCAGAGGTTGCTGAGGCAAGGATTGCAGTGCCTTATTGGAAACTTCATGCTTCCTCTGACACTGTTTCCCACTGTGCTTTCTGTACTAATAGAGTCATCTCTCTGTATCTTGAGAACATTTCTGTATGTTAAAAACATTTCTCTATATGTATGTCAAAATACTTCTGAATGTTGAGGGGTTTTGCTGAGAAAAAACCACAGGGGATAAAAAGAGGAAGAGACTGAGAAGACAGCAGTGTGTTTACCAGATTTTGAGAGAAAGTAGAATTAGAAACTTTTTTTCCGTCAAAGTCATGCTTCCTGATAAGTGACACAGCAGTGTGTTTCCTCTGTATCTGTGGTATCAGCTAAAACTAACAGGAGTTAATATAACCAGAACTCACAAAAAGAAGACTATTCTGTCATTTAGTCACTTTAAGGAACAGAGAGATGTTTTCCCCTCTGTGTGGGGAGATCCCTCTAACAGAGGGAGGGATGTTGTCGGGAGAGGGGCGGCTGTAGATGACTGAGGAGAAAGAGAAATTAACCAGTAGCTGGGTCTCACCTGCAGCTCATGAAATGATGGTCAGTCTGCTGTAATGAAGCAGATCTGATCAAATCTGCTGCAGTTTAAAGCACTACAGGCCCAGGAGCTGAACTCTGAAAGGAGTCCTCTCAGTCAACTTGTTTTTGAGCTCACTAACCAAGTCACAACTATTAGTCTATACCGAGCTCAGACCAGATCTGCCTCTGAACAACAGAATCAACCAAACTATCACAGAACCCAAAAACATCTATCTGGAACATTATACCAAAAATCACCAAGCAAACTAAGCACTGGACCCATACACAAAACTACACATTGACATAGTATCTCTTCACTGTCAGAGATACAGAGCACAGACAGATCAGATGATCAGGAAACAGGGATGCATTTCTTTCACCTACATGGTAATAAATTCCGAATAATTAAAAAAAGTTCTGAATCCTTAGAGTTGTCCTTCCCCACATTTTAAAAAAGGAGATGAAGAAGAGAAATGAAAGATTCTTCTGGGTGAAGGAAACGCAACACCAACAGCAGCAGGACAAGAGTCCGAGTGCCACGACCTGACGGACAGGGGTCAGGAAGTATCCCTCAGTAACCCGTTAATGAATGATATTGATTTATTTTTGCAATGCTGCCTGTATGTGTGGTCATGCCAATAAAGCTCATCTGAGAGAGAGAGAGAGCACAACAAACGCAGGATAAAGAGATTTCCTGTTATTATTTGGTGCATTTTTCTTCATGGGACTGAATATGGGATCAGACATTATTCCATGAAAAAATGACACAATATCAGAACTGAAATTGACCTCAAAAGCCTTTAAACATAGTGCTTGTCCCCAGAAATACTATCAATAATGGTCTCAGGCTGGACTAACGTCTTTTGCCTTTCCTACTCCCAATAGACAAACAGAACAGTCAGATTCTGGCTTCACCTAATCCAGGATGCCCTGACCAATCAAACACACAAGTGCAACATAGAGAAATCTAATGTGGAAGTGAAGACACAGGCCCATCTCCTCCTTTCTTTCTCCTTTCAGCCCCTCTTCCCTAAATTCTCTGCATTCTGCATGAAGTTTTTACATCTAACCAGATTCAGAGAAAATAAAAACAACTTTGAAGGAAGAGGATAACACCACAGACTCAGCAGCCCAATGTTTATCTGGCTAACCAAGATTTTACAGTTTCATTTAACTGAAATGCTGTACAAGTATGGTCTTTGTTCACATTTACTAGTTCTGAGACGCAGGCTTGTTTTTGATCTTCTTTCCTAAGTGTGGGTGGCAAGATTGTTTCAGTTTGTTATCTATAACCAAGTGTTATGTACAAGCATCTTAGCAGAGCCGTTGTACAGACATTTGCTGTCTTTTTGCTCACAAAAGGGAAACAGGCCACTTCCTTCAATTCCTTCAAAATGAGGTACAAAAAGAAGAAGTTAAATTTTGGGTGTAACCATGCCACACTCCTACCAGCACACTGCACTTCATTCCAATCACTTTCACCCAGAGAGGAGCAACAAGTCCGACAACAGCCCCAAAAGAAGCCTACAGACATTATAGCATGTCATAAGCAAACTTTTCTGCTTGTGATTTATCATGCAGACAATAACTAGTAACAATCATAATAATGATGGCTATAACTCTTAAGGGCCCAATTCTACCAGAGAAAAAGCACGGTGTGTACCATAACTGCACATGGTTCTCCGCTGCAGCTCCAGCAGAGGGTCACTAACACCATGAAGCAGGTGCTGTGGGAGGCCAGGACCGTGAGGATCTTCCAAAGAACAGCCATGGACCTGGCTGTGATCAGCAGGAGGCTGCAGAAGCTCTTGAGGGAGGCGTTCTGCTGCACCTCCAGAAGGACTAAGACATGGTGACGGAAGAGTAGGGGGTTTAGCTGCTGGAAAGAGAAGATCGCTCAGAGAAGGACCCGATGCTCCCACCAGGCCTCGTCCACCAGTTCACCAGTTCCTCTGTTCAGCGCTGCCCCTCCCCTTCTGTATTGTACCAGCTGCACAGGTCATGGCCCTTTTGCAAATGTAGTTTGACTCTCACCTTTTCCGCTGCAAGAAAGACTGCCCCGACCTACCTCCAGGACCTCATCCTGCCCTACGCACCCGCTCGTCAACTCCGCTCTGCTACATCCAGACGCCTCGCTCCACCCACCAATAGTACGAAAGGCCCACGCTCCTCACAACGACGCTTCTCCATCATCGCCCCCCAGTGGTGGAATGAACTCCCCACCCCCCTAAGAACAACTCCATCAATCCAACCCTTCAGACGTGCGCTGAAGACACACCTCTTCAGACTCTACCTGGACTGATACCTCCCTCTTCGACCTTGTAACTTTGATGTTGTGAATCTGACTCCTGCCTTGTACTTGTTGCTCACTTGTCTAGGTAGTATAGCGGTACTCCATTTTTCTTTCTGTAATTGTATTTGAGATGCAATCCTAGTTCAGATTAGTTGGCTCGCGTCACTGACTTTGCGCCCAGCTTCAGCACTATTTGCATTATATGACCTTTACACATCTTGCTCTTGTGCCTGTTGTTTGCTCACTATTTGCACTTTTGTACGTCGCTTTGGATAAAAGCGTCTGCCAAATAAATAAATGTAAATGTAAATGTAGTGAAACAGCAGGGAATGTGAGAGTAACCTGTGTTTAACCTTTCTGTACAAATTGATGGTAGAACGTAATGTTTCATGTCAGTGTCCAGAGTTGCTCCTGACAGTGGTAATTGGTCACGCTATACTCCCTGGGAGAGCGAGGGGGGCTCGGGTGTGCAGCAGGGCTAATTCAATTATCGAATTATTGGTTTTTGACAGGGTTTGCTGTCTGGTGTGTGCTCCGCACCTGCTGCTTATCTGGTTAAGGGGACGCCAGGGCTATTTAGGCAGGGGAGTGGGAATAGCACAGCAGAGACACTGACAGAGTGGGAATTATTAATTAGTTATTTTTAGTTAAACGTGCCGGCACGGCAGATTTTGAGTTGGTTATTCTCGGTTTGTCTTGTTTGTTTGCTTTTGGTTTGAGCCCCAGGAGTTGCGACCTGGGGCGGATTTAGGAGTGGTTTCATTACTTGATTTCTTTTTTCCTTTTTCTTTGGTGTGCGTGGATGAGAGGTTGTCCATGTGTGTGTATTTTAGGTGGCTCCAGGAAGAGTGGTGACCAGAGGAGTGTACGCGGCGAGTCCCTGAGGGAAAAGGTAAACAATTAACAGTTCCAGGACGCAGCTGGGACCGAGGAGAGCCCCCACCCCGCGAAAGTGCGTGCCCGGGAGGTGGATCCCCCGGGTGAGAGGGAGGTCACCCCTCGAACCGGGCAACTGTGTGCGTGAGTCCCCGGCACGAGGTGGAGAGGGAAGAGGGGGGACCGGCTGCCGAACTGTGTTTCCCTCAGAGTGACCCCGCGGAGCCGGCACAAGCTGCTAGCGAGGAGAAGACGCGGGTCTCCGCCGAAGCCGCCAGCCCGTCCACAGGAGCGATGCGGAGGGCTTTGTCTTTTTGCGTTTCTTTATTTTTTAAATTTTGGGACGTAGGTGAGGCCCGTTATATTTCTGTTTTGTTCTGTGTGTGTCTCGTGTGGTGTGTGTGTGTGGAGCCTTACACGCGGCGGTAGGACTTCCCCTGTCATAGGATGTGGACTCAAGTGCATCAGCTGTGATACTGGAAACCTCTCCTACTAGAAGTAGTGCAGCATAGTGGTTAAGGAGCGTGGTATGCAGGACTGACAGGTGCGGTGAAAAAAAAACCCTGGTGTCACGTTGAGAGAACTGCGGAGAAGTAGGTCTGGTTACCAGTAAGAAGCAGTCCACGGGCAGCAGTGTAGCACAGTGGTTAAGGAGCAGGACTCGTAACCAGAAGGTTGCTGGTTCCATTCCCCACTGGGGTGCTGCTGCTGTACCCTCGGGCAAGGTACTTAACCCAGAATCTCCTCAGGAAATATCCAGCTGTATGAACGGATAAAACTGTAGCCTACGTAAGTAGCTCTGGAGCGTCTGATAAATGACAGTAATGTAATCTAGTATAATGCAACGTAATTAAAGGATCAAACCCTTATTAAGGGATGTCCATTCAGTGTTGTAAAAATGAAATGAATAACAGTGAATTCTGCAGCTGAGGGGACAGCGTCTCAGCTCAGCGGGAGAGACCAGCAGGGCCAGTGCTCCCACCTCGATGGCCGGCAGCCGGGCCAGCCGAGCCTTCTCCTCTCGAACCTTCTTCCTCTCCTCGTCCCTCTTCCTTGCCTGGGAGGCGGGGGCGCCAGATCACGGAGTGTACTGCAGTGGGGCACGTGTGTAGAAGGATATTTTGTGGTGTGTGGGTTTGATGTGTGTGGGGTTGCGGAACTGCTCATCTGGGTCTGGGAAGGGGAGGACGGGAGTGGGTAGCAGGGCGGGGGAAGGAGAACAGTGGGAAACGTAACTGCGTCTCTGTTTTTGAGATTTTGTGTGTATATTTTACTAATCGGAAAAAAAAGAATAAAGTGTGTGTTCCCTACTCACCTTGTCCTGGTGTCCTTGTGGTGGGCAGATCCCTAGGAGGGAATGAACCGGTTGGGGTGGGGCTGGGTATTCTGTCCTCTGCTGACATCAGCAAATTATTTTACTTAAAATATACTTACTGGGAAGGGAGGCTGCCTCTAACTGCATGTTGGTGTCAGCAGCATGAGCCAAACTAAAGAAACAATACAAAGTGTGTGTGTGTGTGTGTATGATGTGGTCCTCCCAGTCTTAACAATATGGATAAAGCTTCACAACAGAACGATTTTTTCGTCTGTCATTTAAAAACTGTCGTCTGAGAGAGTTGCTTTGCATTGCAGTGTCTGCAATGGGCAGAGATAAATGATGAACTTCCCCAGACACCTGGTATTAAATGGTCTTTTTTCAAAATGTCCAAGGCATTGTGAAGAGCTCCCATTCCAAATTCTGACAATGCTGGAGTTTCAGTGAGAATCAAAACTAAAAACTACAGAAGCATGGCTTCTTTTTGACTGCTGGAGTTTGTCAGCTCCCACGACACAGAGAAGCATATGCACATGTGGGTGCAAACATGTAAATGTGCATGTGGTGAGAAAACACTTTGAAAAATGGAGTAAACATCACCCTGCGTGAGAGCATATGCCCACACCTCCCGTCTGTTCTCAGCTTTCATTTCACAACTGTCCCTCCCTGCAAGATTAAAGATAATTATCATGGCAACGGAGATGAGTCAGAAGTGCTTCTGAGCAAAAGTGGCTAAAGTGAAGTTCATCACAAGGAAATGGACATGAGTAGCAAATTCACTACTGTTAATGTAAAGCTGCACAACAGTGCACAGAAATGATAGTGGTAAATATTAAAGACACTCAGATGAAATTAATGAGTAATTACTGGGTAACGCTACTGCAGTCGCTAATATTTCTACTAGGACATCATCTGAATCAGAATCAGAATTTTTATTCTGTACAAGAAATTTCTCTTGGTGCAGGTGTCGACATTGAAAACATAAATGCAGACAGAATTATACAATACAAGACAATACAAGAAATACAATAGAATAAAATACAATTAAAGAAACTGTGCAATGCTTTGGTTATGTACATTTGTGCAATAACTTCACAGTATTACAGTTCCATTGTGGGATCTGTGGGATGGACTGTTAAAGTGCAAGTGTGCAACTGGACAGGGGGCAGATATGAGAAAGGTTCTTATTTGAGAGGATTACAGTCTAGGGAAAGAAGCTGTTCAGGTGACGTGTAGTCTTTGTCTTTATGGATCTCACTCTTACTCTGTGTTTGGAGGGTAGCCTCTGGAAGAGAGAGTGGCCAGGATGTGAGGGATCAGCCATGATTTTCCCCACCCTCTTCCTCATCCTGGACGGGTACAGGTCTGTGAGGGGGGTGAGCTGACGGCCAATAATCTTCTCTGCACATCGCACAATGCACTGTAGTTTCTGCTTAGAGTGCGAGGATGCAGATCTGAACCAGACGGAAATGGAGGATGTCATCACTGATTCAGTAATGGCTGTATAGAACTGGACCAGTAGCTCTTGTGACAGCTTGTATTTTTTGAGCTGTCGCAGGAAGTACACGTGCTGGATGCAGGAGTGCAGTGCAGGATGAGTCTCTCAAAGCACAAACAACAGAGGTTAAGGCAACCGGCCTGTAGTCATTCAGGCAGGAAATCTTCTGTTTCTTGGGGACTGGGATGATAATGGAGGTTTTGAAGAAAGCAGGCATAGTGCACTGGGCCAGGGACTAATTAAAGATATCAGCCAGGATGGGAGATAGCTCTTCTGCACAGTGCCTAAGTGTTACCAGTGAGACACGATCAGGGCCAGCTGCTTTTCTGATCTTTTGTTTCTTGAGAATGCAGCTGAGTTGGTGGCTGGTGATAGTGATAGGAGCCGGGGAGGTGGGGGTTGTAGGTGTAGGGAGGTTAAGGTCAGAAGGGGGGAGGTGGGGGCAAACAGAGTGTCTCAGAGTGAGTGTGGCTGGGTTGGGGAGAGGGGGTGGGGTGAAAGTCCTTTGGGAGTGAAGGGTCTGCAGTGGTGTCCATGGGTTTGGGTTTGTAGTTTGTGATATTCTGGAGTCCCCTCCAGATGGAAGAGCAGTCATTAGTGGAGAAGTGGTTTTCCAGTTTGTCCCTGTATCTCGCTTGGAAGCTTTGACTGCTTCCAAGAGAGAAAGGTACTTCCGGCACCGCGTGAGTGGCATCCTGTTACGGCAGCTCCGTACTCTTTTCTACTTTTTTCTTAGTTCTTTGTGTGTTTTGGTTCACTTTGTGTAATTTATTGCTTCACACTAGTACATTTAGCAAGAGCGTAATTATGGATGTGCACTTGGCGACAATTGTAGTTTCTCTCTTGTTCTTCTATGGACTTTTGGACACGGCGTCAGGGGAACCGTTCAACCACGGCTCCATTGTTTACACTCGTGATCAGCTGTTAGCCCTGAGCCACACACGACTTCTCTGTGCGGAGAGACCGGTGATCCCCGCAGAGATACGGAGAAGGAGGAGAGGCTGCAGAGCTGGAATTAAGCGTTGGGAGCGGAAAAGACGATATAAACCAAGTATACCATCTGTCATTATGGGGAACCTAAGATCTCTCCCTAACAAGATCGAGGAGCTAACGGCGCTAATGCGGCTGCAGAGGGAGTACCGTGAGTGCAGTCTCATGTGCTTCACCGAGACGTGGTTGAATGAACTTTCTCCCGACTCTCTGATCGCCCTGGATGACTTTCATCTTGTGCGGGCGGACAGGAAAGCAACGGAGAGTGGTAAGAGGAAGGGTGGGGGTATAGCTATGTTTATTAATGAGAGATGGTGCAACCCGGGACACATTAGTGTTAAAGAACAACGCTGCGCTAGAGACATTGAACTGCTTGCTGTTAGCATTCGACCATATTATCTCCCGAGGGAATTCTCGCATATCATCGCGATAACTGTGTACATCCCCCCCTCCGCCGATGCTGCTGCAGCCTGTGAGCTCATTTACTCTGTCGTCTCTCAGCTTCAGACAAGGCATCCCCAATCTCTCCTTCTCATCTCCAGTGATTTTAACCACGCTTCTCTGTCCTCAACTCTCCCAAACTTCACCCAGTACGTGAAATGCCATACCAGGGACAATAAAACTTTGGACTTGCTGTATGCAAATATCAAGGATGCATACACCTCAACCTCCCTCCCCCTGCTGGGTTGCTCAGACCACAATCTTGTCTATCTGCTTCCTGACTACACCCCCCTAGTGAGTAAACAACAACCTGTGAAAAGGTCTGTGAGGGAGTGGTCTGATGAGGCAAGGGAAAGACTGAGGGACTGTTTTGCAACAACAGACTGGGAAGCACTCTGCAGTCCTCATGGGGAGGACATTGACAGCCTGACTCACTGTATCACGGACTATATCAGTTTCTGTGTGGAGAACGCTGAGCCTTCCACAAAGGTGCGGTGTTTTCCCAACAATAAACCCTGAGTGACCTCTGAGATAAAGGCTCTACTGAATGAAAAGAAGAGAGCTTTTAGATCGGGTGACAGAGAGCAGCTGAGGAGGGTCCAGAAGGAGCTCAGGCAGGTCATCAGGAAGGGGAAGGACAGCTACAGGAGGAAACTGGAGGAGCGGCTGGAACAAAACAACATCAGGGACGTTTGGAGAGGACTGAAAAACATATCTGGGCATGGAAAAGGAGAGGGGAGTGACCAGTCCAGTGGATTTAAGGACTGGGCAAATGAACTGAATCTGTTCTTCAACAGATTTGATTCTGCCCCCACTGCCTCAACCACCTACCCTGCCCCCTCCTCACACCGCCCGGGTCATCCTCCACCACCCCCTGGACCTGTCCCCCAAACCAGGCCACACCGGCATTCTCCTGCCCCTACTCCTTGCCCCTCACCACTCCTCACCCCCACCTCCTCTCCCCCTCTACCTCTCCGCTCCACCACCCCCTCCTCCCCCCCTCTCCCTAACAGCTGACCAGGTGAGAAGGGAACTGGCAAAGATCAAGGCAAGAAAGGCCGCGGGCCCAGACGGAATCAGCCCCAGACTGCTCAAAGACTGTGCGGACCAACTCTGTGGTGTGGTCAGGTAGATGTTCAACTTGAGCCTTAGTCTGGAGCAACTCCCGGCCCTGTGGAAGACCTCCTGTGTGGTTCCAGTGCCTAAGGTGGCGCGCCCTAAGGAGCTGAACCACTTCAGGCCTGTTGCCCTGACCTCCCACCTGATGAAGACATTGGAGAGGATCAACCTGCATCACCTGCGACCTCTGGTGAACTCAGCGCTGGACCCCCTACAGTTTGCCTACCAGCCGGGTATCGGGGTAGAGGATGCAGTTATCTACCTCCTCCACAGATCTCTGCTTCACCTGGAGCATGCTGGGAGCACTGTGAGAGTCATGTTTTTTGACTTCTCCAGTGCTTTCAACACCATTCAGCCTGCACTACTGAGGGCGAAGCTGGAGGGAGCAGGAGTTGATCGTCACCTGACTACATGGACCATCGACTACCTCACCAACAGACCACAGTATGTGAGACTCCGTGACTGTGTGTCTGATGTGGTGACCTGTAGCACAGGGGCCCCGCAGGGTACGGTGCTCTCTCCCTTCCTCTTCACACTCTACACTTCAGACTTCTGCCACAACACCAGCAACTGCTACATCCAGAAGTTCTCGGATGATACAGCCATCGTTGGATGTGTGTCTGAGGGGAATGAACTGGAATGCAGGGAGGTCATCAAGGACTTTGTCAGTTGGTGTGAGCTCAACCAGCTCTACATCAACACCAGCAAGACAAAGGAGATGATCGTGGATTTTAGGAAGAGGACACCACACATCACGCCTGTGAACATCCAGGGTATGGACATTGCGGTTGTGGAGAACTACAAATACCTGGGTGTTCACCTTAATAACAAACTGGACTGGAGAGACAACACTCATGCCCTGTACAAGAAGGGTCAAAGCCGCCTTCACCTGCTGAGGAGGCTGAGGTCCTTCGGAGTGTGCAGGGCTCTCCTCAGGACCTTCTACGACACGGTGGTGGCCTCAGCCATCTTTTACGCCATGGTCTGTTGGGGAGGGGGCTGTACGGACAGGGACAGGAAGAGACTGGACAAGCTGATCAGGAGAGCAAGCTCTGTCCTGGACTCTCCACTGGACTCTGTGGAGGAGGTGGGTGAGAGGAGGATGCTAGCCAAACTGGCTTCCATCATGGACAACACCTCCCACCCCCTGCATGAGTCTGTGGTGGCCCTGAGCAGCTCCTTCAGTGAGAGAAGGAGCGCTACCGCAGGTCATTCATCCCAACTGTGGTCAGACTGTTTAATAATAAATAAACCCCACCACTCTGTAAATACACTTGGTTTTGCACATCTCTAGTTTTTGCATCTGTGGTTTTTCTTATTTTTCTGTATGTTTTTTTTATTCTTAATGTACACTTATTTACTATTTTATTGGTTCTGTTTTTATATATGTATATGTATATATTTTTGTTTGTTTTCTTCTTCTGTATTCCTTTGCGTTTTTGTATTTTTTACGTTATTGCACTTTTGCACTTTGCCACTCTTTCTACCTCTGTCTAAATGCTGCTGTGACATGTGAATTTCCCCGCTGTGGGATCAATAAAGTTCTATCTTATCTTTATTGAGTGCATACTTGGCCCTCTTGTATGCGTCTCGGTCACCACTCCTATAGGCTAGGCGTCTTCCTTAGTGGAGCATAATTTCCCCAGCTCAGAAGAGAACCAAGGTTTGCTGTTGTTATACCTATACACAGTCTTGGTAGGGATGCAGGTCTCCTCACAAAAACTGATGTAAGAGGTAACTGCCTCAGCATAGTCATCCAGGCTGTCGTTGGTGGTTCTGAAAACATGCCAGTCTGTGGAGTCCAAGCAGTCCTGCAGATCCTCTATGGCCTCAGAGAACCATATTTTCACCACTTTCACCTCAGGCTTGGCAGTTTTAAGCTTTTGTCTGTATGAAGGGATGAGGTGAAGAAGGGAATGGTCAGAGTTCCCCAGTGGGGCACGGATGGTTGACTTGTATGCATCCTTGATGGTGCTGTAACAATGATCCAAGATTTTTCCTTTCTCTGGTGGGACACTTGATCAGTTGGTTGTATTTAGGGAGTTCAACACTCAGGTTGGTGCAGTTGAAATCTCCCATAATGATGACTGGAGAGTCAGGATATTTGCCTTTAACCTCTACAATCTGGTCTGCTAGCTGTTGTGCTGAGTGGGCATTTGCCTGAGGTGGAATGTACACCCCAACCAGTATTATAGAGGTGAATTTCCTTGGGGATTGGCTTGCAGTTGACAATAAAACTTTCCAGCTTGGGAGAGCTGGTAACAATTGTTAGCCATTTTCCTGAAGTGAATAGTGTGAAATTAGAGGGTAGTTTTGATTTGCATTGTTACCAAATAGTCTGTTTACCTTTGATTGAAATGGTAAATCTTAAGAAACTAATATGTACCCTAATAGGAACTAACATTATTTCTGTTAACACTACCAGTAATGCCTTCATATTTCCACTGAATACAATGCAATTGGGCCATTCTCATGAAACCATTAAAATACCATGGCAGTAATGATTTTAAATATAAAGCATGTAATTTAGTCATATAACAAAATATCATAAACATAATAGTGTTTTCTACCTTGCACATAGAGTAATTTCAACCTAGGAAGAGATTATTTTTGTATTTTATTGCGTTCTCATTACTGCAACGCGTCCAGCTCTGTGAATGTATGTTATGTTGTGATTTAAACACAGTAAAATGAAAATATTTGGAAAAAATAAATGGATGTCCTACTAGATGTTTTCAAATGACAGAAAAATTATTCATATATAATAATGAAAAATTAGTGAAAAAATGAGGTTTCCATGACTGATCTCATCCTCTGCAACATTTTTGAATGACTGTTTACTTGCACAGAGAAAATTTTAAATAAATTTTGAATGAAGCAACACATCTGCCTGTACCTTCAAGATGGCTACCAGGTAAGCAGATCTCTTTAAATTTCTCCAGTTAAAAGTTAAGCATTCTCTTGTCAGACTGCATACACGACAGTATTGATTATCATTACCGATACAGGTAGTTTTTTACATTTAGAAAAACGTTAGATGTAAAATTTTCTATGAAAATATACTTCATTAATGTCTAATTATATACACTGAGTAAACATTTAGTCATCATGGCTTCTCCATTGTTAGTAAAACATGCTAAGGTTCCTCATCCTCCGCAACACCATTCTCACTTACCGCTGCAATTTTAGGCCAGTTGCGGTAGAGAGAACTTCTGTTTCGGTAATGAGAATTTAATCATACAGACTATATTTTAAATATATATTATGAACTATTAATTTAAATATTATTTACTAACTGTTGATAATTTGCTTTATTCCACCAGACAAGGTTTATTCAAACAAGAATGACTGTCGGGAGTGGACAAAGTGCCCAGCCCCACCCCTACCGGTTCTTTCCCTTCTAGGGATCCACCCACCACAAGGACACCAGGACAAGGTGAGTAGGAGTAACACGCTCTTTTACAAAAAGATGAACACACAAATTCATAAAAACAAAGAGGCGCTCATATGATTCCTGCCCGCAGCTGTTCTCCTTCCCCACCCAGCTACCAACTCCTGTCCTCCCCTTCCCGGACCCAGGTAGCAGGTGCGCAAACCCACACACCATAAACCCACACACCACACACTAGCCTCCCGCACACGTGCCCCACTGCAATACACTCTGTGATCTGGCGCCTCCGCCCACCCGGGCACAGGGAGAGAAAGGACCGCTCTTCCACACCGGAGGGGAAGTCCTACCGCCGTGGGGGAGGCTCCACACATGCACACACGCGCGCACGCACACCACACGGACACACAAAACGCAAAAGAAATATAAGGGGGGACGTAGCTCAGCCCGCGCCACCGTGCCGGGCCTCGCCTATGTCCCAAAATAAAAAGAAGAAACGCAAAAAAGACAAGCCATCTCCGTCGCTCCCGCAGATGGGCTGGCGGCTCCTGCGGCGACCACGTCGTCTTCTCGCTGACCGCTTACACCAGTTTCGTGGGGCCCTGCTGCGGGAAACAGTTCGGCAGCCGGTCCGCCCCTCCCTCTCCGCCTCGTGCCGGGGACTCGCGCACACAATTGTCCGCTGGCAGTGTCGCTCCCCTCTCACCCGGGGGATCCACCGGGCACACACCTTCGCAGGGTGGGGGCTCTCCTCGGTACCGGCTGCGTCCTGGAACTGCTCACAGTTTCGCTTCTCCCTCAGGGACTCACTGCGGTACTCTTCTTTGGGTCGCCGCCTCTCTCTGGAGCTGCTAAAAAACACACACACGGACAAACTCAAAAAGCAAAAGAAAAGCACACCAAAAGCAAAAGAAAAAGAAATTTAACTAAACGAAAATCAAACTCCAAAAACCGCCCCGGGTCGCGACTCCCGGGGCTAAACCAAATGCAAAACGGAACAAAACAAACCAAAAATAACCAACATAAATTTCGCCGTGCCGGCACCCTGAACGAAAAATAAACCGAAAGATAATTCCTGAATTAAAACCTGTGCCCTTGGCCTCCCAGCGTCTCTCTCGTGCTGCTCCCACTCACCTACCTAAATAGTTCTGGTATCTACTTAACTAGATAGGCAGCAGGTGCGAAGCACGCACCAGGCAGCGAATCCCGTCCAAAACCCGCAATAAATGAATTTTACCCGGCTGCACGCCCGAGCCCCTCGCTCTCCCAGGGAGTACAGCGTGAACCCGCTGTCAGGAAAAACTCCTGACATGACTTTAGGTCAACACCACTACCACACTTAGGCCAGTCAGATTACTTATCCATACTTTTAACCCCAGCAAGCACCCCCCTCAGAGGAAAAGCTCAGCCCAAAAGACTGTTAAGACATGGCCTGAAGGAGCTTCCTTGCAGCTGCAGGAATGCTTTGAAAGGACTAATTGGGACATTTTTAAGGTTCCGCACTTGGAGGAGTATACATAAACTGTACTCTGCTACATACATAACTGTGTTGACAACATCACCATCAACAAACACATCTGAGTGTACCCCAACCAAAAGCCCTGGATGACAAAGGAAGTCAAAACACTCCTCAAGGACCGTAACACTGCCTTCAGGTCTGGCGACAGAGCCCTATACAGCGCTGCTAGAGCCAACCTGGAGAGAGGCGTTAGGGAGGCTAAAGCGGCCTATAACAGGAAGATTGAGGACCACTTCACCTACAACAACCCACGGCTAGTGTGGCAGGGCATCCAGCACATCACCAACTATAAGACCAGCAACCGCATGACTGTCAATGGTGACACCTCCCTGGCAGAGGTACTTAATTGTTTCTTTGCTCGCTATGAGGTGAAAGCAGCGGAGACAGACACGACACCTCCACCAGCCCCCAACAGCCACACCCTCACTGTGCAGGAGCATGATGTGAGGCGTGTGCTCAGAGCGGTGAACCCGAGAAAAGCTACCGGCCCGGATGGTGTGACTGGAAGGGTGCTGAAGGAATGTGCAGACCAGCTCTCTGAGGTCTTCACAAAGATCTTCAACCTGTCCCTGTCTAAATTCATCATCCCACCTTCCCTGAAGTCTGCCACAATCATAACATTGCCGAAAAACTCTGTCATCAGTGGCCTCAACGACTACCGTCTGCCCGCACTTACACCAGTCATCATGAAGTGCATCGAGAGGCTGGTCTTGTAGCACATCAAAGCCAGCCTCCCACCCAGCTTCAACCCATATCAGTTTGCCTACACAGCGAATAGGTCTACAGAAGATGCCATCGCTACTGCTTTTTACACTGCACTGACCCACCTTGAACACCATAGGAGCTATATGAGGATGCTTTTCATAGACTTTAGCTCTGCCTTTAACAACGTCATCCTGGGCAGACTGGTCACTAAACTTACTGACTTACGACTTTCCCAACCCATCAAGAGTAATTAGCATATATATAAACTATAGGAAGCCTATGCCCTCACACAGTGTCTATAGGAAGTCAATACACTACAGTGTTAGGAAGTTTACACGTGCGCGTGCACACGTCCACCACACACACACACGCACGCGCTCACACACACAATCAGTAAGCCATTTAGTTTGTACTATAGGATGTCCACACACAGTAAGCCATTCAGTCCCTACTATAGGATGTGTACACACACACACATACACATGCACACACACACACAGTCTGTAAGCCACTGTAGGATGAAGTCTATGTATGTTATGTACTTTTGAAGCACTGCAAAATGAAATTGATTGAACTTGAATCCATGATTGTGCCACTATTATCTACATTAAATTTTATAATGTTTTTAACCATACCTCAGTCTTAGTATCCTAATTATCATTACCGAAATCATCAACCTCATTTCCGAAACCTATGTATCATTACCGCAACAGGTGTTCATTTCATGTTAATTTAATGAATGTAAAAATAGTAGTTTGCTTTTCAAATCATGTGCAGAATCCATACTTTAGGCCTATGTTCTTTCAGGTTTGCCACATCATTTTGAAAATATGTCAGGTTTCAATGAAATATCAAAAATATCAAGTTGTAGATTGCGGAAGGTGTTTTGGTAATGAGAGAAATCAGTCAAAATCAAATAAAAAATGTTCATTTAAAAATATATATTATTTCAGAGTTTCAAGTAACCGTGCATGACTGTTAATAATCAATTTTTAAAAATGTGAAAATGTATTAGCTTTCCTAATGGTCTTGACATTTTCAGACCGTTGCGGTAATGAGATTTTTAAGGACTTGTTTTGGAAAATATGTTCAAAAAAGGTGTTAAATTATCAGTAAATGTTTTTAAATTAATGTTAACAAACACGTCAGACCTTGTTATTAATACCTAAAAGGAAATTTGTTGATGCAAGTCTTTTTAAAAATTTCATGTTTGAAATCTTTGAAACTATAAGATTTCGTGAGAATCACCCAATTATCCAACAAAGTGCTGTTAATTCTGCATGAGCAACATGTAGCTAACCTTGAGCTGCTTGGCGCTTGCTTACCTGTAAATGTGAACATGGACTGTGTGACGGCGTGGCGTTGCTAACAGTTTTAACGGTAAAATAGTTATTTCTGTGGCGGTAATTATTTAAAAAAAAAAAAAACAGGAACCCTCCTCAGCAGCAGCCTCAGGGAGGACACAGGGAGATGTGTTTATTTTGGGGGAGACTGAGGACAGCTTCGTTGGAGGGATTTCATTCAGCTCAAGCGCTATGATGATGCGCGGCTCCCAGTCAGTATAATCACGAATATAGCTAATTAGGTGGGAACCGGTCCCGTTAGCTTGACGGACTTTATTGTTATTATTAGGCTACCTATACTTCAGCTAGTAAGCTTTATGAAACTAATGTTTAGCTAAATGGTAACATTATTTCTGTCACCAGGAATTGATTATTTTGATTTCCATAGGATTCCATATAATTATCCCAACAAACTGCGCTGATTTAACTGAAGTTACAAATTCAAAACTGTGTGACCGAAACGAACGCGACGCGAAATTTTCGCGCGTCGTGAATGCATTAAAAGTCAACGGCAGGAGGCGAATGGGCGGAGTTAATCGCGAGGAAACTGCCAGCGATGCGAAATGGGCGTAATGAGCGTTCGCTTGAGTTAAAAAATGTTCAACTCGAGCGAAAATTTCGCCTAGCAAAGCCAATCACCTTAAAGTAGGGCTAGAAGCCTCGCCCCCTTTCCAGAACTCTCAGGCTGATTGGTGTTGTCCGTTAGCTGACGTTTCAAAACGTGGACCCATCTTTCTGTTGACCGTTAGCTTTGAGACTTTAGAGAAACATTACTTCTTAAAAAAGACAGTTCACAAGAAATGACAAACTGCTTGTGTGCCGTATTTATATAAGCTAATTAACTAGCGAGCTAGCAACGCAAGATAACTTGGCTGTCTTCTATTGTGTCTAGCAAACTTGCTAGCAGCATTGGTGTAATCAAAAATGCTTGCTGTGACGTGACGCGAAATTCGCGTGTTCATTTTTCAGGCAAGCGATCAAGCCCGTGCGAGGAAAGCTAAGCGAAATTTCGTGTCGCGTTCGGTTAAAACGCAGCTTAACAGCGGCTGCGAGGTCTGAATGAAATCCCTCAAACGAAGCTGACGTTGAGTTTATGCTGTTTATGAACTTAATACAGTTAATAGCTGTTTTTAACAGTAAATAATATAGCAATATAGACACCTACTGTATTTCCTCACCGTCCTCCTCGGCTCGCGTCTCCCCCAGCAACCGAACTAGGCTGCAGCGTTGTGATGATGCGCTGCTTTGTACCTTCAGGTTGTGAGTAATCAATAATGTGCTAGTTAGGTTGTAATCGTTTTGCTGCAGGCTACACACATCATGATGAAACTGTGTGAAATTATATCCAATGTTATGTATGCTAGTTGTACAGAAAACGTAATATTGTCGCCCTGTGTGTAATAGCATAGCAAGCAACATAGCAACATAGGCTAAAAACATTAGTGTTATACTAGCCTATTTCATTACATGCATAATATTATACTCATAAAGAGATGACATAGCTGCATACCTTTATCTTTTGCACATTTCTCCACCTCTTCTTTCCTCTCTTTCCTAAACTGGGCACCTGATGGCTTAGACCTTTTCTTATCCAGTTGTGTTGATTTGGCACTCGAGTATCAATACATTACCCATGCCCCAACGCTGTCAACCAAGAGTCAAGACTAAACCAGTTCACCTTGGTGGTGTGCAGACTGGTTTTATATTATTCTTAATGATTTCGCACAAACCAGAAAAAAAAATGCAACAATATGTTTGTGATACTACATATTCACAGTATTATGAAATAATTGTGGTTTATTTGGTAGCATTACGTAGTGTGACTGATTTTACTGATTGAATTAGTACTGTACAAAGTTAGAGGTGCGCTGTTTGATAGATTCCCCCACTCCCCCTACCTCAGGCTTCCAGTGGAGACCTGAGGTCAACCTACCACCGCCCCATCTCATATTTCTGAGTGGGAGACCTTCCCAGGCAGTAGCCTGCCTAGCTCACAAACCAGGGCGCCCACTCCGACAAGGTTAATTGACCCACACGGTGACATGATATCATTGACTTGACATGCAGATGAGCGATAGAAAACTGATTGCGCAAATGTCACCATTCTGAATTTTTTTGTGCGAGCGCCCCGTGCCGCCCACGGCAAGATGCCACCCTGGGCGGCTGCCCATGTCGCCCATACCTAAATCCACCGCTGTTTCTAACTCACTGAAACAATAACCAACTGTATGAGCAAGTCTGTTCCTATCACCCTGCACCCTTCTTCCTACTGAAGAAGAGTGAGAGTTCCCTGTGTGACTGACACGCACAAACTGTCCAACAGTCAGTCACGAAAATCGTCCTCTTCTCCTTTCCCTGAGTGCTGAACGGTTTTAACTCCAATCATCTCAATTTTGAAATTATTATTATTGTGTGTGTGCATGCGTAACTAAACAAAAAATTGTGAGACTTAGTCAGCACACACACAAACACACACATATTTATTTTTCATACGTGTATACACAAGGGAGGAAAAGGTGCACATAATTCATCAAAATGAAAAAAAAAAAAACAGAAGGGATCATGGTATGTGAACCAGGGGTGACCTATTCTATTGTGGCCTTAATTTAGCACATATTACATTACATTACATGACATTACATGCATTACATTACATTACATTACATGCAGATGCTCATATATTAGCAGATGTTCCTAACCAGAGTGAGTTAAAGCACAAGAGAACAGAAGTGTATTCATCCAAGTTAAATGAGCTGCACTGTCAGACCAGACCAGTCAGTGTGAGCATAACAGCATACAAGCACTCCAACAAGCTAACTTGTGCAAACTGACTAGACATGGAAAGCTAAGTAAACATGGGCAGAAAATAACATCCTGAAAGAGAGGTTCCCATCTGATGGCTGTGAGGTGCGGGACTCAGATACAACTCCTGAGATGTATGGCCTCTAACATCTGTGAGACAAAAGAGAGAAAAACAAAACAGTAGTAGGAAGAAATAGTGTCCTGAAGCATTGCTGCTATTTGCAGTATTGCCCTCTTGCAGTGTTTTTAGTCTGTTTAGGATTTTAATACAGCGAATTCATTTTATTACAAGTGCACTTGGAGACCAAAGCATGTAGCGCGTACAATAACGCACAGTATGCGGAAGTCTGGCGCTGGGGAGATCAGTGATACAGTTATGAGTGCAATCAGCAGAGAGACTTATTTACAGTACAGAACTTCAGAAGCAGGAAGAAAAAAAAAACGCAAGCGCTCTGCCAACTCAATTGCACCTGGTAAACAAAACATAGTCACACAGGGTAAGTTAAGGTCAACAATTTTCCACATCTGCAATTAAACCCTATCCGTGTCAAAGCAAATGTTTACATTTTCCATTTTCGCCTGAGTAAATTTACAACATTCGATTTGTAATACAAGCGTTTTTTTTTTGTTTTGTTTGGTTTTTTGCGAAGTGTTCGATAATATGGCTCATAACAGAACAGTTTGATTTTCAAGACGTTCACTCACGATTATGTATTGTAGATTTTATTTTCACAGCCATTTCTGCTGACAGGGAAAATGCACATAATTCACTTGATGTTCATTTCTTTGCACCTATTTTAATGGCACCCTGTAACGGCCTCGCCTCCTCCCACTCGGGCTTCAACCATTCAGCGCTCAGCGTCGCCGATACTAAATAATCGGTCTGATCAACAATCATCCCTCTCACCTGTCTCCACTTTGTTAAGCATTGATTTGTTCCGCTATTTATGCCCCTGTGTTTAGTTCTCCCTCGAGAAGTCTACTCTTGCGAAAGTGTATGCTAAGCCTCTTTCGCTAGCTAGAGTCAACATTTTTCCTTGGATACCTAGCTAATATACTGGAAGCTAATGTTATTAATAATGCTATCTACATTATTGTCTTACTGCCTTAGATTGCTTTAAATTAGCACCCATGCTATGCTGGTCTATATGTTCATAGGCTATATTACCGAAGGTATGATGTGCACGAAATAGCTTTGGTCCAATACGTTCCGTGAGTCAGCAGTTTACGGAATGAATTATGTGTTTTCATTCCGTAAACATATTTTGACATATTTTACTTACTTGAATCTTGACATATCCAGTGCAATAAAACAGAGATGGGCTTGAAGGAAAGTTTGCAGGTTGTGTGAGTTCATGGCCAGAGGGCCGGACCTATATAAAAATAATAATAATAATAATAATAATAAACTTTTTATATAGCACCTTTCATATCATGAAATGCAGCTCAAAGTGCTTTACAAGAGAAACAATAAAAAATAACACAGGTATTACTCTTACAAACAGCAAAATGTACAAAGGAAAATAACAATGACAAAAAAAATCCTAAAAAGATAAAAATAAGACAATAATAGTAATAGAATAAATTGATGATGATAAAACAATCCTAAGATATAAAGAGCATAAGACAAGTGTAAGAAATATAAAACAAGTATAAGAAATATGACAGAAATATGAAATAATGACAATGGTGTAAAAATAATAAAGGTGGAATTAAATGAAAGCAAGAGGATAAAAATGGGTTTTGAGCTGTTTCTTAAAACTATCAATAGAGGTTGCTTGTCTTATTTGTAATGGAAGTTTTTCCAAACCTTTGGTGCATAAGAACAGAAAGCTGCTTCACCATACTTTTTGTAATTAATTTTTGGGACATTGAGCAAGCCAGCACTAGACGACCTAAGGGAACGGTTTGGATAAGCAATCACAGAGGTTCTAAAGGTTCTAAACCATTTAGGGCCTCATAAAAAAGTAAAAGAATTTTAAAATCTATCCTCAACGTTACAGGGAGCCAGTGCATTGAGGCTAGAACTGGTGTAATATGTTCTCTTTTTCTGGTTTTAAAATTCTGGCTGCTGCATTTTGTACAAGTTGCAGCCTATGAATACTTTTTTTAGATAATCCAGTAAAGAGTGCATTCCAGTAATAGGCGAGAGAATACAAAGGCATGGGTCAAGTTTTTGGCATCTTCCAGTGAGAGGTAGGGTCTAACTCCTGCAATATTTCTTCAATGAAAAAAAAACAATCTTTGTAACAGTATTGATATTTGATTTAAAGTCCAACTCACAGTCAAGAATAACACCCAGTTTTTTTTTTTTACTTCTGGCTTATTCTGTACAGCCAGATTTCCAAGTTTGCTTAATATCTTTTCTCTCTGTGCATTTGTACCAATTATTAGAATTTCTGTTTTATCTTCATTTAGTTTCAGGAAATTTTTACTCATCCACTATACAATGCTGGATAGGCAATTTATCAAGGGATTTAGGGCATCAGTATCATCTGGCGCTGCAGATAAATATAACTGAGTGTCATCAGCATAACAACGAAAATTCACTCACTGATCGCAAATAATTTTTATGCATACACAGGCAAAACAGTAAAGGACAAAGAATAGAACCCTGTGGAATACCAGAAAGAATGTCATGCTTGTCTGAAACATGGTCACTGCGACTAACAAAATATCTTCTGCCAGTAAGGTAAGTATTAAATCAGTTCAGAGCTGTGCCTGAGAGACCAATCCAATCTTCAGATCAGTTTAGAAGTATCCCGATCGACTGTGTCAAAGGCAGCACTCAGATCAAGAAGTACAAGAATAGAAACATTGTTATTATTGGCGCTCACTCTAAGATCATTGATTACTTTTACAAGCGCTGTTTCAGTACTGTGCCCCCTTCTAAAACCGGACTGAAATTTTTCATGAATCTTGCTGTCATGTAAGAACGCATCCAAGACTCAGAAAAGGCAGGTTGGAAATAGGCCTAAAATTGCTCAAAACAGAAGAATCAAGATTATGCTTCTTGAGTGAGGGCTTGACTAGAGCTGCTTTGAGTGCATCTGTTTCTAGAGAGCAATTTACAATATCCAGTACATCACCAATCAGGTGAGAATTTTGCGGTGTAGATGCAGCCAGGACTCCTGTGCCGCTACGGCCTTGCGGCTCATCCTCATTGGCCCCAGCTTTGGGACCGGAGTGGACGGCCGCCCCAGCCATACGGGTAGCATCACCGGCCCCTGGAGCCTCTAATGTGGCCATTCTTGTGTTGAGCCGCACCTGTCACTCCAGTAACCTGTGGGTCTCCCCCTCCATAGTCCTCAGCTCTGCTTTGATGTTAAGTTCAGTTTCAGTGTCCACCTCACCACTGCTCTCCGTGTCTCTTGGTGATTTCTCCTTCTTGCTGATTTTTCCTGAAATCTTGGTGAAACTTGGTGATTTTTCCTGCCAAGATCACCTTTTAACAAAGGCGTGTTCTCAGACTCCAGTAATTGTGACATTGCTAACTAGCTAGATTGCTTTTCGAGAAGAATATAAAAGAAGAATTTTGTAAACTTCATGAAAAAGCTATTCTGAAAACCTCTGTACCACCATGACACAATCCACGAGCTTGATGGTAGTTGGAGGTTGTTGCTGTTTGGGCTGCGGATCAAGATTCAAAGTAAAACATCATTATCTAATGTGTGTTAGGAGCCAACCAAAATTTGCAAACGCTCATTGCACATCGTCTACACCGTCAAACAAGCGCACACTGATAAACCTTTGGGTTAATTCGGTAGGCTTATCCAGAATGTCGGAAAAATTGTGGTTTGACGCACTGAAAGGCCACGTGGGAACGGGAGTGATCATGACGTTCATTATGCTGGGTCTAGAAAAGTTTTTGGACATGGAGTTTAAATGCCCTTGTAAACCCAACTGGAATGGGCTTTTTACTTCTGCCTTCTTCATCATACTGGCCCTCATAGCCTGGTTACTGTTTACAATCGCGAAAGTGAAGGAAAAGAGGAAGGAAGAGAAGGAAAAGAAAGAAAAGATGGAAAAGATGGATGGGAAGGAAAATATTCGGCGTGTTGAATGCGCGTGTGCAGTTTTTGAGTGCTCTGAATATCTGATCGCAGTTTTGCAAGGCTTTCTTGTAGCAGTGGTTTGGATTGTCATTCTTCTCCTGGATGGTCGGTATGTGGTCTGTGCAGCCACAGACTGGGAGGGCAAGTTTGAGAACATGCAGACGGACCCCCCTCAAACTTGGTGCAAACCTGCTAATGCCACTAAAGAACAAATTAATTATTTCATTAATCGCTCAAAGTGGATGTTGTTTGACTCAAAGGTGAGAGATTTTAGATTATTGTTTGCTTGCATATAGAGACATAAATACAAATGTAGCGGTCACGTTAAAAACACAGTAAAATCAGGAGTTAGGAATTATTTCTTATGTTCCTGTGTTCTTGTTCAGGACCATGAATCGCACTTGAATAGTTAGGTAAAGTGCGTTGCTGCACTAAATGTTGTTACCTGGGTGAAGGTTGCCAGCTAACTCCGTCTGGTCAATGAATCATTCAGTTGCAGTGGATTTTGACTTTGAAAGATGTTTTGAAAGAATTTTCATTATTCATTATTAATACGTATTTTGATGCAAAGACATAAACAACATAAACACCTTAATCTTATCTTTTCTCAATGAAATGGGACCTTAATCATTTATTGTTCTTTTTAATTTATTTTGATCAAATAATGGTAGTATTCATATTTGTCAGTGGTGTTACAGGCCCGATACTCGAAGTTAACTTTTTTTTTTTAAGTTGTTTTTAAACAATATTATAGAGACGTTCTTTTGAGAATTCAACAGAAATGATTTGTTTAATATATTTAATACATTATAACCAAGTTATTATGATTTTGCATTGTGTAGCGTTTTTCCATTTTAGCAGTCCTGATGTTGCCATCAGGTGCAAACTAAATGAAGGTTAAAAAAAAAAAAAACATAGCCTAATGCTCTCCTTCATTTTTTACACTTATAACAGCAACGCCACGCTGCATCACGACATACATACCGACATTACGGCATGATTGCACTGTATCACGATACATGCACCAATGTCATAACAAAACCGCACTCCCTGTCCGCACACAGCAACCTGAGACAAACTGACAGACTGACAAAATTTTAGAAAATAAAACAAATAATTACAAAATGGCATTGACAATGTTTATATGTTAAGCTGAATAAAATATACTTAGAGATACTCAACAGTTTTGTTATTTTTAAGATGGTTCTGTTGTTGTTGCAACCGCAATTGGACAATGGAAGAATGACCCACATGTGTAAATATTAGGGTGTGTGTAACACCTGAGAAAAAGTGTTAACAGTTCACAAAAAGCAACATCTTGCAACCTAAAAAATACAAACAGAGATTAGTTCCACCAATGTTTCAGATAACTATATGAATTACAATAGCTGTGTGTATTCTAACCTCTGACCTCTTCCATTCCGTTCCTGTAGGTCTCCGGCCTAGTAATTCTTTGTCTCATCAGTATCGGGCTGATGATTTGGATGCTGTGTGAATATCGTGAAAACAGCTGCCAATATAATTGCCATCGCAAAAACAAATGTAAGAAGAAACAGAAAATGGAAGACTCAACAGCTTTGCAGGAAAGACTTATGCTCTAAACAAATTGTCCTACCAGTTGTAATCATTTGAAAAACATTTAATCTAGTTCTACTGCATGAAAAAAGCTGTTTGCATTCCAAAGAGTACATAGCAGTATAAAACGCTGAGGTTTCTCCCTTTGCTTGGGGCGCATTCATTATTGTCACTCACATTTCAATGTCCCTGTTAGTGCTGAAACCAATCTGACATTATTGGTTCTCATCTCAGACGAGTTGGGAGTTATTATTGGTATTAAAAACAAATCAGGGATTCAATAATTTAGATTTTCTTCTTGTCTCCTGTCCTGTGCTTTCCATCAGGATCTTTCAGAGTCTGTCTTTTGTAATCACTTGTATTGGAATAAAGCTGAATAAATCAAATCATTATGAAGTTCTCTTCCGAAATGCTCAACATTTTTCTATACCAGCAGTTCATGTTCGTATAATATATTTAATTTTACCATTGCAAAGCATTGAAGCATTGCAAGCAGACTATTGTTATTCTTTAGTTTTATTCTTTTTCTTCTTCTTCTTCTTATTCCACCAAATTTGGGGATGCTTCTCCTCCCACAGTTTTCGAGATATCCAACCCAAACCAACTGTAACCCATCTGGTCTGACCCTGATCAGGTTGCTTGTATACAGCTAAGCCGTACCTGCACTCGTTCTCCGGTTTTTGTCATTTTTTCATCCCTTTTTTCCCATAGACTCCCATTCATTTTCAAAATCACCCCCCTCACCCGTCATGGCCTTTCCACTCAGTCACTTTTCACCCCAGAGCCATCATACCTCACATGTTGCCTCGGGACAAATCACCCAACACTCATCCAAGACCGGCTTGACCCGCACTCGTCTTTTTGTCATTTTTTAAATCGTTTTTTTTACTCATTTATTCATCCCTCCATCCTGCCATTGACTTCAGTTCATTTTTCAAAGCCTTGCTGCGTGGTCACCTTTCGGCCTATGGTCACAGTACCTCACATGCTGGCTCAGGTCATGCCAGCCAACACTCATTGAAAGCCATACTGACCCGCACTCGTCTTTTTGTCGTTCACTCATCCCTCCATCCTCCCATTGACTTCAATTCATTTTTCAAAGTCTTACTGCGTAGTCACCTTTGTCCCGAAAGCCACCGTACCACATATGCTGCCTCAGGTCGAATCACCCAACACTCATTAAAAGCCATACTGACCCGCACTCGTCTTTTACTTGTTTATTCATCCCTCTATCTTCCCATTCACCTCAGTTTATTTTTAAGGTCTTACCACTCGGCCACCTTTGGCCCGACAGCCACCGTACCACATATGTTGCCGGAGGTCGAATTACCCAACACTCACTGAAAGCCATACTGACCCGCACTCGTCTTTTACTCGTTTATTTTTTATCCTCTTTTATCCTCCCATTGACTTCAATTCATTTTTCAAAGCCCTATCACACAGTATCACAACTTCCCTCAAATGCTAGCTCAGGTCATGCCACCCAACACTCATTGAAAGTCATACTGACCCGCACTCGTTTTTTTGTCGTTCACTCATCCCCCCATCCTCCCATTGACTTCAGTTCATTTTTCAAAGCCTTGCTGCGTGGTCACCTTTCGGCCTATGGTCACAGTACCTCACATGCTGGCTCAGGTCATGCCAGCCAACACTCATTGAAAGCCATACTGACCCGCACTCGTCTTTTAGTTGTTCACTCATCCCTCCATCCTCCCATTGACTTCAATTCATTTTTCAAAGTCTTATCGCGCGGTCACCTTTCAGCCTACGCTCACAGTACCACATATGCTGCCTCAGGTCATGCCACCAAACACTCATTGAAACACATACTGACCCCGCACTCGTCTTTTACTGCAGAGTACAGGTACAAAGGCAATGAAATGCAGTAGCATCTAACCAGAAAAACAGTATTATTTACAGAAAGTGCAGTTAAGAGTAATTACTCCAGGATAGGAAATGTAATATATTACAGTATGTACAGTGTAACAGATAATAAATATGTATAGTATATTAATGTGTTATACATAGGGGGGTGAAGTAGACAGAGCTGTAAAGGGGAGTGTATATGTAAGGGTTTTTATGTACAGTATTGACAGTTATGTACAGATCGTTGTATATACAGCAGTGCAAATATGACATTAAAGATACTGAGAAAGTGCAGTAATTAGTGCAAAAAAGAAGCTCTTCCTGAGCCTGCTGGTGCGGGAGCGGAGGCTCCTGTAACGCCTGCCTGATGGGGGGAGGGTAAAAAGTTCTCGGTTAGGGTGGGATGCATCCTTGACGATGCTTTTCGCCCTGCCCAGGCAGCGTTTGTGATAAATGTTCTCGATGGTGGGCAGTTGGGTGCCGGTGATCTGTTGGGCAGTTTTCCCCACCCTCTGGAGTGCTTTGCGGTCTGATGCAGAGCAATTGCCGTACCACACTGAGATGCAGTTGGTGAGGATGCTCTCAATGGTACAGCGGTAGAAGTCCACCAGTATCCTAGGACACAGGTGAGCTTTCTTAAGGCTCCGCAGGAAGTAAAGGCGCTGCTGCGCCTTTTTGATCAGACTGGAGGAGTTCAGGGACCAGGTGAGATCGTCGGTGATGTGGACGCCAAGGAATTTGAAGCTCGATACACACTCCACTACAGCTCCGTTGATGTAAATGGGGGCGTGTTCGTGGCTCATAGCTCGCCTGAAATCCACAATGATCTCCTTGGTCTTCTGGGTGTTAAGGGCCAGGTTGTTGTCGGCACACCACGCAGCCAGGTGCTGGACCTCGTCCCTGTAGGCCGACTCATCGCCCCCTCTGATTAGGCCTACCACCGTGGTGTCGTCTGCAAACTTGATTATGGTGTTAGAACCATGTACAGGAATGCAGTCGTGGGTGAAGAGGGAGTACAGAAGAGGGCTCAGCACACAGCCTTGTGGCACGCCAGTGTTCAGGGTGAGAGTGGAGGAGGAGAGGTTGTCTAACCTAACAGACTGGAGTCTGTTAGTCAGGAAGTCCAGAGTCCAGTTGCAGAGGGATGTGCTAATGCCAAGCTGGCTAAGCTTGGAGATCAGCTTGAAGGGGACTACAGTGTTGAATGCTGAGCTGAAGTCAATGAACAGCATTCTGACGTAAGAGTTGGGACTGTCCAGGTGGGTCAGGGCAGAATGGAGTGCAGTGGAGATGGCGTCCTCTGTTGACCTGTTGGTCCGGTAGGCAAACTGATGGGGGTCCAGGGTGGTGGGCAGACAGGATTTCAGATGTGAAGCTGAGATGTAAGCCTCCCAGTCTCCAGACCTGAAGGCTGCATCCCTGGCTTTGAGCAGGAGGCGAACCTCTCTGTTCATCCAGGGTTTCTGGTTGGGGAAAGCTTTTATTTGTTTCTGTGTTGTCACTCTGTCGACACACCTGATGATATGATCCAGGACTGAGTTAGTGTATGAATCAATGTTAATCTGAGAGTTAGTGGTGGCATGGGCAGCAAAATGAAGGCATCGCTTTTTTTCACGTCACCAGCTTGTTATTTACCAAGAACAGCTGGGAATTCTTCAGTTGTATTTGAGAGGTAATTGTTCGGCTCATATACAATTAAAGGGCAATAAATTTCTGTTTACCAAACGACTTCATCCATTATATCACTTGTCTTGTCTTGCATGCACAGGTTATAGAGTTTTAATGCCGCTTGAAAAAAGTTGCACTGAGACAACACACTTCCCTTCCTGTTTTCCAAGTCCATTTAATGAGGTTCAGTTTCATGTCTATTCTTCTAAATCAGTGTTTCTCAATCCTACCCCTGGAGGCCCACTGTCCTGCATATCTTCTATCCATCCTTGCTCCAAACACACCTGATTAGTGTGATTAACATGCTCTTGATTAAATCAGGTGTGCTCAGCTAATCAAAAGTGCCACTGATGAGTTCCCAGGAGCAGGATTGAGAATCAGTGTTCTAAATGCTCTGTGCTTTTAGGTAATTATGAAAAGCATGTGCCATTTACAATCCAGTCCACTAGGTGGCGTCTGAGCTGGTGTGTGCATCCAAACATGTATCTGTTTTTCTGTTGGGTGGCTAAACTCAAACACTTTCCCTGGAGTTAATTTTCAAAATACTTGTTCACCTTTTCTTCTTTCAGAAAACATCATATAATTCAGAAGTTTGATTAGATATAGATGTTTAATCACAATTTGGAGACATACAAAGTCTTTCTAAGAAAAAGTTCTAGGTACCTCTTAAGTCCTCTCCTTTAGAGACAGAAGAGTAAACTGATTAAATCCAGGAGCAAATTCATTTCAGTTGCAAAGGAAATGTTGCAATATGTCAGTCCTGTGTTCTGACACCCAATAAGTGTTTAAATGACAAATGGGAGACACACAAAGGTATGTGTAGTCTTGCCGTCTCAATACTTTTACTTTCATATTTGCACTGCTGTACATACAACCATCTGTACATATCTGTCAATATTGTACTTACAACCCTTATATATACTCTCCCCTTTCCAACCCTGTCCACTTCACCCCCCTATGTATAACACATTAATATATTATACATATTTATTATCTGTTAACACTGTACATACTGTAAAATATAACATTTCCTATACTGGAGTAATTACTCTTAACTGCGCTTTCTGTAAATAATACTATTTTTCTGGTTAGATGCTACTGCACTTCATTGGCTTTGTACCTGTACTCTGCACACTGACAATGAAGTTGAATCTAATCTAATCTAATCTAATCTAATCTAATCAAAGAACATCATGAGCTGTCTAACAATGAGTACATTTCATCACAATTAAACTGTTCAAATGCTGTCATTCATTGCAAAATGATTAAACCCTACAGCTTACACACAAGTACAGCTTGATAGGATCTGCTTAATTTCAATTTAACATTTATTATGTAACACTATTCTCCAAAAGGTAATGCTAAAAGGAAGTGTTGAAATACATCAGTCCTGCATTTGGAGGTACCGAAAAAGATAAATACTATTTTACAAGAAAATCATGAGATAACTCTCTCTTCCTGTCTGTCTCCTCCAGAGACAGAAGGTAAGGTCAGGAGGAACCGTCCACATACGTCACAGAGCGTCTCAGCATCACAGAGTGCTCACATATTTATAACGCACTGAAACAGTAACATACTGTATGAGCAAGTCTGTTCCTGTCACCCTGCAGCACTCTCCTACTGAAGAAGAGTGAGAGGTTCCTGTGTGACTGACACACAGGAACTGTCCAACAGTCAGTCCTGAAAATGATCCTGTTCTCCTTCTTTCCCTGAGTAGGCCTATTCAACACTTTTATCTCCATACATCCCATTTTGGAAATTATCATTATTGTGCATGTGCATGCATAACTGAAAAAATGTGTGAGAAATGATCAGCACACACACATAAGCACACACATACACACACACACACTTATTTTTTCATGTGTATATACACAGGGGAGGAAAAGATGGAAATAATTCATTAAACAAAGAAGGGAACATGGTATATGAACCAGGGGAGATTAATATATGCATTGACCTATTCCATTGTGGCCTTTGTAATTTAGCACATGCTACATTACATTACTTTACATTACTTTGCATTATATTACATTACATGCAGAAGCTCACACATTAGCAGATGTTCCTATCCAGAGCGACTTAAAGCACAAGGGAACACAAGTGCATTCATCCATGTAAGGGATGATTTTGCAATTTTGTATTTCTGCTGTTTATTATGAAATAGGTATGGGTTGGGTTATGAGATAATATATTTGTGTAATTTATTCTGCAATTTATTAACAAATGTTCGTAATTTGAATGTCTTTGTGATTCGCGTGTGTGAACTTTGATTGGAAGTCCTATACACCTGTAGCATGGAAAATTGTCCTTCTGGTGACACCATAGTTTGCATCAGGTGAGATGAGCTTTAAAAGGTGGCTGGCGGGTCTGAATGGTAGACGGTGATTTGTTTGGGCCTACATTATTTCTATGTGGATTTTGTACTTTGTAAAACTGAGTGGAATTGATGCACATTTAATAACGGAAGAAAAGGATTATCGTATTTTTAGTTTGCATTCCTTGGTGAGCGCAGGGAGGTATGACATTTATTTATTTTATAAAATGTATAACCATGGAAACGTAAGAACAATTTTATTGTTGTACAATGTAAACTTTCTTGTTGATATTTTCATATAATGAGTTTGACTGTGGAACAGGGTTGTGAAGTTTGTCGTTTGTATGTTTTGATATAGTTTTCACGGTGCTGTATGGTGATTCGACGATATGGATTAAAGTTGCTGTTTGAACGAGCTGTTGCTGTGATGAACTTAAATAAAGAACCCTGACGCATCAGTTGAGACTCTGGATCCAAGGGCTGCTACAATCCAAATTAAATGAGCATGTAATGTCAGCTGGAAATGGTAGTTGTGTGCTTATCTTTGGCTTGAACTGAAGTCATAGTGTATATTTATTTATTTTTACTTCATGATTTACATTTTTTTCTAATTATTTAAATTTATTTGTATTGTTTAAACAATTTGTTAGTTTCATCGTTTCCAAGCAAGCTAGATCCAACATTTGTCCTTGGATAACTAATGTTAATGGAAGATAATGTTATTAATAATGCTTCTTACATTATTGTCTTGCTGCCTTAGATTACTTTAAATTAGCAACTAGATTAGGCTGGTCTATAGTCATCATTATTAGCAACATACTAGCACATAACTTTACATGCGTTTTGCACTGTTCTTCTAAATGCTCGATTCTGTGCTTTTAAAAGTACCGTTTCGAGATTAGTACACTGGATAGAATTACGTTAAGTTCCGCACCACCCTGACACCTTAAAAAAGTTTGCTGGTGTTTGGAGGATGTTGCTTTTATTGCTTTAGATTTGCACTCAAAGTGAAACATTATTTAATTGAAGAAGCAACACGGTTAAAATTACTTGAATCACATAATTTATAATGCCGCTGGAGAGAAAAAAAAACCTTACAGGACAAGTTAAAAACTTGTATCTACCAGCTGTCCAAGTTTACTTAAAATGTCTTATTTCATATGTATTCTTGTCACTGTTTCATTTTTCTTTTGTATTTTTTTTAATGTTGGAAGAAGAATTTTGAAATCTTTCTTCTAAACAGTTATTCTAAAAAATCTCTGCACCACCATGACATATTCAACAAGCTTGATGGTGTTTGTAGGGTGCTGCTGTTTGTCCTGAGGATAAAGATTCAAAGTGAAAGTAAACCATCATTATCTGATGTGTTTTAGGAACCAAATAAAATTTCCAAATGCACATTTCTGCTTGTCTACACTACCAAACAAGCACACACAGAAGAATCTTTCTGTCAGTGCTTTGGCCCCCTAGCTTTTGTTTTTGCTTCTCCCTGTTTGCCAGTGTTGTCCATGTGCTTTTATTTACAGTTCCCATGTGTTCCTGTCCCCGCCCACATGATCTCCTGATCATCTCCACCTGCCTACCTGCCCACCTGTATCCCATCTTCTCGTCAGCCCAGCCCTTTATATACCCTACCCGTTCATCTCAGTTTTTGTCTGTTGCATACCTGCCTTGTTACTCGTGTTGTTGATCCTGTGCTGACTCCTGCCTGAAATCCGACTTCGTCCCTGCCGCTGCCCTGCCTTGGTTACCTGTTCTGCCTGACCACCCGGTTTGACCCAGCCTGCTCCTGCTCCTCGTTTATTCTGCCTCAGACTGCCTTTCTGGTTTTCGACCCTGTCGGTTCTGCCACTATGAACCTGCCCTGCGATTTCACTTTCAAATAAAACCTCTTGGAACCTGAATCAGCCTGGTCTGCGTTTGAGTCCATGCCTGTGCCCTGTCACTTTCGGTTGATTTACTATCCAAAATGTCGCAGAATTCGCGGTTTGACATCGTGAAAGGCAAGGTGGGAAAAGGAGCGATCGTGGCGTTCATTATGCTGGGTCTAGAAAAGCTTCTGGACATGGAGTTTAACTGCCCCTGTAAACCCAAATGGAATGGGCTTTTTACCTCTGCCTACTTCATCATACCGGCCCTGATCGCCTGGCCGCTGATAACAAACGCAGTAGTGGAAGGGGAAGAAGGTGAGGGAATTGAGGGCTGTGGATACCTGAAAGCAGTTTTGCAAGGTTTCATTGCAGCAGTGATTTGGATTGTCATTCTTCTCCTGGATGGTTGCTATGTGGTCTGTGCGGCCACAGACTGGGAGGGTGAGTTTAAGATCAGGAAGACAGATCCCCGTCATCCTTTGTGCAAACCTGCTTCTGCCACTGAAGAAGAAATAATTGATTTCAAGAATCGCTGAACGTGGATGTTGCTTTACTCAAGGTCGAGAGATTTTAGATTGTTGATTGGTTGCATATATGTTTTCAACACGATTTCAATATTCATTACCAAAACTTATTCTGATGCGAATACATAAGCGGCTGATTCTTATCTATTATCAAGGAAATGGGAGCTCAATGGGAATTAGGAGGAAATAGGAGCTTTTCTTTTTAATTTATTTAGATAAAATACGGGTAGTATTCTCATTTTTGTCATTGGTGTTACGGGCCCAATACTTGGATTTAAATATTGTTAGAATAGTTATTTATATTGTGATGTGTTGGGGAAGCGGGCGGAGTGTGGAACAGCATGCTTTGCGAACCGCTCACTTTCCCTTATGTAAAAAGTTCCCATCGTGACCATGTTTGTGTTCCCCTAGTGTGGTCCCCTCTTTTTTCCTTGTCTGTGTGTTTGTTTTGTGTGCTCAATAAATGGCTAGCTGGCCAAATTTAGAGCCACGCATAGCATCGTTCTTCCCAGAACCCCACAATTGCTACATTGGTGTCAGAATCGGAAGGAAGAATGATGTCTCTGCACAAAGTTGAGAAACTCCTCGCACAGCTACAGCAGGAAGGGGCACGGTTGAAAGAGCAAACGTCTCCAGTCTCGATGAGACTAGCAAATGCTGTGCCCCCGGGAGCTTTCCGAACCGAGACCGCCGAGGGAGCCAGCGTCCCCTGCCTGACGGCCGCCCATGATCGCCAAGGGAATGCTGGATCTCCTTCGCCGCAATCCCGGGCTGACTGTGCCGGCGGACCCAACCGTGCCGTGGTCCGTGGGACCAGTCGCCGGGGTGTGATGAAGCTGCCGTGCAACAGCGTGGAAGAACCACCAGACACTTACCTCATCCAAGTGCGGCTGGCCTCGCAGTTCAACGAGTGGTCAGCGGAAGAAACGGCGGTCCAGGCTGCCCTGGCATTGGAAGGCAAAGCGCTGCAGATCCTCACAGATCTCCAGCCCGGGGAGCTTCTCAGCTGGGCGGCCATCGAGGGGGTGATACAGCACCATTTCGGCCGCCGCGAGCACACTGACGATGCCAGGGACAAGCTGATTGGCCGCCGGAGGGAAGAGGGAGAGGGCCTGGGTGCCTACGCCGTGGACCTGCGACTGTTCATCCGGCGTGGGTATCCATCCTTTGACACCGCATGTGACAGGCGGACTGTGAAGGGAGCGACGAGGAAGAAGCGGCTCACCAGGCCTCCACCACACCGCCACAGCGACCACAACGGGGAATGAGCAGAGCAGCTGGGCAACCGGCGGAGGGCTGCTATTGGTGTGGAGAGCCGGGCCATGTCGCATGCCACTGCCCAGCCCTGGCCCCAAGGAGTGCATCATCCCAGCCGCCGTTAAACTGAAATGGGGTCAGTCATGGTCAGTGCCGCAGGGGTCTGGCGAAGGTGGCTGCGGTGAGGGACTGACCTGTCCCCTGCAACGTTGCAGAGCTGCAGAGCTTCCTGGGGCTGGCGTCCTACTACCGGCGGTTTGTCCGGGACTTCGCCACCATCACCAGCCCACCTCACCGGCTGACCCAGAAGGGCCAGGCGTTCCATTGGGGTGAAGACTGCGCCGCCGCCTTCACCCAGCTCCGGTCGGCGCTCGTCAGGGCTCCCGTGCTGGCATACCCCGATCCACAGCGTCCATTCATTGTGGACACCGACGCCAGCAATGTGGGCCTCGGCGCAGTGCTGTCCCAGGAGTGGGAGCGCAATGAGCAGGTCATTGCCTACTTCAGCTGCTCCCTCAGCTGGCCGGAGTGGAACTACTGTGTCACCCGTTGGGAGCTGATGGCTGTCGTCCTGGGGCTTCGTCACTTCTGGCCGTACCTCTACGGGCGCAGGTTTGTCCTGCGCACCGACTATGCCTCCCTCACTTGGCTCCTCAGCTTCAAGGAGCCAAAGGGGCAGCTGGCTCGGTGGCCGGAAGTGCTGCAGGACTACCACTTCGAGGTCCGCCACCGGGCTGGGCGCCTCCACACCGACTCGGACGCCCTGTCCAGACAGCCCTGTAATGGAGAGGAGTGCCGCTACTGTCAGCGGGTCGAAGACCGGGACGCGGCGACCTCGGGGGGTGGCGGCCCTGCAGATCATCCCCTCAGACGACGGCAGCACCTCTCCAGCAGGCAACAATGGTGGTGTGGAAGCTCTGGACCCGCAACAGCTCCGCCTGAGCCAGAGCTAGGGCCCTGTCCTCTCTCGGGTCCAGGCTTGTGTATTGGCAGGCCAACAACCAGTGTGGGCAGCAGTATTGGTGCTGGACCCTGAGACCAAGGCCCTCTACTCCCAGTGGTCCAGCCTCATCAGCCGGGACGGCCTCCTCCATTGCCACTGGCAGTCCCCCGAGGGCCACCCTGACATACTCCAGCTTCTGGTGCGTCGCCAGCTGCGTCCCAAGGTCCTCCAGCTCGTCCATGGCTCGGCGGGGACGGGCCACTTTGGGGTCGCCAAGACCCTGCACCGGCTTCGGAGCCGCTTCTACTGGCCGAGGTGTCGGCAGGACGTTGAGCTGCACGTCCACCGGTGTGACTCCTGCACAGCCCAGAAGGGGCCATCCCAGTGCTCCCATGCTCCCCTGCAGCAGTACCAGGTGGGGGCCCTGATGGAGCGTGTGGGCGTGGACATCCTGGGCCCTTTCCCCACCACCGACCGGGGCAACCGCTACGTGCTCGTGGCCATGGACTACTTCACCAAGTGTCCCGAGGTGCATGTGGTTCCCGACCAGAGTGCCGCCACCACTGCCCAGCGCCTGGTCAACGAGATGTTCTGCTGCTTCAGTGCGCCGGAGGAGCTGCACAGTGACCAGGGGCGGAACTTCGAGGCAGAGGTCTTCGGTGAGGTCTGCCAGCAGCTGGGATGACACCGCTCCATCCCCAGAGCGACGGGCTGGTGGAGTGGTTCAATCACACCCTGGCCACCCAGCTCGCCATCCTCACCAGTCGTCGGCAGTGGGACTGGGACCTCCACTTGCCCCTGGTCCTGTGGGCGTACTGGACAGCAGTGCAGGAGTCCACTCGCTGCACCCCTGCGGCCCTCATGTTCGGGCGCGAGCTGCAGATGCCGGTGGACCTAGTGTTCAGCCCACCCCCCGAGCCTGAGGTGGAGGGCACGCCTGGACTGGATTACTTACACCACCTCCGGGAGCGGCTCTGAGAAGTACACAACCTGGCCAGGCGGGCTCTCTCCAGCGCCAGGATCCGACAGAAGCGGGCGTACAACGCACGGTGCACGAGGGAGGACTTCGCTCCGGGGGCACTGGTGTGGGTGTACAGCCCTGAGCGTAAGAAGGGCCTCCCCCCCAAACTCACCAGCCAGAGGGTCGGCCCGTGCACCGTGCTGGAGCGGCTCTCCGACATTGTCTACTGGGTGCGGCTGGTCCGGTGGAACAGGGTGGTGGTGCTTCACCGCGACCGGCTCGCGCCCTACCTGCCCTTAGCTCCATCCGGGGAGGAGTCAGGGGCCGAGAGCCAGCCGTCGACTCCTGCCACGCTGTCAGGGGGCGCCGAAGAACCTTCGCAGCGGGCTCTGCGTCAGCAGAGGCTTCCCCAACACTTAAGAGACTTTGGGGTCAGCAGCTGGGGACAGCAACCCTCCTAGGCGGGGGCAGTGTGACGAGTTGGGGAAGTTGGCGGAGCGTGGACAGCATGCTTTCCGAATCGCTCACTTTCTCTTATGTAAAAGTAAAGTGGGTATGTAAAGTTCCCACCGTGACTGTGTTTGTGTTCCCCTTTAGTGTAGTCCCCTCTTTTTCCCTTGTGTGTGTGTTCGTTTTGTGTATGCAATAAACGGCCGATTGGCCAAATTTAGAGCCACGCATAGCGTCGTTTTTTTTTTGCCCACCACCACTTCCCCCCCTTTTGGAGGACCTCAGAAAAAAAACAGAAAAAAAAATATAAAAATAGATACAATATTTATCATTTGTCTCACCACTAGCAAGTGAATGTCCTCCACCTATTCTCCACCCAAAACCAATGGTCAATATTCCAACCTCCTCTCTAGTTACCGCCCCCACCCCCCCATCCTACCTGCCCTCCTCATTATTTTCTTTCCCCTTATCCTTTTTATAATAATAATAATAATAAGAAGAATATCTATAATGTACAAAACATACATTTAAGGACAAAAAGAACTTTACTACTTGACATATTTTGTTATCTATGTGATCTACTCATGATGCCTTTTCCATTTTGTGCTAATAATTTACACATTTCTTTCTATTACATATATATATATATATATATATATATATATATATTATTACAGTAAGTACATTTATCCAAATCAGGTATCAATATTCACATATACACTATATGGACAAAAGTATTAGGCCACACCTGTTTTTCAGGGTTTGGGCTAGGGCCCTTATCTCCAGTGAAGGGCAATCTTAACGCTTCAGCATACCAAGACATTTTGGACAATGCTTTGCTTCCAACTTTGTGGCAACAGTTTGGGGAAGGCCCTTTTCTATTCCAACATGACTGTGCCCCAGTGCACAAAGCAAGGACTACAAAGGCATGGTTTGATGAGTTCGGTGTGGAAGAACTTGACTGGCTCACACAGAGCCCTGACCTCAACCCCATCGAGCACCTTTGGGATGAACTGGAACGGAGATTGCGAGCCAGGTCTTCTCGTCCAACATTAGTGCCTGACCTCATAAATGCTCTACAGAATGAATGGGCACAAATTCCCACAGAAACACTCCAAAATCTTGTGGAAAGCCTTCCAAGAAGAGTGGAAGCTGTTATAGCTGCAAAACTCCATATTAAAGTATATGTATTTGAACACAATATCTTCACAGTCCCTGTTGGTGTAATGGTCAGGCGTCAGAATACTTTTGTCCATATAGTGTATTTAATACATTTTTAAACAAGTAATTATGCATTTGCATTGTGTGGCGTTTCTCCATTTTAGCAGTCCTGATGTCACCACCAGGTACAAACTAAATGAAGGTTAAAAAAAAAACATAATGGTCTCCTTGATTTTTTACATTTATAACAGCAACGCCACACATCACAACATACATACCGACATTACGGCATGATTGCACTATATCACGACACATATACCTACCGACTTGACATTACATATGTTATAACAAAGCCGCACTCCCTGTCCACACATAGCGACCTGAGACATACTGACAGGCAGATGTAACAGAGGTAAATAAGTTAATGAATATTCACCAAAATCGCGGTTAATATATTTGTTTTGAAAAGTTACACTGGGTTCGGAAATCCACTCCCTTTTTGAAGTTTTTGTTTGTTTTACGTGCATAGGCGCACAGGCACTTTTATTTTGATAACGCACACTTGACTCTCTTCCTTTCTAACGAAAACAGGGCATACGGAGCTGAAACTTCTGATGCTGACTGCGCGTATTTTTCTTTTTGTTTCATCTTCAAACAGAGAGAGAGAGAGAGAGATTGCAACTTGTATTGCTGGATCTCATTAATAAACACGGACTCACGGCGAGACATGGCTCTTCCGTTATTATTCACACAACGCAACGCAGAGGGTAACAGTGAAGGGACAAACGCACTCCCACACGTTACAATGGTGCCGTGACTTTTTACGGATCAACATGCAGATCGACGCCAGATCGGTCGCCGTGGGAAGCTGCAGATGTCTGCTATGGTGGTACTGTTGTAGGGGTCATTTATATTGTATGATATGCTTGAGTAACATTAGTGTTTTAGCAGATGCTTGTGATCTGTGTTCTGTATTACTAGTCATATTTTTGAATTTTTTTTTTTTTTGTGAGCAGCCTTTTGTTGAGACAGGTGAGAAGTTGATTACTTGCAGGCACTTTCTCATTTTATGTAAGTGTACTGTTTCCATCATGTCAGAGGGTGGTTCTTATTTAGTGAGTGGTGCTGATAGTGGTGTACCTGTCAGTGACTCTTTTTGGAACCAGCTTGTTTCAGGGAGGGGTGTTTTGTTCAAGACACCAGTCAAGAGAGTTGGCAGCGCGGACACACCTATTCTCACTTCCACGCGTTATAGTAATCACTCTGATTCAGGCCACATTGCACAGCATCCTACACAACAGAGCCCAGACCTAGGCACTCTCATCACGCGGTTAGCTGAACAAATAGGCCAGTCCATAACCGCCCAGCTCCGGGCCGAATCAAGGCAGTGCGGCAGCAGACAAGACACTGACAGTGCAGGGGATCTTCGGCAGAACAAGTCAGCAGACAAGACGTTGTCAGATGTAAGGTTCATTATGCAGTCTGATGCCAAGGAACCACCCATATTTAGGGGAGATGGCACTGACAAGTACAAGGTCTGTGAATGGGAGACAATCATGACTGCATACCTGAGGAAGAGGGGGATTCCATCCCACGAGCATTCACAGGAAATACTTTCAAGACTTCTGGGTAAAGCGAGCGACGTCGTTAAAGTTAGACTTCACAATGATCCATCCATCAACCACGTTCAGGATCCGTCGCTGATCTTTGACATTCTGAAGCAGAATTTTGGTAAGAGGTGCTGTCCTTTACCTTTACAACACTGTCCCGATCCTTCTCTGGTTAATATCTTTCAGTTAAAGTCAGCTGAGCAGTGGTCGGCGTGGGAGATTCAACAAAGATTTGACGAGTCAATGTGGATGAAAAGGATTCGCGCATCAGTCCAGTCATACAAGCCAGAAGTGGTGCGGCAAGCTGCGCATTCCAAGGTGTCGCTACCAGTGGCAGTTAATGACGTATGTGCGAGCTTGGGGGCGCCTCCGGCACCTGCCCCTGCGCCTGCTCTCTCGCCTGCCCTGCTTCCTCCAAATTCCATCCAATCTGACAGTGATTGTATGAAGAGCTTGGTGAACCTGTTAGATTGTTTGGTAACACAGCAGTCTCAAGTTCGCATGGAGCAAACAAATGCCCATCCCATGTCATGCTCAGCACCAAGGAAGCCTTGCAGAGCCTGTGGTGCACCAGATCTTTCTACTCTGTCGCATTGCAGACTGGAGAATTTGTGCTTGCGGTGTCTTAATCCTGGGCACTGGAAGAAAGATTGTCCTCGTCAGGGACATCAGGGCCGTGCCGAGCGTAGTAACCTAGCCCAACGTAATGACAGCAGCCAGTTCAGGGGCCGCTCCCAGTTGCACAGACAGCTGTTAAACTAAGTCACCTGCACCTGGAGAGGGACCGTGTGGGTGGTAATCAAGATTCCCTCATTGATGAAAATGGTGATTTGGAGGCTTTGTATGAAGAACACAGAGCAGCCACAGCAGAGGGGCACAGGATAATCATGCAAGGCAGTAGTAAGGTTCAAGCTTACAGCAAACTGTTCTATACATCAGTTACTGTCAATGGCAAGGTCACGCTCCAGGGTATGCTTGATTCAGGGTCAATGGCCTGTACGATTAGCAACACAATAGCAGTACAACAATTGAGGGCTGCTGGTACTTTACCTAAGATGCATCAGTCAGAAGAGAACATTGTCGGTTGTGGAGGTCAGCAGGTAAACCCTGAAGGCATTTACAACCTGAGTCTAAAGTTGTATGGCACATTCTGTATTGTCGACACCCTGGTTGTGTCAGGCCAGCCTGTTGACTTAATTGTGGGTTCCAGTGTTATCAAGCATCTGCTTCGTAGCATGAAGAGCTCTAGTGATTACTGGAACCTTACCTCAAGACATGGCGGTCAGTATGATACAGACATTGAACAGTTTCTGGACATGTTAAAGAGTGTCCACCATTGGCAGGGTGAGGAGGTGCCTGATAGGGTCGGAACTGTCAAGCTGACACAGGCAGTCATGCTTTTGCCTCATCACGAACATCTGGCCTGGGGCAGGCTACCTGCTGATGTCCCTGTGTCTCTGGGCAGCTTGGTCATTGTAGAGCCCACCTCTTCACAAGCCATGCCACGCAACATTCTGGTCAGCCGAGTCATTACGCCCATGTGGGGGGACAGATGGGTCCCCATGACTTGTAAATCCGACAGACAAGTCTATAACTTTGAGGTGAAATAGCAAGTTGGCTGACGTGTCTCCATGTCTGGCCACTGAAGACCTTGACATCTTCCAAGGCGTCCACATGACTCAAGCACTTGACCCTTCCGTTCCTCCTTCCAGCTGCGGCCCTCCTCACACAGAATCAGTTGCCAGTCTTGCTGAGCTGGGGCTAGGAGACATTGACATTGACTCTTGCCAGATCAGTGATTCCTCCAGACGTATACTTACGGAACTGTTAGTAGAATTTCAGGTCAGGAAGTCATTGAGTGATTTTGCTAGCCCCCTGGTGATGGTATGGAAGAGGATATCTTCTCCCGACACAGTTTGGACTGCGGCGAGGTCAGGGGCTACACTCATTGCATCTGTCTCATTGACGATCACCCGTTCCGTCTTCTGTACAGGAGAGTGCCGCCAGCCCATTATGAAAAGTTGAGGCAGGTTCTTACTGATATGGAGGAGAGGGGCATAACACCTTGTTTAGCATGATGGACCTTACTTCGGGCTTCTATAACATCCCCATGCAGGAAGAAGATAAGAAATATATTGCTTTCACAATGCCAATGGGATTGTACGAGTATAACTGGATGGCCCAGGGTTTGTGTAATAGTCCCGCATCATTTATGAGGATGATGCTTGGCATTTTCGGTGACCTGAATTTCACAAAGCTTCTGTGTTACTTGGACGACCTTCTTGTTTCGCGCCCTCAGAAGAGGAGGCCCTGGCAAGGCTTTGCATCATTTTCCAGAGGTTACGGGAGAACAACTTGAAGTTGACCCCTAGAAAATGCCACCTGATGCGGAAGTCAGTTAAATTTCTCGGTCACATCGTAGATGGACATGATGTGACAACAGATCCTGCCAAGGTGGAGGTGATCACTCAAATGAAGGTTAGCGATCTGATGGAGGATGGTGGCTGTGTCCCATCTGTGCGGAGAATTAAGTCATTTCTTGGAATGGTATTCTGTTATCAACACTTTATTCCAAACTGCTCATCCATTGCCAGGCCCTTGTTTGCATTAACAGCTGGACAGAAGAGGAGGGGGAAGTTGGCTAGGGACAGGAAGAGTCAGGGTGCATTCCAGAAATTCGCACCATCTGATTGGACTGCTGAATGCGAGGCTGCCTTCAACATGCTGAAGTCGAAGCTGTTGGAGTGTGTTGTGTTATACTCATCTGAACTTTGAGGAGCCCTTCATCCTCTCTGTGGATGCTTCATTGGATGGTTTGGGTGCAGTGCTTTCCCAGATCCCACATGGGGGAGACAAAGCCAGACCAATTGCTTTCGCTAGCAAGACCCTAACGGCAGCACAGAGGAAGTATCCAGCACACAGGCTGACACTTTATGGCTTTGAAGTGGAGTGTGTGCGAGAAATTCTCCCACTGGTTGAAGGGCCATCGTTTTACAGTGTGGACTGACAACAGCCCGCTCACTTATGTTCTTACAAAGCCTAAACTTGATGCATGTGAGCAGTGTTGGGTTGCTAAGCTCGCATCCTATACATTCGATATCAAGCACATTTCTCAGAGGAAGACCATCATCGCTGACACTCTGAGCCGAGATCCGTTTACAGGGTCTGTGGGCCAGACGCTGTTGAAGGAACCTTATTGTCGCCTCCTTAATGAAGCAGACAGGACAGAAGATGAATCTGTCCAAGATGTCTTCCGGCTCACTTGCCAGTTTCAGTCTGAGCCTACTTTGGGCAGGAGGCAGGACCCAATGCCCAAGAATGTTTAATGCCTCTGCAGAGATTGGTGCTCTTTGCCAGGCCCATTGCAGCTGGGATTCAGCCATAGAGTCCAGGGCTATCAGTCTGACACAGCAAATCCAGCAGTTGGCGGCAGGTCAAGACACTTTGCCACTTTTCTCTTCACAAGAACTGCGGCAGGCCCAGCAGCAAGACTGTTGCATTCCAACGGTGTTGCCCTTTGTTTTGCAGAAAAGAAGACCGTGGAGGAGGGAGAGACATGGTGTTGACACAAAGGTTCTCAGGCTGATAAAACAATGCGACAAACTGGAAGTCATGGATGGCGTCTTGTATAGGGTGACAAGGGACCCGCAGACAAAACGAAAGCACTTTCAGTATGTGTTATCCCAGGCTCCACAGGACAGAGCAATGACAGGACATCAGGGACAAGTCCGGACACTGCTTCTCGCAAGACAGAGGTTCTTCTGGCCAGATATGCAGGCAGACATCCAGGAATATGTGAAATGCTGTCAAAGATGTGTTCTTGGGAAGTCTCCAGAGCCTGCTGCCCGTGCACCCTTACAGAGTATTAGGACCTTGGCCCCGATGCAGTTGGTGTGTTTGGATTTCTGGTCAGCGGAAGACAACAAATAGCGATCAGTTGATGTCCTAGTGGTCATGGACCACTTTACGAAGATGGCCCATGCCTTCCCCTGTGCCAACCAGACTGCAAAGCAGGTCGCCAGGAAGCTTTGGGATAACATCTTCTGTGTCTAAGGGTTTCCTGAGAGGATCCATTCGGATCAAGGAGTGGGCTATGCTCCATTTTTCTTGATGTTCGGCCGTGTCCCAAGATTGCCGGTGGACATCATGTTTAAGCAGGCATTCCGAGACCCAAATGTCGTTGACTATGACTCATATGCAAAGTCATTGCTTTCTGGCCTCAGGAGTGCCATGGAGATTGCTCAACGGCATTCCTCAGTTGAGCAACAGCATCAAGCGTGCCAGTACAACAAGCGCGTCACAGGTACTTACCTCAGTCCTGGGGACTGCGTGCTAGTAGCAAACAAGAGTGAACGCGGTAAGAAGAAACTCGCTGACAAGTGGGAAGACCGATTGTACACTGTCATTGATGTGAAACCTGACATCCATGTTTATAAGATCAGGGATGCGTCTGGAAACGTCAGACTTGTGCACAGGAACCTGGTACTGGAAGTGAATTTCCTGCCGCTCCTCAGGGATATTTCTGCTGTGGATGGCGACGCTGCTGTCCTTCCAGTCCCTAATGATGGTGAGCAGATAGATAGTGATGAGGATGATGTGAGCACAGACTCTGACCATTCAGCCTTAGTCAGGGGCATGACCTCTGAGTCAGAAGCCTTGGAGCTGGGTGAGGAAGACCCTGCTTAATCTCCTGGGCACCACCTTGATGCTGTCAGTTCTGCTGCTGCTCCATCACCTGTCCCAGACTCTGCACACCCTGTCCCTGTCACAGCTCCTAGCATTGCTGACACTTCTATGCCACATGTCTCTCAGCCTCACGCTGCCTTAGTTCCTCCAGATCTTGGGCAGGCACACAAGCCTGTTATAACACAGGCAGGTAGATTGGTTAAGTCAGCAATGAATTGAATCTAAGGTACAGAAGCCTATTGGCAAGGGTATTACAAAGATTGGTGTTCGTTCTCAGTCTATCCTTACTTTGGTTGGGCATTAGAGTGTTATGCATTGTATCATTATTTTTTTTTGTTTCTTTTCTTCTCATTGTTAATGTCACTATTAGGCAGTCCATACTGAGGCTAAATGTGGTGTGGCGTATGAGGTGTCATACTTTTTTTTTTTCTAGGAGGTTCCAAGGCCTGATCAACCTCTGTTTCCTCTGAACCTGTTATGCAGGTAGCTTGTATAGCTGAGATAGGGAATGGCATTCTCTTGTTTGTTTGTGCCTAGTCAAGTCTAGTGTTGGTACTGTACCCTCTGTGGGTTCTGTATTACACACAGGAGATGTGACAGGATTTTGGTGAAATTCAAGGGTGGTGAATGTAACAGAGGTAAATAAGTTAATGAATATTCACCAAAATCGCAGTTAATATATTAGTTTTGAAAAGTTCAAAATCCACTACATTTTTGAAGTATTTGTTTGTTTTACGTGCATAGGCGCACAGGCACTTTTATTTTGATAATGCGCACTTGACTCTTCAAGTCAGCGAACCTCCGCTCGCTCTCTTCCTTTCTAACGAACACAGGGCATACGGAGCTGAAACTTCTGATGCTGACTGCGCGTATTTTTCTTTTTTGTTTCATCTTCAAAGAGAGAGAGATTGCAACTAGTATTGCTGGACCTCATTAATAAACACGGCGAGACATGGCTCTTCCGTTATTATTCACACAACGCAACGCAGAGGGTAACAGTGAAGGGACAAACGCACTCCCACACGTTACACAGACAAAACAGAAAAATAAAAACAAATAAAATAAATAAATAAACAAATAATTACAATGACATTATATGTTTATATATTAAACTACATACAAATATACTTAGAGATACTCGACAGTGTTGTTATTTTTAAGGTGGTTCTGTTGTTGATGCAACCGCAATTGGACAATGGAAGAATGACCCGCATGTGTAATATTAGGGTGTGTGTAACACCTGAGAAAAAGTGGTAACAATTCACAAAAAACGACATCTTGCAACCTAAAAAAATACAGAGATTAATTCCACCAATGTTTCAAAGATAACTATATGAACTACAATTCCTGTTCAAGGGGGATTCAAGGGTGATGTGATTCGGGATAGGTGTGACCACTTCAGGGCATCCGGTAAGAATGCAGAACACAGGTGTCCCAGTACCACTCTTTATTTTCCTTGCAGTATATGTATGGTTCTACAAACAAAGAAATCAACACAATTATTACAGTTAATAAAATAATTACAGTTCCATCAAGTAAATGTAAATATTACAACAATTATTAAGCACAACAAACTTTAATAACATTAAGCATTTAACTTATGTATGCAGTACAAACCGAGGAATTAAATTATACCATTCACTTCTACATACTGGTGATCAGTGCTGTAACTTTACAACATTATCCTAGCCGTGTAGTACATCTCTTGCAAGGTGGCGCTTTTTCCCCCTTTAGAACTACACTGCCCATCAGCATTGTTAGCAGCGCCATTTGCTGGCTAGTAGCTGTTTAGCCGCGCTATGTACGTATGCGGCTAATTCCGCGTCTTGCGAGAGCAAATGACGTACAGACGGTATCAGTTTAATTCCCGACGTGTACAACGTCACATCTGCACTACAATAATAACAGTTACTTAACCAAACTGCTAGATAGCATCTACTTTGTTCAAACGCGCTCGCTACATTGTGCTACCGCTAGCCGTAATTGGAAATAATGCTAGCTGTGGTAAATGCTACGGAATTACGGCATTAACTGCCATTTTATACAATGATGTAACGATATACAAATATATACATAAGGGAAAGCAACTGACGGTTTTCAGGTACGCACACACATTCAAAGGGACAATAAGATCTGTAATTCGGAGCACGGAAAACAGTCCGTTCAGCACAACAACAAACTTAACTAGGGGGCGGACTTTACTATCAGTGCCAGTGGTGTCCCTTATGAACCAATAAAAACACAGGGAAACTTGAGAAGGGGAAAACATAGCTCTGCACTGAGCCTGGCCTTTTTAACATTGCCGCCTCCAAATTTACTAGTAAATTTGTCTGCTGGAAAAGGCTCAGGCCATTTTGTCGTTGTCAGGCAGGGCTGGCAGACGAACCAGTTTGGAGACCGGACGGGTGTAGGTCTGGTTCTTCACTTGCACCACAGCGGATCAGGTTCTCCCGTCAGCCCCGAGCATAGTGTTGGTCACAGTCCCCACCAGCCAGAATGCTCTCGGCAGCTGGTGATCAATGATCATGACCACGGCTCCTATCTTGAGGTCCCCGGCATCAGTGGTCCACTTGTTGCGGGCTTGTAGGTTTGGTAGGTACCGCTTGATGAAGTGTGCCCAGAAGTGGTCTGCGAGGACCTGGCTGTGCCTCCACCGTTTGCAACTTAGCATATCCGAAGCTGGATACACAACTTGGGGGAGAGCACAGTCAAGCCGCCCCATCAAGAGGGTGTTGGGGGTGACTGGATCTGCATCAGCCACATCAGAGGACACATAAGCGAGCGGCTTTGAGTTCAGGATCCCCTCGATCTCTGTGAGGACAGTCCTCAAGACCTCTTCGGTGACTGTCTGAGCACCAAGGGTTACCCGCAGCGCTGCTTTGAGGGACCTGATTTCCCTCTCCCACGTACCACCAAAATGGGGAGCTGCTGGTGGATTAAAGGTGAACTTGATCTGGTGTTTGGCCAGCTGAGTTTGTAAGGTGGGCTTCAGGGCAGCGAAGGCCTCGGAAAGCTCTTTCTCTCCTCCTTTAAAGTTTGTTCCCTGATCTGACAGCAGTTTGTGGGGCTTCCCTCTCCGAGAGATGAAGCGACGGAGGGCCATCAAGAACGAGTCTGCGTCTATACTAGTAAGCAGATCCAGGTAGACGCCTCTGGTGGTCATACATTTGAAGATGATGCCCCATCTTTTTTCACTGCGTCGGCCCACTTTGATAGTGAAGGGCCCGAAACAGTCAACCCCAGTTGAAAAGAAGGCAGGCTTAAATAATCGGAGGCGGGAAGGTGGCAGGTCAGCCATTTTTGGTATTTCTGGCTTCCCACGCCATTTCTTGCATTCCGTACAGCTGCGCTGGTGTCGGCGTATGGCCTCCCGTCCCCTCAAGATCCAGTATCTTCGTCGTACTTCAGCGAACACCCTCTCAGCACCAGGGTGGTGTAGCTCCTCATCATAGTGCTGGATCAGGAGTTCACTGAGGCGGTTCTTGGGATCCAAGGCTATAGGGTGTGCTGTCTCCTGCTCTAGCTGGTCACCACGGTGTAAACGCCCGCCTACTCTAATGAGTCCACTAGAGTGGTCAAGCTCAGGTGAGAGAACGAGGAGTCTGCTGCTGGAAGGCACTGGCTTTCCTGCGGTTAAGGCTTTTACCTCATCAGGGAAACTAGTGAGCTGGGCATGTCTAAGCAGACAAAGCTCAGCTTCTTGATAGGTCTCTGCTGATGGGTCACCTGTTGGATTGGCCGCCTCATGTAGCTTCTGTGCTGTGGCTTCCAGCAAGTCCTAGTAGCTTTGGAACTGACCCATATCTGGTATTTGAGAGATGGGAACAGTAATGTGAGCGCAGAAAGTGGGTCTTTGTTCTTCCTCATCATTACTGCATATGAGGTCAGGTTGAGCTGGCCACCTATCAGGGTCTTGCCACAAGAATGGGGGTCCTTGGTTCCAGCGGGTTTGCTCTGACAGCTGCAGGAGAGTTCTCCCACGGGTGAGGTCACAGGCAGGGTTCTCTTCAGAAGGCACATGGTGCCAGTCTTGGGCGTCTGTCAACTCCTGGATCTCTGCTATGCGAGTCCCCACAAAGACTTTGTACCGGCATGAATCAGACTTGATCCATGTCAGTACAGTGGAGGAGTCGGTCCACAAGCTGACCCGCTGGATATTCAAGGTGAGCTCCCTTTCCAGCATCTTGGCTAACTGGGCCCCAGTAAGTGCTGCGCAAAGCTCAAGTCTTGGCATGGACAGTTGCCTCTTGGGTGCTACCCTAGAGCGTGCTGCAAGAAATGACACCTGCACACCTGCCAAGCATGCAGGAGGTTGGCGGGCAGATGGGGGTCGTCCCAGTCCCGTTGCTTGTCCCAAAGCTGCTGGATGAGGATCTTGGCTCTGGTTGTAAATGGGACAATGTAGCCTAACGGGTCATATTGACTGGCTAAAGTCCTGTAGATGATCCGCATGGTTGGTGCGGGGCTTTCTACTGGGCGACACTTATACCTTAAGGAGTCTGATGGGCAGTGCCAATGAAGACCCAGGGTGGTCTCGGCAGTATCCAATCGATTCTGTGTCAGCCAGAGCTCATTGCTTTCGGATCTGTCTGCGATGGGGAGGTGGCTGACAACACTGGGGATGTTGCTGGCCCACTGGCGTAGTGCAAAGCCTCCTTCCGCTAGCAGGGCCCGGAGTTTATCTACTAGATCTTTGGCTGCCTCTGCAGTGGGGAGACTCTGCAGCCAATTGTCCACATAGAAGTGCCTTTCTACCACTGTGCGGACTTCCTCTCCAGGCTCGCTGTTCGCCAGAACATGCCTCTGTAGAGCAAACGTAGCACAACACGGACTGCATGTTGTGCAGAAGGGCAGGACAGTCCACTCATAGACTCTGACTGGGGCGTCTCGCTTCATGTCCCTCCAAAGGAATCTGAGGAGTGATCTGTCCTCTGGCAGCAGCTTCACCTGATGGAACATGCCTTTGATGTCGCCGGCGAAGGCCGTGGTATGTTCCCGGAACCTCAACAGCACTCCGAGCAGGGTTGGCCCCAAAGTAGGTCCGGGCAAGAGCCAGGCGTTCAGGTTACAGCCCTGATATTGGAAGGAACAGTTAAAAACTATTCGGTTCTTACCGTTGTGGCTCACCATGTGGTGTGGAATGTACCACGATTCAGTGGCCTGGCTAACAACTTCAGGAGGCAGCTTGACCACGTACCCGGCCTGTTCCAGCTTGTGGATTTCTGCGTTGTACACCTCTGCACGCTCTGGGTCTTTAGACAGACACTTCTCTGTCCCTCGGAGATGAGCAAGAACTACTTCCTTTGGGGCTCGCAGCTGGGGCATGGTCTTCATCCGCAGCAGGGGAGTTGCATAGCGAAGGACACCGTCCACTTCTACTCTCACCATTTTAGACTCCAGCAGGCTGATGGCCTCTTGATCCCTCCTGGAGCGTGTAACTTCCTTTTCGCTCCTGTAGGGGAGTAAATCCAGTTGCCACAACTTGTCAATGTACTGACGCAACTCAGCTGAGGGGGACGTCATGCATGTGTACAAACACTGCTGAGCTGGGAGGTGATGTGGGAGGAGCTTTGCTGGGCCTTGTAGGGTCCAGCCCAGTCTGGTTCTGACTGCAGCAGGTCCTCCTGGTCGTCCTAGCCGCACCGGCTCTATGGGGGTGATTAAGTGCGGGTAGTCCGAACCAATCAACAGCAGTGGGTGTACATCGTCGACAGGCTGAAGAGGAAGGCTTTGAAGGTGCTTGTACTTCTTCTGTAGGGCTGCCACTGGATGAGTGTGTTTCGCCAGCCCTAGATGTTCCGCGGTGAAGGCGCCCTGTATTTTGAATCTCTTCCTTGGTTGTGACGCAGGAGAGAGGGTGAAGGTAACTCTGGCTCCCATAATGACCTGTGTGTCATGTCTGACTGTTCTCAGGGCAAGGTCTTCTCGGTGTCCCTCCAGTCCCAACTGCTGTGCTGCAGCATGAAGCAGGATGGTTCTTTCTGACCCATCGTCTAGAATGGTGTACGTCAGCAATGAGCGTGGGCCATGACGCAGCAGCACCTTACCTATCTTCAGGAGCACATTACTTCCACTAGCTGGCCTGTCCAGGTACAGGGTTTCACTTGTGGAGGTCACTACTGCAGAATCCTTTTCCCCTGTGGGCCTGTAATTCAGGTCATGGAGGGCGGCCAGATGTTTACCCTTGCACATCTGACAGGTGGCCTTCAATCTGCACTGTGCTGCCTGGTGTTTCCGGCCGCATCTCCAACATCTGTTGTTGGACTTAATCCAGGTGGTCTTCTGTTCACGGGTGAGTTGGCCGAAGTTGGTGCACTGGTTGAGATAGTGGTGGTTATTGTCACAGTATGGACAATATGTCTTCACCATCTCTTGTGGCTTAGCTTCTGGGGCCGTTGTTTGTGTGGCAGTTTCCGCCGGTGCTCTGGTGGGGGTTTGATTCGCCCCCAGAAGAACCGTTGCCGTCCGTGTTGCCTGCTTATGCTCCCTCTTCCTCCCCTTCTGTTGACTGGTCCCCTCTGATGCTTCTACCCGGCTGGCCTTTATGTCTGTCCCTTGTACTTCCAGCTCAAATTCAAGCCAGTCTGCAAAATCAAGCAAGGTCGGTGTGGGACGTCTACGGGGGTGGATGTACCTCTTAAAGTTGGCCTTGTGGTCATGTGGCAGCTTTGTCAGGAGCCTGGCCACATGTGACCCACAATGGAGCTCAATGGCCCCCTCATCTCCCATCTGGTCAAGCATTCCCACTAGGGCGCAAACCCTCAGGGCAAACTTCCGGAAGGCTTGGGTGTCCCCGCTGGGGATGTTTGGACCATCCATGACCTCTGCGATCCTTCTCAGGGACAGTTGATGAGGCTGTCCGTAGAGCTCAGCCAGGGCGTCCATGGTGTCAGTGTAGGGGTAAGGTGAGTTGCAGTACAAGTCCGCAATCAGCAGGGCCTCCTCAAATTTCAGGTGCTCAACCAGGATTTGATATTTAAAACGTTCAGTCGTGTCCTTAGGGAGTATGTTCTCTAGGGAGAGCTTGAGCCTGGCGAACTGGCAGGGATCCTCACTTGTGAAGTCCGGAATGGTGGGTTTCGGGCCCCTGTAGCTCCTTTCTCTGCTGGGCGGTGAAGGGGCATGTCTGTCATGGCGCCTGAGAGGAGGGTCGGGGGATCGCTGATGATGATAAGATCCTCCTGGTGAGCGCTGCCGGTGGCGTTGGGGTTGCCTGCTTAGGTAGCCTTCAGCGTGGTAGGGTGTGCAGTGCTGAGAGCTGGGCTCATCCTCCAGCGTGGTAAGTGGAGGCTGCCTGCGTCGTTGCACGGGTGAGGAATGGATACTCCATCCCTCCAGCTCATCAGTTAGGCCACCAATGCTGTCTGGTTCCGATGCCTCAGATGGCGTTGCCGTCCTTGACCGTGGGGCCGGAACTGGAGCAACCCTGTCATACAGCTGCCTGGCTGTTGGCGCTGCCACCCTGGTTCGGGGAGCAGGCACTGGACGTTGGCGGGGGCCAGAGTCAGTTTTCCTGTCCCGCTCCATCATGCGCCTCATGGCCAGCATGGCTTGGTGCAGCTGTCGGTTCTCCTCTTGCAGGCGTCGGAGGGCCCTGTGCACATCTGCTGATAAGCCAGTTGCAGGAGGTGGGAGGTTGTAGTCGGTGCCTTCTGGACTATGGTATGAGGAATGGGGCGGAGCCAACTCACTTAGTGCTAGGCGTTGTTCTCCAACATCCTCAATCCTGTCATCAGACTCGCGCCTCTGCTGGCTGTGAAGGAGGGGTGTCATCTCGGCCATTCCCTCATGCGGCGACTGGTGGCGATACTCTGATTGCGCTGTTGGAGGCCATCGACTCTGGCTTGAGTACCCCACCTCATAGTCATCCAGGTAGGCTGGTGGATGAATCCGACGTCTTGGGCGGACTGTTGGCTCCAACTCTTCTTGGGGGGGGGCTTCGGGACATCCTGCTACCGTAGCAATCACCGAATCTGGCTCGAAGGACCAAATTTTGTTCAAGGGGGATTCAACGGTGATGTGATTCGGGATAGGTGTGACCACTTCGGGGCATCCGGTAAGAATGCAGAACACAGGTGTCCCAGTACCACTCTTTATTTTCCTTGCAGTATGTGTATGGTTCTACAAACAAAGAAATCAACACAATTATTACAGTTAATAAAATAATTACAGTTCCATCAAGTAAATGTAAATATTACAACAATTATTAAGCACAACAAACTTTAATAACATTAAGCATTTAACTTATGTACGCAGTACAAACCGAGGAATTAAATTATACCATTCACTTCTACAGATACTGGTGATCAATGCTGTAACTTTACAACATTATCCTATCCGTGTAGTACATCTCTTGCAAGGTGGCGCTTTTTCCCCCTTTAGAACTACACTGCCCATCAGCATTGTTAGCAGCGCCATTTGCTGGCTAGTAGCTGTTTAGCCGCGCTATGTACGTATGCGGCTAATTCCGCGTCTTGCGAGAGCAAATGACGTACAGACGGTATCAGTTTAATTCCCGACGTGTACAACGTCACATCTGCACTACAATAATAACAGTTACTTAACCAAACTGCTAGATAGCATCTACTTTGTTCAAACGCGTTCGCTACATTGTGCTACCGCTAGCCGTAATTGGAAATAATGCTAGCTGTGGTAAATGCTACGGAATTACGACATTAACTGCCATTTTATACAATGATGTAACGATATACAAATATATACATAAGGGAAAGCAGCTTACGGTTTTCAGGTACGCACACACATTCAAAGGGACAATAAGATCTGTAATTCGGAGCACGGAAAACAGTCCGTTCAGCACAACAACAAACTTAACTAGGGGGCGGACTTTACTATCAGTGCCAGTGGTGTCCCTTATGAACCAATAAAAACACAGGGAAACTTGAGAAGGGGAAAACATAGCTCTGCACTGAGCCTGGCCTTTTTAACAATACCTGTGTGTATTCTAACCTCTGACCTCTTCCATTCTGTTCCTGTAGTACTTCAGCCTGGGAATTCTTGGTCTCATCAGTATCGTGCTGATGACTTGGATAATATGTGAATGCTGTTGCAAAAACAAATATAACAAGAAGAAGGAAACACAGCCCTGCAGGAAACAACAGCTATGCAGGAAAGAAGTATGCTCTAAACCAATTTTCCCACCAGTTTTAATCGTTTGAAACACATTTAATATAGTTCTACTGCATGAAAAAAGCTGTTTGCATTCCAGAGAGTAGATAGCAGTATAAAACGCTGAGGTTTCTCCCTTTGTTTGGGGCGCATTCGTTATTGTCACTCACACTTCAATGTCCCTGTTAGTCCTGAAATCAATCTGACATCACTGGTTCTCATCTCAGATGAGATGGGACGGTTTTATTGTTGGCATTAAAAAAAATCACATATCAGGGATTCAATAATTTAGATTTTCTTCCTGTCTCCTGTGCTTTCCAGCAGGATCTTTCAGAGTCTGTCTTTTGTAATCACCTGTATTGCAATAAAGCTGAATAAATCAAATCATTATGGAGTTCTGTTCCTAAATGCTCAATGCTTTTCTGTACCAGCAGTTCATGTTAGTATAACATGGTTCATTTCACTTGTTTTCCCATAAATGCTTGACTTTGGTAGTACCTTTTGTAAACTAAAAACATATTCTGTAACAAGAACCTTTTAAAATTAGGGTTGTCAAAATAACACGTTAAGTTCGATTAATTAATTATAGAAAAAAATAACGCGTCAAAACATTTAACGCATATTAATCGCACTCTATGATGCCCCTTGCTTCACTGTGCATTTAAGCATTTATTATACCCAACTGCACCAGGCTAGCTAGGTTCTTTTATATCATACACGGAAACGTATCCACATTTGCGCTGTCCGGAAATGCAAATTAAGTTCGCATTGGTGTAATCAACGACTGCATCGGAACATCTGTAAAGCGGAGCGATACATGTATAGTTAAAAGTGCCAGAGCTTTTATGCTGAATACCAGCAATCATGGAATGCCTTTTGTCCAGTCAAATTACTTGGTCGGAACTAACAGTTGTATAAAATGCTTATAACGAAATATTTAGATTAATTAATCACAAAGCATGTCATTAATTAGATTAATTTTTAATCGCTTGACAACCCTATTTAAAATGTTATTTTTCTTGTGAATGCAAAACCAGTTTTAACAAATTATGTGTGTGTGTGCGTGCGTGCGTGCGTGTTGGTGTGTTTGTGTATTGGTAAGAACAGTTAGGGCAGTTACGCTGATATCTCCTACTATCCAGCCGGACCAAGACTGTCTTTCACTTCAGTATCAGCTGTGTCACGTACGAACTGCGCCAAGGGCGTAGGTTTGGCTTGAAAGTTTGTAGGGACACATGGGTGAGGTGGAATGTGTAGGAGGGAGATAAACCCAGAGGTTATAATGTGGTTAATTTTGTAAACAAACTACAATAGAGATCTGACGGGGACAACAATTAAAGCAATACATCACAGAGTCTTGGTTTTATTCTAAATGTTACTAAATATATTATATTCTGAATGGCGTCATTACATAGGATCTAATCTATCAGATTTACTTGTAGAGACCAATAATAGCGTACAATAATTACAAATTTGGAGGCATTAATGTTGGTGTGCGTCAATCATTTTCCTATCCTTGCAAGAACATTTTAAACAACTTTCTTTACTCATATCTTGAAAAAAAAAATCACAGAATAAAATCTTGTGAATGTGGGATATATAATATCTTGGGGAAAAAATATATATAAGAAACACCTTCCTGATAATGACTTCCACTTGCTGTAAAGTGCCATTATGTGTTCAAAGGTAGATGGGAGTTCATCAAAATTAATCAAAGGTAGATGGGATCAGGCATCTTAAGGGGGTGTTTGGGAAAGCACTCACAGAGGACAGGGTTGATGGTGTCAAAAAGGATGGGTTTACTGAAAAATATATGCTAAACATATACGAAAAAGGAAACTGACTTCAAAATAAATAAATAAAGAGCACTAGAAAAGCAGGCTCAAAATGGTACCATTTACAACGGGTTATGTCGGGAGTGGACAAAGCGCCCAGCCCCGCTCCTACTGGTTCTTTCCCTTCTAGGGATCTGCCTGCCACAACGACACCCGGACAAGGTGAGTAGGAGCAACACACTCCATTTTGCAACAAAATAAAAACACATATTCACAAAAACGAGACGCTCATATGATTCCCGCCCGCAGCTGTTCTCCTTCCCCACCCTGCTACCAACTCCTGTCCTTCCCTTCCTGGACCCAGATAGCAGGCTCGCAAACCCACACACACTAGGAACCCACACACCACACACTAGCCTCCCGCCCGGGCACGGGGAGAGAAAGGACCACTCTTCCACACCCGAGGGGAAGTTCTACCGCCGCGGGGGAGGCTCCGCACATGCACACACGCACAACACGCGGACACACAAAACGCAAAAGAAAGAAGGGGGGACGTAGCTCAGCCCGCGCCACCGTGCCGGGCCTCGCCTACGTCCGAAAATAGAAAAAGAAAAACGCAAAAGAGAGACAAGCCCTCTCCGCTGCTCCTGCGGATGGGCTGGCGGCTCCGGCGGCGACCACGTCGTCTTCTCGCTGACCGCTCGCACCAGCTCCGCGGGGCCCCGCTGTGGGAAACAGTTCGGCAGCCGGTCCGCCCCCTTCCCTCTCCACCTCGTGCCGGGGACTCACACACACAATTGTCAGCTCGCAGCGTCGCTTCCCTCTCAACCGGGGGATCCACCTCCCGGGCACGCACTTTCTTCGGGGGCCGGGGGCTCTCCATGGTTCCGGCTGCGTCCTGGAACTGCTCAGTTTCGCTTCTCCCTCAGGGACTCACCGCGGTACTCTTCTTTGGGTGGCCGCTTCTCTCTGGAGCCGCCTAAAAACACACATGCGGACAAACTCTCGCTCCTGCACACGAAAAGCAAAAGAAAAAAAATTAACTAAACGAACACCAACTGCAAAACCCGCCCCGGGTCGCGACTCCCGTGGCTAAACCAAATGCAAAACGAAACAATACAAACCAAAAATAACCAACATAAATTTCGCCGTGCCGACAAAAAAAATAAACCAAAAGATAACTCTCAATTAAAACCCGTGCCCTCAGCCTCCCAGCGTCTCTCTGCTGCTGCTCACCTGCTTAAAAAGTTCTGGTGTCCACTTAACGCACCAGGCAGCGAATCCCGTCCGAAACCCGCTAATTCAATAATTGAATTTTACCCAGCTGCGCGCCCGAGCCCCCTCGCTCCCCCAGGGAGTACAGCGCGAACACTTACCGCTGTCAGGAGAAACTTGAGACAAAGAGCTTCTCACTCAGCTGAGACAGAGCATAGGCAGACATACCTGTATGCACTTTACCAGCCCCCTGAGCGACTGAATCCACACATGTAAATCAAAACCATTCTCCTACTCAAACTCAGACTGTACCATTACTCTGTGACAGCACAGAGGAGTTTCTAATGAAATAAAGAAAATGCAAATAAACAGACATAGCTATTACCCATACTTGGCCAAAACAAAATAGAAAATATCCAATGGCCACTGGTATCATTATACAGATGAATTTTACATTACATGAGCTCTAAATTGGTTCTAGTTGACTTTAATGCACCCCCCGTATCATAAATATACATGAAATAATGGCAGTAAAATCTCGCTGTCACACAAGTCTATTCATGTACTCTTTGAAAAAGCCACAAACACATGTTTCCTCCTCTCATTTCTCTCAACAAACTGTTGACAGATTTCTGTCAGGTCAATATCATCAAGCAACTTTTGATGGACATGGCACACTGCAACATGGTAAGGCGGGGTTGTGACAGTGTGGATCTGAGCCAGGTTTTGAGCCATCTTAAACCACTAAAGCTTCTCTCTGCTTCTGCCAAAGACACAGGGATGACCAACAACAGCCTAACCAGGGCCTCAACCTGATCAAACAGGCCTCTAACTTCAACTAGCACTGCTTTCAAGATATGGGCAGCTTCATTACTGGACTTGTAGTCTCTTCCATTGCTGCTGCCACTGGTGTAAAAATCCATGTTCTCTGTTCTCTGCCAATCTATATATATATGTTTAACTATCACCAGCTGATAATGTTACCACCTATCAATCATACCGTTTACAACTGTGCCATCATTAATTGATACATGCCATTTGCAAAATATGCATTCTCAAATTTATTGAAAGAGCATAAACACTAATTGTCACGGTCTAACACCGCGACGAGAGACATACACTGTTACAGGCGCGCAAAACACGAACATCGCAACACAACACTTTTCACATATTGCCGGCAAACTCAACATCAGTTGTGTTAAGTGTGTGTTTGTATTGCGTGTAATTTCTGTATAGTGTGTTAACTAGCTGTGTTTTGTTGCTGATGTAGCCACTTAAAGAGCCTGCTACCCTGTTCTGAATAAGGCCTGTTAGGACAGCGGTGTTAGCGGTGTTAAATAATGATGCGCTTATATTCTAACAACAGCAGCTGACGGTTATAAAAGACATCAGAGCAAACACGGTGTTTTTAGGAATATTGGAAGATTTATTATTTAGAATTTTGCAAAGCAAATAGAAACATGTTTACCTGGTGTTTGTTTCATCCACTGCCAAACAGGAAGTGGGGGGAACCAGGTATTATTTCTGCAGGGGGAGTAGTGGGTACTACCACCTGTTTGTTTGTTTCAAGGGGGGAAAATATAAAGATACTTAAATGTAGTTATTATTTGTATTTAGTACCTCCTTTGTTATTCTTTTGTTCTGGATTGTTTGTTATTCGATACATGGCCATGTTTGTTAAGTATTGTTTTATTATTTTCTGTTTTGTTGTGTTAATTGATTTTGAGGAGATTGAAGGTGCCTAGTGGGAGGAGCTACGCCCATATAGCCAGAGGGGTTTAGAGCTCTGGGTTGTGTTGTTGAGGAAGGCAGATGCTAGACTTGGGTCTGATTCTCAGACATAGCCAAGCAAGCTTAGTTTTTTTTTGTCTGTTTATTTTTGTACAGTTTTTGTTTTGTAAATAATTTAACACTGTGTATTCCTGCACTGCCACCGTTCTCCACCTTTCGCCACCTGTAAATAAAGTCCACCATCAGCACCTCATCGCTGTTTCAACGTCTTCTGTGTCCTCCACCCTTGGCACACCCTAACACTAATATTCTTCATAATAATTTAGGATGGCCAGCAGCTGGTTATATCACTGCTCCAAGAATCAAATGACAGGCTTACTTATCTCATTCAGGTGTCTAGACTAGAATTTTAAAACATTACCTGAGACTGTGCTACTCTATGCTGCTGCTCCTGCCACCCTCAGTGGACTGTGTTTCTATGCTTCTGGGCTAATGATAAAATTACATAAAATCTTCATTGGCCCTTCATTAATTAGACTATCTAAAGTATATTTTATGAGCTAATCATCTTTAATAACATTACTATACAGCTGGGAATCTCCTACTCACACACTGGCATTTGGTGAAAAAAACACATGATGTCCATTTTTCTTTTATTTTTTCTCGTATTTAGTCAAAGCTCAGACCTGACTGATAAACACACATACACACACAATACAAGAAATTATTCTCAGGGAAGTACATTAACTTTACATTCCCCGTTTTATCAAATAACCTCCGCCTATTTTTTCATATTTGCTCACAAAAATAGGCTGGCGAATCAACGTTAGCTAGCTATTTAAACGTTATCCCCTGCACATCCTGAACTGAACTTCACCAACGAAAACATTTTCCATTTAGCTAGCTAGTGTCAGCTATTTACAAAAAAGTTTCTCTAAGTCACTGTATAACATTATACGATACAATGATACAAACAAGCATGAAATTGGTATATTTAAGGGAGACCATCATACGAATTTGGATTAAAGTTTAAAAAAAAGCTCATGGCGTAGCTTGCTAAGTTAACTAGCTACCTAGATAGCAACCTTATGCCCATATAGATATGCCTATAGCTTACTCTGGATGAGAACACAAGGGAAAGCAGTCTTATTATTTTCTTATGTTTTTTTCTAACCTTTTTACAGTCAACAAGAAGACGTAAAAAGACAAACCAAGTCTTTATCTTAGATTATAACCAAACTACTTACTCTCCATCCATCGTCTGTCTCCATCAATAGCTAGTACGCTGATTTTCAATCCTGCTCCTGGGGGCCCCCTGCTCTGCACGTTTTCCATCTTTCCCTGCTCTACCTACCTGACTGAACTGATCAGTGGCACTTTTGATTAGCTGAGCACACCTGATTTAATCAAGAGCATGTTAATCAGGTGTGTTTGGAGCAAGGATAGATAGAAGATATGCAGGACAGTGGGCCCCCAGGAGTAGGACTGAGAAACACTGAGCAAATACACTGACTGACGAGGTGGCGTTGAGTAACTCTGTTCATGTGCAGTAAGCCTACCCCACAGAGTGCGCTGAGCCAGACTGTACAGATCATTAACCCTCTCTGGCTGAGTATGAAGCGTGCCACAGCGCCCAATGGAATGAATTAAAAAAATTGTCTCTGTTTTATCTGCAATTACAGGTCTAAATGTTGGTAGGGATATTTCAGCTTTCCTGAAAGTTGGTAGGGACACGTCCCTACCATCCCTACCTAAATTTAGGCTTATGCACTCTGCTGGCATTCCTAGTATACTGCCTCACTTGGTGGCAGTGTAACACAGTGGTTAAGGAGCAGGGTTCGTAACTGAAGGGTTACTGGTTTGATTCCCCGCTGGGGCACTGCTACTGTACGCTTGGGAAAGAGACTTAACCCACAATTGCCTCTAGCTGTAGAAATGGATAACATGTAACCAAAAATTGTAGCCTCTGTGAGTGGCTCTGGATGAAAGCATCTGCTAAATGCTTGTAATGTAATGGAATGAGTGAGGAGCTGCAAAGTAGATGAAATATAGACTCTACCTGCATCGCCCTGCCGACTATCAGCAATCCAGATACCATCAGCATCCCACCATCCCATCAGCATCCCACCATTCCATCAGCATCCCACCATCCCATCAGCATCCGATCAGCATCCCACCATCCCATCAGCATCCCAGGCTGCATCTCAGTCTACAGTCTGAGAACTTGCAAACTTCACTCAGAAGAATCTCTTCTCAGGCACACAAGCAAAATTGCCACCAGAGGCGCAGTAGCTGTAAATAGGACATCTCAGAAAGCCAGTACCGTCAAGACTTGATTGGTATGAACCAACAGAGACTGCCTATTTATTTTATTTTATTTTGTTTTATTTTATTTTATTTATTGGGTTAGGGTGGTGCTCTCAGTAGCATTTGGAGGCACTTCATGAGAAAAAGAATGAACTGATGTTCAACCAAAAAACAGGTCAGTTGCTAAAAGTATACATTCTCCAGCACGCATTCTTAGACTGTAATGAGCTACCCTATAATGTGTAAAGAGTCTAATGAGCTTGCTCATTTTTAGAAGACTACCACACAAAAAGCCAAGGCAATGTTTCAAGACAGATCTTTGGACTGTAGTTTGCAAACACTCCCATACCACTATCTGCAGAGTTCTTGGGATAGTGAGATTGTGTCTTCGACTACTGCAAGGCAACATTTGCAACAGATAGCAGAATAAGAAACTCTGAGATTTCTTCCTTTGTTTGGGCCGCATTGATTTCAGTATCCCTGTGAGTGCTCTCAAATGAGTTTCCTATGAACTATGAAATTTTAAAAAAAGAATTCAATCAAATGGTTTAAAGCACTCGTTATCTCTGCCAGCTAGCTTGTACCTTCTTTGGCCAGCCATTGAAACCTGGTCATGCAGCGCTTCTCATATTGTTGACTGCTTATGGTTTTCTGCTTGTGTGGTACTCTGCCTCACTTGCAAGTTGCTTTGGATAAAAGCATCTGCCAAATGAATACATGCATGTACATGTACATACATAGGTATGGTTTACAGCTAGATGTTCACTGAAGCAAACTGGATAAGTATCTTCAAGGGTACAACAGAGGTGGAGGCAATTGAGTGTGGAGACCTGCATACTGAGCTATTGTCTCTTTTAGTTGTTTCTGAAATCCATTAAAGTTTAGATTAAATACACAGTGTGCTTGCCACTCCTAACTTATTACACAAGTCATGCTTTTGTTCAAAGATTTATATAAATGTGTGAGTGCATGTCTACATTTACACAGATTACTTTCACAAATGAATGCAACTAGGATCTGAGCTGATATAAATGTTCAATCTGCGGTAGTATCACAGGCGGCAGTGTAGCCTAGTGGTAAGGAGCAGGATTCGGAACCGGAAGGTTGCCAGTATTGTGCCCGGCTGGGACACTGCTGCAGTACCCTTGAGCAAGGTAATTAACCCAAAATCACCTCAGTAAATATCCAGCTGTATAAATAGATAAGGTGCAAAAACTGTAATCTATGTGTATTTACAGTATGCATTTACCAATTTCAAAGCTACTCCATGGACAGCTTTCACATGACCGGTGCCTGTGTTTGTGTTTCAGAGAGACAGATATGCAAAGCAGACTTATTCAAATTCACTGCATTTTACCTGGACATGTATTGGTTTCTGTCCTCCAGAGGCAGGAGAGTAAGGAGGAACCCACCACATACAGCGTCACAGGGTGCTCATGTATTTATAACGCACTGAAACAATAACATACTGTATGAGCAAGTCTGTTCCTGTCACCCTGCAGAACTCTCCTACTCAAGAAGAACAAGAGGTCCCTGTGTGACTGACACACAGGAACTGTCCAACCATCAGTCATGAAAATCGTCCTGTTCTCCTTTCCCTGAGCACTGAACAGTTTTAACTCTTACCATCTCAATTATGAAATTATTATTATTATTGTGTATGTGCATGCATAACTGGAAAAAAAATCCAAGACTTGGTCAGCACACACACAAACACACACATATTTTCTTTTCATACGTATATGCACAAGGGAGGAAAAGATGCACATAATTCATCAAAATGAAAAAAAAAAAAACAGAGAAGGGAACATGGTATGTGAACCAGGGGAGACCTATTCTATTGTGACCTTTGTAATTCAGCACATATTACATTACATTACATGCAGATGCTCATACATTAGCAGGTGTTCCTAACCAGAGTGAGTTAAAGCACAACAGAACAGAAGTGTATTCATCCAGGGTGAATGAGCTACACCATCAGACCAGACCAGCAAGTGTGAGCACAACAGCATACAAGCACTCCAACAAGCTAACTTGTGCAGCCTGACTAGACATGGAAAGCTAAGTAAACATGGGCAGAAAATAACATCCTGAAAGAGAGGTTCCCATCTGATGGCTGAGAGTAACTCACATAGGCTCAGATACAACTCCTGAGATGTATGGCCTCTAACCTCTGTGAGACAAAAGAGAGAAAAACAAAACAGTAGTAGGAAGAAATAGTCTCCTGAAGCATTGCTGCTATTTGCAGTATTCCTCTCGTGCAGTGCTTTTAGTCTGTTTAGGATTTTAATACAGCGAATTAATTTTATTACAAGTGCACTTGGAGACCAAAGCATGTAGCGCGTACAATAACGCACAGTATGCGGAAGTCTGGCGCTGGGGAGATAAGTGATACAGTTATGAGTGCAATCAGCAGAGAGACTTATTTACAGTACAGAACTTCAGAAGCAGGAAGAAAAAAAACCGCAAGCGCTCTGCCAACTCAACTGCACCTTCTAGGCAGGCGGCTGGAACAAAAATAAATAAACAAAACATAGTCACACAGGGTAAGTTAAGGTCAACAATTTTCCACTTTTGCAATTAAACCCTATCCGTGTCTAAGCACATGTTTACATTTTCCATTTTCGCCTGAGTAAATTTACAACATTCCATTGGTAATACAAGCGTTTTTTTTTGTTTTTTTGTTTTTTTTGCGAAGTGTTCGATAATATGGCTCATAACAGAACAGTTTGATTTTCAAGACGTTCACTCACGATTATGTATTTTAGATTTTATTTTCACAGCCATTTCTACTTACAGGGAAAATGCACATAATTCACTTGATGTTCATTTCTTTGCACCCATTTTAATGGCACCCTGTAACGGCCTCGCCTCCTCCCACTCGGGCTTCAACCATTCAGCGCTCAGCGTCACCGATACTAAATCATCGGTCTGATCAACAATCATCTCTCATCTGTCTCCACTTTGTTAAGCATTGATTTATTCCGCTATTTATGCCCCTGTGTTTAGTTCTCCCTCGAGAAGTCTACTCTTGCGAAAGTGTATGCCAAGCCTGTTTCGCTAGCTAGAGTCAACATTTTTCCTTGGATACCTAGCTAATATACTGGTGGCTAATGTTATTAATAACACTATCTACATTATTGTCTTACTGCCTTAGATTGCTTTAAATTAGCAACTATGCTGTGCTGGTCTATATGTTCATAGGCTATATTACTGAAGGTATGATGTGCACGAAATGGCTTTGGTCCCTGAGTTAAAAGGGTGTATCATTGTGTGTTTTCCCTGTGTGCTGCTGATTTCTCTCCCCCCCCCGGTTGAGGGTGGGGCTGTTTCGCCCTGCCTATCGAGTTGCAGATGGCGGGTGGAGATTAACCTGGGGATTGTTGGCGCCTTTTTTAAAGTGACGTCTCTCTAATGCCAGCTGGCTCTCGGTTTTCCTGGCTCCCAACCCGATCGTACATGCTGCTGCCTGATGGAATCCCTGTGTCGCTGTATATATTGTTGTAAATATTGTAAATAGTCTTCCAGCAGGCAGTCTGGGTAGTTGTAGGGGTGAGAAGCCTTTTTTTTTTTGATTCCTCTTTTCTCCTGTTTTACGTTAGGGAGTTGGGTAAGTCGGTTGTATTTTCTTTTCGTAAGGTTAGGTTAGTGGTATTCATGGTAAATTGTTTTTTTTATTGTTTTGGCCATGCTCACCCCGACGCTAACCTACCTCACTTACGTTAATCACTTGCGCGTAACTATATTCGTTGTGGCGAGGGTCATCCTTGGGAGTGGGGAATTTTATGTTATGCTCACTTTCCCCTAGGCTGGGGTGTAACAAATACATTCCGTGAGTCAGCAGTTTACGGAATGAATTATGTGTTTTCATTCCGTAAACATATCTTGACATTTTACTTACTTGAATCTTGACATATCCAGTGCAATAAAACAAAGAGATGAGCTTGAAGGAAAGTTTGCAGGTTGTGTGAGTTCATGGCCAGAGGGTCGGGCCTATATAATAATAATAATAATAAACTTTTTATATAGCACTTTCATATCATGAAATGCATCTCAAAGTGCTTTACAAGAGACACAATGTACAAAGGAAAATAAAAACAATGACAAAAAATCATAAAAATATAAAAATAAGACAATAATAGTAATAGAATAAATTGATAATGATAAAACAACCTTAAGATATAAAGAGCATAAGACAAGTATAAGAAATATAAAAGAAATCTGAAATAATGAGAATGGTGTAAAAATAATAAAGGTGGAATTAATTGAAAGCAAGAGCATAAAAATGGGTTTTGAGCTGTTAAATCTATCAACAGAAGTTGCTTGTCTTATTTGTAATGAGAGTTTTTTTTTTTCCAAACCTTTGGTGCATAAGAACAGAAAGCTACTTCACCATACTTTCTGTAATTAATTTTTGGGACATTGAGCAAGCCAGCACTAGATGACCTAAGGGAATGGTTTGGATAAGCAATCACAGAGGTATGAAGGTGCTATACCATTTAGGGCCTCAAAAACAACTCAAAGAATTTTAAAATCTATCCTCAACATTACAGGGAGCCAGTGCAATGAGGCTAGAACTGGAGAATTATAAGAATTTCTGTTTTATCTTCATTTAGTTTTAGGAAATTTTTACTCATCCACTATACAATGCTGGATAGGCAATTTATCAAGGGATTTAGGGCATCAGTATCATCTGGCGCTACAGATAAATATAACTGAGTGTCATCAGCATAACAATGAAAATTCACCCCATGAACGCAAATAATTTTTATGCATATACAGGCAAAACAGTAAAGGACCAAGGATAGAACCCTGTGGAATAACGGAAAGAATGTCATGCTTGTCTGAAACATGGTCACTGCGACTAACAAAATATCTTCTGCCAGTAAGGTAAGTATTAAACCAGTTCAGGGCTGTGCCTGAGAGACCAATCCAATTTTCACATCGGGTTTAGAAGTATCCCATGATCGACTGTGTCAAAGGCAGCACTCAGATCAAGAAGTACAAGAATAGAAACATTGAACATCGGCGCTCACTCTAAGATCATTGATTACTTTTACAAGTGCTGTTTCAGTACTGTGTCCCCTTCTAAAACCGGACTGAAATTTTTCATGAATCTTGCTGTCATGTAAGAACGCATCCAAGTGTTTAAACATTGCCTTTTCCAATATATTACTCAGAAAAGGCAGGTTGGAAATAGGCCTAAAATTGCTCAAAACAGAAGAATCAAGATTGTGCTTCTTGAGTAAGGGCTTGACTAGAGCTGCTTTGAGTGCATCTGTTTCTAGAGAGCAATTTACAATATCCAGTACATCACCAATCAGGTGATAATTTTGCGGTGTAGATGCAGCCAGGACTCCTGCGCTGCTGCGGCCTTGCAGCTCATCCTCTTCGGCCCCAGCGTTGGGGCCGGGGTGGATGGCCTCCCCAGCCGTACGGGTAGCATCACCGGCCCCTGCCGCCTCTAATGTGGCCATTCTTGTGTAACCTGTGGATCTCCCCCTCCATGGTCCTCAGCTCTGCTTTGATGTTATTAAGTTCAGTTTCAGTGTCCACCTCACCGCTGCTCTCCATGTCTCTTGGTGATTTTTTTCCTTCCTTCTTGGTGATTTTTCCTGAAGTCTTGGTGAAACTTGGCGATTTTACCTGCCAAGATCGCTTTTTGACAAAGGTGTATTCTCCTCAGACTCGAGTAATTGCGACATTGTTAATTGATTGTCAATTTAATTGATTGCTTTTCGATGGCGGGTAGCCTACCGTTTGCGATTCAGCGTTTTCTTGCTAGCTATAGGCTTTCGCTGATCAGACATCAAACATTCCCATTTGCAATCGTAGAGCATCAGAACACAGCAGATGATGTCCTTAGCAAAACTTGCAATAAATAAATAAATAAATAAATTGCCTACTTTGTGGTTGGGCTATACGAACGAACACCAGGTTGATATAAATATATTTAATTATATATATATATATATATATATATATATATATAATGTTTAATTCACAGTATGATAAAAACAATGTTTCTAACAATGAAAATGATTCTGTCATCTGTGGCAAAGTGGACCAAAATACTATGTACACATTTACTATCCAATAGCATTGCGAGGCTAAACAATAGGACCCATGTAAATGTGGTCTTAAAAAAAAAACACTTACAGATTATTTTTAGGATAGCTAAGTGATGTATGTAATTTTGCAGCTGTGGGCCTTACATGGATAAAAACTTTGCTGGTGGTGAGGATGTTACTTTTACTGCTTTAGATTTGCACTCCAAGTGAAATATTATTTCATTGAAGAAGCAACACGGTTAAAATCACTTTAATCACATAATTTATAATGCTGCTGGAGGAAAAAAACTCACCTTACAGTACAAAAGTTAAAATTTGTATCTGTTGTTTGTAACTGTTTGATTTTTCTTTTGTATTTTTTAATGCTGGAAGAAGAATTTTGAAATCTTTCTGAAAATAGCTATTCTGATCATCTCTGCACCACCATGACACAGTCAACAAGCTTGATGGTGTTTGGAGGGTGCTGCTGTTTGCCCTGAGGATGAAGATTCAGAGTGAAAGTAAAACATACCTGATGTGTTTTAGGAACCAACCGAAATTTGCAAATGCGCATTTCCGCTCGTCTACACCGCCAAACAAGCGCACACGGATAAATCTCTGGGTTGATTCGGTATCCAAAATGTCGCAAGAATCGCGAAAATCTTGGTTAAAAATGGTGAAAGACAACGTGGGAATAGAAGTGGCTGCGACGTTCGTTATGCTGGTTATAATGCTACCTGGAAAAAATAACCCTACCGCACAAAGGTTAAAAATTTGTATCTATCAGTTGTCCAAGTTTACGTAAAATGGCTCAAATCATGTGTGTTATTGTAACCGTTTTGTGTGTGTATGTGTGTGTGTGTGTCTGTGTGTTTATGTATGTGTGTGTGTTTTGTGTTTTTTAATGTCGGAAAAAGAAATTTGTAAATTTCTGAAAATAGCTATCCTGAAAACCTCTGTACCACCATGAGCCAATCAACGAGCTTGCTGGTATTTGGAGGATGTTGCTGTTTGGGCAGAGGATCAAGATTCAAAGTGAAAGTAAAACATTATCTGATGTGTTTTAGGAAGCAACCGAAATTTGCAAACGCTCATTGCAGATCGTCTACACCGCCAAACAAGCGCACACTGATAAACCTTTAACCGTTAATTCGGCAGGCCTATCCAGAATGTCGCAAAAATCGTGGTTTGATGCACTGAAAGGCAACGTGGGAACGGGAATGATCGTGACGTTCGTTATGCTGGGTCTAGAAAAGTTTTTGGAGAGGGAGTTTAACTGCCCCTGTAAACCCTACTGGAATGGGGTTTTTACCTCTGCCTACTTCATCATACCGGCCCTCATAGCCTGGCCGCTGATTACAATCGCGAAAGTGAAGGAAAAGAAGGAAGAGAAGGAAAAGAAGGAAGAGGAGGCAAAGAAGGAAGAGAAGGAAAAGAATGAAAAGAAGGAAGAGAAGGAAAAGAAGGAAGAGAAGGGAAAAAATTGCACACGGTGCCCGTGTGCATTTGAGTGCTGCGCTTTTTTGCAAGGTTTCATTGCAGCGGTGATTTGGATTGTCATTCTTCTCATGGATGGTCGGTATGTGGTCTGTGCGGCCACAGACTGGGAGGGCAAGTTTGAGAACATGAAGACGGACCCCCCTCATCCTTGGTGCAAACCTGCTAATGCCACTGAAGAACAAAGGAATGATTTCATGAACCGCTCGAAGCGGATGTTGTTTTGGTCAAGGGTGAGAGATTTTAGATTACTGTTTGCTTGCATATAGAGATATAAATACAAATGTAGTGGTCACGTTAAAAACACAGTCACATCAGGAATAAGGAATTATTTCTTACGTTCGTGTGTTCTTGTTCACAACAATGGCTCGCACTTGAAGAGTTAGGTAAAGTGCGTTGCTGCATTAAATGTTACCTGTGTGAAGGTTGCCAGCTAACTCTGTCTGGTCAATGAATCATTCTTCAGTTGCCGTGGATGTCGAGTTTGAAAGATGTTCTGAAAGCAATTTCATTATTCATTATTAATACGTATTCTGAAGACATAAACACCTTAATCTCATCTTTTATCAACGAAATTGGAGCTTAATTTTTTATTGTTCTTTTTAATTTATTTTGATCAAATAATGGTAGTATTCATATTTGTCAGTGGTGTTACGGGCCCGATACTTAAAGTAAACTTTTTTTAAAGTTCTTTTTAAACAATATTATAGAGACGTTCTTTTGAGAATTCAGCATAAATGATTTGTTTAATATATTTAATACATTGTAACCAAGTCATTATTAAATGCATTGTGTGGCGTTTTTCCATTTTAGCAGTCCTGATGTTGCCATCAGGTGCAAACTAAATGAAGGTTAAAAAAAAAACATAGCCTAATGCTCTCCTTCATTTTTTTTACATTTATAACAGCAACGCCACACTGCATCACAACATACATACCGACATTACGGCATGATTGCACTGTATCACGATACATTCACCAGTGTCATAGCCTAACAAAAACGACCTGAGACATACTGACAGACAGACAAAATTTTAGAAAATAAAACAAATAATTACAAAATGGCATTGACAATGTTTCTATATTAAACTAAATAAAATATACTTAGAGATTCTGGACAGTTTTGTTATTTTTAAGATGGTTCTGTCCGTAATTGAACAATGGAAGAATGACTCACGTGTGTAATATTAGGGTGTGTGTAACACCTGAGAAAAAGTGATAACAATTCACAAAAAAACGACATGTTGCAACCTAAAAAATACAAACAGAGATTAATTCCACCAATGTTTCAAAGATAACTATACGAATTGCAATACCCGTGTGTATTCTAACTTCTGACCTCTTCCATTCTGTTCCTGTAGGTCTCCGGCCTGATAATTCTTTGTTGCATCTGTTTCGGGCTTTTGGGTCGGATGGTGTGTGAATTGTGCGATTATCACAAAAAGTACTGCAAACGTAAATTCTGTTGCGAAATCTAATGTTACAAAAAGCAGGAAACAGAACGCTTAACAGTTATGCAGGAAACAAGTACAGTCTAAACCAATTTTCCCACCAGTTGTAATCATTTGAAAAACATTTAATATAGTTCTACTGCATGAAGAAAGCTGTTTGCATTCCAGAGAGTAGATAGCATGTCACACCCGCTCCCAGTCAGCCAGCTCAGCCACGCCCCGCTCAGCAAGCTCAGCCACGTCCCGCTCAGCCTGGCTCCGCCACACCTGTGGGTCATTCTAATCAAGCCCTGCCTTTATAAGGACTCGGTTTTGTTACCTCGTTGTGAGGTATTGACTCTTTGTTCTTTACTGAGCCTGCTCTCTGTTACTCTACCATGTTGTTCACTGTGTTTTTGACCTCTCGCCTGTTTTTTGTGATTTTGGATTCTGGTTTTTTGCTTCTCTGATTCCCGTTGACGACCTGTTTTGTCCCTGACCACGCCTTTTGGATTCTGGCATTAAACTGTTAACCGCTCTTGGATCCCAGTCTGTTTAATTACATAGCAGTATAAAACGCTGAGGTTTCTTCCTTTGCTTGGGGTGCATTCATTATTGTCACTCATTCAATGTCCTTGTTAGCGCTGAAATCAACCTGACATTACTGGTTCTCATCTCAGATGAGTTGGGAGTTATTACTGGTATTAAAAACAAATCAGGGATTCAATAATTTAGATTTTCTTCTTGTCTCCTGTGCTTTCCAGCAGGATCTTTCAGAGTCTGTCTTTTGTAATCACTTGTATTGCAATAAAGCTGAATAAATCAAACCAAGTTCTGTTCCTAAATGCTCAACATTTTTCTGTACCAGCAGTTCATGTTCATATACAGTAATATGGTTCATTTCACTTGTTTTCTTATAAATGTTTGATTTTAGTAGTACCCTTTGTGAACTCCGTGAAAAAAAAAAATGTTACAAGAGTCTTTTCAAATCTGGCAATATTTTTTTTGAAGTGCAAAAGTAGTTGTAATGAAATGAGTCTGTGTGTGTGTGGGTGTGTTTGTGTGTGTCTGTGTGTGTGTGTATTAGTAAGAACAGATATAACTCATGCACATCTTTGTCAATGTTACGGATCGAAATAAGTGATACATCGTTTATCGTAGTCAAGGCAGTTATGCTGATATCCCCTACTATCGAGCCGGACCGAGACTGTCTTTCACTCCAATATCAGCTGTCTCGCATACACACTGCGCCCTCTGCTGGTGTTCCTAGTGTACTGCCTCACTGAGTGGCAGTGGAGCGCAGTGGTTAAACAGCAGGGTTCGTAACTGAAGGGTTGCTGGTTTGATTCCATGCTGCTGTACACTTGGGCAAAGGACTTAACCCAGAATTGCCTCAGTAAAAATTCAGTTGTTAAAATGGATAACATGTAATCAAAAATTGTAACCTCTGTGAGTGGCTCTGGACAAGAGCATCTGCTAAATGCTTGTAATGTAATGGAATGAATGAGGAGCTGCAAAGTAGATGAAACATAGGCCCTGTACCTGCATCGCCCTGCTGACTGTCAGCAACCCAGATACCATCAGCATCCCACCATCCCATCAGCATCCCACCATCCCACCTTCATCCCACCATCCCACCATCAGCATCCCACCATCCCATCAGCATCCCACCATCCCACCATACCATCATCCCACCATCCCATCATCCCACCATCCCATCAGCATCCCACCATCCCATCATCCCACCATCCCACCATCCCATCAGCATCCCACCATCCCATCAGCATCCCATCAGCATCCCACCATCCCACCATCAGCATCCCATCAGCATCCCACCATCCCACCATCATCCCACCAGCATCCCACCATCATCCCACCATCCCATCAGCATCTCACCATCCCACCACCATCCCACCATCCCATCAGCATCCCACCATCCCATCAGCATCCCACCATCCCACCATCATCCCACCATCCCATCAGCATCCCACCATCCCATCAGCATCCCAGGCTGCATCTCAGTCTACAACCTGAAAACTTGCAAACTTTACTCAGAAGAATCTCTTCTCAGGCACAGAAGCAAAATTGCCACCAGAGGTGCAGTAGCTGTAAAGAAAGAAAGAGGATATCTCAGAAAGCCAGTGCCATCAAGACTCGATTGGTATGAACCAACAGACACTGCCTATCTATTTTATTTTATTTTGTTTTATTTTATTTTATTTATTGGGTTAGGGTGGTGCTCTAAGGAGCATGTGGAGGCATTTCATGAAAATAAGAATGAACTGATGTTCAACAGATCAGTTGCTACAAGTATACATGCTCCAGGACGCATTCTTATCAGACTGTAATGAGCTACCTTATAATGTGTAAAGAGCCTAATGAGCTTGCTCATTTTTTAGAAGACTACCACACAAAAAGCCAAGTAAATGTTTCAAGATAGCTCTTCAGACTGTACTTTGCAGACACTCCCATATCACTATCTGCAGAGTTCTTGGGATAGTGAGATTGTGGCTTCGACTACTGCAAGTCAATATTTGCAACAGATAGCAGAATGAAAAACTCTGAGATTTCTTCCTTTGTTTGGGCCACATTCATTGCAATATCCCTCTGAGTGCTCTCAAATGAGTTTCCTATGAAATCATCAACTATGAAATTTAAAAAAAAAATGCAATCTAATGGTTTAATGCACTTGTTATCTCTACCAGCTAGGTTGTACCTTGCTTGGCCAGCCATTGAAACCTGGTCATGCAGCGCTTCTCATATTGTTTATTGCTTATGGTTTTTTGCTTGTGTGGTACTCTCCTCACTTGCAAGTTGCTTTGGATAAAAGTATCTGCCAAATGAATACATGTAAATGGGAATGTCAACGTCTTGTTTCCAGTGAGATTGAGCAGCAGGGTTGCATTACATAGGTATGGTTTACAGCTGGATGTTTACTGAAGCACACTGGATAAGTACACAAGTCATGCTTTTGTTCAGAGATTTATATAAATGTGCGAGTGCATGTCTACATTTGAATGCACAAATAAATTAATGCACAAATGAATGCACCTACGATCTGAGCCGATCAATAATAAATGTTCAATTTGCAGTAGTATCACAGGCGGCAGCGTAGCATTGCAGTAAGGAGCAGGACTCGGAACCAGAAGGTTGCCAGGTTTGTGCCCGGCTGGGCCACTGCCGCAGTACCCTTGAGCAAGGTACTTAACCCAAAATCACCTCAGTGAATATCCAGCTGTGTAAATAGATAACGTGCAAAAACTGTAATCTATGTGAGTCGCTCTGGATAAGAGCGTCTGCTAAATGACAATAATGTAATGCAAAGTAACCCTTTTAGGATTCCTCCTTGAGGTGAATGAGAAACCCTCATGTGTTGTCTTAGACAACACCAACAATTGAAGCTGCGTACTCACAAAAATGCAGTTCTTTGATTTTCCTATTGTTGTAAATGACAAATAATTAATTTCTATTAATTAAATGTGACAGTATATGCTTTGCAGTAGCAAGTAGTGTAATAATCAAGATCTCTTTTATCCTTGAAATTCCTCATGTAAATTTATGACTATTAGGGTTAGGGTTAGAGTTAATGTTAGGGTTAGGGTTACGGATAGGGTGACTAGATTTATGATTGGGGTGAAGAGTGGAGGGAACAATTTAGTGAGGTGACAGGAAAGCAAAAAAGAAATCAGTGCTCATTTACCAATTTCAAAACTACTCCATGGACCTCTTTCACATGATCGGTGCCCGTGTTTGTGTTTCAGAGAGACAGATATGCAAAGCAAAGTTATTCAAATTCACTTCATTTTCCCTGGACATGTATTGGTTTCTGTCCTCCAGATGTAGGAGAGTAAGGAGGAACCCACCACATACAGCGTCATAGAGTGCTCATGTATTTATAACACACTGAAACAGTAACATACTGTATGAGCAAGTCTGTTCCTGTCACCCTGCAGCACTCTCCTACTGAAGAAGAGTGAGAGGTCCCTGTGTGACTTACACGCAGGAACTGTCCAACAGTCAGTCATGAAAATCATCCTGCTCTCCTTTCCCTGAGTACTGAACAGTTTTAACTCTTTCCATCTCAATCATGAAATTATTATTATTGTGTATGTGCATGCATAACTGTAAAAAATTGTGAGACTTGGTCAGCACGCACACAAACACACACATATTTATTTTTCATACGTACATACACAACGGAGGAAAAGATGCACATAAATCATTACAATGAAAAAAAAAAAACAGAAGGGAACATGGTATGTGAACCAGGGGAGACCTATTCTATTGTGGCCTTTGTAATTCAGCACATATTACATTACATGCAGATGCTGATACATTAGTAGATGTTCCTAACCAGAATGAGTTAAAGCACTCGAGAACAGAAGTGTATTCATCCAGGGTGAATGAGCTACACCATCAGACCAGACCAGCAAGTGTGAGCACAACAGCATACAAGCACGCCAACAAGCTAACTTGTGCAGCCTGACTAGACATGGAAAGCTAAGTAAACATGGGCAGAAAATAACATTCTGAAAGAGAGGTTCCCATCTGATGGCTGTGAGGTGCGGGACTCAGATACAACTCCTGAGATGTATGGCCTCTTACCTCTGTGAGACAAAAGAGAGAAAAACAAAACAGTAGTAGGAAGAAATAGTCTCCTGGAGCACTGCTGGCGATTGCAGTATTCCTCTCGTGCAGTGCTTTTAGTCTGTTTAGGATGTTAATGCAGCAAAATCATTTTATTACAAGTGCACTTGGAGACCAAAGCATGTAGCACATACAATAACGCACAGTATGTGGAAGTCTGGCGCTGGGGAGATCAGTGATACAGTTATGAGTGCAATCAGCAGAGAGACTTATTTACAGTACAGAACTTCAGAAGCAGGAAGAAAAAAAACCGCAAGCGCTCTGCCAACTCAACTGCACCTTCTAGGCAGGCGGCTGGAACAAAAATAAATAAACAAAACATAGTCACACAGGGTAAGTTAAGGTCAACAATTTTCCACTTCTGCAATTAAACCCTATCCGTGTCAAAGCACATGTTTACATTTTCCATTTTCGCCTGAATAAATTTACAACATTCCATTGGTAATACAAGCGTTTATTTATTTATTTATTTTTGCGAAGTGTTCGATAATATGGCTCATAACAGAACAGTTTGTTTTCAGACGTTCACTCAAGATTATGTATTTTAGATTTTATTTTCACAGCCATTTCTGCTTACAGGGAAAATGCACACATTTCACTTGATGTTCATTTCTTTGCACCCATTTTAATGGCACCCTGTAACGGCCTCGCCTCCTCCCACTCGGGCTTCAACCATTCAGCGCTCAGCGTCACCGATACTAAATCATCGGTCTGATCAACAATCATCTCTCTCACCTGTCTCCACTTTGTTAAGCATTGATTTTTTCCGCTATTTATGCCCCTGTGTTTAGTTCTCCCTCGAGAAGTCTACTCTTGCGAAAGTGTATGCTAAGCCTGTTTCGCTAGCTAGAGTCAACATTTTTCCTTCGATACCTAGCTAATACACTGGTGGCTAATGTTATTAATAACACTATCTACATTATTGTCTTACTGCCTTAGGTTGCTTTAAATTAGCAACTATGCTGTGCTGGTCTATATGTTCATAGGCTATACTACTGAAGGTATGATGTGCACGAAATGGCTTTGGTCCCTGAGTTAAAAGGGTGTATCATTGTGTGTTTTCCCTGTGTGCTGCTGATTTCTCCCCCCCCCCGTTTGATGGTGGGGCTGTTTCGCCTTTCTGCCTATCAAGTTGCAGATGGCGGGTGGAGATTAACCTGGGGGTTGTTGGCGCCTTTTTTAAAGTGACGCCTCTCTAATGCCAGCTGGCTCTCGGTTTTCCTGGCTCCCAACCCGATCGTACATGCTGCTGCCTGATGGAATCCCTGTGTCGCTGTATATATTGTTGTAAATATTGTAAATAGTCTTCCAGCAGGCAGTCCGGGTAGTTGTAGGGGTGAGAAGCCTTTTTTTTTTTGATTCCTCTTTTCTCCTGTTTTACGTTAGGGAGTTGGGTAAGTCGGTTGTATTTTCTTTTCGTAAGGTTAGGTTAGTGGTATTCATGGTAAATTGTTTTTTTTATTGTTTTGGCCATGCTCACCCCGACGCTAACCTACCTCACTTACGTTAACCACTTGCGCGTAACTATATTCGTTGTGGCGAGGGTCATCCTTCTAAAACCGGACTGAAATTTTTCATGAATCTAGCTGTCATGTAAGAACGCATCCAAGTGTTTAAACACTGCCTTTTCCAATATATTACTCAGAAAAGGCAGGTTGGAAATAGGCCTAAAATTGCTCAAAACAGAAGAATCAAGATTATGCTTCTTGAGTAAGGGCTTGACTAGAGCTGTTTGAGTGCATCTGTTTCTAGAGAGCAATTTACAATATCCAGTACATCACCAATCAGGTGAGAATTTTGCGGTGTAGATGCAGCCAGGACACCTGCGCTGCTACGGCCTTGCGGCTCATCCTCATTGGCCCCAGCTTTGGGACCGGACTGGATGGCCGCCCCAGCCATACGGGTAGCATCACCGGCCCCTGCCGCCTCTAATGTGGCCATTCTTGTGTTGAGCCGCATCCGTCGCTCCAATAATCTGTGGATCTCCCCCTCCATGGTCCTCAGCTCTGCTTTGATGTTGTTATGTTCAGTTTCAGTGTCCACCTCACCGCTGCTCTCCATGTCTCTTGGTGATTTTTTTCCTTCCTTCTTGGTGATTTTTCCTGAAGTCTTGGTGAAACTTGGCGATTTTACCTGCCAAGATTGCTTTTTGACAAAGGCGTATTCTCCTCAGACTCGAGTAATTGCGAGTAATTAACTAGTCAGATTGCTTTTCGATGGCGGGTAGCCTACCGTTTGTGATTCAGCGTTTTCTTGCTAGCTATACGCTTTCCCTGATCAGACATCAAACAATCCCATTTGCAATCATAGAGCATCAGAACACAGTAGATGATGTCCTTAGCAAAACTTGCAATCAATAAATAGATAAACAGCCTACTTTGTGGTTGGGCTATACGAACGAACACCAGGTTGATGGAAATATATTTTATATGTATACATATATATATATATATCCAATTCATAGTACAACATAGTCTGTCATCTGTGGCAAAGTGGACCAAAAAAATTATATACACATTTACTATCCAATAGCATTGCGAGGCTAAACAATAGGACCCATTGACTATGTAAATGTGGTCTTTAAAAAAAACGTAGATTATTTTTTAGTATAGCTAAAAGTGATGTATATAATTTTGCAACTGTGGGCCTTACAGTTTGCTGATGGCGAGGATGTTACTTTTACTACTTTACTGCTATTTCTGAGTGAAATATTATTTCATTGAAGAAGCAACACAGTTAAAATCACTTTAATCACATAATTTATAATGCCACTGGAGGGAAAAAAACTAACCTTATAGTACAAAATTTAAAACTTTGTATCTGTTGTATGTAATGGTTTGATTTTTCTTTTGTATTTTTAATGCTGGAAGAAGAATTTTGAAATCTATCTGAAAATAGCTATTCTGATCATCTCTGTACCACCATGACACAGTCAGCCAGCTTGATGGTATTTGGAGGGTGCTGCTGTTTGCCCTGAGGATGAAGATTCAGAGTGAAAGTAAAACATACCTGATGTGTTTTAGGAACCAACCGAAATTTGCAAATGCGCATTTCCGCTTGTCTACACCGCCAAACAAGCGCACACGGATAGATCTCTCGGTTGATTTGGTATCCAAAATGTCACCAGAATCGCGAAAATCATGGTTAAAATGGTTAAAGACAATGTGGGAATAGAAGTGGCTGCGACGTTCGTTATGCTGGTTATAATGCTACCCGGAAAAAAACCCTACAGCACAAAGGTTAAAAATTTGTATCCCCCAGTTGTCCAATTTACGTAAAATGCCTCAAATCATGTCTGTCATTGTAACCGTTTTGTGTGTGTGTGTGTGTTTCGTGTTTTTTAATATTTAAAAAAGAAGAATATAAAAGAAGAATTTTGTAAACTTCATGAAAAAGCTATTCTGAAAGCCTCTGTACCACCATGACACAATTGACGAGCTTGATGGTATTTGGAGGATGTTGCTGTTTGGGCAGAGGATCAAGATTCAAAGTGAAAGTAAAACATTATCTGATGTGTTTTAGGAACCAACCGAAATGTGCAAACGCTCATTGCAGATCGTCTACACCGCCAAACAAGCACACACTGATAAACCTTTGGGTTAACTCGGTAGGCCTATCCAGAATGTCGCAAAAATCGTGGTTTGATGCACTGAAAGGCAACGTGGGAACGGGAGTGATTGTGACGTTCGTTATGCTGGGTCTAGAAAAGTTTTTGGAGAGGGAGTTTAAATGCCCTTGTAAACCCTACTGGAATGGGCTTTTTACTTCTGCCTTCTTCATCATACTGGCCCTCATAGCTTGGCCGCTGATTACAATCGCGAAAGTGAAGGAAAAGAGGAAGGAAGAGAAGGAAAAGAAAGAAAAGATGGAAAAGATGGATGGGAAGGAAAATATTCGGCGTGTTGAATGCGCGTGTGCAGTTTTTGAGTGCTCTGAATATCGGATTGCAGTTTTGAAAGGTTTCATTGCAGCAGTGGTTTGGATTGTCATTCTTCTCCTGGATGGTCGGTATGTGGTCTGTGCGGACACATACTGGGAGGGCGAGATTGAGAACATGAAGACGGACCCCCCTCATCCTTGGTGCAAACCTGCTAATGCCACTGAAGAACAAATGAATGATTTCATGAACCGCTCAAAGCAGAAGTCATTTCGGTCAAGGGTGAGAGATTTAAGATTACTGTTTGCTTGCATATAGAGATATAAATACAAATGTAGCGGTCACGTTAAAAACACAGTCACATCAGGAATTAAGAATTATTTATTACGTTTGTGTGTTCTTGTTCATGACTATGAATCGCACTTGAATAGGTAAAGTGCGTTGTTGCACTAAATGTTACCTGTGTGAAGGTTGCCAGCTAACTCCGTCTGGTCAATGAATCATTCTTCAGTTGCCGTGGATGTCGAGTTTGAAAGATGTTCTGAAAGCAATTTCATTATTCATTATTAATACGTATTCTGAAGACATAAACACCTTAATCTCATCTTTTATCAACGAAATTGGAGCTTAATTATTTATTGTTCTTTTTAATTTATTTTGAACAAATAATGGTAGTATTCATATTTGTCAGTGGTGTTACGGACCCGATACTTGAAGTTAACTTTTTTAAAAGTTGTTTTTAAACAATATTATAGAGACGTTCTTTTGAGAATTCAGCATAAATGATTTGTTTAATATATTTAATACATTGTAACCAAGTAATTATTAAATGCATTGTGTGGCGTTTTTCCATTTTAGCAGTCCTGATGTTGTCATCAGGTGCAAACTAAATGAAGGTTAAAAAAAAATATAGCCTAATGCTCTCCTTAATTTTTTTTTACATTTATAACAGCAACGCCACACAGCATCACAACATACGTACCAGCATTACGGCATGATTGCACTATATCACAATACATGCACCAGTGTCATAGCCTAAGAAAACCGCGCTCCCTGTCCACACATAGCAACCTGAGACAAACTGACAGACAGACAAAATTTTAGAAAATAAAACAAATAATTACAAAATGGCATTGACAATATTTTTATATTAAACTAAATAAAGTATACTTAGAGATTCTGGACAGTTTTGCTATTTTTAAGATGGTTCTGTTGTTGATGCAACCCAATTGAACAATGGCAGAATGTGTGTGTAACACCTGAGAAAAAGTTGTAACAATTCACAGAAAAACGATATCTTGCAACCTAAAAATACAAACAGATTAATTCCTCCAGTGTTTCAAATATAACTATACGAATTACAATACCTGTGTTTATTCTAACCTCTGACCTCTTCCATTCTGTTCCTGTAGGTCTCCGGCCTGGTAATTCTTGGTCTCATCAGTATCTGGCTGATGATTTGGATGAAACGTGAATGCGAAATCCACTTCCAAAGTAAATGCTGTTGCAAAAACAAGAAGCAGGAAACCAATGGTGTGGTCTAAACCAATTTTCCCACTAGTTGTAATCATTTGAAAAACATTTAATATAGTTCTACTGCATGAAAAAAGCTGTTTGCATTCCAGAGAGTAGATAGCAGTATAAAACGCTGAGGTTTCTCCCTTTGTTTGGGGCGCATTCATTATTGTCACTCACACTTCAATGTCCCTGTTAGCGCTGAAATCAATCTGACATCACTGGTTCTCATCTCAGATGAGATGGGACGGTTTTATTATTGGTATTAAAAAAAATCACATATCAGGGATTCAATAATTTAGATTTTCTTCCTGTCTCCTGTGCTTTCCAGCAGGATCTTTCAGAGTCTGTCTTTTGTAATCACTTGTATTGCAATAAAGCTGAATAAATCAAATCATTATGGAGTTCTGTTCCTAAATGCTCAATGCTTTTCTGTACCAGCAGTTCTTGTTCATATAATATGGTTCATTTCACTTGTTTTTTTATAAATGTTTGATTTTAGTAGTACCTTTTGTAAACTTTGTGAAAAAAAAAACATTATGTTACAAGAATCTTTTCAAATCTGGCAATATTTTTTTTTGGAATGCAAAAGCAGTTGTAATGAAATGAGTCTGTGTGTGTGTGTATTAGTAAGAACAGATATAACTCATGCACATCTTTGTCCGATGTTACGGATCGAAATAACTGATACATCGTTTATCATAGTCAGGACAATTAGGCTGATATCTCCTACTATCCAGCCGGACCGAGTCTTTCACTTCAATATCAGCTGTCTTGCATACACACTGCGCCCTCTGCTGGCATTCCTAGTGTACTGCCTCACTGAGTGGCAGTGTAGCAGACTGGAGAGCAGGGTTCGTAACTGAAGGGTTGCTGGTTTGATCCCATGCTGCTGTACACTTTGGCAAAGGACTTAACCCAGAATTGCCTCAGTAAAAATCCAGCTGTTAACATGGATAACATGTAACCAAAAACTGTGACCTATGTGAGTGGCTCTGGATAAGAGCATTTGCTAAAAGGCTTGTAATGTAATGGAATGAGTAAGGAGCTGCCATTTGGAGGCACTTTATGAACCTCTCCAAAACATCAGATATGTTAGGCTTTCAGGTGGAAGGACCCAGGCGCAGACCAGAAAGCCAAACCAGGTATTTATTTGACGGCAAGCCAAAAAATGAAATCAGCAAGTTCTGATCCTGTCGGATAATGTGTGGGTGCATGATGAATGTTCATTCTGTGCTCAATCCCAAACATTAAAATAACACATTATACTGAAAAGAAAAAAAAATCAAGTATTCATTTCACACAAATGTTAAAGTAAAATGAATATAACAATCCAGGAAACTGTTAGCACATATGCAAAGTAACCAGCTCAGCCAGTTTTACCAGCCAAACAATGCATTTATTTCAGTGTATGTTTCTTCCTGTAGATATTTCACAAATATCCTGGCTAATTTTTCAGGTAATTGAATTATCTAAGTTTATGGACTGCCACACAGCAAGAGGTTTGCCAGTGCACTGATTTCTCCAACACTCTGATATTTACAGATACATAACGCCTGTCTTTCTACAGGGGGCTCTGACCCAGGCTGCGAGCGGCACCCCCACACCAGCCGTACCAAACAGGAATACGGTGCTTGTCCGTTTGTGCTCCGTTCGAGAAGCTTATCTGTCTTATTATGATCGCTGTCTTATTTCCCATCGCATTCTCTCCTTATGGCGCCGGGATATTTATTTTGAATGAGCAGAGACACTGTAAAGTTACAGACTTTATTCGCTGTTCAATGTCGTGTAAGTGTACAAACACAAAAAATTACGCCCTCTGTTCGAGTCCCAAAGCAGGAACTAGGCGATTGCGGGTTGTCTTATTTTCCATTGCTGGCTCTGCTTCCGGAGCCGCGTTATTTGAAAATTTTCTCACGCCCCCTCCAGAGGCAGAGAAAAGCTTAGCAGCACACAGCAATGATCCTCCAAAGGTTAGAAACTTGGCTAGGGGTCGATCGAAACCATTATTACGTCCGTTCGAGTCCCAGAGCACGAGCTCGGCAATCGCGGATGGTCTTGTTTCGTTTCAAATCACATTCTCTACTTACCGAGCCGCGTTATTTAAAGATGGTCTTACGCCCCTCCAGAAGCAGAGAAAAGCTTAGCAGCACACAGCTAGGATCCTCCCAGAGTGAGAAACAGAGGCGGATCTAGAGAAATTTTCTTAGGGTGGCATGAGGGTGGCATGCAGAACAGATGGGATAGCAAAATCAAAGCTTAGTTTTCTACGCATGTGCACGCACACATGGTAGCAACTATGCACTCATGTGCAATATATAAGGTTAAAATACCTAATTATAAACATTATTACAATACGTGTAAGCATACTTACAGATGTTTCATATACACATATAACTTTCCTATAAGCATCAGCCTAAATTATTAAACTTTTCAATGACGTAAAAATAGTAAGCATTTTGATGGTATGTATGTCAGCGAGCGAGCGCCTGGTTCTCACAAATCATTCATGTTAACGTTAACGCTAACGTTATTTGGTTAAAGAAAACAGGATGTTGTTTTCCATGATTCATTAATTAGGCTACACTTCACTGATTACACTTACCTTTTGGTGATTCCCTCAGCTTGACTATCGACAGTCCATCTTGAATTCTGAAATGCCCGCGTGATTTCACAGTGCAGGAATCCCCAATTAGCACAGACATGTACATTCACGATACAGTCGTCCACCAGTCATAAATCGGAGCGTCGGTTGCCCCTGACACCGACATTTTTTGAGAACATAGAATTAGAAATTGTATGGTTGAGAAGCTATGAGCTGAACCATTTTCGAGGAAGGCTGATACGTGACATCTTCAATTCTAGAATTAGGCTAACACTCAACGTTTACCATAGCGACACTCGCATGGAACGTCGCTGAAAGTGTATTTTAATAAAAAATATGCTCACACGCAAAACTGGGGTGGCATTAGGGGTGGCAAGACATTGTCGTTAGGGTGGCAGATGCCACCCTGTTCCACCCCGGTAGATCCGCCCCTGGGCATAACGCATCTGTTTGCAATGGTGCTCACACAGAGAGCTCCCATTCGCCATAACATTCTCCTACCCAGACTCGCCTCTTCAACGCCACGAAGACCTTTAGTCAAAGCCTGTTAGGTGATATTTTTTCCCCAGTCAATGTATTCTGGTGGCCACCTGTAAGAACGTGCCCGCGGACTCGCTCCCAGGTCGTAACTGCCAGGCGCGCTCCCCCCAGCATACTGAAATGACGCGTAATTCGCCGCTGTTCAAACGCCGGGGAAATGGGCGAGCGCCCAAGCGCTAATCCGCGTAGTCCGGTCGGTGGAGGTTTGGCAGCGGATGCACGATGTACACTACATCGCTTTCTGGGAAAATTGCACCCTCTCCCCCACACACCCACCCTCCAGGAAAATTCCGTTTAATGTTCAGGAAAAAGTCGGTTGATTTCAGCATTTAGTGTAAAAATCCACCTGTCCCGTGATCAACAGCGAGAAACTGTTTCTGTCGTGTTTCGCGCTAAAAATCCTGTATGGGACAGCAGTTGAGAGTATGTTGGTCTCATGCTGGCTCTCAATAGAAGTCAACGTGACTCTGAATGATGTCAGCTTAATTTACATATCAGCCAGTATATTCACTGCTTATCAGTTTTTAAATTTGCTTTTAAAGTAAGATTTTTTATATATTTTATGGGAACATTGAAAATGCATATTTTACAGAGTTCAGCAGAATGAATGACAATATTATGCAAAAAGTTTCATTCATTCTGAAATAAAACATCAAAATACAGTGAAAATAAGAGCTTAATATTAACATGGAGGCTGTGTGAGCTAAAGTATTAGAGTAAGTTTTGCATTCTGACACACAGAAGCATCGTATTTATTTTTGGAGGAAATGCAGAAGAACGTGGCAGAAAGTGGGGTTCAATGATTTCGTCTTTTCCTCATAACTTAGTCGCTGTTGCTCCAGTAACTGTTTATAGTTCTCATGTAACAGATCTCAAACACATTGGCTAAAAGTATGAACCTCTGGTTTTCAAGATCAAAATTGTAACCAATGAGCAGTGAATGTGACTTTCTCTAAAAGGAATAATTGGCTGCTGGGCACACTGCAGCTGGTGGAGGGAAATCACACCTTCAGAAAGAGGGGCGGGGCTTAATGTTCAGTGTAAAAGTGTCACATGAAGTGAGAATGATTTGTGTTAAGGAAACTCCCTTCCTGTAAGTGACGAATACAGTGAGAGGGTTTGATAGTTCAGCTGTAGAGCTTCAGAATTTACATGAGTGTCAGTGGTATAGAGCAAACTCATTACCTACATTCATTTAGCAGACACTCTTATCCAGAGAAACTTCCAGCTCAAGAAAGCAAATGCATTCACTACATTACATTACTGTCGTTTAGCCGACGCTGTTACTCAGAGTAACATAGGCTACAATTTCTACATGTTATTCATTTATACAGCTGGATATTTACTGAGGCAGTTTTGGGTGAAGCACCTTGTCCAAGGGTACAGCAACAGTGCCCCAGCAGGGGATCAAACCAGCAACCTAATGGTTATGGGCCCTGCTCCCTACCACTATGCTACACTGCTGCTCCTGCATCCGAGGCTCAGATATTGACCTTCTGACCCAGTTTAATCTCAGCATGTTTCAGAGCTAAGGCTTTACTCCCTCTGTCTGCCAGATCAACTGCTGTACATCAGTCTGGGTCTGGGTGCCACTGTGTCAGTGCTTGGAGTGGGCCTGTTTATATTCCTAAGACAGAAGAAAGCCAGCAAATCACCAGGTGAGAGTCAGAAACACACACACACACGTGTGTGCATGCTCACACACATGCACGTACACACAGATGTATACACACTCGCACACAAATAGATCGACTGTAAATATTATGTCCTGTAAAGAGACAGTGCAGTTTAAGGGCCAGCAGGGGGCGCAGTGTGTATGTGAGTGAGGGAGAGGAGAGACAGAGAGGAAGGAGGGAGATGGGAGAGGGGGAGGAGGAAGAGGGCGGGGCCATGTCTCTCCACACAGAGCTGCTGACACTCTGAGCTGCAGACTGATGTAAAGACTGAACTGAACAGAGGAGGAGAGAACAAACTGAGACAGAGAGAGAAAGAGAAGGAGAGACACTCTGTAAGGGAAAGGACAGGAGGCACTAGGAATAACTGGGAGTAACTGGGAGCCAGAGCTCACCATGAGGAACCTCCTTATTGTCACCTTCTGTCTAACAAGTGAGTCACGTTCTTCTTGACCTCAACACATATCACTCCATATTGTTATTGAACACTCCACACTGTATTACTGAATAATTCATTGAAGCAATGTGACTGCAACAACGCCCAAGCATTCATAAGGATTTGACAGCATTATGCTTAATGCCATAAGATAATGCCAGACAGCTTCAAAAATCAAAAAATGCTCGATTTGAGAGATTCATGTAATAAACACAATTCCTCAGAAGTACCACATACATGTATACAGTAGCAAATATCCACACACTTAGCTGGTCACAGATCCATTAGAAGGCCAGAGGGTGTTGGGAGAAGTTTATGTAACTTAAGTCCATACAGTATCCAGCACCAAGCAACAATTCTCCTTTTTACACAGGAGAATGTTATATCTGCATATGTATGTTTATATTGCATTTATTTTTAGTACACTGCATTTTAAAAATGCTTGATCCTGTGATGCAGCTCATTTTACAAAAAAATTTGTATTGTGACATTTGTATTCAAGTATAGCTAAGTGTTATAATATTCTCTTTATTTGATTGACAGCTCTGTGTTGTGTGAGCTCCATCACAGTGACTGGATATGAGGGAGGAGCAGTCAGCATCAGATGTGATTATTCACAGGGCCGTAAAGACAATAAATTCTTCTGCAAAGGTGACAGCAGTGTTAACTGTACAGATATAGTAAAAACTGGGAAAAAGAACACTTTGGTGCAAAAAGGGAGATTCTCTCTGTATGATGACACCGTAAGGAGATACTTCACTGTTAAAATCAGCAAATTGACAGAAGAGGATGCTGGGATACACTGGTGTGGAGTTGATATACCTATGAGGTCTGACTATTACCATGAAGTACAACTAAAAGTGGACAAAGGTAAGGGTCTAAATCCTTTTCTTGCTCATCAGTCTGTGCAGTTTGAACGAGTTATAACTCATGCAGTGAGTTTCTTGTAGCATGCAGGTGTTTATGTTAGCGCTAGTTACCACAGCCATGTGTGATGAACTGAGGCATCTGCAGCTCTGTTCAGTATGTTCCTTCTTTCCTGCAGTTTTACTGGATGCACTCTTACTTTGAAAGCTGAAAGCATACAGTGTAAAGTGGCTATTATTTACCCATGAATATTGAAAGTCACAGAGCTGAAAGTAATAGCTACAGCAAGTAATGAATGACCTCTCTCAGTGGATTCCGACCAGCACAGTGTTTAACAACATGCTTTGAAACTATGTAGTTGGTAAACATTCGTATGCTTGTGTGATTGACAGCCCCACATTCTGTGGACTCCATCACCGGTTATGAGGGAAGAGAAGTCACCATCAGGTGTAATTATGCATTGAATCATAAAGTCAGCAATAAATTCTTCTGCAAAGATGACAATGGTTTGAATTGCAAGAATCTAATCAGAACTGGGAAAAAGAACACTTGGGTGCCAGATGGGAGATTCTCTCTGAATGACAGCACAGGAGGGAGATTCTTCAGTGTTCTCATCACCAAACTGACACAAGAGGATGCTGGGAAGTACCGGTGTGGAATCGTTACACCTGCTTTCTCTTTCACCTACAGTGAGGTAGTGCTAAAAAAAAATACAGAAAGGTAAGAGTCTAGATCCTGTGTTTGTACCATATTTACTGTCTATTACACTAATTATAAAATTCAGCTGTTCACAGTGCAGATTTTACTTTATATGGTTGCAGCTACTGTTCAAGGAAATCAGATAATCTTCAACCATTATTTTCCCTGTGCTTGCCTGTCCAATGCAATGAATCAATGACATGACCAAAACAAACACTTTTAACAAAATCTTTACTGATCTTTAAGAAAAAAAAAAAAAAACCTAATGTAGGAGTCTGCATTTTAGATGTCATTTTACCACATTCAGACGACATGTGACAGCAATGTACCACTCTAAGATATGATTTGCTTACTGTGAAGTGGCATAGATCAGCATCTAAAGATGTCAGGGCTCAGGCAAGGACTCAAGCGCGGACACCAGGGCTTCAGGTTCCAAAAGGCTTTAACAAAGACGTAAGGCGAAGTAGCAAAACCAGAACAGGCAGTGTCAGTAACAGGCAGGCAGTCCGTGGGCAAACCAGGGTCGAAAACGGGAACAGGCAGGGTCAGTAACCAGGCAGGCAGATACTCAGGCAAACAGAGCAAGACGGCGAGCAGAATCAAGGTCGAAGAACAGGCAGGAACAACAACGGCTTACAGCAGAAAAAGCACGGCTGGAACGAAACAGGAAAAACACTGCAACGAACTGGCAAACAAGACAGAGACAAGCAGGGTAAATATAGGGTAGGGCTGATGAGGTGATGGGAAGCAGGTGTGCAGGCAGGCAGGTGGAGATGATCAGGTGGGCGGAGACAGGGCGGAGAGCGCGGCAGGGCTGGAACACAAGGAAAAACAAAAGCACATGGACACAATGACAGATGGGGAGAACAAAAACACAACAGCTAGGGGGCTGGAGTACTGACAAAAGAACACTCTGTGTTCTTAAAAGTCACTACCTGAAGAAATCAGTGTTTAAGTACTACTGGGCTGTAGAAGCTGTGTGATGCATTTATTTAATGATGACAGGAGTTGGGTCTGGGTGTATCGCTGGATTTCAGTGTCATAAGAATAAATGCAATAACCAATTACAATAATTCATTTAAAAATTAGCATTATAACATTAACAGTACATGTATAATACATATGAAAAGAAAGCAGGAATATTAGCATGAGCTCAGAGAAAGTTGTGTGCTCCGAGCCACAAAGAAACATCAGTCTCTCATTCAAAGGGAAATGGAAAGTGTCTCAGAATTCAGGAAGTGGGGTGTTATCATCTATAGACACAATTCTAATTAATATTCATTTCTAAGTCCTGCACACCACTCTCTTCTCTTTCTCTTCCTCTTCTCACTCTCTGTGGTTTATTCTCATCAGAGCATCTCTCTCTTTTCCCCTCAGCTCCTCTTCCTCACCCGGACAGCACTGCAGCTCCTCCTCCTCACTCTGACAGCACTGCAGCTCTTCTTCCTCCTGAGGAAGATGCTGCTCATACAGAATCAGGTACCAGATACTCCTCTGACTCCGGTAAGTGTCACAGCACTAATGCTGCTTTACAGTGTCTGAGACCACAGGCAAAATGTCCAAGCAGGGGCCTCCTCCTCTATTAAAACAATCCTTGGAGGAGATTGGTCTGATAATCTGTTCCCCTCAGCATTGTTGTATGACAATTTATTTCTTATTTTCAGAGAAAAATACAGTGGTGTACTTAAGTAGATATTCAAAATGCACATATTTTGTAAAAAATTCTAAAACACAAGTAAAAATATAATGAAAATGGTTTTTGAGGTAAAATAAATGCAGGGTACCACATTTTCGGTATACAGTGAAAATAAGAGCTTAATATAGACATAGAGGCTCTTTGAGCTGAGGGATCAGTTCTGCATCAGTTCTGCAAGTTCAGCATTCTGACACACAGAAACATCACATTTATTTTTGGAGGAAACACAGAAGGTCGTGGCAGCAGTCAGGAAGTTTGGTTTTGTGGTGTGGACCTTTCTTTCTACAGTGTCTAACTGTTCATACCTCTCATGTCACTTATTTGATTTTTCAAGAAAAGTTTTACTTTTAATCAATCACCCCTTTGAGCAGTTATTACTGCTGAAAAGGTTCATTGATAATATTATGAAATAGGTTTTTCACATGCTAAACAAGAACACAAACACAATACAGTGAAAATTAATGCATAACAATAATATTGATGATGTTTGCACTGAAGAGTCGGAGTATGTTCTGCATTCTCACACAGAAAAAAAAACACAAGTTTATATGTATCAGAAACACAGAAGGACATGACAGGGTTTTCTGGTCTGGACTCTTCCTCATATCGTGGCTTCCATTTCTGCAGTATCTGTGTAAAGTTTTCATTTGACGTCTGCCAAATACTTTGGGAAAAAGTATGATTGTGTGACTTTCCAGAAAAACATTCTAACCAATAGGCATTGAGGTGTGGGGCAGGTGACATTCTCTGAAGGAAGTAAATGGAAACACTGCAGCTGGTGGAGAGAAACCACTGTGCAGAAAGATGGGCGGAGCTTAATGTACAGTCTGAGAAGCGAGAGTCATATGAAGTGAGAAATGTTTCTAATAATAATGTTCCGTATCTGTGAGTGACATTAAACATGAGACTTTATTATGTTTCAGTTCAGCTATAGATCTTCAGGGTTCGTCTCATTGGTGTCGGGTGTCAAAGTGTCACAATCACAAATCCCCTTTGAATTGTACAATGTGGTACTGTACCGCCCCAACAGGGCCCCTTGGAAATCTTTCTCAATGAGATAGAGCTCCTCCCAGAAGATGATGCTCCCATGGTCCTGCCTGGAGATTTCAGCATCCATTCACAGAACCCTGGGTTGACAGCTTTTTACCGTTGCTTCACTCACGCAGCTTCGCTCTGGCACAGTCCACCGCGACACACAAGGCTGGGGAGAAGCTCAACCTCATATTCACAAGTAGCTGCACTAGCAGCTGCCTGGAAGAGACCTCACTTTAATTCTCCAACCTTTACTTTGTCTCCCTCTCTCTTCCACTCTCACTGGGGTCTGTCACATCGGCTTGAACGCCAATGGCCACATCATGTTGAGAAATGCAGACTCTCTCTTCCTCAGCTCACTCATATCAGGTGATTCTCTCCCTTCCAGCTGAGGAGGTGTTTTCTGAGCTACCTGTGGTCAGGTCAGGTCTCTGTACCTGCTCTGCTTGCATTTTTCTCTTCTTTGGTCACCTTAAACAGGAACTAGTCCAGCTACTTGGACCACTTCCACTGGACTAAAATTTACTTGACTCCCCATTCCTCTAAAAAACTCTGGAATGTGTCCTATCCAATAAGCTATTACATTTCCTGGTTCATCCTATAACCTATCAGTAGACATAGGCACATCCAAATGATTCCAGGTATAGGTTTGATTTTGTAAGCAGGTTTAAAATGAATCAAGGTCACATTAATTTCCGAAAATGTTATCCTAATCTCATACAAGATTTAACACACAATTTACTCAGTGCTGGATTCCGGATTATTATTGTTTGGTACATTATAGTTGAAATTATGGAGAAAAATTGTTTAAATCAAAAACAGGAAATAACTGTTTCACCTGTTTCACCCCAGGATCTCGGTTACAGGGATATGAGTCATGTAAGGCTCAAAAATGAAGAATGAATCTTTGCATTTTTATATTTCAGTGAGGTTTGTTTTCCATAGATTATTCGTAGAAAATGTTCCTCATCGTTAAGACATCAACAGATAAAAGTTGGAAGATCTCTGTATCTGTACCCCCTCAGTAATACTACATGGACCTGCTTCACTTGTGTAATATCTCGTGGGGGGCTTTGCTGTGGGCCCCAGGTAATGGTCCTGCTTGCCTGTCCAATCAAAACAGTGGTGTGCACAACTGCAGGTATCTGTCCAATCCTCTAATGCTCCTGTCATTCTCTTTGTACAGAACTACAAATGATGTGTCTGCGAACAAAGGACTGAAAGAAAGAGAGAGAGCGTTTCATTCTTTTAATCAATCGTTCATCAAAGGAGAGGAACACAATTAAGTTGCCAATAATTCAATTCAATTCAATTCATTTTTATTTATATAGCGCTTTTTACAACACAAGTTGTCACAAAGCAGCTTTACATTTTTTCCCAGGCCTGAGACCCCCTGAGAGCAAGCCTAAGGCAACAGTGGCAAGGAAAAACTCCCTAATTAACAGGAAGAAACCTTGAGCAGAACCCGGCTCAGAGGGGGGGCCCATCTGCTTCTGGCCGGCACTGGGCAGATATAATTAAAGACAAAACTTAAAGTTGTACAATGTACTTTAAGGCAATTGAGATTGGTAGACAGTAGTAATTAACAGCAGAGTAATTATAAAAATGTCTCCTAGGATGTCAGGTTCTTGGAACACAGTTGGCTTGATGGGCAAGGCAGCAAGGTAGCAGGCTTGGAAATCGGGATGAGCTTTGGCTACAGCTCCAGGCAGGAGCCCGGAGCAGGGATAGGAAGCAAACAGAAAACAGTGATTAGTGGGTGATAAGAATGGCATGGATGTAGAACAGACAGGCAGGAGAGGAGGGGCAGTGAAAAAGGTGCCAGTGTGCAACAAAGAAAAAATATAACATCACACTGCCTCAATTTTACAAAAGTTTTTCTATGTGATATGACACCATACAAATGAAATCTCACGAAAAGAAGAGGTGAAGGTGGGAGAGGTGATTTGTGTTTAAAGACTTCTGTACTTCTGTTGATTTCTTTGTTATCTGTGCACAGGCCTTGGCATCATGCATAGATATTTCCAAGATCTCCATAGATTACACCTGATTAGGATTTGCTAATACAGAGAAAGATGAATCTTCAGTTAAATATCACATTAAAGTGTATTTAAGTATTTTCTTTCCAATTAACATATTTTCTTTCTGAAGTGTTGCTGTTAAAGTACTTTTTTTCTAAAGCATGCTGCAGTGTTTTTTGAAGAGACGTTGATAAAGGTACATTAGGTTCAAAAAATTTGGTGACTGAGGGAGAGAGAATAAGAGGTATATTCTCTGGAGGACACAGCTTTGCAGACACTATTCAGCAGAAAGACAGACTCTGTACTGTATTAATTAAACAGCTTCACACTGCAACAGCCACTGTAAAAATCATATTTCAGCTGTATTTTTGATGCTGTCTTTGTAAATAAGCTGCTAATAAAGTTTTGCAATCAAGTCCCCCTTGTGTGTTACATTTTGTTTCTGTGGACTAAGAAGAAGTGTTGTGATTGCACAATTATCCTTGTCAGACCTTGGGAGGAGCCAGTTGTCTTGGGCAGATCTGAGGTTTTGTGCTTCAAGACATTGGCGATTTTAGACTCTTTTTAGGGGTGCTCACCTAACTTTCACGTCAGCACCCCTAAAAAACTCATGTTGGTTACTAATAATTCATTAAAAGTATTATTGTTGTAAATTAAAATATCATATATATAAAAATATTAATGTATTAATTGTTATCCAATGAAATGAGTGATTTAGCAGGGGGGTTGAACACTTTTGCAAGGCACTGTATGCATGTCACATTCTCATTAAGGGCTGAGCCCCCCTAAAGGTCTGATCCTAGAGCCGCCCCTGCTTCAAGAACTGGTGTAGAAAAGAGGGATTCAGGGTTATGGGACAACGGGGTTCGTTTTGGAGGAGGGGGTTCAATACAGAGCATCAGGAGTGAAACAGGAAGAAATACAGGACTGAGAGACAGTGGGGCTCTCATATTGGGCGGGTCCACATCTCTGACATTGTGTTGGTTCCCATTAAGGCCACTGCAGTGCTGACAGTCACCAGGACGATGCAGGAAGAACATATCTGTATTTATCATACAGTGCAGCTTTTCTCTCAGAGAGACAGTGCAGTTTAAGGGCCAGCAGGGGGCGCAGTTTGTATGTGAGTGAGGGAGAGCAGAGACAGAGAGGAGGGAGGGAGCTGGGAGAAGGGGAGGAGGAAGATGAAGAGGGCAGGGCCATGTCTCTCCACACAGAGCTGCTGACACTCTGAGCTGCAGAGTGATGTAAAGACTGAACAAAGGAGGAGAACAAACTGAGACAAAGAGAGAGAAAGCGAAAGAGAGAGAGAGAGAGAGAGAGAGAGAGAGAGGGAGAGAGAGAGAGAAGTAGGGATACTCTATAAGGGAAAGGACTGGAGGCACTAGGAATAACTGGGAGTAACTGGGAGCCAGAGCTCAGCATGAGGACCCTCCTCATTGTCACCTTCTGTCTAACAGGTGTGTCTAGTTTTTCTTGACCTCAACACTTTTCATTCCATATTGTTATTGAGCATTAATGTATTAAAATATGTTGCTTGACATTGTATTATCAGATAATGTTACACTCCAGAGAATTTAACAAATTAAAACAACTGACCAATAATACACTGACAAGTATTCACTAAACACTGTGTTACTGAATAATTCATTGAAGCAATGTGACAGCAACAATGCCCAAGCATTCATACTGATTTGCTGAACAGCATTATGCTTAATGCCATACAATAATGCCAGACAGCTTCAAAAATCAAAGTATGCTCGATATGAGAGATTCATGTAATAAACACAATTCCTTATACATGTATACAACTGCAAATATCCACACAATCGGCTGGCCCCAGATACATTAGAAGGCCTGAGGGTGTTGGGAGAAGTCTGTTTATGTAACTTAAAATCTCCATACAGTACCCCGTACCAAGCAACACTTTTTTACATGGAAGAATGTTATATCCACATATCTATGTATTTTAATATTGAATTTATTTTTAGTACAGTGTGTATATTAATAATGATCATTCCTGTGATGTAGCTCATTTTACAACAAACATTTGCATTATGAAATTTACTGTATATTCAGCAAGTGTAGCTAAGCGTTATAATATTCTCTTTATTTGATTGACAGCTCTGTGTTGTGTGAGCTCCATCACAGTGACTGGATATGAGGGAGGAGCAGTCAGCATTAGGTGCAATTATTCACAGGGTCATGAAGACAACAGGAAATACTGAGTGTCTCAGCATTCAGGAAGCGGGGTTTTATTTACATCATCTTCAGACACATTTCAAGTTAATATTCATTTCTCATTCTACCTCCTGCACCAAACTCTCTTCTCTGTCTCTTCCTCTGTTCACACTCTGTGGTTTATTTCCATGAGAGCATCTTTCTCTTCTCCCCTCAGCTCCTCTTCCTCACTCTGACAGCACTGCAGCTCTTCTTCCTCCTGAGCAGAGTCGGCGTCAAGGGGGGGCATTCGCAGGCCATGCCCCCAAATGAGTTGTTGTGCCCCCCCTCGCAGGCCAGGCCTTTGACGCCAAACCTTTCATTTTATTAATTCATTTATATTTATCATATTAAAAGTGGAAACCTTTTCACTAAATGAAATGAAATAAAAACAAAAATACAAAAAGAAAAAACACAGCGGAGCAATTTCTCTGTCAGCTAGCTTAGCTGCGCTTTAGAATCGTACTACTTAAAACGGAAGTATCACAAGTTTAACGCGCCCTATGCCCCCCCTGTTAATAATGCAAAACTTTGTTGCAAAACCTCCTTCCCATGTCCTCTCCCCCTTCAGGAGCCTGCGCTAGCTTTGGCAGGTGCTTTAACAGGTGGTGCTGAGAGATGGGTGTATTATCATGGTGCTGGCTTTATTAACCTTTTAATTTGCATTCCTATTAGGATAACCAACACTTGGGAGACTTAGGAGCACTTCGGAGAGCAGGGGGTTAAAATCGTTATAGCCTACTTTGTATATTATGCGTCTAGCTACGTTTACTGTTGATGGTGCAGGACACAACATAACTTTTAGACATGGTGACAACCTCTATCTCCTATTTGCCACATTTGGGGAAGTAGTATGCTCATTGGTCTGGTGCTTTGGTGCTACTGGTTTGATTTGTTTTCATTACCTCAAGATAAGCGCGTGCATAACGTACAGTTAGCATTAGCAAGTCAGACTGCACTAAGCAAGAGAGAATATATTTTTTGCAGTGTGGGTGCACCGTGCAGTGTGTGTGTGTGTGTGTGTGTGTGTCTGTGTGTGTGTGTGTGTCTGTGTGTGTGTGAGAGAGAGAGAGAGAGAGAGGGAGAGAGAGAGAGAGAGAGAGAGACTTTGCAGCATGTTTTGAGATTGGAACTGGGTTGGCGTGCTGGTTGTTTACGGCAAACTCATATTATCAAGCATTTACATCATAGACTGAGTTTTCGAATGGCAGTTTGTGCTGGAAATGGTCTTGCACTGTATTTCCACAAATTGACACAGGTCGGCGCTAACGTACACAGTTTAACCTCCACCTTCACACGCGTCTCTCTGTCCTGCAGTGCCCTCTCCTGGTAATTCATGTTCTGTGCTCACTGTTTTTCCTCTTCTGATTGCTTTTAATGTGGCAGGTAGTTAAGTATCTGCTTCAGCTGGACATTCACAGGCAGTTTACCTTTAACTGTACCTTTTAGGGTAATACTTCAGGTAGGAACAGTTCAGGTGCATTATGGAAGATCCTTTTTAACATCATGTTTAAAATCAGTGCACAAGTGATTTGTGAGACATGGCTGCATGGATAGGAGTTACTGCAAACGAGTGCAAATTAGTATTCATTAGAATCAATAAACACAGAATAAATTCGTGCTAAATGCTGTACTCGGCCATGTTGAAAGAAAAATGTAGAATATACAAAATATTTGTACTAAAGTTGTTTTTTAGATGTTTTTCATACATACACTAATATATAAAAAATGCTAATTAACAACAAACACAAAAATGTTCATGAATATTCACGTAAACATCTGCAATTCCCTGGAAGAAAACAGTTCTCTTGCCAATAGGTGCTGTCGCAAGCATGCAAACTGAATTTTTTTGGCACTAGTGAAAAAAATATCAGTTATCCCGGCACGACAAAGGCCAGTGTGACGCCCGAAAGCGTTAAAAGCGGGAGTTATACCAGTCTCATGCTTGCCAATGAAACGGGAGCTTGGGCAGGAAGCCCCGCCTCAATTATCATCTGAGGGAGAGCGCGCGGCGTGAATTGCTCAGACTGCTTTTCACTGAAGAGAGAGTGACACTTAATAATTTTGAACCCAGAGAAAGCTGATATTAAATTTAACCACCAGCTAACGAAAAATTAGCCCCAGTTTACCTCAGGAACCCACCCACTTCACCAGTTTGACTGACTATAAGTTAAACTGAACTGTAAAAAAAAATTTATTTGGTAAGTTTTCATTATTGTATAATTCGCGTATAAATGCGAGGATGCTACATGCTATTAGATACTGCTGCATTGGTTTAGCTAATATAAATTAAAATTGGACAATGGTTTACGTTTAGTTATTTGACAGACACTTTATTTCATCAAACTGACCCGAAAGAAGTGGTAATTAAACTGTGTTTTATTTTATTTGCTGAGCTTTTCCGTACTGTTTTAAACCGTGAGTGGAAGCTAAGTTGCTAGTAGTAGTGACACTGAATCAGAGACCATTGCCCTGACGCAGCTAAAGGCTAGCTGACGTAAATTGTCCAAGTATGATGGTTAGGTTATGAAACGTGGTGCATGTTTATAGGTTTGTCATTAGAATTTTTATTAATTGATATTACAATTATTTTCAATCGAATGTGTTTATTTTATGTGATGCTCGTTTCGTATTAAAAACTGGCGCATGCGCATTTAGTTCTGAAGCAGCGCACACGTATTTCATTCTAAAGTTGTGCAATTTAGTACAGTGAACTGTAATATATGGAGAGAGAGAGGGATACATGGAGAAGGATATGGAGAAGCACCTCAAACTAGGCAGGAGTCTGCAACTAATTATTTTATAACAGTTATAAACTGTTATTATAACTATGTAACACTTTCAATTGAACTGTGAATGTTTATTTAATCAATTTGTGTGTGTGTGTGTGTGTGTGAGAGAGAGAGTGTGCTTGTGCACATGCGCGCATGTGTGTGTGTGTGTGTGTTCATTTCAGTTCACAGCCCATGTCAGTTCTGTTCTCAATTATTTTATTCTGTCAAAACCTGTTGGCAGTTACTCGTTGGAAATTTTACATTTACAGTAAAACAGTTATGCAGCAAACCAAAAAGGGTAGGGTTAGGGTTAGAACCTTGAACAGAACATTAGAAACTTAAATCACTACCTGATCCACAGACTTAGATTAGGAGTGATCTGCTTGCAACACAACAGAATAAATGCTAGAAGCAAGTTATAAAGCGTACTGTGCAATTCTGTACTGGACCATTTTGCCAACTGTAATCGAAGGTTAAATATGCTGTCATTATGTCCTGCTTCTTCAAAGTGCTTCCACTGCCAGCATTTTCTGGCTAGTTGACTATTAACTACAAGGTAACAAAAGAAGGTGTGTTATTGTGTTACTGTGCGCCTCTCAAAAGACACTAGTGACAGAGAGCAGAGGTATCAAAGACTCAGATGCCCCTGGCAAAACACACATTTTCACTTCATCTGTCTTGACAGTTTTTGTTTTGTACTACTGTAAGTAAACAAAGAATGGTGACAGCCTCTGACTATCTTATATTCCCTGGTTTTATTCGGAGATTAAATTTGTTTTGCTACTTCACACATCTGGCAAAAAGAGCATGCCTGGAGGCCTAAAAGTACCCCATCAGGAAATGTGTTCAATTTAATTCCAAGTATAATAAATAGACTTTCATACAATAACTGAATAAATCAACATTCTGATACAGTTTGTTTCTGCTCATTTCTTCCTGTTTTTTAGGCATAAGATGAAATATTGTGATACCAAAATTTGTAACATCAGAAAAGCATGAAATGCTTTGTGGTCTCACGAACATCAAATTATGATTTGGATTAAAACTGGCTAATTTTTTTTTTTCTTCAAAATCGTTAAGTGAGTTGAATTTTCTCTTTGCTTTACTCATTCTGTCCATTACTCCTCAGCTGTGGAGTGACAAAAAGTACTTAATCAAGCAGTTAGCTGTGTTTTTTCTGTTGGTCAGTTTACGCTCCAGTCCCTAACAATATTCACTGATACACCACAGGTAAATACGGTGTTTTCATATCATTACGCATAGACAAACATAAGTTTTGTAAGAGCTCCATTCCACATTACTACGAGCTTAAGTTAAGTTCCCGAAGATGGAAAAGTTTACCATCCCTTGCAAGAAGGCAACAACAAGAGTTGCTGTAGTAAACAAGTAAATGAGTAGTAAGTGTTTGAACTTGACTGTGTAACGTTAATATGAAATAAACCAAGACGCCTCAAAAGGCAGATGGTTAGCTAGCTTGTTCACAGGCAAGCTAGCGAAGACGGCAGCACTACTTAGATAATGTTAGGAACATTTCTACAGCAACAGTATCATATATAGCTGGGTACTACCTCCACTGGCAGTTTTGTGTAATAACCACTATTTTATAATTTCGGTCTCTCTTCCTGCTTTATGTAACTAAATAGCAAACTGGCCAGTTAAGGGCTTCAACCTGGGAAATTGCACAGAAGATGAAAAAGTCAAGTCAACAGTGCAGGCTACTGTAAAAGGCACCATGGACAAGAATGGAATTTTAATGGTATGTTTCTTCTTTAACCCTTTCATGCTTACGGTACAACCTGTGGGATTAGAACACTAGATTGGAAAAATTCTAGCTAATTTTATCTTTGAGGAAACAACGATTTAACGTTAAAAAATATAGCAAATGTGGTGGTGAAAACTATGAGAAGCTTCATATCGCTAATGAAAACATATCGAACCATGTAATGTAACGCACACGCTACATAGCATGAAATAAGTGTGAAAGGGTTAAACCAAGCAGAGTTCATCCATTTGGGCTGGGTCTCCTCCGTGGGGCGGGGCCCTCAGGGGCAGGGGGGTCCCGCTTTTCGGAAGTCGGCCCAGTACCCGAGCAGCTCCCTGAGGCCGACGCTCGAGACGGAGACGGTTCCGGCGAACTTGCAGCGCTCATACGGGATGGGCGTCAGCAGGAACGGCCCAGGCGGGGCCGCGGGCGCGACGCCCAGGTGCTGCAGGCACATACCCAGGTAGACGTCCTCCAGGTGGACCGGCTGCACCCTTCTGGAAGCCTCCAGGATCTTCCCGGGCAGGTCCAAGGTGAAGACGTAGGCGTTGCCCGACACATAGAGCGGGTACGTGGCCCCGGGGTACAGCTCCTCAGGCATGTACCACTTGGAGGCCTTGTCCCGCCGCACGATCCCTCCACTGATCACCGCACCCGTGAGGTAGTCGCGCCGGGGCTGCGCCGCCCGGGGGTCCAGCAACCTGCTCACCAGCAGCTGCACGTTGAGGAAGACGTCGGTGTCCACCTTGGCGGCGTAGGCAGCCGCGGGGCAGCGGGAGGCCAGCCACTCCAGCATCATCATGGTCTTGATGGTCAGGTTGCGGTAGCTGTCCAGGAAGTCGCACTGCAGCAGGTCGCCGTGCTCCACACTCTCCCTGCGGAGCTCCTCCTCCAGCCCCTCCCCCGGCCCCGGCCCTGACCCCGCCCGCCGGGGAGCCCCAGGAGGAAGAGGCGCCGGATGATCACGCCCGGCATCAGGCTCTCGTTCCCCCAGGTCCTGCGGATGGCGTCCCGGGCGGCACGATTTTGGGGCCCCACCGGTACCACCAGCACCAGGAATGGCTGATGGTCCCGGCACTTCTCCGGCTCGTCCAGGATAAAGTGGTACTCGCGCGGGTAGAGGATCTCAAAGGGGCCTGGAGGCTTCCAGGGGGCAGGGGTGGTGGTGGTAGGGGGCAAGGCGGGGGTGCTGGGGCTTGTAGCAGAAGACAGGATGCTAGCCTTCCCCTCTCCCCCCCTCTGCCACCACCGAGCTAGGGCCCTCAGAGCGGGCAACCAGATGTCCCCGCCCACATACGTTAGCATCAGAAATGCACAGCACAGGAGCATGGAGGTCACCTGCAGGCAAGGCCGACCCCACTTCCACCTCCCTGTCATCGCTGCTTCCTGACTGGGGAGACAGAGAGGGACTGTGATTAGATCACCGAGCTAAAGACCCAGGTCTTCGACTAAAGGAAATTAAATAGTACGCTTGTTCAGGCTGTAATGGGTAGTGTCACCTTCTGTAGTGGAGTCTGAGTTTGATATGATTATTTTTGAATCTCACGTGCACCAAGCAATCAAACATTGTCTTAAAGGTATAGATCTTTCAGTGTCAGACGCTGACAGGCCTGGATAATTTCACTTGCTTACTGAGCAATTCCAAGCTGCAATTCAAGTTACAGCATGTCCATTTTCACCAGAATCATTATTGCATTACATTATTGGCATTTAGCAGACACTCTTATCCAAAGCAACTTACATAGGTTATACTTTTTTTTTTTGTTTTTACAATGTTATCCATGTATACATGGATACATGTTATCTATGTATACAGCTGGATATTTACCGAGGCAACTGTGGGTTAAGTACCTTGCCCAAGGGTACAACAGCAGTGCCCCAGCGGGGAATCAAACCGGCAACCTTTCGGGCACCAGTCTTGCTCCTTAACCACTATGCTACACTCCCACCCTCAGAGTTGGGTTTCACAACTCGAGCAGGCCTGCCCAATCAGGGTGAAATGACCATTCAACACTGTCACATATCACCAGCTGTGCTTCAAACAAGCCGTTTTAGACACAAGGCAAGAAACTCAAAGAGAGCCATGGTGGAAGAAAGACACAATGGCAACATGACGGAGACACCATAGCAGAATCGAATGCTGGACAGAAGGGTTAGGGTTAGGGTTAGGGATGACAGACACACCACGGCAGAAATGCATGCTGGACAGAAACACGTGTCTCAGAACTGACTGAGCTGTGCACTGTTCATTTGATCCATCCAGAGAGACTTAGTGTAAGGAACGCAAAAGAGGCCAGCACCTCCACGAGTGAGAAATGAACCTCTGTTGTCACTGCGCAACTGAATTCTAATGACATTACATCATTGGCATTTAGCAGACATTCTTATCCAGAGCGACCTACACAGGTTACAATTTTTATATGTTGTTTATACAGCTGGACATTCACGGAGGCAATTGTGGGTTGACTACCTTGCCAAGGGTACAGCAGCAGTGCCCCAGCAGGGAATCAAACCAGCAACCCCTCAGTTATGAGTCCTGCTCCTTAACACTATGTTACACTGCCACCCAGAGATCAACATTGTTACATTGTTACATTGTTGGCTAAAGCCAATTTGCCCCTTGCTTCATAGGCACCAACAGTAACTAACCATGTCTGGGTGAGTGATGTTAATACTGAAATTGTTCTGGTACTGTACAGGGTTTACACAGGACTGAGCTACTGATTTCAGCACAAGAAGCAACGCAAGCACCACCAATGCACATAAATAGCCATGCAATTTATTAGAAACAGTTGATAACTTTGTACACCTCAGACTTATGTTCAAAAATTGTGCTCATTGTTCTATGCCAATCTGTCCTGAAAAGACTTCATCATATCTCTGACCGTTATCTAAAGTCCTACAGATGACCCTGTGTGGAGTGTGAACAGGTTCCTTAAGATCAAAGACATTACCATCTGTTTTACATCTCTTAAGAGTTTATAATGCCACACAATGCACACCTGGTGAATATTATTACAGAATATTATTAGAGACTTCATTTCTTACACTATAATGTGTTTGTGTTGCTCATTACATGACTTTTTTCACAGTGATGATGGGATATTCTTGAGACACAGACAAACCTCATTGTCCTCGGGTGTGGCTGACCACATTTTTTCGTGTGCTTTTAGGTGTCTGAGATGCTTGTTTCTGTGCCACACCGTCCGTCATCTGAACGCTGGAACAGCAGGGGGAGCACTGCTAAAAACACGCACGCACTGGCTGAGCCACCCAGGAGCCCACGCGTGTGTTTTCACTCGAGTGGCTCAACCGGTAAAAGGTTTACCACTACGGCCTCGATCCCAGGGCATGATCCCAGCCGTGTCATTGGCTGACAATGACTGGGGGTCCACAGCGGTGGAACAAACGGGCTGATTGGTTCCCTCAAGGGATATAGGCGATGCGCATAGTGCATTACATGAATCGCTGACAATAATGTAATGTACTGTAATTCAGGCAAGGGTAGTTCTCCAACTGTCTGTGCCACTGCATATTAGCGACCCCTGCTGGTCAGTCAGGCACCTGCAGTCTGCCTGCATAAAGTCGTGTATGAAGTGTCCTCCTCCAACTCCAGCCTTCACAAGCTTAGTATGGGGACTGCGGTGTGTACATAAGCGGGGGGCTAGCATCCCGTGTTTTGGTGGAGAGCGCTTGTTTGTCTGTGCCCTCCAGCATTGACACTAGGGGTTTCAGTAATAGGGGCAGCTTCTATGGGGTGACAGTGTAGCATAGTGATTAAGGAGCAGGACTTGTAACTGAGAGGTTGCTGGCTCAGTTCCCTGCTGGGGCACTGCTGTTGTACCCTTGGGCAAGGTACTTAACCCACAATTGCCTCAGTAAATATCCAGCTGTATAAATGGATAACATTGTAAAAAAAAAAAGAAAAAAACTGTAACTCATGTAAGTCGCTCTGGATAAGAGTGTCTGCTAAATGTCAGTAATGTAATGTGGGCATAATTAGGCATTCCAAATTGGGAGAAAAGGGAAAAAAAGCACTGGGCATTCCAAATAAACACACACACACACACACACACGCAGAGTGATGGTAGTACAGGGTCCAAGCCCCCCCCCTGCTCTCATTCCTTGGGTGGGAATCCAGCCCACCATGACCTCAGCAGTGCTCCTCCTCTGCTCCTTTTCCCCGGACCGCTGCGCTGGCTGGCATTAGGGAGGCCCCCTCCTCCTGCCCTGCTCCTGCTGGAACCCCTCACCTCTTCAATATCCCTCCTCTGTGTGCTTGTGACGAAATGCCATCACAACGGTTGAGTATGTGCTTTGACTGCCATACCAACAGGCCTGGCTCTCTGGCGTCGCGGTCAAAGTCGCATGTTTGGTACCCCGTAGACCCGGGTTCAAGGCCGGGTGGGGTGACTGCTCTCGCCCTTCACTACAAATGGTGTCAGCGGTGGGATGGCTTGCCATGAGGCTATCGGAGGCGTGCCCGGTGTGTGACCCGTATGAGGGACCCCCAGGTTAGGTTGACCCTGGTGTGAGGGACCCCAGAGATGGGTGAAGCACAGTGTGAGGGACCCCAGAGATGGGTGCAGCATGAGTGAGTGGGGCACCCTGGGATGGGAGAAGCACGGCAAGGGAATGCGTGAGGGAGGCTTGTGTGCGTGAAGCGCATGGGCGCGCTTCCCGAAGGGGAGGGCAGTGTGATGTAATGCCGTCACAACGGTTGAGTATGTGCTCTGACTGCCATACCAACAGGCCTGGCTCTTTGGTGTCGCGGTCAAAGTCGCATGTTTGGTACCCCGTAGACCCGGGTTCAAGGCCAGGTGGGGTGACTGCTCTCACCCTTCGCTACAGTGCTCCTGCTCACCTTTTCTCCACTCCACGCCTGGAAGTCCTGCTCACCTCCATCAGGAAGCCAACTTTACAGGGCCTGATAACTGACAGAGAGGCACCACAAGCATTACCACCCAACATTAGCGTCACACACACCAACACTGACACGAACATACAAACACATATACACACACACACACAAACACACTGAAACAAACACATATACACACATACACATACACACACTGAAATTGACACACGTACGCACACACGCATGCACACACACAAGGCATCACAAACACATACACACACACCATCACAAACACACACACACTCACAGTGAAAACTCACAGACACACACGCACGTACACGAAAACACGCACGCACACACATCTGCAGCATGGAGGCACTGTAGCGTGTGTTTTCTCTACATACATATCGACAGCACATGAAAGCAAAAGCCAACTTAAATGTAAAAAAAAGTACTAAATGTTTAACAGGACATTTGTTCCTTGGTAACTCATGTGAGGAAATAAATGTATTTGTTTAAAGTTGAAATGTTTAACGTTACGACAGTTACTCATTCCTGCTCATTTATAAGCCAAAGCGCTACAAGGGTCTACAAAAGGATGTGATATAATTCAATATCACCCTAGGCATGTCCAGGGAAAAATACACTCCAATCCATGTGACCGGACTTGATGTGTGCTTTAGACACACACACACACACACACACACACACACACACACACACACACATTGCTCCACCCGTGCCGGCAAAAGAAACCAGTGCGGTTTGGTGAGGTGAGATTTCTGCTGCGTTGCTTAAACAAACATGAACAGCAGGGTGCATCTGGCTAGCAGAAATGAATCAATTTAGCATGCCATTATATGTAATATAAGTACTGACGGGGGCACTAATGCTCACTAGTGCGGCAAAATAGAAAGTAGCAGAGCGAGTAACACACAGGTTCTTGGTTTGAATCCCCAACTGAAGAGTTTCTGTTGTGTTACCTAATCCAGAATTACCTCAGCGAATATCCAACGGTATAAATAAATATTTTATTTCATTTATTTTTTTACCCTTTATTTCACCAGGTTTGTCCCATTGAGATTAAAATCTCTTTTACAAGAGAGATCTGGCCAACAAAAGCAGCACATCAAGTTTCAGACAAAACAAGACAACATGAGCATAAAAAATACAAAAAAAGATGAAGGACAAGTAGAAAGTGCAAATACAACCAAGTGCAAAAGCAATCAATTTCCAGCTAACAAACATTTGCAATTCCCAATAGACTCCAAACTCTTAACAATAGCTTTAAATTCACTGAGCGTGACCAAGTCCTGAAGTTTTAACTCTTTTTGCAGGCTATCCCAGGCAAAGGGTGCAGAATACATGAAGGCCTTCTTGCCAAACTCGGTGCAAACTTTAGGGACAGCCAAAGGCAATGAAGCTTGAGACCTTAACCTATAAGTGCCTCCACATTTTTTTGACATATAACTACATAAATAAGAGGGACGTTTTCCTAAATTGGCCTGATACATAAAAACATGCCAGTGACTAAGTCTTTGTATAGACAGAGCAGGCCAATTGACTTTGGAATATATAATGTAAGATGATATATAATGTAAGGGCTCTACAATTAGTAAAGAACCTCAAAGCCCCATAACAAATATATATATAAATATATATATAATATCAATAATGTGAAATAATATGAAAAAAAAATAATATGAAAAACAGCCTATGGGTATTAGTCGCTGTGGATAACAGAGTAACAGAGCAAACTAGAGAATGTAATTCCAGGGAATTACGAGTGCATGAAAATGCAAACAGTCTAATTTTACATAGATAAAAGTATATAGGCCTACATCAAACAGATGTAGGTGGTCAGAACAGCTGCCACAAGATTCTAATTGCTTAATGGCTCTATTGTGATGTCATAAAGGCCAATGTTAAGTCTATGGGGAAAATTTTGATAGTTTTTAATTAATAGTTTAAAAGTATAAATGTTACAAAAATAAAAATACATAGCATAAGTGTCCTTTGTAAGACCTACGCAACACAGTTTGAATGAAGTTTCTACGTTAAACGGTTGAAGCTGTATTAAACGCACAAAATTGGTTAGAAGAAGAAAAAGAAGAATAAGAAAAATAATTCGGATAACAATAGAGTGCATTTTCATGCACTCTAAAAATTCGGATAACAATAGCGTGCATTTTCATGCACTCTAATAAGAAAAAGTCGGACAACAATAGAGTGCATTTTCATGCACTCTAATAAATGTAAATGAGCTAACCAACTCCGAAAAAGAAATAGCATCTACTAGCAATGTATACCCCGTACTATTTATATTTTACTATATTATTATTACTGTATTAATATTAATTTATTAACAACTATAATAATATATAGCATAGACAAAGTTATACTACGTACTTTCAGCTTCTTTCCGGATCGTAAATCCCGTTTGTTCATAGACACTCTTACTTGTCGCGCATGAAAATCGCTTTATACAAGCAATCGCACACATACAAAGATGGATATTATTTTTTCGAGTGCTTTACCTGCCGTGTGAATCTGGGCGGCTAGTCCATGAGTCTAAACTTTTCAGGGTGCGGGACTTTGCTGCGCGTGGGTCAACTCCGGGAGCGTGCGCAAGTCACCAGGTCACGGCATAACGCATCTGTTTGCAATGGTGCTCACACAGAGAGGTCCCATTCGCCATAACATTCTCCTACCCAGACTCGCCTTTTCAACGCCACTAAAACCTTTAGTCAAAGCCTGTTAGGTGATATTTTTTTCCCGAGTCAATGTATTCTGGTGGCCACCTGTAAGAACGTGCCCGCGGACTCGCTCCCAGGTCGTAACTGCCAGGCGCGCTCCCCCCGCATACTGAAATGACGCGTAATTCTCCGCTGTTCAAACGCGGGGGAAATGGGCGAGCGCCCAAGCGCTAATCCGCGTAGTCCGGTCGGTGGAGGTGTGGCAGCGGATGCACGATGTACCCTACATCGCTTTCTGGGAAAATTGCACCCTCTCCCCCACACACCCACCCTCCAGGAAAATCCCGTTTAATGATCAGGAAAAAGTCGGTTGATTTCAGCATTTAGTGTAAAAATCCACCTGTCCCGTGACCAACAGCGAGAAACTGTTTCTGTCGTGTTTCGCGCTAAAAATCCTGTATGGGACAGCAGTTGAGAGTATGTTGGTCTAATGCTGGCTCTCAATAGAAGTCAACGTGACTCTAAATGATGTCAACTTAATTTACATATCACCCATTATACACTATTGATTTGTGTGTGTGTGTGTGTGTGTTTTACAGACAAATATTTACATAATGAAAATTAGCTACATACTTTCATACCCCTTTATGCTGTTCACAGACACCTAAATCAAAAGTGTGTTTGAGCATGCATGCGTGTGTATGGAACCCCATTTGGAAGTGGTCATTGGATATAACAGCAACTTTTTAAAAAAATCTGGCAGTGTTTTGCGCATCTGTGTGTTTATTTTGTGACAAGACCGCAAAGTTTGTCTGGAAGGATATCGTTGATGAGTACCCAGCTGTATAAATGGGTAAAGTGTAAGTTGCTCTAAATAAGAGCATCTGCTGAATGAAAACAATGTAATGTACTCTAGATAATGACTACTTTCCAATATATTTAAGAAGCATTAACATAATACTACTGGAAGCACTGAGAATCATATCATCTGTATTTTTGACAAAATATGCTTATTTTAAATCATACAATGAAGGAACAAAATTAATATTAATTTATCATGAATTTGCCAATTATTGTGTTTTTTGGTACAGTTTTCTTAAAGCTGTATTTTAAATCCCCAATGAGACTTTGAATACCCTGAAAGAGATATTTCATAAATAGCCTACTTATAATTAAACATTTCAGAAGGTTTAAACTGGTGGAAGCTTAGCTAGGGTTTGATGGAAATTTGACCTGATCACCTGAATCGGTAGCACATAAAGTTTCTCTGTCCTAAACTCTGTTTTCCGTTAAAAAAAAGTTAATGATTTAATGTACTTGTGTTTCTACCAGGTAGCTTGTACCATGTCTGGCCAACTGTTGAAACTTGGTCATGCGCTTCTAATATTGTGACTCTGTATGGCTTTTGCTTGTGTTGTACTCTGCCTTACTTGTAAGTCACTTTGGATAAAAGAGACTGCCAAATCAATAAATGTAATTGTAAATGTAAATGACTTCAAAGAGAAGCCCCCTTAGACATTTAACTGCATGTTACAATGTTTTTGCACATATCTTTTAACAATATCATTCAGCAACCTCTGTGGCCAGGTCTGATTAGACTTCAAGCCAAATGTAAGTACTGCCACAACCACATCAATCACAACCATAATGCTTTGATCATGTGGAAATCGATATCTACTGACTCATCAGTTAAATGCATGTTTGCTTTTTACTAGCTGGACGATCTGTGGCTAAACCTCCAGAGACCAGCCAATTTCCAGAGACAAAACCTGATCTGTGGGAGCTAGATACTACAAGACATAAAAAGTCTGAACAGTGTTTTAAATTAATATCCATGATAAACTAACATTCGATCCAAATAAACTGTAATGCAGAGAAACCCACTTGATACCACCTTGCTTAACATCAAAACCCTCTTGGAACTGCCGCTGGTTTCTGAATTTTTTATTTCTTAGACATTGTAAAATGGATAGATTGCTTTTCCGGTAACAATTTGATAACAAAAATGTATCTTTGTATGAATATTACACAACAAAATACCATTTTGTCTGCATTTACCTCTAACCCCATCCCCACCCTGACCATAAAATAAAGACATCCACAAAAAGCCTTAGTATTTATACATATATTATATATATATATATAACATATTTCTTAACATATACATATTTTCATCATTTTTTGAAGTACCTTTGCTTCAGTTGATAGGGCTGTAAGGAGAGAATGCCACGTTTCTGTCACAGTGATTGTATATTCAGATCTCTCTCTCTCTCACTCACACACACACACACATATACATACATACATACATACATACATACATACATACATACATACATACATACATACATACAAACAGGTACACAGACTCGTTCATGTCAACTTTTTCTTTTTTGCCCCAACCCGTCTCACTTCCAGGCTGTGTTTGTCAGTGAAAGGGTGTTACTTGTCAAACTTTTCCTTTTATCCTCCCCATTGCTGGTAAAGCAGCACTGTCTCTCATGAGGCTTGACTTGGATGAATATACAGACGGATTTAAGTAAAAGTGCATGATAAAATCTGTGATGTTGATGAAGTGCAGTTCTTGTTGACATTATCTCCACAGGGTTATCTGGGTCTCATTATAGCAGAGTATGTAGAGGTTTTCACTGGCATTTCATTTAGTGTGGGTTTTTAAATTTAAGGTTGTTATCTTCTTAAATGTTTTGCAGTTTTTTTTTCCAAAGAGGCTTTTTTGACCACAGTGAAATAGAGCTTATTTTAAGTCAAGTTATATTAAGTCAAGCATCTAGTCTCTGCTCACCTGTTTTCCCTTCAAGTCATCTTCTCACTCACTCTGTTTCTCTCACTGCCCTCTGTACATCACTCTCACTTTTTCTCTCACACTTCTCATCTCTCTCTCTCTCTCTCTCTCTCTCTGTCTCTCTCTCTCGATCCCTTGGCACCATACCTCCGTGATTCAGCACAGAATGGAGTATCAGCAATAGCTAGCGCGCTCCATAACATTCTTTCAATTGTTCAGGGCAGGGCCTCTGCATTGTTATATGCTGGGTGTGTGTGTGTGTGTGAGTGTGTGTGTGAGAGAGAGAGACAGACAGACAGAGAAAGGCTGACTGTCTAAATAAGAGGGAATGTGTGTTTGTGTGTGTGTGTGTGCGCGTATGTGTGTGAGTGTGTGTGTGTGTGGGAGAGAGAGACAGACAGAGGCTGACTGTCTGTCTAAATAAGAGGGAATGTGTGTGTTTGTGTGTGTGTTTGCATGCACATGTGTATATAAAACGGGTGTGTGTGTCTGTGCATGTGGCCCATGCAAAGTTCAGTCACATCCTATATTTGGAAAGAGAGTTTCTCTTAACTTGTTTTTTCCCTCATTCTTGTCCTGGGCTCAGACCTCTGGCGGCTGTTTTTTTCTCATGGCAAAATCAGGCTCGACACACAGAGATCAGACCCGCCTCCTGCCGCAGATCAACACCCGCCAGCAAAGTCCGTTTTCCTCAGCCCGAATAGAAACGGTGGTGCATGTTTTTGATGTACGTATACACAATAATACGTATAAAACGCGTTTCCCCTTGTCTCCCCAGTGAGTAAATGATGTCATGAGGAGGTAAAACACCCCCTCCCCCCACATCCCCCAAGAGAAAAGAGAACGCCGGGGTCCCGTCGTTTCACGTGGAATACATTCAGGACGGAGATCTTTCTCTCCTTTTTTGTGAGTTTTTTTCAGTCCGCCTGCCTTCTTTTTCACGGCTGTGTCGCTGTCTCCCTCGTTCACAGGTGTGTGCTGTCCCGGGAGTCCTCGCATCGGCTCCCGCTGGGCTTTCTCCCGCCCCCGGCCCCGCCCCCGGGCCCACCCCCTCCCCCGCTGGGCACCAGAGACAGGGGGTCGGGCCGAATCAGATACCTGGGAAATGCACGGACATGGTCAGGTGATAAACAAGTTTCCACAAATGCAACAAAAGTGGCTACTAGCGATCTTTGACTCATCTAGCATCATTACTTATTTACAGTACCAGTCAAAAGTTTGGACACACCTACTCAAAGAAGGGTTTTTTTTTTTTTTTACTATATTCCACATTTGGTAGTAGTAAAGACACCAAACTATGAACTACACACATGGAATTATGCAGTGGCCAAAAAGTGTTAAGCAAATCAAAACTATCTTACAGTTTAAATTCTTCAAAGTAACCAAAAATATTTTTAAAAATTAGAAAGAAATTCATGGGTACGCATCAGCTTCACTATTTATATTTGTCTAAGACAAATTTCAAGAATTTGAGCATAAGTCTTTACAACAAAATGTCTTTGATTGAATGTTTCCCATTATCTTAATCAGGTGTGTCAAAACTGGTACTGTACACATCACCTATCTATCATTACCTATATCACCAATCTAACATCTGAACCTGTATCATTTGTATTGGAAGGGTGGGACACAAATACTAATATAACAGTGAAGGTAGGTAAATTGCAAAATTGTGCTGTGCAGGTAGTTTCATGAGCGTATGTGTCCACTCCCTTGGTAAACAGTAAGTATGAGAGCTTTAGGAGTGTCACCTGCAGTTACAGCACAGTGCAGTGCAAACCAAAGCTACCTGCTGAGCTCTACAGTGCAGCCTACAGAACACTGATAAGCCTTTATGATAAAGCCACAATGTTTCTATTAATACCTTGCAAGGTTACCTGTTACATTACATTACATTATTGGCATTTAGCAGACCCTCTTATCCAGAGTGACTTACATTAGTTCGTTTTTATATAGTTTGATATTTACCGAGGCAGTTGTGGGTTAAGTCCCTTGCCCAAGCCCACAGCAGCAGTGCCCCAGTGGGGAATCAAACCAGCAACCTTTCAGGTATGAGTCCTGCTCCTTAACCACTATGCTGCACTGCTGCCCCCGTCAAACAAACCTGCGTTTGCTCCTCAGTAATAGCTGTGCTTGCTAGGGGTGTCATTTTCAGGTGTAATTCCGTATTGAATGAATATAGGTTTTTGAGGCCCCCAGTGACTTAGCCAGCAAGGTCCTCACGTCTTCACGGGTCCTTCAGCTCAAGTTTGAAACCTCCTGTGTGACGGTGACTGCAATCCCACAGTAGTGCAACAGCCCGGCCTTGTTCCGCCAGGAACAGTGACAGGCAGATCGGCCTGCCGGTTACTCAGCTGACATCACCAGAGCCGTGCCTATCCGCCAATCGGTGCCAATTTCCTGTGGTGCATTATGGGAAAAAGAGTCTCATTGGCTTGTGGTGGGCATTACCAGACTGCATTTGCCTCACCCAAACTCCTGTGACTGCAAAGGTTGTCACGGTGAGGCAAGCTTAAAGCTGGCGATCACAGAAAGTTGGATGAAGAATCTGTTAAAATGCGTTTGAATGCACACATCGCTGAGCATCAGAATGAGGCTGCATCCTTCTGAGCAAATTCCTTCTTTTCCATCAAATGCCATGAGTTACGGATTGAAACCTGGCCATGCGGCGCTTCTAATATTGTTGGCTCCTTATGTGGCTTTTTGCTTGTGTTGTGCTCTGCCTCACTTGTAAGTCGCTTTGGATAAAAAGCGTCTGCCAAATGAATAAATGTAAATGTAAAAGTAAATGCCAATGATGTAATGTAATGGAACAAATTCTGGCCAACAGAGCCTGTGTCAGTGAGCATCCGTTGGTTCTGGTGTGACTGGTCGAGTACGCTGTCTCTGTGTGCACCCTGTGTTTATTGGCTGGAGGGTTAGAGTTAGGGTTAAGGTTAGGGGTAGCAGTGTAGCATAGTGGTTAAGGAGCAGAACTTATGACCGAAAGGTTGCCAGTTCAATTCCCCACTGGGGCACTGCTGCTGTACCCTTGGGCAAAGTACTTAACCTCTGTAAAATATCCAGCTCTATAAATGGATAACGTTGTCGCTCTGGATAAGAGTGTCTGCTAAATGCCAATAATGTAATTACATTAGAGTTAAGAGTTAGCATTAGGGATAGAGTAAGTGTTTTGTTGTGTTTATTGACTGGAGGTGACCTGCGGTACTCACACCACATCATGGAGTTCCAGCCGTGTGTCGAGGGACGGGTTGATCAGGATGTAGGACAGAGTGTTGCCCTGGTCCGACTTATCATCTAACACACACACACACAGAGCGGAGAACACAACATCAGAACACTCCACACCCCAACACACACACACATAAATACAGCAGAGAACATAACATCAGAAAACTGCACACATGAGAACACACACACACACACAAAAACACAGCAGAGAACATAACATCAGAACACTGCAAACCTCCACACACACAAACACTCAGAACATCAGAACACTGCACACATGAGAACACACACACACAACAGAGAACATCAGAACACTGCACACATGAGAACGCACACACACAACAGAGAACATGAGAACACACACACACACACACACACACACAGCAGAGAACATCAGAACACTGCACACATGAGAATGCACACACACAACAGAGAACATGAGAACACACACACACACACACAGCAGAGAACATCAGAACACTGCACACATGACAACACACACACACGCACACGCACACAGACACACACACACACAGACACACACACACACATGCGCGCGCACGCGCACTCACTGTATCCGGAGGGCGACAGGCCCAGGTGCTTCATGCGCGTGCGCACCAGGGCGTTGAGCTCCTGCCGCTCGGAGCGGCGGAACAGCGTCAGCCGCTGCTGGCTGATCCTCTCGGCGGCGCTCCCCGGGCCCTTGGCCCCGCCCGGGCCCCGCCCGCCCTTTCGGCTCAGGCGCCGCGCCCACTGCATGCTCTTCCGGCGCAGGAGGGGGTGCTCGGAGGAGGAGGAGGAGGTGGAGAGGGGCGGCTCCGAGGAGGTGGAGTTACGGTGAGGCCCCGCCCTAAAGAGGAGGGGCTCCCGAGGCTCTCTGGTGTCTTCATAGTCCTCCACGTTAATGGAGACCTGAGACTGGGCGGGGGGGGGGGGGGGAGAGAGAAGAGACAGAGATGAAGAGAGAAAGAGAGAGGAAGACAGGGGGAGAGAAAGAGGGGATGCGAGACAGAGACAGGAGGAGAGGAGGATGGGGATGGAGAGAGGAAGACAGGGGGAGAGAAAGAGGGGATGCGAGACAGAGACAGGAGGAGAGGAGGATGGGGATAGAGAGAGGAGAGGAGAGAAAGAGAGGAGGAGAAGGGGAGAGAGAGACAGGGGACGGAAAGAGAGAAGGGGCAAGAGATAGAGAGAAGAGGAGCGAGGAAGAGAGGAGGAAAAGGGGAGAGAGGAGACAGAGAGAGAAGGAGAGGGGGAGAGTCTGAAAAGCACAACTTTCATCTCCAGGTAATAACCTAAAAAATGGGTCCAAGGTGGTAGTCCAGCAAAGAGAATGGTCTTCAACAGCCTCTCCCACAGTGAGAGAGAAGAAGGGTTAGGGTTAAGTTAGGAGAAATCTTTCTTTCCTAAGTTGTCCTCTGTGAGGGCCCCTTACGAAAGAAAAGGTTGCACTGGCCATTCGGTGTACTGGAGCCCTTCGGTAGACAACGTTTTTGTTATTCTAGTGTTGGATTCTTTGTGTGTAGGGTTGGGGTCGGGGTTTGGGTTAGGGTTGAGGTTGTGTTTAGTATTGTTATGTGTGTTTATTTAGTCCTCTTGGAAAAATTGTGTTGAGTTTCCTGATCTAGTATTTTTCAGCCCTTCTTCTTTCTTCTTAGGGATAGGGTTAGGTTTAACGGTAGCATTAGGGTTAGCATTAGCGTTAGGGTTAGGATAGGGTTAGGGCCAGGGTCAGGGTTAGGGTTAGGCGTCTCCCACAGGGAGAGAGAGGAATAGGGATGCAGGACAGTTAAGGGATGGTGATTTTTATGGCAGTGTTTTATGGAGTTGCGGTTCCCGTTCCCGGCCGGCAGGTTACCTCGGACACGGGCAGCGTGCGGGACTCGGTGCGGTAGATGCCGATGGGGATATCTCCGGTGGAGGAGCACAGCTTCTGGTAGAGTCGCCCATAGGTGCGTATCCACAGGTCCTCCTCTGTGATCTTCATCTGCCGGGCAGAACCAGCCCCACCCTCGTCATCCTCACAGCGAAACGGACGTGATTCCGTGCATGTGACGTTTTCACGGTACTTATCATCATATTGATTTTACATCCATGGTTCATCAAGGGTTGGATCCTTCAGCAGGATATATGTGGTGTGTGCGTGTGCGTGTGTGAGTGTGTGCGTGTGCATGTGTGAGTATGTGTGTGTGCGTGTGTGTGTGTGAGTGTGTGTAAGTGTTTGTGTGTGTGTGAGTGTGTGTGTGTGTGCAGGCGCAAGCGCGCGTGTGTGTCTCTGTGAGTGTGTTCGTGTTTGTGTGTGTGAGTGTGTGAGTGTGTGCGTGTGTGAATGATTTCATTACTCACAGCACACAGGAACCCTGAACCCGGCATGGAGTCCAGCCCCAGCAACAGTCTGGTGATGGAGATGATGTAGTCCTTGACGAAGGACTAAAGCAGACACACACACACACACACAAACACACACAAGCATCAATACTAAGCATCCCAGATCATTCGAGAACAATTAACAAAGGGAAAAAGGGCTCCTCAAAACACAAAGCATAACCATGCACAGGATACAGTGACCAGCATGCTTTGGGAGGGGTCGGGGTCAGGGGTCAGGGGTCAGGGTTACCTGGTACAGCAGGGTGTCCAGCATGCTGACGCTGAACACCTTTCCTGCAGCAAAGGGCAGACGAAACATGAAGACCAGGTTGGAGCCCTTCTCCCTCTCCTTCTGCAGAGAGGACAGGGGGAACCAAAAGACAGGGAGGAAAGGGTAAAGGGGGGGCAGCTTTCAGTGGCGCACCACTAACCTGCAATGAGTAGCAGAGCTTGGTGCTCCCGAAGAACTGATCCAGTCTCTCCCTTGGTATAGGACAGAGATGTCACTGAATTCATAATGCGTGAAAGTGAAGAAATTCGACACGGTGAAGCATCACATCTCTCCATTATGATATTCAGCGCTAGGCTACATCTGTCACGTCCTAAACTGAAGCAATTCAATACAAAGCCGTGTCCCGCCAACACGATTTAACACGGTACAGCTATTGCATTGATTAGGACCAGATATTCAGCTGCTACGTTCCTTCTGCCCTCCATTTAGAAGGTTCTGGTTTGCAGAGGAGGTTCCAGTGCTCTCTGTGTTTCTATGGTAACTATGGATGTTCTGTTTTGGACCACACCCCCTTTTAGAATGTTCTCAACGAGCCGGCGAATCAGAACACTCCGACGCTTGAATGATGGTAGGGGTCAGAACTTTCAGTGTGGAGCTGAAGGTAATAAATATGAGTGACTGTGTGATGCCTGTCTTAGCCTGTATTAACCTGGTCTGACACTGTTGCTCATTTAACTTGATGGACACTTTAGTTCTATTGTGCTGGAAATCGCTCTGGGTAAGATCATCTGCTAAATGAATGTAATGTAATGATGTATGGTGGTGTTTGTACTTGGCTTTCCTTAGTTTTGTCAACGGGGGGCTCAGGCAGGGACTCAGGCGCATACAGCGGAGAATGGCAAACGATGATTTAATGCCGAAAAGAGGGGAAATCCAGTAGACAGAGTCGAAAAACAGGCGATATCAAAAACCAGGTAGACACGGCAAAGGTACAAAGACAAAATCCAAAAACGAGGTTGAGAAAAACAGGCAAGATCAAAACGGGCAGGCAGAATACAAGCAAAACTGAGAAAAGCGCTGGTTGTGAAACAGATAAACTGAGACGAACTGGCAAAGGGCTAAGAAACAGACGGGAATATAAAGGGAACACGCCAACAAGAAAACGAGACACAGGTGAACAAGCGGGCAGGTGAAGCAGATGAGCAATCGGGCAGGGAAACAAGGGGCGGGGCAGGCAAGGGAGAGAAACGAACACAAAAGCACATGGCAGGGAAAACAAACAACCGGCTACGTAGCCGCAGCACTGACAAGTTTCTAGGCTGTCTAGTCAGGTTAGCACAAGTTAACTTGTGGTAGGGCTTGAATGGTGTTATGCTCACACTCACTGGTCTGGGAGTGTTGTTAGCCTGGTCTGACACTGTTGCCCATTCAACTCGAATGGATGCACTTTTGCACTTTTGTGATGGAAGTAGCTCTGGATAAGAGCGTCTGCTAAATGAATGTAATGCAAAATGTCTATCATAATAAATGTCTATCTCATATAAATACCACACCCCCCTTGCACACCTTCTCCAGTTTAGACAGGGTTAAGGAGGAGTCAGTTTCGGGTTAGGGTTGGGGTTATATAAATATCATGCCCCGCCCCCCCCTTCATTGCTTACCTTCTCCAGTTTGGACAGGGCCAGGGAGTAGTGGTCCTTCACCTTGAACTGCATGAAGCGCATGTTCGCAGGGTGGGTCAGCTCTGTGATAATGCTGAGAGCAGGAAACAGTCTGGGGGGGCATGGGGTGAAGGGGGGGGGTGGGAAAAAAGGGCTCAGTCACATGGTAATGATTACACCTTCCCTTCTCCCTCTCACCTCATTTAAACTGTACTCTGTTGGCTTGACACACATTTTGTACTTATTCCCAAAGCCTGGTGTATAATAAATTCAAAATTAATAAAATGACATAATAAATAATTAAAAGCTGTGAATCTGAGCCGATGAAAACATGTAAAGATCAAGCGATACCGTTCAAACCTGGCAGCTATGCTAATTAATTCCACTCACTTTATGTCTGTCTAACCCTGTATTTGCTGTTATTTTGGCGGTTACCCACTGTCCCTCAGGCTATGGTAAGCTGGAATGATCTCCACCATCAGTGGGGCTGTTGGTTCCTCCACTAGCAGGACTCGCAGTTTTTCACTGTTTGCAATGAAACTGAAAATTATTGATAATTTGCAAAAGTTTTTGTGAATAATTTACAGAATGTATGAGGAGGTGCATCTCTGTCTCTCCCTCTTATGCCTCACAGGGACCACATATACACAATCTTACTTTGGCAACAATGAGTTTTTTGTCTGCCTTTTGCAGTTGCTAGGGTGTAGGCATTAAGCATGTGCTCGGTCAGGATCTTAAAAATCAAACAATTTTGCAACAAGCGCACATAATAGTTTACCTGACATATGGGGGGGCACCTATTGGCGGTATGGGAGTCTGCACGCACATATTCATTTGGTGTTGGCCTCTCTTGGAAGAGCATCGCTCCATAAAAAGACACAGTGCTTTGCTGCTGACTCACCACAGCTTTTGCTGTTCAGTACCACGTCTTGAATGTTGATTTTTCTCTCTATACCATAAAATGTGCTGCAAGCACTCAGTTTCAATTCAATTCCATTCAATTCAAATTTACTGTACTGGCATGAATTACATTGTGTAAATGTAGCACACAAAGCACACAACATGAACGAACAGAAAGAAAGAGGAAAAAAGAAACAAAATTACACAAATAATTTCTACAAATATGAAATAAGCATTCTCTTTCATGTTCACTGGCTACCAAAATGAAAAGTTTCCCTTTAGACTCATAGAGTTCACTATCTGGAGTGTTCGGTGCAGCTGTTTTAGGAAAATGCTTATTTTTGTGCAGTGGCAGGGTCCCAAGCCTGGAGGAGGAGTAGAAGTGAGAGGGGAAAAGAGACAGAGAGAGGAGGAGAAGAGGATAGAGACAGAGAGAAAGGAGGACAGAGGGAGAGAGATTGGGGAAGAGAGACAGAGAGGAGATTCAGCCTGTCCATGTCCCCGAGTCTCCTCGCGCAGGGCAGGTCAGGTCACCGGACTCACCTGTAAAGCGTCTGAACGTTGACGATGGTCTTGGCGTCCGCCATGTAGTCCTCCTCGGCGATCATGGAGCTCTCCTTGTCCACGACCACCATGGTGTCCGCGAAGGTGACCCCACAGCGGAGCAGGCTGTCCAGGCTAGGACAGGAATCGGGTGGGGGGGAGTGAAAGAGACAGGAAAGAGGGTGAGTAAAGATGGGAGTGGGGGTGACACGGAGGGGAAGAACAAGAACAAGGAGAAAGAGAAGGCAGCATAGACAAAGGTGTGCGGATGGGGGGTGAGAAAGAGAGGGAGAGACAGAGAGAGACAGGGAGTATGAGAGAGAGAGAGAGAAAGAGACAGAGAGGGAGATCAAGAGAGACAGAATGAGAGCAAGAGAGAGAGGAAGAGATGGAGAAAGAGAGAGAGATGGGGAGTGAGAAAGACAGAGAGCAAGAGAGAGAGAGAGGAGAGAAAGGGGACCCAGGACAAAAACAGGAAAGAGGGTTCAGTACAAGAGGGCTAGAGAGAGAGAGAGAGGGGTTAAGAGTCATATCGGTTTCAAAGGCGCTTCACCGGCTCATCAAAACAATGCAGCGAAACCACTTCTGCCTCCGAACATGTTTTTAGCGGCTGTTTGAGCACCACACTCTCAACCTGAGGGTCACCCTTTCCAATTAACGCACAGAGCATTGCTCTCATCCCCTCAATGATGCACGCTTCAGAACACTGCCCTCGACAGAATGATAATTAGGAACCAGACCCAGGGGATCGGGGACGAGGAGGAACAGGAAGTGGTCACAGACAGTCTCTCTTACTTGTCGATGGAGCCCACAGTGTAGAAGACCATTGGGAACCAGCAGATGGCTTCAAGGAAGTAGACTTCGGGTCTGCAGAGAAGGAGAGAGAAAGAGGGAGAGAGAGAGAGAGAGAGGGAGGGAGGGAGGGAGACAGAGAGAACGAGAGAGAGAGAAGGAGACAGACAGAGAGAGGGAGAGAGAGGGAGACAGAGGAAGAGAGAGAGTGAGACAGAGAGGTGTTGAGTGTGAGAGGCCAGCGATGCCGTCAGACAGAAATAGCAGCACTCGAGCGGCTCTCGCTGAAGGGGATCTTGATTCCCGCTGCCTCTCGGAGCAGGCGGCGGCGTGGAGTGGCACCGCGTCCTCGAGCGAGGCACTCGACCCCAGCTGGTTACCGCAAGAGAGGGATAATGCGCAGAATTTCGAGAACCCGCATGCCGCCACCGCAGGCATCGGCTAAGCAAACAGCGCCGGGAAACCTAACGTAACGGTGAGGTTCTCAGCCGTCTGGCAGAGGGACTCTGGGTAAAGAGGCACCGAATGTGGTCTGACAGAAACCCCACCTTGCCTGCTTCTCGTTCCTGCCTGGAGTCTCACACATCCACATGCAAGCATTTCCCTGCCATCGGGTAGACCGCTTCTCTCTCCTCAGCAAGAGGTCTTCCTTTTATTTTACTAATTGTTTCTCTTCTTTTTAGACCTATGCCATTCCATTACCATACATTATTGTCATTCAGCAGACATTCTTATCCAGTGCAACCTTCACAGGTTACAATTTTACACGTTATCTATTTATACAGCTGGATATTTACTGAGGCAATTGTGGGGTAAGCACCTTGCCCAAGGGTACAGCAGCGGTGCCCCAGCGGGGAATCGAACCAGCGACCTGGCGGTTACAAGCCCTGCTCCTTACCACCCCGCTACACGGCCTCCCCCGTCCCATAGAGCAGGGCAAACGGACTGCAGCTCTCGTTCGATCACCGCAGAGGCACGCTGGCCGACCCTGTCACAGCACAGCGCTGTACCTCTCCCTCGCACGGGACACGCCGCGGCTGAAACGAATAATGATTAACTGACACCGAGCTGGGCGAGACAACCAGGAGGCGCTCACGCCATGGGCCGATAAAAGCCGGTAAGTGGAGAGACCTCGGGTGACTCCCGGTGCGGGGTTAAAGGTGCCGCAGTGTTTTGCTCTTACAGAACAGGGCAAACAGTACCACACCCCAAATCTGATTCATTGTTGTTTTTTCCGTCTTAACACACGGGTTACGTCCTGCTTCTCCCAGGAGTTCTACAAAAGCATTTTCAATATTTAATTTTTCCTTTTGAGAACACGGTTTGCGTCCACCGCAGGTGGGGGGGGGGCACACAGGGGCCTCACCCTGAGGTCATGAGATTAGTTTTAACCCTTTTGCATGTAACTTATTTTATGCTACGTAGCACGCGTGTTACGTTACATGGTTCGTTATGTTTACATTAGCGTTATTAAGCTTCTCATAGTTTTCACCGCCGCATTTGCTACATTTTTTAACGTTAAATCGCTGTTTCCTCAAAGCTAACATTAGCTACACTTTTTCCAATCTAGTTTTCTAATCGCACCATTTTTACCGTACGCGCTAAACAGCTCCTTAGGCGCGACAGGGTTAACGAGGCCGAGCCCCCCCGGCGGTCGCCCCGGGCAACTCACGGGTTCTCCAGCAGCAGCACGATGGGGTTGAGCTCCTTCTTGGGGCGGTAGTAGGCCCGCAGCGGGACGATGAAGTTGTAGAGGCCGTTCCCCGCGCTCTCCGCCGACACGATGATCAGCTTGTTCCTGAAGCCGTACGAGCGGGCGTCCTCACAGGGGACGTGGTGGCAAGCCTGGGGGTGTTGCGGAGGAGAGAAGGGACAGAGGGTGTGTAAAACGGAGAGAAAGAGGAGAGGAAGAGCCTGTCATTCTGAGGAGAGAGGGAGGAGATGAGACGGAGGAGAGGAGGTGGAGGAGAATGGGAAGAGAGAGCAGAGGGAGGAGGAGAGGGAGGGAGGAGAGAGAGGAGAGAGGGAGGGGAGGAGAATGGGAAGAAGAGAGAGGAGAGGAGCGGACGGCGGGCAGGGTGGCGGTCTCTCACCTTGTCCAGGCGCAGACAGCAGAAAGGTACCTTCTCCTGCAGCAGGTGGCAGAGGGTGGGCGAGCTGCCGATGTAGGGAGAGTTCAGGGGGTACCCCTTCACCCACCTGCCACACAGACGCAGCGGGAGACCATCACACCCGGGCACCAACCAACACACCAACGCACACATACACACAGACTCTAACACAGCTGAGCACATACTCACATACACACAGATCCTAACACACCTGAGCACAAACTCACCTGCACAGACCCTAACACACCTGAGCACATACTCACCTGCACAGATCCTAACACACCTGAGCACATACTCACCTGCACAGATCCTAACACACCTGAGCACATACTCACTTGCACAGACCCTAACACACCTGAGCACATACTCACCTGCACAGATCCTAACATACCTGAACACATACTCACATGCACAGGCGGTAACACACCTGGACACATTTTACACATATGCATATACCCTAGCACACCTGAACACTTACTCACCTACACAGACACGAACACGCCTGGATACCACCAGAGCTACACACCTGTTCACACACCCATCAGAACATACACTAAAACACCTGCTCAGACATTCTCACACCTGTAATGACACTAGCACACCTGTACACATATTAACACATCTGCACAGACACTCTCACACTGGTATACATGTTAACACACCTGCAGGGATACTAACACACCTGTATACATATTAACACACCTGCAGGGACACTCTCACACCTGTGTACACACTAACACACCTGCAGGGACACTCTCAGACCTGTGTACACACTAACACACCTGCAGGGACACTCTCACCCCTGTGTACACACTAACACACCTGCAGGGACACTCTCACACCTGTGTACACACTAACACACCTGCAGGGACACTCTCGCATCCCCAGTACTCACTCGGTGTGGCCCCCCCAGTGCTGGCCCTCAGCTCCGCCCCCCTGGCCCCCCTCCTCGCTCCCGTCACCGCCCTCGTCCTCCGATTGGTCGCTCAGCAGGTCGAAGGCGGGCGAGCTGACCCCGTCCACCAGCTCCAGGACGGGGGCGATGCTGTGTCTCCTCTCCTCCGCCGAATCGGCCGTCGCCGTGGCCGGGAGCGCCAGGGTGCTAGCCCCGCCCGCGTCGGACACGCCCCCGCCACGCCCACCCCCCCGCGCCGACCCCCCCGCCGTCCCGCCCTCCGCGCTGTCCGGGCTGCTCCCGCTCGAGTCCTGCAGGTCCATGGCGACCGTACCTGCGGGGGGGGGGGAGGTTTGGGGGGGGGGTAATTAACCCACAGTAATTAATACACAGGTGCAGGTACCCAGCACTGCATTCATTACAGATCTGTGCTCGTTTCTGACTGGCAGCGGGGTGGTAAGGAGCAGGGCTCGTAACCGCAAGGTCACTGGTTCGATTCTCCGCTGGGGCACTGCTGCTGTACCCTTAGTAGAAATGGATAACATGTAAAACTGTGACCTATGTAAGTTGCACTGAATAAGAGCCTCTGCTAAATGACAATAATGAAATGTAATGGAAGGGCATAGGACAATTAGCAAAGCAAGAAGAAGCTGTTTAAATGGGTAATGTAAAACAGTAACCTGTGTAAGTTGCTCTGGATAAGAGTGTCTTCTAAATGCCAATCATGTAATGTAGCAACTAAAGAGGAAAAGATTCAGTGTTTCAGCATACAGTTCCTCATTGGCGAAACCACCGCTCTTCTCTGGGAGCTATTTTGTTCTGAACCCTACAGTGTCACCATAAACCGATAAGAGATTTAGAGATTTGGATTTGGTGCCTCTATTGCCAATAGGGCAAGAAGTAAGCCCTTAATTTGTCCCTGTAAATAAGAAATATACATTTCTAATAGATGTGGACTGCACTCTTATTTCTTATTGATTGGTAAAATTGATTATATATTTATAAAGAGCAGGGAGAATTAAGCTCCAGCTCCACTACACAATTCATCCATCTTCAGTGTGCATTAATGCAGGCATAAAACATACAGATGCATATTATTAAATATAAAAATGCTTTAGCTGGTGAAATCATGCAACGTGATCTAAATGTAACAGCAGACATGTATTAGATAATATTCTATGTTCATTTCTCTTCAGTTTGATCTGGCTGCAACATGAAACTTGTTATACACTATATAGGTAAATAACAACACGCAAAGTGACAAAGTTGGAACAGGAAGCGTTTCAAAGCAAATTGATTTGAGACCACTTCCAGAACGCAACCAGCAGGTGGCGCTAAATGCGGCTTTAAAACGGAACCGATCATTCTAACCAGTTTACAATGTCAGAGTCAATTTTCGTTTCAAAAGCATTTAAATTCTGTCACTTTGAGTTTGTGCTCGGTGTCATGCTTCATTACCGAGGAGGCGGAGACGAAGAGCTGAATTTCAATCGGATTTGCGATCTGGACTCGCTGATCTAGGGTCAGTCTGCCTCTCTGTCAGATCTGCACATGCTCTCGATGAGAATCGGCTTAATCTGAACAGCAGTTCCAGTGGCTGCCACTGGGTGGAACACTCGCTGCAAAGCAAAAAATTCCCAAAACTTGTGCACGCACAACTTACGCCCAAGTCGTTTACACACGGACAGAACTGAGAAACATCCATTTAATTCGATTTGTTGATTTACTTATTTAATATTTCTGTGTCTTTCTTTCACTCTTTCCTTTCCTCTGCTCTCCCGTCTGTTTTCCAGTGAAATGGCACGTTCAGTTATTTACCAATAATTTGATTTCATCGCTGCTCCCTCTCGCTGTTCTCTCTCACTATGACACCAGCCTTGGGGGCAGGCCCAGCTCTATGGGGGTGCTTAGGGGTGCACTGCACCCTCAGACAGACCTCAGTGCACCCCAGTTGTCTCATATCCTGGTGTCTACATAGTATTTATTATGTTTTTTTAGATATGATTTTTTCAGGCTGACACAGCTCAGTCAACAGCGACCTGATCCATGCTGGCAAGGACACTGTCTGGCACACTGACTGAAGCACTGGGTGTGTTACAGTGAGACTGACACAGTAGGTGCGTTGAAACAGAGCACTGACCCATGCTGGCGATCATGTTGTGGACAGAAAGTAGTATCTCTGTGTAACTGTGACGCACTAAAATTCTGTCACACGGGGTCTGTCAGTCAGACGCAGTAACTGTGTCAAACGGTGACAGTGACCCATGACCTTGTGATGTTGTGGTGCGAAGTTGGGTCATTGTGTAATTGTGTAACATTGTGTGTTAACTGAGACTGCGTTAATCTGACACACTGACTGTGATAATGGAAGACACACTGACCCATGCTGGTAATAATGCTGTGAACAGGCAGGTCGGTCTCTGTGTAATTCTAACTCTGACACAGTGAGTGTGTCACTCTGACGCAGTGAGCGTGTCACTCTGACGCAGTGAGCGTGTTAGCGGGAGATGCACTGACCCATGCTGGCGATGATGCTGTGGACGGGCAGGCGGGTCAGGCCGTGGTAGATGGTTTGGGGCATGCCCCCCGCGGCCCCTCTGCCCGGGCCCCGCAGCGACCCCTGCTGGCCCCTGACGAAGGCGGAGTTCTCCTCCTTGGAGATGTTGATGTAGAAGCAGGTGTCGGAGGCGCCCATGATGTGGCAGGGACCCGGGTTCAGCAGGATGTTGGCCGTGTCCAGCCTGCGCACCCCGATCAGACACACGCCGTACCTGCAGCCCACAGAGCTGGCTTACTGAACGCTGCTGAGTGTTACAGCACTTTCCAGTGTGTTACACTATACTGATGACCGTTACACTGCTTCACTGTCTGTTCTACTGTACTGCTGAGTGTTACAGGGCTTTACTGTATGTTACACTGTATGACTAAGTGTTATGGTGCTTTACTG
>CM032875.1:4518811-4541311 GCA_019176425.1 Megalops atlanticus
GCGCTCCCGTAGAGCGGTATCCCCGCCGGTCTCCTCCAGAGATAAACAGAACGCCGCTCCCGAATCTGAGCACACCAGATAACGCCCGGCTCTCCCTGTCGCCTTTGTCCCGCTGTGCGTTTGTCTCCCTGCCCGTCTTCATTCTCAAAGCGGAAAAACAAAGCCATTAATTTTTTTATTACCGCAAACAGAATTAAAGGGTGGGGAAAAACAAGCTCGTTTCCTGGTTGTACATTTATCGTGCTTTTTTTGTAGACGCTGTGGTGGTGATCATGGGAACAAAATACAAACTGAAATAAACAATCAGTGTCATTGCATTATTATATATACCCTCAGCTGAGAACAATAACCTTAATCAAATACACAAAAATGCAAAACACACACACTGCAACAATTCAGGAAAACCTGACTACTACCCGTTTCCTTGACTACCACCCCAAACTACATGTTAGGAGGAGTGACACTGCTGTTGCACCCAGGAGTGATTTGCTCCAGATTAGCTGCATTATCATTATCCTGAGGTACATATGGGTGAAATATTAAACTTTACGTCAGTTAGCTCACCCTGAATTAAGCCATCCAGTGGGCAAATCTAGAGTGCAATAATCTGACATAGTCCTGTGAATTACCACTCTTGTGTTACATTAGTGTCATTTAGCAGATGCTCTCATCCGGAGCGACTTACATTGGCTATAATTTTATCCATTTATACAGCCAGATATCTACTGAGGCAATTGTGGGTTAAGTACCTTGCCCAAGGGTACAACAGCAGTGCCCCAGCGGGGAATTGAACCAGCAACCTCTCAGGTGCGAGCCCTGCTCCTCACCGCTACGCCACACTGCTGCCACAATGCAGTACTAACGCTCCAGACTCTGTGTGACCCAGCGTCTTTCTCACATCGCAACAAAGACAAGACGTCTGTGTGTTCCCAAACCTCCACAGCCCCCCCCCTTCTGAACGCAATCACTGGTCTTATTGTGTGTCCCATCAGCCCCCCCCCCCCAACGTGAGTCACTTCCTAAAGCCGCCGCTCAGTGCAGGATAGGTGCTACTTCATTGACCTCACCTGAGCAGCCCACAGGTGCCTGACGAGTCACAGGGTACCTGAGGCAGGTAAGACAAGCGACCCCTGCTGACACACCCAGCCCCATCCTGTTCTGCTGATGTGCAACCGCAGTCAGTTAGGAAATGACACAGCCGGTTACAGACCTGCACCACAGAGCTCAGCTAAATACAGCTATTTACTGAGGCAACCGTGGGTTAAAGAGTCTTGCCCAAGGGTACAGCGGCAGTGCCCCAGCAGCCTTTTGGTTTTGAGCCCTGTTCCTTACCACTACGCCACACTGCTGTGTTTATCTTTATAAGCCGGCCAAAAACGCCCCGTTGGAGAGGAGTGTCTGTGAGCTGTGAGACGGCGGCTGCTCTGTGATCTCCACTGTGATTTCACCTGTGCAACACCTAAGCCAGCTCTGCGTGTAGAAACACAGGTCCTGTGACACGGATCAGTCTAATCCCTCATAACGCACGTCCGGAGAGAGAGGCCAACACGCTGCGTCCGGAGGTGTGCTGAAGGACGGCCTCTTCTTCCACTGATCGTGACGTGTTTGCGTTTTCGTGATGTCACAGACGACGCCATGGCAACTGAAAGGCGGGGACGGGCGCCGGTTCCCAGGTGCTGTGGAGAACACCTGGAGAAGAGAATACCTCCCCTGCTTCCTCATCCACCACCGTGTCACACCGAGAGAGAGAGCGAGAGGGAGAGCGAGAGGGAGAGAGAGAGAGAGCAAGAGAGAGGGAGAGGGAGAGAGAGAGAGTCAGAGAGAGAGAGAGAGAGAGAGGGAGGGAAAATTAGTGATTTAGAGAAAGAGCGAGAGACAGAGAGAGAGAGATACACACACACGAGGGGGGAAGAGAGAGAGAGGGAGGGAAAGTGAGAAAGAGAGTGGGTGAGTAAGAGATAGATATAGAGAGGGAGAGAATGTGTTTGAAAGAGAGAGAGAGAGAGAGAGAGAGAGAGAGGTAGAAGGAAGATTGATATGAATTTCCAGGCCTGGCAGGAGTGGTACCACAGTGTGTCTGTACCGCAGTGTGTCTGTGTCTGTATCACAGTGTGTGTGTATCGCAGTGTGTCTGTGTCTGTATCGCAGTGTGTCTGTATCGCAGTGTGTCTGTGTCTGTACCACAGTGTGTCTGTATCGCAGTGTGTCTGTACCGCAGAGTGTCTGTATCGCAGTGTGTCTGTGTCTGTACCACAGTGTGTCTGTATCGCAGTGTGTCTGTGTCTGTATCGCAGTGTGTCTGTATCGCAGTGTGTCTGTGTCTGTATCGCAGTGTGTCTGTGTCGCAGTGTGTCCGTATCGCAGTGTTTCTGTATCACAGTGTGTCTGTGTCTGTACTGCAGTGTGTCTGTACCGCAGTGTGTCTGTATCGCAGTGTGTCTGTGCCTGTACCGCAGTGTGTCTGTACCGCAGTGTGTCTGTGTCTGTATCGCAGTGTGTCTGTACCGCAGTGTGTCTGTATCGCAGTGTGTCTGTATCGCAGTGTGTCTGTGTCTGTACCGCAGTGTCTGTGTCTGTACCGCAGTGTCTGTGTCTGTATCGCAGGGTGTCTGTATCGCAGTGTGTCTGTGTGTGTATCGCAGTGTGTCTGTACCGCAGTGTGTCTGTGTCTGTATTGCAGTGTGTCTGTACCGCGGGGTTTGTGCGCTCCGTCTGGCGACCGTTCCACCCGCGTCTGTGTGATGAAAGATGTATGGGGGTGGTCAGATAGCTCACGCCAGTCACAACAGACATGAGAGAGTGCAGTAGGTGAGCTGCTGTGAGCCTGCAACACCCAGTGAGACGAGGAGAGGAGGTACAGCCACAGGGACTCTGTACGTGTGTGTGCGTGCGTGCGTGTGTGCGTGTGTATGTGTGTATGTTTTTGGGTTTTTTTTGTGTGTGTGCGCGCATGCGTGCATGTGTGTGTATTGAATCCGGAGATGCAATCACACAGCGATGCTGGCATGCTGGTTTATGTAAACCTTTCATATGTGTTGGAATACAAGTTTGAAAAATGAAACTGCATATGAGTACGTACACAAGACTGCGGTTTGTATACCAAATTACAGTGCGTAAACCACATTGTAGCTATAAAAGTTAACATGTGGTTTTTAAACAGAGCTCACCAGCTTCCGAAAGAGGACTGATAGTCTGGTTTCTGCCTCTCACATTTCAGTACTCCTGTACCGTTACAGTAATAAAGCCCTTTCCAGAATGTTCCTCACTGGTAATCTCCCTTTCCTCGTCATGTATTAACTCACCCTAAACTGGTCATTTTGACACTTGCTGGCTGACTGGTGCTCTTCACTTCACCCTTATTGGCTGCTGAGATTTGGAGTCACGATCAAATCATGCTAGATCACATGACCATTTCTAATGACTCCTGATGCCTCGCCTCTCTCCCTCAACTCTTCTGGAAAATACCTCCTGATCAAAGCTCACCTGAGCTCAGATAAGTAATTGGTCTGTAATTACACTCTAACTAGGCGCTACCTCTGTCCAGGCTGGGCCTAACTGCTTCACAGCAGAAATAATAGGGGTGACCTCTGACCTCTGACCCCTCTGTGCCCCGCGCCCTGTCCAGACATTGCACAACCAACAAAACGTGGGCGATGACTTCACACGGTGACGTCGCAAAATGCGTTCCTGTAGCGCCTTTCACCCGAAAGCCGTTTTGGGCGACGCGCCTCCAACTTCCGACTGAACGTCACCAACCGAACGTCCCTAACCCTAACAACGTTCCCTGCAGCTTCATCTCTTTCCCGAAACCAGAATTACCGTCGGAGTAAAACAGGAAACACACAAGACAGCGAGACACGGCAGACATTCTGCCTTTCATCTCTCCAGGAGAGAGACAGAGAGGGAAAAAAACAACCTGATAAAGAAAGAAACACGAATTCTGTCGTTCTTTTATGGTGAGAAGCCAGCGCGTGGACAATAGAGCGCCATTCAGCAGGGCTCAGATGACTCAGCGCAATCTCCTTCCGCCGTCAAAATGAAGTTGTTTATTTCAACACGTTGGGGTTCCTTTAGGAGCTCTGAGTGGTGGGGAGGTGTTGGGGGGTCTGAGAGATGGAGAAAATGTGAAAGAGAAGGGGTCTCCATGCTGAGGGACGGATGGAGCGAGGGAAGGAGGGAGGGAGAGAGACAGGGAGCAGGCTCCTGTCTGCCTGCCTGTTTCTCGCTAATCAGAGCCTTTTGAAGTCCTTGCATTCCTGAGACCACCCCTTTGTGCTGCAGTGAACGGCTTTGTCTCCTAAAAGCGCAAGTCTCTCCTCGGAAATTCAACATGACTCAAACATACAAGCACGCACGCACACACTTTCACACACACACACACACACAGACACACACACACACACACAAACATACACACACACACACACACACGCACACACACTTTCACACACACACACACACACACACACACACGAACAGACAGACACAAAAACACACACGAACAGACACAAACACAGACACACATAAACATACATGCACACACACACACGGACAAATGCAAATACTCATACACACACACAAACACTTCACTGCATTTTAGTTAAGCATGAACATCAGGAAACTACAAACGTGTGGTGTGGGCAGCAGTGTGGCGTAGCAGTAAGGAGCAGGGCTTGTAACTGAAAGGTTGCTGGTTTGATTTCCCTCTGGGACACTGCTGCTGTACCCCTGGACAAGGGTATCCCACAAGGGTATCCCACAACTGCTTCAGTAAATATCCAGCTGCATAAATACAGAAAACAGTAACCTGTGTGAGCTGCTCTGGGTACGAGCATCTGCTAAATGCCAGTAATGCAAAGTAAGGTGTGTGTCATCTGTGTGCACAAAGCGTTCAAAGAGCAGATGATCCTCAGCCCAAATTCAAGTTCCAGAAACTGCAGGGGGACCCAGACAGAAGGGTCGGACAAAACAAGGTCAACGCACTCTCGTCAACGCGTCTACCCCCGTCATTCGGCAGTTTAGCATAGCGGCTAAGGAGGAGGACTCCCAGTTTGATTCCCTGCTGGGGCACTGTAGTTGTACCCTTGGGCACGGTACTTAACCCACAATCACCTCAGTAAATATCCAGCTGTATAAATGGATAACATAAAAATGTTAAAAGAAAAAAACTGTAACTGATGTAAGTGGTTCTGGATAAGAGCATCTGCTAAATTCCAATAATGCCATGTAATATAATGTAATGTCATGTCATGTAACGTAACTTAACGTAACGTACCGTAATTGTATGTAGCATAGTGTAATGTAGCTTAATGTCATTCTGGCCGCTGTAAAAGCATGCGAATGCGCATTTCCGAGCTGGGGGGAGCGTTCGCGCGTCCGTGGCTCCAGCCTCACGCAGCGCTCCCTGCACACATCAGACAGTGGGAAGCGGCAGCTGCCTATTTCTGGACGACTGGCTCACGGCCTTCTCCCGCGGCGGCGCGCTGACAACAAGCACCCCCGGGCTGAAGCACGGCGACACCTTCCGAAATCCCACCGTCATTCACACCCCGCACGGCGCGCGCGGCCGTGTGCGTCCCCGGAGCGGCGGAAGATTTCCGCCGTCAAATTTCTGCTGCACCGTGTGGCTAAATCCGGATTTATTTCACAATTTTCGATCCGATATTCGCTCAAAAGGTGACACGCAATTTTCAGGTTCGGTTACCACACAGAAACAAAGTGTTTCAATTAGAACTGGAGCTTTTTTTCCCAAAAATGTTTATTTCAAGACAGCCGATTGAAAAAATATTGGTCTTAGATTTGATCAGTAACTGCAGCTGAATCAGACTGGATTGATTATTAATACATTGAATTACAGTGTACTGAACTGATCTTATCAACAGATAATAATTAATATAAATGTTAATTCTTAATTGACTTCCCTTACCATATTAGAGTCCATATTTAAGTAATCCTGGTGAATCTCTCTCAAGTCAATCGTATACAAGCGTTTTTGAGCAAACAGTAGTTATATTCTTCACACACACAGTAACACTCAAGCTTCCCCTGTGGGCTGAGATTTGACTATTTTCATTTTTGGCAGATAAAATTGCATAAACTGTAAATGGATACCGCATATAATAGAATCCATCTATTCGTTTAACTCATTCTTAATAAAAATACGGAGCCGGTAGAGGAGATATTCTTCTCTTCTGTGTGTTTTCTGTGATATTAGATAAATGATCATGTGGCTAAAATTGGTAAGGATCGCAGCCAGGATACTTCCTACAGATACACACACACATACTCACACTTCCTGCTTCAGCGGAGCCATGCTGGTGTTACTCATCACACATGCCCTCTGACACACACACACACACACACACACACACACACACACACACACACACACACACATACACACACACACACACACACACACACACACACGCGCAACACACACACTCACACATACACACACACACACACACACACACACACACACACACACACACACACACACACACACACACACACGCGCACACACACACTCACACATACACACACATACACACACACACACACACACACACATACACACACACACACATACACACACACATACACACACACACACACACACACACACACACACACATATGGACACACGCGGACACACGCAAATGCTCATACACACATACACACACACACACACACACAAACAAACACACACACACACACACCTTCTGCATATAACCCCCCTCTTTGTCTGACCTGCAAATTTGACGTGAAACTTGCTCTCGGGTTTGAGGATCTGGACGTAGAGGGGACAGTTTGGGGCGAAGTCCTTCACCGCCCACGCTCTCAGGATGGTTTGGTGGTCCTGGGGGATGAGGGGGGAGGGAGGCAGAGAGGAGGCAGTGACAGGCAGAGGGAGGAGGAACAATGGAAAAAGAAAGATAAGTCAGCTGTCCATCATTTCCTTCCCATCCGCTACACTGCCTCACACACAGGCTGCTGGTGAAGCCTGCCTGGAGGCAGTATGGGGGGGGGGGTGGGGTGGGGGCACTCTTTTACCCTGCCTGTGTTGGCAGTGCCACAGAGCTGTAAGCATTGCTTCGCTTTTGACTGAGGAAGCGCGTTTGTGTCTTGCTGGGTGGCAGTGTCGCAAAGCGGTAAGGAGCAGGGCTCGAAGCCAAAAAGGTTGCCAGTTTGATTCCCAATTATGGCACTGCTGCTGTACTCCTTGGGCAAGGTACTTAACACACAATTGCCTCAGTAAATATCCAGCTGTATAAATGGATAACATGTAAAAACTGTAACCTATGCAAGTTGCTCTGGATAAGAGCGTTTGCTAAATGACTGTAATGTAATGTAACGCTGTTTCCCTGTGATCCCTGAGCAGGAAAAAATAAGCAGCCAAATTGACCCCCCCGGCAGCAGCAGCACCCCGCCCCAGGCTGCCCGGGTGAAGGGTCAGCGATGTTTGAACCCGAGGGAGAAACAGAAGCGATTTTACGGTTACAGTGGTCCTCATCGTTCCAGGCACGGCCGGGCCTTTAGCAGCATCAGAGCTCCTGCAGCGCCGGCTTCTTAGCAGCGCTGGTAACCATGGCGGCGCAGCAGTTTGATGGGCCAAGGGTTCGACACGGCTGTTTGAAGCAGCGAATCTGACTGGATCACTGATATTTCTAAAGATCTCGGAGAAAGTAAATACTCTCCTGCAAGCATCCCACTGTTATCTCTGGCTTGTCAGCCTCTGAATGCCTTCACAGTAATTGAGTCTCTCTCTCTCTCCCTCTCTCCCTCTCTCTCTCTCTCCCTCTCTCATGCTTTCAAAAAACATCTCTCTTTACTTCTCTCTCTTCTCTCCCTCTCTCTCTTTCTCTCCCCCCTTTCAAGAAACGTCACTCTTTACATCTCTCTCTTTCTACTCCTCTTTCCCTCTCTTCCTCTCTCTTTTCTCCCTCTCTCTCTATCTCTCTGTCTTTCTCTCTCTCCCTCTCACCCTTTCTCTCCCTCTCTCTCTCCTTCTTTTCCCCAACTAACACAAATTATGACAATATGCTGCAAGTAAGATAAAATAAAGCCATTGCATTCAGAGGACATCCAAACTCTGATGACAAAAACAATTTGAATTTGGTGAAAAAATTGGAGGCAGCTGAAAACTAATCTCATACAAACAAGGCAGACAAACAATCAACACTGCAGAAATTAATCATACATTTAGACAATTTTATTAAAAAAAACTCTACACACTGGATAACATCAGGTGATCCAAAAGAACGCCAACCTTCTGTCAGTGCTGCGGCTACGTAGCTGGTTGTTTGTTTTTCCCTGCCATGTGCTTTTGTGTTCGTTTCTCTCCCTTGCCTGCCCCGCCCCTTGTTTCCCTGCCCGATTGCTCATCTGCTTCACCTGCCCGCTTGTTCACCTGTGTCTCGTTTTCTCGTTAGCGTGTTCCCTTTATATTCCCGTCTGTTTCTTAGCCCTTTGCCAGTTCGTCTCAGTTTATCTGTTTCGTTACCAGCGTTTATCTCTGTCTTGTTATTCCGCCTGCCCGTTTTGATCTTGCCTGTTTTTCTCGACCCCGTCTTTGGATTTCGTCTTTGTACCTTTTGCTGTGTCTACCTGGTTTTTGATATCGCCTGTTTTTCGACTCTGTCTTCTGGATTTCCCTTTTTCGGCATTAAAACCATCGGTTGCCATTCTCCGGTGTCTGCGCCTGAGTCCCTGCCTGAGCCCCCCCTTGACACCTTCCAAAACTCTAGGGCCAGGGATCTTCTGTTCTCTATACTCTTTTGAATTGAAATGGAGAGCTTAGTTGGGCCTAATGGCCTGTTCTCGTCATAATATGTTCTTATGTTCTTATGTTTTTATGTTCTCAGTGAACTCAACCATGAACTCATCACACCGACCCTGCAGCAGGTCTCCTGGTCTTAATGAACTTCTGGCAGAATTTCTCAAAACCTTCCAGCATCTGAAGTCTACGCTCTTCTTCGATGAGGAAAATGAAACCTTTTCTACTTCTTCTTTTCCAAGCCATACGAAAATTGCTTTAATCACTATTGTTCTTAAAAAGATATGAACACTCGTCTCAACTTCAGACCTCTCTCGCTGCTCAACTGTGATATTAAAACCAGCAAATGCAGCTGCTGTTTCATGGGTGGGCCAGCAGATGGCCTCATAACGTCCTGTGTTCATTTAGTTAATGTGTTTCACCTGTGTTAAATATGCTGTTAGGATGTTGACCCTCCCAAAAGTCCCAAATGTTCCTTTCTCCATGATTCCCTTTATTCCTGAACAAGCCTGGTTCAAATTCCCAGGAAGGTGCCATCACCAAATTTTAATGGAAACGAAAGACCCCTCGAATCAAACTACAGACACTCAAAAACCCGAATGTCTAGGTGGTCTCGGATCACCCAATTTCCTGGTTTATTTATGCCCTTTCAGCTCTGCTTTACCCCGGACTGGTTGCCCCTGGATACTAACAACACCCCACTGTGGCCCACTGCCAAACAGTCAGTAAGCTCCCCTTTTAGACTACATTACAGTCATTCAGCAGACGTTCTTATCTAGAGCCACTGATACAGGTTACAGTTTTACCCATTTATACAGATAAATATTTACTCAATTGTGGGTTAAGCACCTTGCCCAAGGGTCCAACAGCAGTGCCCCAGTAGCGAATCAAACCGGCAACAAGTCAAACGGTTACAAGTCCTGCTCCTTACCGCTACAGCTGATCACTCTGATCTGCCTTTCATAATCAAAGTCACATCACTACAGTGCTACCAGGCACCATGTATTAGGGCTTCAGCTGAAGCCAAAAGCAAACTCCCAGCTGTGTTTCAATGTTTCTTCTGCTTCTGTTTTTCCACTATCAGATTTCATTACATTACATTATTGTCATTTAGCAGACCCTCATATCCAGAGAGACTTACATAGGCTACAATTTAACCTTTTTAAAAAAGGCTGATATTTATTGAGGCAATTCTGGATCAATTACCTCGCCCAAGGGTACAGCAGCTGTGCCCCAGCGGGGAATAAAACCGGCAACCCTCCTTACCACTGCGCTACACTGCTGCCCCACTTCCCACATTTAACTTCCCATATTATTTTGAAACAAAGCAATCAAGACATGCAGTGACACGGACAGAAACACAAGCCTGAACAATTAAGCTACAACCGTGGTCCACATTTAACTTCCCTTATTATTTTGAAATAAATGTGGACCAAGGACCACGGTTGGAGCTTAATTGTTCAGGCTCGTGTTTCTGTCCGTGTCACAGCATGTCTTGATTGCTTTGTTGTCCTGAGATCTCTGCTCACTATCTAATACCACAACTTCCAGCTAATGTCTTGGTCCGCTTGAGTCAATATCCAATATCTGATGTCTGTCTGTTGTTCTGTGTATACACTGTTCACTCTTGGTATGTGTGAGGAGGTGTGTCACTTATAAACAAACTTAAAACAAACTTATATGAAGTACAAAGGGGTTGTTTAGGACAGGTTGGGTCCATATACTGGTACTGCAGAGAAGGCAGAGCAGGGGTTAGGGTAATTCAGGGTACGATACCTCTCCTGCCTTTTCACAAGCAGGCAAATGTGTGAGCTGTTTTCACACAAAGGGAAAAAAAAACTGTTTTTCTTCGTTTTTCTTTTTTTTATGATTTCTCAAGATTAATGGTGCTTCTCGTGAAAATCATCTCACTTTTTCTTGTAAGGAGGTTTTCATCTTGAGTGCTCTGTACTTAAAAGAACAAAAAGTGTGTGCCGAGCAAAACCAGTGATCCTTCAAAACAGAATAGGTACACCTGAAAGCAACGCTTTGCAGGGAGATGTATAAATGTTTGTGACTACGGTATATATTTAAATAAAAACAATACAACTGATTGCAAATGAAATAAGCAGCTGAAGAACATGGACCGTTTTGAAGAGATCTGAGGGTACAGGGAGAACTGTAATCTGCAGGAGAGGAGAATCTGACGTTTCATGTGTAAAATGTGTTGCCAGATTTATTAGGGAACCTCAAGAGAGGAAAGCGCACTATTTGATGTTAGCAAAAAAAATCATGATCGATGAGTCTGAATCTCAACGGATATCAAATTATACTGTAATGACTGTTTGAGATGCTACGAACAAAGTGGTTCAAATTCTCTCTCTCCACTTTTCTCGTTTTCTCTATCTCACTCTCCTCTGTCATTCACTCTGTCCTTCCCTTCTCCCTCTCTCCATCTCCCTCTCTATTTCTTTCTTTCTCTCTTTGTATCTCTGCACTGTCGCTCTCTGTCTGTCTCTAATGTTTTTCTTTCTCCTCTCCCTCATGCTCTCTCTTTCTCCCTCTCCTCTGTCTTTCTCTCTCTCCCCTTCTTCTCTGTCTCTTTATTTCTCTCTCTACTTCAATTTAATGGTGCTTTATTGGCAGGAAAAACAATTGCTGTGTTGCCAAAGCAACATGACGAATAATACAGCAATTAATCAAATATAACCATACAAATTTAAAGAAAAAGCATACACATACAGGTTATCTTGATCAGTATGAAACCCTAATCATCCCTACACAGTGCATCCAACAGTAGATCTCTCTTTGTCTCTCTCTCTCTCTCTCCATCTCTCTCTCTCCTTCTCTTTCCCTCTCTCTCCCTCTCTTTCACTCTCTCGCTCTCTCCCTCTCTCTCTCTCCCTCCCAGTTGTCTTTGATTGCCTCCCTGCTTGTCGTGTAGTTCCACCCAGGGTCAAAGCCATTAACCCCACACCCGCAAATGCAGCTGAGGTCAAACGCTCTTTATTCCCGGCTGTGCCACCTCAGGCCTTTAACACCAACCATCTCTCTCTCCCGTCCGCTAAAGACAACCAGAAGCAAAGACCCAGGAGAGAGAGAACAGACTGAGGCAGAGAGAGGCAGAGGAACCCGAGACGTTAGGGAAAGAGAGAAACATCACCCCAAAAAGCCCATGGATGGGGGGGGGGGGGACACTTTCCTTCCCACTACAGCACAACAATGAAATGAACTCTGACTTTTCACAGGGTTTGGCCTCAATATATATAAACCTTCCTGATGGGGGGTGTGGGGTGGGGGGTGCTGGGGACAGGGGGTTGGGGGGGGCAGTCCTGATTTTCCTTGGGGAGGAAGGGAGGTGGTGTGACCCGGGCAGCAGGACTCGTTCCTGTCACAGCCTCAGACAGTGGGGGAGACCGCAACAGACATGCATGCCGTTTCTGTCATTACGCATATCGATATGGCAACATTATAATCATTATTGATGGCCATAATGGTCCCACTGCTGGTGACAGTAATGATGATGATGATAATTATGGTTATTCCTTCATTATTCGGTATCATCCTTATCGCCGGCGTTCGCGTCGGTGTCATTGTTGCGTTATGCCAGGATATTGACCCGGGTGATTGATTTTCTGCCCCGCGTTGTGAGAAACTGCTGTCTGTCTTTTGGAAAACACACGCCATCAGTATGCACTGCAAGTGAATCATGTTAGATTTAATCTAACTGAAGGGAAGAGAAAAAGAGAGAGAGAGAGAGAGAGAGAGAGTGGGACAGAAAAAAAAAAAAAGAAAGGAAAAAATGGGTAGAGTGACGTACGGCGCGATGCGATCCACTTCGAAGCGGTTGCTGAGGATGAAGCAGGCCTCGGCGTCGTCCATCCTGCGGGCGGGCCGGCGGGACAGGATGGGGCGGGGCCGCGACAGGAAGCGGCCGGCCGGGTTAGTGGAAGGAGGAGAGGAAGGACGGAGGAAAGGAGGAGAGTGGGGTTAGTCAGGTCGGAGAGGACCAGCTGGTCAAAAATAAAGAACGAGGAATCACTCTGCCAATGTGAGAGAAATTTATTTGGGGTAGACATATTCACACAGGCACTGCAGCTGCTGATTCTCGGATTGGCCACCAGATGGCCACATAACTTCCTGTGTTCTCTGTGTGTCATTCAGTTCATGTGTTTCACCTGTGTTGATTAGCTATTGTTTACACCCATGCTCTTTTTTATTTAAGCCCTGGTTTTGTGGACATGGTCATATGGGTGTAGCTTTTTAGGCAGCGTTTGTGGGGGCATGTCCTAACAGGGCAGGGTTTGTAGGGCGCATGTCCCGGCAGGGCGGGGTTTGTAGGGGGCGTGTCCCAGCAGGGCAGGGTTTGTAGGGGGCGTGTCCCAGCAGGGCAGGGTTTGTAGGGGGGCGTGTCCCAGCAGGGCAGGGTTTGTAGGGGGTGTGTCCCAGCAGGGCAGGGTTTGTAGGGGGGCGTGTCCCAGCAGGGCAGGGTTTGTAGGGGGCGTGTCCCAGCAGGGCGGTGTTCGTAGGGACGTGTCTCCCACAGGGCGGGGTTTATACTCACTTGGCCCTCATCAGGTCCTGGTCCTTGAGGGCGGAGCCCTGCAGGTAGATGACCCTCTGCGCCCAGAGAGGGATCTGTAGCACCCGCCTCACCTGCACGTCCATCTCCGCTGGACACAGGATCACCACGTAGTAATCCTGCCGAGAACGAAACGCGCCGGGGGTCAGCAGCCGCCCCCACATCCCAGAGCAGTCCTTTTACATCACATTACATTACATTACATCACTGGCATTTAGCACACACTCTTATCCAGAGCGACTTACATAGGTTTACACTTTTCACATGTTATCCCTTTATACAGCTGGTTATTTACTGAGGCAGTTCTGGGGTTAAGTACCGTGCCCAAGGGTACAGCAGCAGCACCCCAGCAGGGGATCGAACCGGCAACCTCTCGGTTATGAGTCTTGCTGCTTACCACTGTGCTACACAGCTGGTCCTTAAACCTTGACAAATTTCACACACTTTCCAGCAGAATCTACCCAACTTACAAATAAATGGGACCGAATTTCAGCCAATGTCAATGTGAGACAGGAAGGGTTTAGCCCACAGCTCAGCAAATTTAGGTCTGTAAAAGAGGGGGGTACTCAGACCCCGCACCCCACACCCCAGGGGGCAAGTCAGCACCCTTTACAGACAATCTGCCCTGCAGCATGTGAACTGCCCACACACAACACATGCTAATGCAGAGGACAGTATATCTGTCTTTTCAATACCACTCACATGGGCATAAACACACACACACACACACACACACACACACACACACACACACACACACACACACACACACACATACAGGCACACACACACACAGGCTCACACACAGGGACACACACTCAGACACACTGACACACACACACGCATGCACACACACACACACACACACACACACACACACACACACACACACACACACACAGGGACACACACTGACACACACACACACACGTATGGTCAGCATCACAGTGCAGACCTTTGTAGCAGAGAGGTAAGCGCCTCCATACAGTGATCTCAGCTATCCTGACATCATCATAGTGTAATATTTGAAATTCATCTTCAGTCAGTAGCTGGTCTCATACATGACATTTGATGCATATATTGCACTAAATATATGCATAAAATTATTTCATTCCAATGTTGCTACACATTAGTATGTGCTGTCTACCGTGAGGAAGAATTTTTGTGGTATCCATTTGAGTCTTTTGTATACTACTGTTCCTACTACTACTACTAATAATAATAATAATAATAATAATAATAATAATAATGATAATAGCTACTTCTGTTTCTACAGGACCTTTCATTCAATTAAAATGCAGTCCACACACCTCACTTTGCTGGTTGGACGACTATAAAACAACAACAACGATAAAATCTAACTGAGATAACAGCATAAAATAAATACAATAAAAGGCACGTTCGTCGTTTGGCAAATGAGAAAATAATTCAAGCCATAAAAGATAAACCACTCTGGATGGCTGGGGTGTGGCCGGGGCCCTGGCTGAATGCCTCTGTACTCATTCTCACAGACGGTGAGTCTGATCGCTGGGTGTTCTCGGCAGCTCCTCAGTTCTCTCCGGTACTCAGTGACCCGTAAACCATCAGCTGCCCGTACCCCCAACGCCGGTACGATACATTCACACAGCTTCAGCTAAAGGGATGAGCACACCTATGCGGCATTCAGAGAGGGAGGATAGAGAGGGAGATAGGAGAGGGAGAGGAAAGAGGGAGGAGAGGGAGAGGAAAGAGAGAGGAGAGGGAGAGGAAAGAGAGAGGAGAGGGAGAGGGGGAGAGAGGGGGAGAGAGGAGAGAGAGGGATGGAGAGAGGGATGGAGAGGGAGAGGAAAGAGAGAGGAGAGGGAGAGGAAAGAGGGAGGAGAGGGAGAGGGGGACAGAGGGGGAGAGAGGTATGGAGAGAGGGAGAGATGGGGGAGAGAGAGATGGAGAGAGGAGAGAGGGGGAGATGGGGGTGGGAGGGTGGGAGCGAGGGATAGTGAGGGAGGGGGAGAACTGGAGGGAGAGAGAGAGAGGGAGAGGGAGAGGGAGAGGGAAAGGAATAGAGATAGAGGGAGACAGAGAAGGATGGAGAAAGAAGAAAAGAGAGGGATTGAGATAGAGGGAGTGAGTGAGGGAGGGAGAGAGTAATATAGAGGGAGAAAGAGAAAGATGGAGAAAGAAGAAAAGAGGGATAAAGACAGGAGAGAGGGAAGGAGGGAGTCAGAGAGAGAGAAAGAGGGAGAGGAAGGGAGGGAGAGAAAGGAAGGGAGGAAAAGAAGTTGCACAGGTGTGCTTTGTTTGAGATTTGTGTTTGTTTCCTGGAAGCCGCAGACAGACAGGAACTCCTGGAGTGTTTTCAACAGCATCAGACTCTGATTTATTATTTTCCCTTTATTTCCTTAGTTTGATATTTCGCACAGGAGTCCTGTTAGGGCAAACCAAGATCTGACGTTAAAAATATCATTATTTCATTATCTCACTCATTCCCAAAATAAACGCCAGTCCACACGCAGTGATCACTGTCCCTTCTGGCCTCCTGTCTGAGCACTCCTTAGCCAAACATGCTACCTATAACCAGCTTCTGCCTGCAGTAGCTACAACTACTGTAGCTGCTTTAGCTACAGCAATTTGTATTTCTTGACACAGAGAATGTCCTCTACAGGGGAAAGAATTAAAATGCACTCGCTCCACTGGGAGTATTACGCAAGTTATAGCTTTGGCTATTAAGTCATTGCTTAATAATTGAAGGTAATGTAGCTTTCAAAGTTCATTGTTACACTCCACGTTCAGCCCAGTCAAATGCAATTATGTTGCTCTTAAAGACAATTGTTTTCATTATGTTTTTATGTTAGTACTTTTTCCCCATAGTGCCTGTTTACTGTAACCCTATGCCTTTGTCATGCTCTGTGTCTATATTAAGGTTATTTTTTTCTGCTGTAATATCTTATCTTAGCCGTCTAAGTAACTCTGGATTGAAGCACCTGCCAAATAAACCCTAATAAATAAATAAGATATCCCAAAGCTGACAAACAAACAGGGGGTGCTCTGTTTGAAAACCGTTTCCCTCGCAACGTTACAGCAACGCTGCCTTCATGTTGGCAGCAGTAATGAAGAGGAGAGCTGCTTTTTGGCCGACTGACGAGCTTATCACTGTACAGAGAATGGACCATGCTGTCCTGTTTCACATTTGACCTTTGACTCCCACACCCCTGGTGAGCCCTGTTATTCCTGACAGGCGGTAGGTTGCCCCCTAACAACCACCTGCACCCCTCTGGCCTGGTGTGACACTGTTGCTCATTTAAATTGAATGGTTACAGTATGTTCTACAGTGATGGAAGTCGCTGTGGATGAGAGCATCTGCTAAATGCATGTAATGCAATGTAATGTAATGAAAAAAAGAAACGCAGGTAATTTTTTTAGCGTGGTGTGGAACAAACACTCCCCATCCCCCCCCCCCCACACCTACACCCACACACCACGCCCCACCCAGACCGGGGACAGACCTGCAGGCGGGGGTGGGCGTAGAACTCGTTGAGGAAGTCCATGAGCAGGTCGATCTTCAGGCAGCTGACACACAGAACCACGTGCTTCTCCGTCTGGGCCCGGTACCGGCTGTAGTTCCCCCCAGACTTCTGCCTCTCCATCCACAGGAAGGCCAGCTGCTCAAACTGGAGAGAGAGAGAGAGGGAGGGAGGGAGGGAGAGAGAGAGGGAGGGAGAGGGAGGGAGGGGGAGGGAGAGAGAGAGAGAGAGAGAGAGAGAGAGAGAGGACAGACGGGGGGAGGGAGAGAGAGGGAGAGGGAGAGAGAGAGAGGGAAGGAGAGTGGGGGAGAAGGGGGAGAGAGAAGGACAGACAAGGAGAGGGGGAGAGGGGAGGGAGGAGGGGGAGAGAGGGAGAGAGAGAGAAAGAGAGAAGGAGAGAGAGAGAAAGCGCAAGAGAAACAGAGGAAGAGAGAGGGAGAGAAAGAGGTGAGGGAAGGGGGAGACAAAGGGAGGAAGGGGTCAATAAAGATAAAGTAAAAGGGACAGAAAGAGGGACAATGGGGGGGGCACACAGCAGGGGAGGGGAGGGGGAGACTGATGGAACTGGCCAGGTGGGTGTCACCGCGCAGGTTAAAGGTCAGGAAGGTGACTTTAATGGGGAGGACAGAGAGGGGTTCCGGGGGTTCTGTGCCGGGCGTTGGCATTCAGGGGCGGACGGGGTGAAGGGGTGGGGCGCTGGGGATGGGGTGGGTGTGTCTGTGCTCCGCAGTAACCACGGTGATGAGACGATGCAACTCTCACACAGGGAACTAACCCCCATCGCTGTGGGCGGGGGACAGAGGGGGGGTAAAATGTCAGTAATATTGACAGATAAAAGAGAGAGTGTGTGTGTGTGTGTGTGTGTGTGTGTGTGTCTGAGGGCCATTTCTAGCACCCCATGCCCACACACACACACACACACACACAGACCTGCATCGGTTGGCTCCCTCAGTTCAGTATCCCTTACATCCCACATAAAAGCTATTGTCTGTCCTTTTAACTCCAGAAGAGGGTCACTGCTGAAAGGCACACCCTCCCTGCCTCTGTGGGGTACATGTGCCGGAACGTCCTGGTCCCGCCGCCCAGGGCCTGTCAGAACTCTCTGCACTTTTGGGGGGGTGGGGTGTGTTCAAAGCAATGGTGTGGCTTTATGAGGGCATGGTGACTTGGAAAGGGGAATGTGTGCTCATTGTGTGTAGAATCATACTAACTGCCTGCATAATGACATCATTGTCTACATAATGACATTACTGTCTGCAGAATCCCATTACTGTCTGCAGAATTGCATTACTCTCTCCAGAATCCCATTAGTTTTTGCAGAATCACAATAGTTTCTGCAGAATAGCATTACTGCCTGCAGAATAGCATTAATGCCTGCAGACTCCCATTACTGCTTGCAGAATTGCATTACTGCCAGTAGAATTGCATTACTGCCTGCAGAATTGCATTCGTTTTTGCAGAATCGCAATAGTTTCTGCAGAATCGCATTACTGCCTGCAGAATAGCATTAATGCCTGCAGACTCCCATTACTGCCTGCAGAATTGCATTAGTTTTTGCAGAATCACAATAGTTTCTGCAGGATCACATTACTTTCTGCAGTGGTGTACAGACCTGTGTTGCTGTCTGCAGAATTATCCTACCGTCTGCAAGATTAAATTACAGCAGAATCGCATTAGTGTCTGGGAAATCGCATTAGCAGCACCAGAATTGCATTATAGTGTTTGGAATTGCATTACAGTCCCTGGCATAGCATTAACGTCTGCAGTTAGCATTAACTGCATTGCCACATGCAGAACGGGGGCAGCTGCTGCAGCAGTGTGCAGGGGTGGCAGTGAGAGAGAGCTTGCATGGGGGGTTAGCCGTACCCCGGGGATCAAACGCTGAGCACGCTAACTGCAAGCCATGAGGGACACAACTGACTTGACCCCTGGCCTCTCTCAACACCTCTGACCTGCTGCCCCCCCAACACTGTAGAACACCTTGAGATCTGTGAAAGACGCTATATAAAATGTATTCATTATCATTGTGCTATTATTATTATTATTATTATTATTATTATTGTTATTATTATTATTATTATCTCTCAAACCCCAGTGTCGCCATTTCTCCTCTCATCAGAATGCGATTCTTCTATCAGTGTTGATGGGTGTGAGAGGTGAGAGGGTTTGGTCTCTAATCTGGATGTGGTGCAGCAAAAGGGAATGCTCTCTCACCTGGATGTAAAGGTGAAAGGGCATGCTCACTCACCTGGATGTAAAGGTGACAGGGCCTGGCCACTCACCTGTTTGTGGGCGTGGTGAGTAGACGTGGCCATTCACCTTTATGTGGGCGTGGTGTGTGGGCGTGGTCATTCACCTGGATGCGGGTGTGGTTTGTGGGCGTGGCCACTCACCTGGATGTGGGTGTGGTGTGTGGGCGTGGTTGCTCACCTGGATGCGGGCGTGGTGTGTGGGCGTGGTCGCTCATCTGGATGCGGGCGTGGTGTGTGGGAGTGGCCGCTCACCTGGATGCGGGCGTGGTGTGTGGGCGTGGTCGCTCACCTGGATGCAGGCGTGGTGTGTGGGCGTGGCCACTCACCTGGATGGGCAGCACGATGAGGGCCACACAGATCATGATGACCACCAGCAGCTGGGAGGGCCAGATCTGGGGGGTGACGTCCCCGAAGCCCACGGTGGAGAAGGTGACCACACAGAAGTACAGAGAGTCGAAGAGGGTGAGGTTATTCCCCGCCCGCTCCAGGTGCTGGATACCACAGATACTGAGAGAGGGAGAGAGAGAGAGGGAGGGAGAGAGAGAGAGAGGGGGACAGAGAGAGAGAGAGAGAGAGAGAGGGATGGAGGGAGAGAGAGAGAGAGAGAGAGGGAGGGAGGGAGAGAGACAGAGAGAGGGAGAGGGACAGAGAGAGAGAGAGGGAGGGAGAGAGGGAGGGAGGGAGAGAGAGAGAGGGAGAGAGACAGAGAAAAAGAGGCAGGAATGGGGAACAGGAAGTATGGGAACAGGGAAATCAGTAAGACATCAGACCCTTCAATATATAATCTGCATGTGTGTGTGTGTGTGTGTGCGCGTGCATGTGCATGTGTGTGCATGCGTATAGTCTTAAGGAAACCCAAATCTGTCAGCTGAGAAAAGGTCATGTCACCTCATCTTGCCACTCCCTCCCCCTCTCCTCCTTACAGTTTCATTCAGTTCACATGCCTCTCAGACTCTCTATTCAAGCTTTTCTATTCTGTGTCATCCACCCCCTTCCTTCTACCCTATCCTATTCCACCGCACCCATCCTGTTCCTGCTTACACACAGTGCTCTTTCCCACACCCTGTTCCATCAGCTGTCTCTAACCCTACTCCCCCCTCGCTCTGTCTCTCTTGCTCTCTCTCTCCCTCCACCCACTCCCCTCTCTCTCCCTTCCTCTGCCCCCTCTCCTTCTCTCTCTCCCTTCTCCCTCTCTCTCCCTCTCTCCCCTCCTCTCTCTCGCCCTCCTTCCTTCTCCCCCCGTGTCCCTGCACAGTGACCCACCATGTGAACATGAGGCAGACCAGGGTGCAGATGAGGATGAGGACCTGGTTGAACATGGCGGAGTGGGTGCGCTGTATAGCCCGGTGCAGGTCATTCTGAAACACAGAGAGGGGCAGGAGCCCATTTCATTCACAGCGAGGACAGAGCCTCCTCCAGGAGGGGCTGCAGAGACGCGGAAAATAGAAAGGATTAGCAATAGAGTGGGATTACAGGAAACAGGGCTGCGGTACATGGAGACGACAGCGCTGATTTACAGGGGATTTACTGGCAAAAAATAAACCATAAATATCTGGGGGGTGATATACACAGGGGAAACATGGTATATAGAAGGGAAATTTGTGGGTGGCAGTGTAGCATAGTAGTAAGGAGCAGGTCTCATTACCCAAAGGTTGCTGGTTTGATTCCCTGCAGGGGCACTGCTGCTGTACCCTTGTTCAAGGTACCTAACCCAGAACTGCCTCGGTAAATATCCAGCTGTATAAATAGATAACATGTAAAAACTGTAACCTAAGTCGCTCTGGATAAGAGCGTTGCTGAATCCCAATCATGTAATGCAAAATATAGGTGAAACGTACAGGGAAGTTATGGTATACACAGGGAATATATGATATATTTACATGATTATACATTATTGCCTTTTAGCAGATGTTCTTATCCAGAACAACTTACACAGGTTGCAATTCTATCCATTTATACAGCTGGCAATTACTGAGGCAATTAGGGGTTAAGTACCTTGCCCAAGGGTACAGCAGCAGTGCCCCAGTGGGGAATCGAACCAGCAACCGTTCTATTACTCGATAACCACTACGCTACACCGCTGCCCCCATGACCAGCGCATGATCAGCGCAGGTGCCGCTTTTTTGATTCTGTTGGGCCCCACCGAAGACTGCCGTCAAGAGCAGTGCATGCTGGGAAAAACCCGTACCTGGACACAGGTACACCTGCATGGTCTGTCTCGACCCTCCACCCTCAGGCATATACACGTTTTCCAAGGAGTGCGTTCGTTTTCTTTCTCTCTTTATGTGTGTATTCCTTCATCTGCCCATAAAGGTGAACAGAACAGCCTTCGGCCAATTACAGGACGTCCTGCGTCGGGCTGCGTCCAATCAGGACCGGGCCTGACGGCCATGCCCGACACCATGCCGCACGTGGTATTGAATGTGCAGGGGGAGATGTGGTATATACTGGGGAGATGTGGTATACACAGGAGAGATCAGGCATTGACTATATACAGTCCCAGTCAAACGTTTGGACACACTTTTCTTCCTTTATTTTCACTATTTTCCACGTTTTAGAATAACAGTTAAGTCATCACAACGATAAGATAACACAAACGGAATTGTGCAGTGACCAAAATTTTATAAACAAATCAAAGCCATCTTATATTTTAGATTCTTCAAAATAAACATAAACATTTTTGTTTAAATTAAGAGAAATATTGGAAAGAAATTTATACATAGGCATCAGCTTCACTATTTATATCTGGAACAAATTTTAAGCATTCAATTATAAGTTTTTAGATCAAAATGTCTTTGAATGCATGTTTCCCATTATCTTAACCAGGTCTGTCCAAACGTTTGACTGGTACTGTATATGAATGAAAATGAGGGTTTAAATGGAAATGAGAAGTAAAAGAATTAAGAGCAGGGTGAGACAGAGATATAGAGAGAAAGAGGGAGAAAGAGAAAGAGAGAGAGAAGGAGAGAGAAAGACAGGATGAGAGATAGAGAGAGAGAGACATACGTAGAGAGGGAAAGAGAGAGAGATAGAGACAGAGAGAGGGTGAGAGAGAGAGAGAGAGAGAGGGGGAGAGAGAAAGAGAGAGAGAGAGAGAGAGAGAGGGGATGAGAGAGAGAGAGAGAGAGAGAGAGACAGGGAGGGCGATAAGGAGAGAGGGAGTGTCCATCTGTGCTCACTATCATGTTCTCCAGTGCATGTTTGGCCAGCCAGCAGTTGAGGAAAACAGGGATGAAAAGATTTCTGAGGGAGGGTAGAATAACCTGTGGAGACAGAGACAGGGTAGGTGGGCCAGGGGACACCAGAGGAAGGACAACACCACAACAGTGTGTCAATGTGTCCGTGTTTGACGCACATTATCGTGGTCTGTGTATTACAGCAATGAGTGTTACACAGTGACGGACGTTG
>CM032875.1:4551311-4556311 GCA_019176425.1 Megalops atlanticus
GTCAGTGTGTGACTCTCAGGTTAACTGTAGGTCAGTGCTGTGACTCTCGGTGTGTCCGGGGCCCATGAAGAGCAGCACAGAGATGGGAGTCTCGAAGAAGCCAGCGGACCGACACAGCTCGCATTCTCTCACAGCAACTAACTGTTCGCTGCCTCCGAACACTACGAAAGCGACCAGCAACGAAAGAGTCCGCTTATTAACGCAGTCGCATTGCAGTTCTGCGGACCTAAAGGGCCAAAAACAAGACAGAGAGCCGCAGACGCACATAGACACTGCGGAGAACTTCACCACGTCTGTTTTAAAGGGAAGGAAACAAACTGTATCCAATTTTGGGGAATAGAGGGGGGGTGTCATCGTGCTTTAAAACAGGATGTTTCCTCCTGCTGGACCCCCCCCCCCCACATTACCTCCTGCTGTGTCCAGAAGCATGCTCCCCAAACATCCCACCACCAAAGGTCTCTGTTGCTATGGTGACAGAGCAGCGGTCCCCGGACTTGTCTTGCCAGATAGGTTCCGACTCAGGACACACACGCAAACACACGCACACACGCTCACAGAGGCCCAAACTACCATACAACAACAGAAGCACTCTATCTCTCACTCTCTCTCTCTCTCTCTCTCTCTCACACACACACACAAACTTTCATTGTGTGTTTGTGGGGATGGTCAGGTCTCTGTTGGCTCCTCATGAATATCTCATGAACAGATTAGGCATTTCCCATCTCTGAAAGACATGCTGTGTGCAGATTCATATCAGATCAAAGAGCAGTGTGTGTGTGTGTGTGTGTGTGTGTGTGTGTGTGTGTGTGTGTGTGTGTGCGTGTGTATGAAAGAGAGAGAGAGCATTTTTGTGAATGAGTGTGTTTGAATGAATGTACACACATTGTGGACATCAGAGAAAACACCCCCACTGTACACATGAGTGCACACACACACACACACACACACACACACACACACACACACACACACACACACAAGCTCAAGGGAATCAGTGTAGACTCCAGCCCAGCCTGGTCAGTGAGGGGTTAACAGCCGCTGTGAGACTAACACTGCCTGCATTAATTCTCCCTGTAAGGAATGATTGCCTTTGATCGGGCAGTGCAAAGCGTGGGATTCACCTCACCCGCGGCACAGACGAGTGCTAATTGGCCCCCATTAACGAGCCACGAGGGCTAATTAACAATGCCTGCTTAACACTGGAAGCAGTTTGACCTCCAGACAGGGAGAAGGCCATCACCACCACAAAGGGGAGAAAAAACAATCAGCATCAGGATAAAAACCGCATCATACGTTGTCGCGTCGGTTTTGTGTGCTTGCGTGCATGTCGTTGTCATTCAGCATGCGTTAGTGCTGTTTGTCCTTTGTGCCGTAACATCACAGTATTGTTTCTCCCTGAGAATTTCCCCCTGAGAAAGGTGGGATTGTGGGAAATGGTGAGTCACCTCAGCGGAGTCCTCGAGGAGAGAACTCTCTGCTGTGACTCCCTCCAACGGGAGCTTTTCCAAGTAAAGAATCCCACTTCTGCCTCCTCAATGCTCCAACAGGTTTCTCAGAAAAACAGACCTGAAAGTGTCCTCTGTGTGTGTGTGTGCGCGCGTGTGTGTGTGTGTGTGTGTGTGTGTGTGTGTGTGTGTGTGTGTAAGATCAACATGTAAGGAGGCAAGAATGCCAGTCTCACCTCAGACACATGAGGGAAAATAGCTACAGAGGTGCCGCAAAGCTAACTACACCCCAACTGTAACACCCCTGTATGGAGGAGAGGAGCTACACTGAGGGGCCTCAAAGCTAACTACACCCCAGCTGTACGGCTCCCATCACAAGAGAGACCAGCCTTCACAGGTGCACGTGCTGAAGCAGGTAGAAGAATAGGGGTAAGAGCAGCAGCTGGAGAAAGGCCTGCTCTCATTCCGAGCTGCCTATTGTCTGCACCATGTTTATCCCTGCTGTTCTGCCCTTTGCCATCTCTCACTTCATTCCTCTCCCTTTTTCACTCTCCCCATCTCACACCTCTTCCATCTCCAATCCACCCCCCTTCCCCCCGCCCCCTACTCTTGCTCTCTCCCTTTCGCTCTCTTTCCCTCTTTTCTCTCTTCCTCTCCTTCCCTTGAACTATTCCCCCCTCGCTCCCCCGACAGCTTTTCAATTTAACAATATCTCGCAGCTCTGGAAAAAAAAAGCTAGTAAAACAAATCAAATTAAAAATAAACTCCCCGTTTCAGCAAGGAAAGCACACTTCTCATTCGACCAAGAAATAATTGAGTGTCGAAGGGAAGCTTTGCACCCAAGGGGAAAAAACAAACCGAGAAGAGAAAAATAGCCAGATAAAAGGCCTGGAACAGATATTACGGGAGATTTGTTTGCAAATAGGGGAAAATCGTGCCGAAAAACAAACACAAAACCCCATAAAAACGATTAATTCCCTCTCACAGAATCACAGGGACAATAACAATGGAGCTCATAAGTTTAAAAATCCCACAAAAAAAACTTCATGTTCGTTTTGTGGCACACTAACACAAATATCTGTGAACTTCAATGACAGTTTACAGTAAAATGTGGAAAAACAAATTAAATTGTGGTTTATAGTTAGCGGAGGTGATCCTACCAAAAGTGAAGCTTACTTTCTGCAAGGCTGAGAATTGACTGAGGCATGTTGCATATAGACTCTCTCTCTCTCTCTCTCTCTCTCTCTCTCTCTCTCTCTCTCTCTCTCTCTCTCTCTCTCTGTCTTCTTCCTCACTTCTTCACATTTAGAGTTGTCACACACAAACACACACACACACACACACACACACACACACAGGATCGTGGAAACTAATACAGAGTGACAGGTTTGCCATCCCAACAGACAGCCTACATGACAGTTGTAATGAGTGTAACAGCAGTAACAGGTGTTACAGGCGAGAAGCAGAGGCAGCTTGTGAAAGCTGTAATGCTTTTAGCAGAAGTAACAGGTGTTACAAGCGAGACATAGGGTTTAGTGTGACAGCTGTAATACTTGTTACAGCAGTAACAGGTGTTATGGGCGAGACATAAAGGCTATGTGTGGCAGCTGTAATGCTGATAACAGCAGTAACAGGTGTTACACATGAGACGTATAGGCTTTGTGCAGCAGCTGTAATGCTGGTACCAGCAGTAACGGGTGTTACAGGTGAAACACAGTGTCCACATAAAGGAATTATAACTGTAAGACAGTCAGACTTCACTGGGGGAGAGGAGCCTTACATTTAACAACTCCATTATTATTTGATTGGTTTGCTGGTTGCAAATTGAAAATTCACCAGCCACGATAAGTTTTCCTTATCTTGTTAAGAAGCTACCGCACTAAACACAGTGAAGTGAGTACGGAAGGAGTGGGAGTTTTAAATGCATGCTATTTTAAACCAATTCTGACTGGGCTGAAAATGAACATTTATCCACGTTTTTAAAAGCACAAGTTGAAGGTTCTTAGTAACGCCCCCAACCATAAGAGAATAAGCCGGGTTTTGAAAAAGCCAAAAATCTTACTTCTGAGTGCTCCACATGACATTTTATCTGCATTCTGAAAAGCCAAGGTCAAAAAAAAACTAAGTGATTTCTGTTCTTAGATGCAGAAGAGATTTCCATTTGGTTCAAAACAAAATCTCTTGCTCAGATTATTCCACAGATACACAAATAACACTGAACATTCCTCTGAAACAACACTGAACGCTCTACTGCAAAGAAACCCCATTTCAAGGAAGCACAATCAACACTGCACACTCCACAGACACAGAAATAACACTGAACACTCCACCAACACAGAAACATCACTGAACACCCCACAGAGACAGTAATAACACTGAACATTCCACCAACACAGAAATAACACTGAACACTCCACAGAGACAGTAATAACACTGAAAATTCCACCAACACAGAAATAACGCTGAACACTCCACAGGAGCAGCAGAAAACCAGGACTCAGGCTCCCCACTTACTCTCTACCACAGCATCACAGATGGGATAAACTCATAATCAGAAGACATGCCTTCAAAAAGGCTGACAATTTGCATATTTATTTATTTTGCTTTTAAAATGCCTCCGTGCCCCCCAACCCCCAACCCCCACCCCCTCACTCTCTCAGAGGCTTTTATCAGTGATTATTCCAGGTGGATGAAGGAAAACAGAAAGCTTGTGTAGCTGCAGTTTTATATTCAGCAAGCAGCTCTCACTGGTGGTGGTGGTAGTGGTGGTAGTGGGGTTGTGGGGGGGTTGGGGGGGGCACGGAGATCGAGGCAGAACCTGGCTTTGAGTTTTCCTGCTGCTCATCTTTAGGTTAAATGCGGCTGTAATACAGCTCTCTACTCCAGCCCTGAAAAATAAGCACATGCATGTATACATATATGTGTTACTCACTATCTGAGAAGTCTGTCAATGCCAAGGATACGGTTTTACTCTATTAGGAACCGACCGATGGCAGAGCTTTTTGAAAAGTTGTTTAAATAGCTCCAGGTCTCAGCGTGGTGGAGAACTCAGTTGTGGCTGAATCAGGACTGCTGAAAGTGTAAAACGTTGTCTTACGTAACTCACAGAGTACAACACGCAACGGTTTGGCCTGCATACACAGGGGCATTCCTCTGGGAGCCAATGAAATTGCAGCTTCTGCAGAGTTCTGCTAGCTCACGCAATAAGAAAGTATTTGTTGCAGCACCACTGAAACCTCACAAAAGTGCAAATTTTAGTCACCAAAATAGTAAAATGCATTGAAATATTGCGTGACAGAATGAGTGAACCAGTATTCCACTGAACTCAAACACTGTAAGCCCCCAATTGCCAGGCAGGGTCATTTTTATGCAATACTGCAGTGTCCAACAGATGTAGGGGACAGGAGAATGGCACAGATAGGAACAGCTCACAGAATATCATACAGATGAACAGCTCAAAGAGGAACAGCTCAAAGAATATCATACAGAAGAACAGCACACAGAGGAACAGCTCACAGAAGAGTACATGCAGATGAACAGCACAGAGAAACGGCT
>CM032875.1:4563811-4566311 GCA_019176425.1 Megalops atlanticus
CATGATTGGATCACATCAGCGAGCCAATGGCAATGCCTGACATTAAAGCACCACCCATCTCTGGACATCTTGGAGCCTCCCTCTCTCTCACCTCCACCAAACACAGTCTACCAGTCGACCTAATGCAAGATGGCGATGTGAACCCTCACAGACGGGACACGTTAAAACACGAGATCGCTGCACCGAATTAAACACAGACATGTAGATTAATTATATGTTCACTGCATTTGGATTCATAAGGACTTTCTGTGTACATACAGAGATTTAGTCCTGATACAGATTATACTCTGTCCTAAAGGTTTAGCAGAGGCCTCTCAACCGTCAGCTAATTGGCTTCTGTCAGTCAAATTTGCATCTAATAAATGCCTCAGATTAATATGTTAAAACTTGGGTTGGAAGGAAGACCCATAGATCCCTAGTGGACAGCTCCACTCTTTATAAATATCAATTACCTCTATCTCTTTCACACATAGACTCACGCAAAATCCCTGGAACTCATTTATGTGAGTTGGATGGACAGAATGGGACATGAGATCACTGCACTGAGTTAAACACAGACATATCGATCATATGCCATTGTCTAGCGCGAAAATTACACGTCAAACATATTGCAGAGTCACAAAAACAATGCTTACATTGCTAATCTTTTTCATTCAGCTGTACACCTGTGCCTGCAGATATATAGCTACACTGTAGGCCCCTTGTCACCGACCAGTAATTTTAACAGCACACAGGGCAATAAATGACAATTTACAATTTACAATTTGGCATTTCACATACGCTTTTAAACCAAAGCGATTTCCAAATAGCATCAATGGCATCATTTATAATTAGCATCATTCGCACACACAGAGGATTGGAATAAGCAGAGATCGTAACCATTCACCTTGTGAAAAGCACGGTGTGTCAATGATGGGGAATTTGCACAATCACTAAATCACCCAGGCGGCACTGTAGCGTAGTGGTTAAGGAGCAGGACTTGTACCTGAAAGGTTGCCGGTTTGATCCCCCACGGGGACACTGCTGCTGTACCTAACCCAGAACTGCCCCAGTAAATATCCAGCTGTATGAATGGGTAAAATGTAAAAAAAAAAAAAAAAAAAAAAATATTGTAACCTATGTAAGTTGCTCTGGACAACAGTATCTGCTAAATGCCGATAATGTAATGCAAAAATATCAACTATTGTTTTAATGCGCAGTCAGTCAAAATGCATGGGCGTTAAGTTACAAAACAGATGGATTATTACCCCTTTTCTCTTTGCACAGTTTCGTGTACAGACGGCAGAATGCGTTTTCGGTTTGTGCATTTTCCCCAGCAAGCTGTGCCGAGTGCGCATCAGCTTCTGCAATGACGTCACAGAGATTAGGGAAAGCCTCCATCTGCCCGAATCTTCCCCCCGCCATTACAGAGGGAGACGTTTGTCGTGCTCAGAATAAGGCCCTGAACAGGTTTCCTACACTATTTCGCCTCCCCAGGAAAAAGGATCTTGCGATGCGTCCGTAGAGACGTGTATTTGAGTCATTTTTCCTACCCCCAGATGAATCCCCTCTATATTTAAGTGCGGTCACAAGCCTCACATTACATTGCATTGCTGTCATTCTCTAGAGCCACTTACATAGGTATCCATTTATACAGCTGGATATTTACTGAGGCAATTCTGGGTTAAGTACCTCACCCAACGGTACAGTAGCAGTGCCCCTGCAGGGAATTGAACTTGCAACCTTTTTCAGTTACAAGCCCTGCTCCTTACTGTTACGCTATACGTAACGCGTAACGTTACGTCCATACATGGACTGGAAAAAGATTTGACTCCACGAAACTTTCCAGGGGAAGAGTAAAACCAATATAGACAAATTAAGACGACAGTCTTAAAGGCATATGGCAAACAGCCCGCTAGGTAGATAATACAGCTCTTCTAAAGACTTTCAAAGGAATTAGTGTGCAGTATCCCATTCTGAGCTGTTGACTATTTAGCGAAACTATCTAATAGGCTAGATTTAGCTACATCTGCAAGTACACAGTCAAGTGAATTTACCGAATGCTAGTAAAACAGCTTGTTAAAGAACATCTGGCAAAATTATGCTTCATAACATTATGAATAAATGATATATTTGCTTGTGTTGTATGGTGTTTTTTGCTTGTGTTGTACTCTGCCTCACTCATAAGTCACTTTGGATAAAAGCGCCTGCCAAATGAATAAATGTAAATATAAATATAAAAGCAAACATATTTTCAAAGAATGTTTGTACAGAGCACATAGGGTAGGACATAAATTACCCCGAATATAGACAGTTAGCTGCGCTGAGCTAGAGCTATTTCACTGTCTGTGTTACACATGCTAACAGTGACGACTATATGAAAACTCCTATACTCTTCTGTTTGTTTACAATTATGTAGCTAAAGCTAATTTAACAAGGTGTCCTAGCTAAGAACAGGCAGGAGTACACACTAGCTATACTTTTTGGTTAAGCGTTATACTCTAGCCCATGGCAATTATAG
>CM032875.1:4568811-4608811 GCA_019176425.1 Megalops atlanticus
CAAACGCTCTTTGATGTGAGAGCGAGGGCGGTTCACACATCAGCCGCTCCTTCGCCTAAAAAGACGAAATTGACAGGTTACAATGACCAGAATCCCCCAGAATCCCCGGCTCCTCTTCACAAACTACGGGGAGGCTGGGGAAGGCGCAATTGCGTGGCAAAATTGCAGGCCCCGCAAAACATGACAGCCTGACGGCATTCGAAACAGACGCTAAAGGCGTGCCAGTGCAAAATTCCAAAAGGCCGAGTTCTAGGCCATATTAAAATGTCTAAACCGAGCTCTGAGTGCACGCTACTTCTCTGACATCTGTGGTGAAGGACTAACAACCCCCATTTTTATAAGGAGAGATGATTTGACCCTAACGATTACAGAGATACATGAGCAATAATTTTGGGAGTATGTATGTAATTATGTAATATCACAGTAAGTCATATCGTCAAGACATGAATAGCAGACTTCATTAGCACTTGAGTGTCTTGAGTGAAACTGAAGCTGGCTGTCATGGACATCACCACAGTACAGACCATATCTACACCCTGAACATTGCAATTAACGAACGTGTCAACAAAAAACAAGCTGCACTTTTTGCCTGTTGCCTCTTTTAGAGTTTAGATTTACAAGATTTTAATTCATTTTGGCACAAAGCATCTGTTTACAAACTAAGTGAAACTGATGTAGAGGGGAAATTATATGACACAATTATATGAGAAAGGAAAACCTCTCCCCCCCTTTCCCAAAAGTTGACCCAGTTCATATTAAAACGTTTAATTTGACCCACAGTAGAAAGCTTCCCATCCACCTTCTAAAGATGAGATACATTATTCTCGTGGCCAACCACATATTCTGAGGGAAGGGAAGAGACCGATTCCTCTTTTTAAACAAATAATAAATCCCTTACAACCCTTTGAATGTGTGTGTACCATGTACCAGCTTAAAGGTTGTATAGAGGAAGGGAAGCAAATACGACAGGGAGAGAAATGGAAAGAGAGAGAGAGAGAAAGAGAGAGAGAGGGAGAGAAAGAGAGAAGGAGAGGGAGACAGAGAGACAAGGAGAAAGAAAGAGAGGGGGAGAGAGAGAAAGAGAGAGAAAGATGGAAAGGGAGAGAGAGGCTGAGGAAGACAGAGAGAAATGGAGAGAGAGAAGGAGAGAGGGACAGAGAGAGAGAGAAAGAGAGGGAGAGGGATGGAGAGAGAAAGAGAGAGAAAGAGAATGGGGAGAGAGAGAGAGAGAGAGGGAGGGAGAGGGAGAGAAAGAGACAGAGAGAGAGGGAGGGAGAGGGAGTGAGGGAGAGAGGGGAGGGTCAGAGTAAGACGGTAAAGACAGGGAGAGGAAGAGGGATCGGGGGGGGCACTGACAGTCAGTAAAAGATGTTGCCTGGAAGACTTAACATCCTCATTTGTATGGTAATCCTGGGTTGTGCTGAAGGGTCCTGCAGAGAATTTGGTTCAGTTCCCCACATTAGGGAGGAGAAGGACATGTTTCATTACAATGTGTACAGTTTACACAAACAAGTGTGTGTGAGTGTGTGTGTGCGTGCATGCGTGCGTGCGTGTGTGTGTGGGGTGTGTGTGTGTGCACGTATGTGTGTATGTCTGTTTGTGTGTGTGTGTGTGAGTGTGTGTGTGTGTGTTTGTGTATCTGCATATGTGAGTGTGTGTGTGTGTCTGTGAGTGTGTGTGTGTGTGTGAGTGTGTGTGTGTGTTTGTGTATCTGCATATGTGAGTGTGTGTGTGTGTCTGTGAGTGTGTGTGTGTGTGTGTGTTTGTGTATCTGCATATGTGAGTGTGTGTGTGTGAGTGTGAGTGTGTGTGTGTGTGTGTGTGAGTGTGTGTGTGTGCACGTATGTGTGTATGTCTGTTTGTATGTGTGTGTGTGAGTGTGTGAGTGTGTGTGTTTGTGTATCTGCATATGTGAGTGTGTGTGTGTGTGAGTGTGTGTGTGTGTGTGTGTGTGTGTGAGTGTGTGTGTGTGTGTGTGTGTGTGTGTGTGCGTGCGTGCATGCGTGCGTGCGTGTGTGTGTGGGGGTGTGTGTGTGCATGTATGTGTGTATGTCTGTTTGTATGTGTGTGTGTGTGTGTGTGTGTGTGTGTGTGTGTGTGTGTGTGTGTGTGTGTGTGTGTGTGTGTGTGTGTGTGTGTGTGTGCGTGCATGCGTGCATGCGTGTGTGTATGGGGGTGTGTGTGTGTGCATGTATGTGTGTATGTCTGTTTGTGTGTGTGTGTGTGTGTGTGTGTGTGTGTGTGTGTGTGTGTGTGTGTGTGTGTGTGTGTGTGTGTGTGTGTGTGTGTGTGTGTGCGTGCATGCGTGCATGCGTGTGTGTATGGGGGTGTGTGTGTGTGCATGTATGTGTGTATGTCTGTTTGTATGTGTGTGTGTGTGTGTGTGTGTGTGTGTGTGTGTGTGTGTGTGTGTGCGCGTGTCTGTGTGTGCGACTACATCCACAATTATTCACATGAAAAATGCACAAAGCACTTTCACATGCCCCAGTCAGTTCACACAGTGAGAGATGAACTGGGGGAGGAACTGCATCAAAAACGGTGTCAGAAAGAAGGTGAGACAAATGGTAGAGAGAGGGAGGGGAGGCAAAGAATGACAAACAGAGGGAGGAGATGGAAACGTACAGAGAAAAATCCTATCTTTCTCTGTTTCATCTTATGTTGCACGTAGTTATGTTATTCTACAGGTACATACATAATGTATAAATGCACGTATATTTCCTTTTTGTCATTTAGCAGATGCTCTTATCCAGAGCAATTTACATAGGTTTTTACATGTTATCCATTTATACAGCTGGATATTTACTGAGGCAATTCTGGGTTAAGTACCTTGCCCAAGGGTACAGCAGCAGTGTCCCAGCAAGGAATCAAGCCAGGAACCTTTCCTCTACACCACACTGCCGCTCATTTGAGCTCCCGAACGGAACAGGGACCCGGGAGGGAGGAAGTGAGAGGGTGACTGTGTAATTTGTGGATTACAGCTGGAATTACGAAGCTCTTCAGCAAAGCGCGTGAAAGAGGCAGATTTACCTGCGGCCCCAGCCGAGCAGGCACCTGCGAGGCTAAAGGCGTTCTGCAGGCTTAATGTCAGCTCAAACACGCATGAACATTTCAGACATTTGGCATTTCTAAGCCGTGCAAGAACTCTGACTCACAGCTACTGTGAGCGTGTGTGTGTGTGCGTGTGTGTGTGTCTGTGTGCGTGCGTGCATGTGTCTGTGTGTGTGTGTACGTGTGTGTGTGTGTGTGTGCACATGTCCCTGTGTGTGTGTGTGTGTGTGTACACGCACATCCGTGTGTGTGTGTGCGTGTGTGTGCGTGTGTGTGTACGCACGTCCCTGTGTGTGTGTATGTGTGTGTGTGTACGCACGTCTGAGTGTGTGTGTGTGCGTGTGTGTGTGTGCGTGCGTGTGTGTGTGCGCGTGTGCGTGTGAGTGTGCTTGAGTATGTGTGATTGTCAGCAATAGGAGGAGAGAGTGTGAAAGCCAGAGAGAATGAGGGAGAGAAGGAAAGAAATGAAGGCATGTTTATCTTTTAAAATAAAAGCACAGCAGATTTTAGCTCCACACTCCGCCTGAGATTTCCAAACTGACAGATTGCAAGGCGCCACAAAGGAGCCTCTCTGTCGCTGTTTTGTCAATGCCTCCAAAACTGATCTTGAACACGGATCATTACCGATTCCTCGTTTCCCATAATTCCCCCTTACTTCATGAGAACAGAGACCAGAGGGACCGCAAAAACTCTGGCTTTTGGCTTGGAGAAGTGTTGGCCAAAGACACTGTAGAGTCACTAACAAAGACAGTGAACTCTGTGTATTTTATGCCCATTCTGAAAATTCCAAGACGATGTTTACTCAGGCAACTGTGGGAAAAGTATTGCACCCAAGGGTACAGCAGCATCCCACTGGGATCAAACTGGCAAACTTTTGGTTAGAAGCCCTGCACCTTACCACTATGCTACACTGCCACCCCTGCTAACTGACAGATATTTCTGTGAGCACGGAAAGCTGCTATGTTTCTTACTGTGGATGAGAAAGACAACAGCATGCAGAGTATCAGAAACAGTTCCTGTCCTGCCTTCTTCCTTCACTCCATCACCTAAAAAACCCTGCTTTCAGCGAGTCAGAAAGAATACTGAACCCCTTAGCCAGGCTGGGAGGGAACACAAACAGCGCAGTCTCCATAGTGACAGTCTCCGACAGTCCTTTTCAGCTTGAACAGCAGATCCGGGATGTGTTTACCACACCTAATCCAAACTTCTGTTGGGATATCATTCGCGTCATTCCCAGCATCATCTGTTTTCAGATTGGATTGTCGCAGGCTTCAGTCTGGATCTCACACTGTTATGTCCCAGTCTGGACCTCACTGAATCGCGTTGCTCAGAGCATCGTTTGATCTGGTCTGGATCTGACTCTGAGCATCCACTGATTCGGCCTGCATCTTTTGTGTACTTGAAATATCATCAGCTTCAGTTTGGAGCTTGCTGTATCCCTGTACTCTGAGTATCGTCTGCTTTCACCTGTGTGTCACTCGGAGCACTGTCAACTTCAGCCTGGTCTCGCTGTATCCCTGTACTCTGAGTATCGTCTATTTTGGCCTGGGTCGCGCTGTATCCCTGTACTCTGAGTATTGTCTGCTTTAGCCTGGTCTTGCCATGTCCCTGTACTCTGAGTATCGTCTGCTTTAGCCTGGTCTTGCCGTATCCCTGTACTCTGAGTATCGTCTGCTTTAGCCTGTGTCATGCTGTATCCCTGTACTCTTAGTATCGTCTGCTTTAGCCTGGGTCATGCTGTATCCCTGTACTCTTAGTATCGTCTGCTTTAGCCTGGTCTTGCCGTATCCCTGTACTCTGAGTATCGTCTGCTTTAGCCTGGTCTTGCCATATCCCTGTACTCTGAGTATCGTCTGCTTTAGCCTGGTCTTGCCATATCCCTGTACTCTGAGTATCGTCTGCTTTAGCCTGGGTCTCGCTGTATCCCTGTACTCTTAGTATCGTCTGCTTTAGCCTGGGTGTCACTCGGAACACTGTCAGCTTCAGTTTCAGTCTCTGTAGCATCGCCTCGGTCCGTGCCTCCTGCGGTTTTGGTCCCGCAGAGTCTGTGCCGTGGTGAGTCACACCCAGGGCGGGGGTGTTTTTGTGAGGGGGCGGGGAAGCGGCGTCTCGGGGACGTCCTGCTCGAGGTGCGCTTGGTGACATGTCACTGAAGCAAAGCGGTGGCGTTCACCTGTCCCCCGTTCCCACGGCTTCCACAGGGGAGCGCCCAGCAGCTGGCAGACTGCTCCACCTTGGGGAACCCCCAACATGCCCCCCTGTCCCCCCCGTCTCCCCCCAATCCCCCCGTCAGCCCGTTCTGAGGAATTGCAACGTAGACGTAACAAGCGGACTGAGAGAGAGGGAGAGGAAGATATGGGCGGAGAAGAAAAGAGGAAGGAAGGAGGGAGATTAATGAGAATGATGGGAAAATTAAAGGTGGGGGGTTATAGGGACAGGGGGAGAAGAGAGAGAGGCTTAGAGGTGATAGACAGAGAGAGAGGGAGAGAGAGGGGGCATATAGAGGGAGAGAGAGAGATGGGAGTCTGAGTTGAGAGAGAAAGAGAGATGGAGAGAGAGAGATGAGAGAAAGAGAGGAAGAGAGAGAAACAGATGAGAGTGCCAGAAGCATAAGAGAGGGAGAGAGACAGAGATAAAGAGAGAGAGAGAGGGAAAGATACAGAGAGATAAAAGAGAGAGACAGAGGTAAGGAGAGTGAGAGATAAAAGAGAGAGGGAGAGAGAGAGAGAGAGAGAGAGAGGGAAAGAGAGAGGGAGGGAAGAGAGAGAGAGAGAGATGGGGGAGAGAGAGAGAGGGAAAGAGAGAGGGGGAAGAGAGAGAGAGATAGAGAGAGAGAGAGGGAGAGAGAGAGAGAGAGAGAGGGAAAGAGAGAGATAGAGAGAGAGAGAGGGAAAGAGAGAGGGAAAGGGGGAGAAGAGAGAGAGAGATGAGGGCCTCGGGGGTGAGAAGGGGCTGCCGCGGCACTCGAGCAATCAGCTCGGCTGTGAAGAGGAGCGATGAGCAGCTCTGGGTGTGTGTGCAACGGACTCAGCTCAGGAAGAGCGACAGGACTGATGAGGTAAATGAGCCCGCGACGGGACGAGCCCTCTCTGATTGAGCTGCAGAATTAACCTGCCACAATCCATCAGCGATACCCTTCCCTCCCACTCATTTCGGCCCCCATCCATCCCAAACGCCAGCATCCCCCAAACCCCCCACCACCATCACAAATTACCCCTCTGATGCTCTCCACACGGTATTGTGAGTACATCTTTTCTTCCCGTCTCTTTTTTTCTCTCTCTCTAGGTTGCACACACACAGACACACACACTTTCTCTCTCTCTCTCTCACACACACACACACACACACACACACACACACACATACGCACAAAAGACACATCCAAGAGTTAGTTCAGTCGGGAAAGGTCAACATGCATGTTTGGATTTAAAAAATACACCCAATCATGTATACACACAAACACACAGATTCTGGGTGGGGGGTTGTGCCGGTTTGAACCCGGGATGGATGAGAATATACTTGCTTAATTATTTGCCAAGCGTCTTGCTCGAGGGTACAAGAGCAGATACCCCACCCCGCAAGCTTCAGGGTACAAGTTCAGCTCCTTAACAGCTGTTTCAATTAGCAAGGAGTTCACTGAGGGAAGGATGATTATAGTGCATTACATCACATTACTGGCATTTAGCAGATGCTCTTACCCAGAGCCACATACATGGGTCACAGTTTTTACATTCTATCCCTGTATACAGCTGGATACTTACTGAGGCAATTCCAGGTTAAGTACTTTGCCCAAGGGTACAGCAGCAGTGCTCCAGCGGGGAATCGAACCAGCAAGCTTTCGGTTAAGAGCCCTGCCCTTTACCACTACGCTACGCTGCCGTAGGTTAGGTAAATGAACTAATAATGAATACTACTTAAGGCATTCATTCAGGCACTGATCTCCAGGATGTGTACACAGGGATATCGGCACATTTTATTTATCTGTATTATCAGGAAGTTTAACTGAGAACTACCTGCTCTTTTGCAGTGACGACCGGGGGAATCAAGGAGAGGGGGAAGGCAAGGAATTTCACAGCCGATCAGTCCCAGAGTGGGTGAGTAGGTGTCCAGACTGAAACAGCTACTCACCTACTTCGGGACCAGGGCTAACACCCCAACACTTTCGATACATTCCACGGGATATGTATTGATCGCAGCAAGCCAAGTCCTCAGTTTAACGTCTACAAAACCAACACCTACATGGGCTATTGGACTGATGAATTGTAGTATGGTGGTTTGTGTTTTTGGATTGTGATCTAGTGACTGTGATGTACGGTATTGTTTGTACTTGGCCCGCCTTAGTTTCTAGGCTGTCTAGTTTCAGGTTAGCACAAGTTAACCTGCGGCAGGGCTTGAATTGTGCTAATCGCACACCCGCTGGTCTGGGAGTGTTGATAGCCTGGCCTGGCACTGTTGCTCATTTACCTTGAACGGATACACTTCTCTTCTGTTTTGCTGGAAGTCGTCTAAGAGCGTCTGCCAGATAAATGTAATGTAATGTAATAATAATAATGAACTTCGTTTTCACAGCAGGTTTCCTGCCCGAGCAGCCACTTAGCTGATGGGAGACCAACCTGCAGCCTTTGCACAGCAGGGCGTACTGGCTTCCAAACACAGTGGCGCCAGGCTTTTTGGGGGTGGGGGTCATTTGGCCAGCGGCACAGTGAAGGCCCTGATTTACAAGGTGTCACGGACAGCCTGCATCGATCCCAGCCCCAGGGACCTCGTTAATCACAGGCCATAAACGTCACCGCATCTGCTGCGGGCTCCTCAAGGTGGGGGGGGGGGCAACACAAGGCATTCTGGGAGCAGCTGCAGCGCTGCCTGCTCCCGGCTGAGTTTCCGCTACCCAAAGCCTCCCACACAATGACTTCTTCTTGTCGTCTCGGCGTTTTGCTCCGGGCTCCTTCCCGGCGCCGTTAGCGCTCTGCGTCAGCGACCAATGCTTAGCACATCCCGAGGCACCGTGGGAAAGCGAAACGATGCACGAGAGGGCCTGATTCTGCTCACCCAACCGCACACGCTCCTCGTGGACGGCAGAGGCTAATTAAGACTCTAAAAACCCCTCCAGGGAATCGAACCCGGGACTCTCCTGCCTCCTGCCAGGCTGCGAGGGTGTCTTTGAAGGGGCCGTCAGGGACTAGGGACTCGGGACTCGGGGTCGCCCGGGGTGGGTTTCTCCGCCCCTGGAGGCCCACAGAGCCAGGTGTCTCCTTTGTGAGCGCATCTCTGCTCTCGTCTGGCGGAAGGGCTGCGCTGGGTGCCGGCACCCAGAGAGTGGCTCTCAGGGACCACTCTTTTAGCTGCGGACCTCGCGGCCAGCACTATGGCATCGCCCCCGATCCGCCCCCCCCCCCCGGCTGCCAGTGAGGCTGTGCTCAGCCCTCCAATCCCCAGGGGGAGGGCTTTAATATAATATATTAAATTACCATCTATCCATTGACCGATTGAGATACCTCAGCGGCAGGGTTGGGGTGGTGGGGGTCCGGGGGGGGGGGGGCAGATTGAATTTGGGGAGGGGTAACCTTGTCAAGAGACCAGCTGGGCTGCGTCACGGAAGCCCTCTGAGCGTGGCACGCCAAATAAGGAGTCGCGCGAGGCCAGCGGGCGGGGCTGTGGAGGACAGGGAAAAACAAGCGCTGTGACGAATCACATCCAGCCCCTCAGAGGGAGTCCCATGGGGACGGGGGGACGGGGGACCGAGGGGAGGGGGAGGTTAACAGAGGCGGACGCCAGGCTTTTCGCCCGGCGCGGGCGGGACGTCAGTCTCTGCTGCGGATGAGGCCGGAAACGGAGCGCAGAGTTTGTGTACCGTAGGAGGTCTGTTTGCTCTCCCTCCCTGCGGACAGCAGAGCACCCTGCTACCTCCTCTTTGCAGGCACAGTGTACACGACTACAACGTGCACATACACAGAGTGCACCTCTGCACTGTGCACATGCAAACCGTGCACATGCACACCGTGCACGTGCAAAACGTGCACATTCATAACATGTGCATTCATAGCATGTGTGTTCATAGTGTATACATTCATAACTTGTGCTTCCGAAGAGACCGCATTTACAGGATTTGTGTTCATAGTGGGCAGCAACGTAGCATAGTGCTAAGAAGCAGGGCTCGTAACCGAAAGCTTGCTGGTTCCATTCCCCGCTGGGGCACTGCTGCTGCACCCCATGGGCAAGGTACTTAACCCAGAATTGCCTCAGTAAAAATATCCAGCTGTGTAAATGGACAAAAACTGTGTAAGTTGCTCTGGGTAAGAGCGTCTGCTGAATGACAATAATGTAACGTAATGTAAGTGACCACGTTCAGAGCGTATGTGCTCATAGCATGCACACCCACAGTAACCCTGACCTCTCAGGAAGAGAGAGAGAGCCACTGGGAAAAGGTGAAAGGTCATCGCAGGGGTGAAAGGTCACCCAAGAGCAAAACCACAGTCCATTTACATTAAGTTACATTTACATTTATTCATTTGGCAAACGCTTTTATCCAAAGCGACTTACAGGTGAGGTACAATACACCACAAGCAAAAAACCATCCAGAGTCAGCAATATTAAAAGCACTGCATGACCAGGTTTCAATGGTTTTTTCCAGGCAAGGTGCAAACAAGCAGGTTGTAATGAAACCAGATGGGATCCAGATGCGGTTAACAGGTTTTAATGCCAGAATCCAAAAAGAGTGGTCAGGGACAAAACAGGTCGTCAACAGGAATCAGAAGCACTCAAAAACCAGAATCCAAAAAACACACGAGCAAGGTCCAAAAACAGGCGAGAGGTCAAAAACACAGGAACAACACGAATGGAATGGCAAAGAGCAGGCTCAGTAAAGAATCAGCGAATCAATACCTCACAATGAGGTAACGAAACTGAGTCCTTATAAAGGCATGACTTGATTGAGGGAATGAACCACAGGTGTGGCTGAGCCAGGCTGAGCGGGGCGTGGCTGAGCTGGCTGACTGGGAGCGGGTGTGACACAGGTAAAGCTAACGAGTGTATTGAACCATTATATTACTTTTTTTTTTAATGGTTTAGTAGGAGACAGTTTGAGGTATGAGAGGTTCCTTTAGGGGGGAAGTGTTTCAGGTGCTCAGGTGAGAGCGGAAGAGCTGTGTCTTCAGTCCAGGAAAACAACAGACGCTGATCCCGTTCAGAGAGCAGTGCAGTCTACTGCCTCAACCGCAGTAATCAAACCCGGACAATAAAAAAAAACGCAGTAACGCAGCTCAGTTAGTGGATTAAGATTTATGTGTGAAATGTTTACAGACAGCGGGGTGTGATAGTGGTATCAGAGCACTCCACACGTGCTTTTCAAAGGGGTATCGTGTGCCCCATACTACACCCTAAGAGAAGAAACGGTAATCAAACGTGACAAATATTTGTTGGCAATGGAGAATTATTATCTGCACACGAACACGGCGTTCGCGGATGCGATTACAGTTTAATGAACGGGAGCGTCGTAATGGAACTGTCTGTGATGCTGGAGTTATCATCTCTCCCGAACGCTTCCTCTAATGTGCGAATTAGTGCTGCCAATTATCCGCTTTTACAGGTCCATCCAGGAGGACGGCCAGCGTGAGTCTGATCTCGCTGGCGCGTTAAAGAGCTGGCCGGTCCTCTCTCCTCTCCCGGCAACGGCCGGTCGGAGGCCCCTTCAGCCGTGCCGGGGTCGCGCCCAGCGCTATAACCTCTCCACTCAAGCGTGAAACCGGGGACTTCCATTCTCCATTAGCGCCTGAGAGACCACACAGCGAATAGTTCTTTGATGGATCTCTCTGTGCTCCTCTCTCTCTCACACACACACACACACACTCCCTCTCTCTCTTTCTCTCTCTCTGTCTCTCTCACACACACACTCTCTCTCTCACACACACACGCTCGCACCCCCACACACACACACACACACACACACACACACACACACACACACACTCCCTCTCTCTCTTTTTCTCTCTCTCTCTCTCTCTCACACACACACACTCTCTCTCACACACACACGCCTGCACCCCCCACACACACACACACACACACACACACACACACACACTCCCTCTCTCTCTCTAAGAGTGCGCTCTCAAACCAATTCGAAAGATTTTTTAATTTTTTTCTCATACACGTGCATACGTTCAGGACGTCACATTTCGTCCATCAAAGTTTTGCGGAGGTTTCTCTCTCAAATGGAGGCGTTTGCTACGTGTTTAAGATGAAATTTCTGCCAAATGTGTTCGGTGTACACAAATGCAAAATGTGAAAAGGTAAAACTTAGATGGGAGACAACAAGCCAAAAATCATGAAAACACTTATTTTGTGACTCTGAGTTCAGGATAAATGCCTGTCTCGGCGCCTTGCCCTTATTTTTTTTTACAGACAACCAATATATATTATTACAAAAATTTTAAAACAATCAACAATCACCTATTTAGACGTCAAATCCTGACTCACACGAATAACACACGGCTTCAGGTCAGCTGGACACAGAAACAGACCTTTTCTCATTTTATAGCTATGGCATGGAAGCGAAAACATTTCTGGTTCAGAACAAATTACTTGTCTCGGAAAAAAAATCTCCATAGCTGAACTTTCTTCTGGCAACCAGGTCAAACTATTAATAATAACCAAACATCAAAAGAGCTTTGTTTTATTGGCTGCCTTAGTGATTATTTTCACGATACTTATGGCAAAAAAACACTCGATTCGCTTTTTCTTAAGAGCACGAATACCGCATATTCATGCTCTTAAGAAAAAGCGAATCGAGTGTTATTTTTTTCATTGTTGGAAGTAACGATCCCTCCGTTCCCCGTTTCTCTGCCTGTTTGAGACGTCTAAATACACCCGAACCTGTTGCTGCCTGGGTCGTAGACCTTCATAGCGGGTCTCACCCAGCGCTGAGCAATCATTCCATAAAAAGTACTGTAAATAACGGACAGTAAAAAATAACGGACAGTAAAAACCGCTCCCCATGATGGTCACACGTCTCGTCACTTTTGTGAGCACAAAAAGGTAACTTGTTTAACATTACGGCATAACTGATTTAGCATCCCGGCATTGACATTTATCGCATCCAGTGTGGCTGTGTACATCTCAGATAGGGTCCGGCCGTACTACTTTAGAAATAATTCCCTTACCTGTCGTCCGTCTGCCAGTCTCCAAGCAACAGGTCACGGAACCGGTACCGCGGCGGCAACGGCAGAACATCTTTCTCCAGCTCCACCATGACCCCGTCTTCGGCACAAGACCGCTCGGTGGGAAGAGCCGACGAACACGGGGAAGCGGAGATGTCGGCGCCTGTGCTCCAGCGTCAGTTTTTAGCACTTGACTAGCTATTAATCTTGTGGCTGGAGATTCGGATATTTTATTTCATTACACACCGAGAATATATTCATGCCAATGTGGGCATAAAATTTCAAGTCGCTGATCACAACACCGTAGTTGGCCGTAGTTGGGTACCGTAAGGATGTTGTGGTATGACGGACGAGCCACTGGTTGCTTCTCGAAGTACAGGGGAGACGAATCCGGACGCGGCGGTGGCGCCTGTAGATTCATTTGCCTATTCTATCATCATCACACACACACACACACACACGCAGACACACACACGGTTCGCCGCGATTGATTTTAACGGAACAAGAGCAACGCATCGCGGATTTCACTGTCTAACAACTGATAAGCTCATTATCATGAATCAGCGAGCAAGAACATCCAGTAGAACTTGTGGTGGTCCTTCTTGTGTGTGAGAGAGAGAGAGGGGGAGAGAGAGACGGAGAGAGGTGGGGGGGGGCGTTCAAATACCTCGTTTACAGCCAGCATTTGGCAAGGTAATGGATTTTACCGTGAATCCCCATAAAATGGTATTCCAATACATCGTTTTAATTTCACGCATATATTGTATGTTCAGGCTGCCCTAACCATAATAGGAGCACACATTTCAAGCGCGTGAATATACAGACGTAGTGCAGGTATCAGACTCCATCGCCGAATTTCCTAGCGTTTTATGTAATTTGAGCCTGTTACTGTGCTACACGAGCTTCAGTCGGAACAAATCGGTCGCGTCGTGACCTGTGGCGGCGACATCTGCACAGCACAACCTTTGCACGGGAACGCGCATCATCGGTGCCAACGTATTTCCTTATATTTCTGCTACGAGCACTTTTTTGAAGAATTAAAAAAGCCCACCCCTAACGGTTAAATTTAAGCTAATTAACATTTTAATGGCACTGCGATGACAGGGCAAAAACATGTGCTGCCGGAGAATCGAGAAGGCCTCAGATAACCTTACACCGGTGCACGCTTCCTTTTAATTTATTTTTTCCCCTACCAGTGGGACAAAATCCTTGGGTAGCAGGATTTTGATGAATGTTCAGACTTCTGTAAATGATCCACACCATAGTTTCACGATGGGATAGGCGCTTTATTCATGTTCTTTCGTTTATGCGAACCTATTTGGAATCGACAGTTGCGCATTAAGCTTCTCGCAACCTGCAGGTGCGCTGAGCGCAGATACACGGCGCAACCCTCAGGTACACCTGCACGATGCCGGCGGACATATTTTTGGAATGCAAGTCAGGGAGAAATGGACGCCAACTGGAGGATAGTGGCGGCGCTGCCTACTTCGTCAGGGCAGCTGTAAGGCACCAAACGAGTCGCAGGGTACCTGGGAACGGTGGAAGGGGGAAGCCCTGCGCGGCCAACCCCACCGATATCCCTGAGGCAACGAAATCGTCTTGTCTCTCCACCGTGGCCTCCTGGTCTTTAAGACTGGTGACACCGCAACGTTCACACCTGAGCCTTAACCTTATAGGATTCTGCTCGCGTGTGAGGTGAGCACCATGCCGACCGAGGCGGCCTCTTTATCAATTTCAAGGCGTACTTTTTAAACACGCGTGTACCTTTTACACAGTAAACTCGTGACAGGACAAATGGAAAAAAAATGAATGGATTTCTGATTTCAGGCGTCTCGACGTAGCCTGCAAGTTGGACGTATATTTGGGCCATTAGTGCATTTCATGTGTATTCCAGGGATGCGATTATATGGGTTAAACACTGGGTAACCTGCTGCAGGGAAATGTGAGTAGAGTTTGCGGTCTGAAATTCCTTTCAGTTACAGTAAGATTTCCCTCTACTTTTGTCAGTTCAGCTATTTTTCGTCAAGGTTCTTGCTTTATTTTTTAAACTTCTTTAACGGGTTGTTTTAGCAGCCTTCATAGGCTACTGCTGAACAAATAAATAAACAATCTTTTGACCGAGTGTGCAATACAACATGTAGACCTACAGCACATTAATTCTTGCCCATTTACTCCCAAGTGTTTCGTTCCTCTCCAATTGTGTGCTGTTGCCCTCTTGTGGACGGTGGTGGGAAATACGGGAACACAATTCATCCTGTAGGAAACCTTCATCCGCCCACCTGTTGTGAGTCGCTGGCAGGAGGCGTCGTGGTTCCTTTAAACACCTCTTGTCCTATTTGATTTGCCTGCGGGAGGACGTTGCATGATAAAAAGAACCCGCAGTAAATGTATAAAAATTAAGTGCACCCTTCTAGGAGTATAACTACGAAATTCCCGCTGCCGAAGAAAGAAAAAGTGAACCCCGGCATTAAAAAAAATGTTCCTTGATGAATTGGCTGGTCAGTAGCCATGGTAACAGCACAACGTGCTCGAAATTTCAAAGGAATGGATTCGCTACCTCCACTGTTCCTCAGACCACTGCAATTCCATCAAATTCACAAAAGCAAGTGTGAAAATATGAGTCAGTTAATGATGTAAAAAAAAGTACTAATATATACATACACGCAAACGCATATAAGGGGTAGACAAAATAACAAACATCTAACGGTATATGAATATTTATTACCTAATGAGGAATTGGGCCACCCTTTGCCTTCAGAACAGCTTCAATCCTTATTTGAATGCCGTAATTCAAGTTTTGAATGATTTCTAATGGAACATTGTGCCATTCTTCAATAAGAAAGCCTCCAGTTTTTTGAGAGATGAAGCAGGTGGAAATCTACTCTGCCTTCTTGGCCATGATTCTACCATGCATAGTAATAATCGGACCCAATGACTCCCACGAGATGGCCGCCCACACCATAACAGATCCACCACATTTAACATGTGAGAACGGGCAATGCGCAGTTGAAGGTTTCCTTTGGCTTTCTCCAAACATAAATCAGACCAGTAGACAATATTACTTTCCTCTACCGCTCAGAAGTCCAGGTGTTGTGCGCGTTACCCCTGGTTATGCATTGTTGTGCACTGGCCTCGGATACAAGCAGTTTCTGAATAGCAGCCCTGCCGTAACCGCCAGCGCTGCGAATCTCACGAAAACCAGTTTTTGTTGAGACTGGGCCACAGAGATGTTGATTCAGTTCTGTGGTCTTTAAGCAACCTTCCTGTTAAGGGTCTCTCAATTCTCGTGGGTAAGCTTCATCTTGATATTCATGGAGACAATGGCACGGAGATAAAGAGTAATCTGTTCCATGCGTGGGCAGCTGATAAGTAGAATAATTCTGTGATTGCGTGATTGTGAGAGAGCAAACTGGAGTTCCTAGCCTCAAAACAACTTGTACCTTCTGTAGCCGTTTTAATTCACACAATTTTGGGAAGGGTATTTTTAAAGATGTCTTAAAGGCCATTTTCTGTGTAATTAAACCATCGTGTGCGTTCGTATTTTATGATACTGCAGCAGAGTGATGTGCAACAATGTAGCTAGAATGCTTAGTTTCACTTTGCGTGTGCGTATGAGAATAAAGCACCGTCACCACTGGCAAAAGGCGTGCGACTTAACAGACGATCCGAACCGCTGCCTTTGGCATTACGTCTGAATAATCAGATAAATCTCTCAGATCGTCTACATCTCCAGCACAGTAAGGTAGGTGTGTGTGTGTGTGTGTGTGTGTGTGTGTGTGTGTGTGTGTGTGTGTGTGTGTGTGTGTGTGTGTGTGTGTGTGTGTGTGTGTGTGTGTGTGTGTGTGTGTGTGTGGTGAGCACGATCCTAAACACCGTTCGCAACCTTAGGGATTAAGCAGCCCTTTATTCATCTAAATTAGATTAGATTCGAATTAGAGGAGGCGGCGCTGTAGCATAGTGGTAAGGAGCAGGGCTCGTGACCAAAAGAGCTGCTGGTTCGATTCCCCACTGGGGCACTGCTGCTGTACCCTTAGGCGAGGTACCTGACCCATAGTTGCTTCATCACATATCCAGCTGCCCTTACCTTATTACAGATGAATGATTTCCAACAGGCTGCAATGCTGAGCTCCTACTTGCAGTTAAACACTTTGTATTGATCATTGGTTCTTTTCTCATTTTTTCTCTCCAGGTTAAAAGCAGGACATACCTATGTAAGATAACTGTCGTTTATTTTACTCTTCATATTTTCCATCAATTTCTATGCAACCTCGAAGCAGCAGGCTATGGTGTCCTCGAATCGTCATGTATGCCAAGTTACAATTTAAATCTGGATTATTAGTGACAAAGACGCAGCCGGTGGAATGTGGAATAGCTCAACTCCTTTATGGGAGGTGTGATGCTCCTGTCGAGATATCAGACCTAAGTCGAAAGGCACATTTCCAAAGTTTTATTTCATATGCGTTGGCCTGAACCAAGCCTCTTGAGTTGAGTCGTCTCTGCACTCTGCTCCTTGTCACAGGTGTGGCGCCATGGATAGCTGAAGCCCTTGCACTCCCTGTTTTGCAGGCGGTTGTCTCACAGGGAACCTGAGCAGGGCGTGCCAAAGTGGCAAAAGCACTGGAGGAAACCAGCGGTTATGAGCAAGGAATCCAGGCATTATAAGCTGAACAGGAGATGACCGATCAGCTGCAGCAGATCCGGGTGAGCTAGTCGAGCCAAGGCACCAGTAGCCAATCCTTTCAAGGTTCAGGTTTGTCTAACATTATGGAATGTTTTGTCATACATGTACATCTTGGGAACAATGTTAATCGTTGTGTCTCTTGTGTTTTCTTCAATTTCGGATGACAGAATGTGAAGGACAGTTTGGATCAGAAATGCTGGTGGCTAATATTTACCATGTGAAGAAGGAGCAGGAGGCAGGGGGCTTAAGCAGGCTTCTCATCTGACAGAGCAACATTAATTCAGTGGGCAAAATGGGTTTGCTTGTGAACTGTAATGAATTGACGGCAGTGTAGCATAGTGGTAAGGAGCAGGACTTGTACCTGAAAGGTTGCCGTTTCAATTCCCCAGTGGGACACTGCTGCTGTACCCTTGGGCAAGGGACTTAACCCACAACTGCCTCAGTAAATATCCAGCTGTATAAATGGACAAAAATTGTAAGTTGCTTTGGATAATAAAAAAGTGTAACTGATTTAAGTCGCTCTGGATAAGAGCATCTGCTAAGTGCCTGTAATATAATGTAATATGTAAAATCATGACAGATGAGCTTGAAACAGGGCACATGTGGTGTCTGAGGAGTGGAACCTAAATTTCTTCACTTCAGCTGTAATTTACTCAGTCAAATTTATTGACTTGCACCATTTCGCAAATGTTGTAATCTGAGAAAAATAAGAGTTTCAATCAGAATACTCTCATTTGCAGGAGTTCTTGTCAATACCATGAATTATGTTCACATAATTGTTTCAGAAAAGGAGAACACAGAGCGGTTGGAAAGGCAGAATGTGCCGTACTGTGGCTAAATTTAATTTACTCAGTTTTTAAAAAAAAAACACTCTGTAAAGTGATTTCACAAACTCAAAAAAAAATTATTTTGTCAGGAATGTAGCTGCCGCTTCCCCTGTTGGCCACCAGATGGCGTAATATACTGCGTTCTCTATGTCTCATAATGTTAATGTCTTTCACCTCTTGATTATTTATTGTTTATACCTGCATTCTCTTATTTAAGCCCTGGCTTTGCTCAGTCTTGAGTTGCCGTACCGCGTGTGTGCATCCACACCAAGCTTGTTTGTATCTTGCAACTCTTCGGTAAAGGTAACTTTGTTTTTGAACCTGATCTCCTATGTCTCTTCATCTCTGCATTTGGGTTCACGCTGCTCCTTGTCACAGTTTAATCCACAGCGCTCCTGTTGCTCTGGATAGAAACAGGTGAGGTGTGATTCTTAAGCAGTTTATACATTATGTCATCATTTAGCAGATAATCTTACCCAGAGCAACTTGCATACAATTTTATCCCCTTATGCAGCTGGATGTTTACTGAGGCATTTCTGGGTTAAGTACCTTGTCCAAGGATGCAACAGCAGTGGCCCCAGCTGGGAATCGCACCGGCAACCTCTCAGTTACAAGCCCTGAATCTTCTCGCTACCACCATTGGTTTTAACGTTGGACCCAACCGATTCTTTGTGCTGATCCTAAATAGTGAATTCAAAGGTGCCTCACATACTCTGTGTAACGCTTACACCAAGTACACTGTACAATGTTCAGTGCATACTACTGCTGCATTTGCCTGGGTGTTTGGGTCCCTGTTATTGCATACGGTCAGCAGTGTAGCATAGTGGTAAGGAGCAAGACTCGTAACCGAAAGGTTGCCGGTTTGATTCCCCACAGGGGCACTGCTGCTGTACCCTCGGGCAAGGTACATAACCCACAATTGCCTCAGTAAATATCCAGCTGTATAAATAGATAACAATGTAAAAAAAGAAAACTAACCAATGTAAATTGCTCTGGATAAGAGCATCTGCTAAATGCCGATAATGTAATGTTGTTGCTTCCGTGATTTTTTTTTTCTTTCTTTTTTGTTTTTTTGCTCAAAATCACTCTGCAGACTGCTCCCCAGAAGTAAAACACAGGTGATTTGGGGAACTGATGTCTTTGGCTTAGACATCGTTCATTCCCCCTCCTTTCCCTCCGTTTGCAAGTGAGTGTTTCAGACGGGCTGCCACCAGCACAAGAGACCGCAGTACCCACCAAAGGCCTTATGAGTGATTTAATGAATGATTTACTGGTTGTGGAATTTTTTTTTTTTTTACGATCAGTTGAACTGCTGCCGGTGTGTTCATTTGACTCAGATCGAAAAAGGAATGTCTCACATATGTAAAATATATGAAATATTCTGTGTTGTTTGAAGAAGAAAAAAATGGTGACCTTATGCAATTATTGCACAGCTTTTTCCCAACAAATTAATGGCGCACCCAGAGAGCACTTGTTCAGAAAACAGCTTTTCAGACCTCTCTTTATTAATATGCTTATCGTAATGCAGAGATGCAGGGTATGAGTGTTCCAATGTTGGGCTAATTGGCTCATCAGGAAAGGTTCTTCGCCGCGCACTGAACACGCGCGGAATCAGAATGAGAGGGGCGAGGGCGCCGGCTGCGGGACCGAAATGCCACCTCAGATGTTCTGCTCGCGGTTCAGGGAACGCGTTCACATTAATTAAGGGGTTCGGGACGCTTGACATTTCGTGGAACAGCACACCATCACATTATGTTATTGTCATTTAGCAGACGCTCTTATCCAGAGCCACTTACGTATGCTACAGTTTTTTTTTTTTTTTTTTTTTAAACGTGTCATCAATTTATACAGCTGGATATTTAGTGAGGCAGTTGTGGGTTGCCCAACAGCACAACAGCAGTGCCCCCAGTGGGGAATTGAACCAGCAACCTTTCGGTTATGAGCCCTGCTCCTTACCACTATGCTACACTACCGCATCACTGAAGATGTTGCGCTGTCAGCAGCTGACATTGGACAAATCAACTCAAAGACAATGACTATTGACAAAATAATGATTCATGGGATCGCATTTAGGTTGATACTGTACAGGGACCAGGGGAGTGTTGGGTGGAAAGACACTATGTGTCTGCAGAGTGGCTCCATTCCCTGGTGGACTGGAGCCACCCTGGATAAATATAATAAATAACTGAGCATGCAAACTGAAAATCCAGTTTTTCATTTGCATATTCTTCACATAAGATTTCCCTGTTTCTTACATATGACAGCATTTTATCACCATCTATCTATGAGTATTCTCACTCATTCACTCACTCATTCATTCACTCACTCACACACACACACACAAACACACACACTCACTCGCTCACGAACTCACACACACACACAGTCACTCATTCACTCACACACTCACACACACACACTCACTCACACACACGCGCGCACACACACACACACACACACACACACTCACACACACACACACATACACACACACACACTCTTACAGTGAACCCTCCCGCTTGATGGCAAAAGTGCTGAATATTGTGCGTCGTGTTGGCACGGCTGCAGAGCAGCTACAGCGTGTGCTGTCTGCGCTCCATCTCTCCCCCTTCTGTTTGGCTAGTTAACCCGGCTGACCTAGGACACGTTAACCAGGCTGATCTAAGATTAGTTATCCCAGCTGACCTGATGCTATAGTTAACTCAGCTAACCTGAGACTAGCTAGCCCAGATAACCTGAGACTTCTTAACCCAGCTGCTCTTAGACTAGTAAAACAGGTTGACCTGAGGCTAGTTAACCCAGCTGACCTGAGGCTAGTTAACCCGGCTGACCTGAGACTCGTTAACCCGGGACTCTCTCCTGCAAGTCTCCGTCACTCGATGTTTGCTTTGCGGCGGCAGATAAGCTATCAGGGCGAATGGTGCTTTTACACTCTTGTTTCGGCCACCTTGTGTTTGACGGTTCACGTTTTCGAGACTCGCGCTCGATGTTGACATACAGTATCGCGTGTCTTCCTGTTGCAAGTTCATTCACCCAAAGCCCAACCAACCCCCAACCACCACCCCCACCTCCCTTCCTGCCCCGTGTCTTTATAGAGCGGGAAAAACAGGTGGGAAGCTTTTGGGGAGCAACAGTTAATAAGCCTCTCACAGATCAACAGATGATTCAGGGGTACGTTGATGTGTTGATGTACGGAGATGTGAAAACTGTTCTGACGAATTTCGGTTCAAACACTGTTTCTTCCAGGGCTCTGTGGAGACACCAGTTAATCCTCAGCGGGGTTCCTTTCATCTTTAGGGGTTCCTCTGAATGGTGGGGGGGGTTTGCCATTTTACAACACAGAATGAAAACATTCTTGGCAGCCTCGTACGTTTGTTTCCTGTTTCATCAAGGTTTGGATATTAAGCATCAAAGTGTATTTAACATGGGAAATGTAATTGCAATGTAGACAGCGCCGACTGATAGCAAACTTGTGGAAGCACGCAGCTGTACTGTGTGTGTCTGGGGATTACTCGGGAGGAGGAATCCAGTGGGATGTCATTCTAACTTTACAATCTGTTCCTTTTAGACAATGAAAAGAAAAATAAGATTTAAAAACAGGAGTGCTGAAAATGTCATAACAATGTTATTTTCACCAGTGCTGTTCAACGTCTCAGGGAAACGGAGAATGTTTATACTGTGTGGTGTTGATTCGTCCAGATTGAAGCAACAGGCGTACACTGTGCTTGTATGAATGAGGCCCCTGTATGCTGGTGTGTGTGTGTGTGTGTGTGTGTGTGTGTGTGTGTGTGTGTGTGTGTGTGTGCGCGTGTATGTGGTTCTTAGGGCTTTGAAGCAGGTGAATCCCCGCAAGGCAGCAGGACCTGATGGAGTGTCACCGAGAGTCCTGAAGGCCTGTGCTGAACAGCTGGCTGGAGTGTACACAGACATTTTCAATCCCTCTCTCACACAGGAAACAGACCCACCTGTAACTGGATTTTGGATTTCCTCACAGACAGACCACAGGTAGTGAGGATGAGAAACAAGGTCTCTGCTGAGCTCACAGTCAGCACAGGAACCCCCCAGGGCTGCTGTCTCAGCCCCAAACTCTACGCCCTGTACACCTATGACTGTGTATCCACCCAGAACAACAACATCATTTTTAAATATGCAGATGACATGACCATCCTCAGCCGCATCAAAGGTGGGGATGAGTCATCATACAGGGAACAGGTTAATAAAATCATTACCTATGGAGAGGACAATGACCTTGTTCTCAACATAGAGAAAACCAGAGAATTAATTCTGGACTTCAGGAGGAGAGCCCCCCTCTGCAGCCTCTCACCATCAAGGGAACTGAGGTGGAGCGGGCTGACAGTCACAAGTTTCTAGGCCTTCACATGTCAAAAAACCTGAGCTGGGCCATAAACACTGTGACAACAGTGAAGAAAGCACAGCAGCGGCTCTACTTCATAAGGCTGCTGAAGAAGGCCGGACTCAGACGTCAGCCCCTCATCCAGGTCTACAGAGGATTCGTTGAGAGCGTTCTCACCAGCGGCATCACTGTGTGGTTTGGAAATACCACCCAGGCTGAGAGGAAATCTCTTCAACGAGTCATCAAGACTGCAGAGAGGATCATCGGCTCTGACCTGCCCCCCATGGACACGCTCTACAGACAGCGCTGTAGGAGGAAGGCACAAAACATCCTCAGCGATCGACACCATCCAGCTCACTCTCTGCCCAGGTGGAAGAACTCAGGGCACAACCTGAGACACCACAGGCCAGAGAGCATCACCACTCACAAGGCACGCTTTCACAACAGCCTTTTTCCAGCAATTGTCAGACTGATTGCTGAGGACATTAAGGCGGGAAGGAAATTCCACTCCCCCCACCTTACTCACACCATGGACAATTACCTCCTCACACACTTGCACCTTACGGACTGGGTTTCTTTCATACTCAACTACCTCACCCCCTCTCACTCTCCGGGTCTCGGTCAGATGGAGTCTTCCCAGTCCATTGTTCTTTTCCATTGTTTTTTCCATTGTTTTTGTCCTAGTTTGTGCAATACTCTTCAATTCAATAGTGCAATAATTTATTTTTTCCTCTGCAATAATTCATAGTGTGTATTTGTATATAGTGTGTGCAGTGTGTATGTATTCATAGTGTGTTTTCTTTTTTATACAGGTGTTTTTTATAACTTATTTCATATTTGCTGCTATTTTTTTAATTTGCCTTTCTTTGTCTGTTGTTTCATAAAACGCTGACTCAGGGAGCCATGCACAAAAAATTCCAATGCACCTGTACTGTCCTGTACCTGTGCAAATGGCAATAAAGCTCTCTTGAATCTTGAGTCTTGACTGTGTGTGTCTGTGTGTGTGTGCATGCGTGTGTATGTGTGACTGTGTGTGTGTGTGTGTTAGGATGAGTGTGCACTGCCCATGGAATAGAGCCCCTCTCCCACTAGTGACCACTCTCAAAAGAGACTGAGGTGAGATTTCACTTTACCTGCTGTGGTACTTTGACCTTGTGCGTGTGTGTGCGTGTGTGTGTACAAGTGTTGTGTCCCACTTTCACAACATTACACACGCGCTCACTTTTTGTTTTTGTTTCTTTAATTTGGCACATGCTGCTGACACCAACAATGTTTGATTTGTTTTGTTTGATTCGATTAGTTTGATTTGTTTAGTTTGATTTGATTCATTGGATTTGTTTAGTTAGATTTGATTCATTGGATTTGTTTAGTTGGATTTGATTTGTTGGTTTGTCGGGCTGCACTTGGTTCCCCTTTCAGAGCCTGTTTCTCCGCTCCCATCCAGCCGGGGAAGCTGCTCGCAGTGTTTCTGACTGTGCACCTGTGTTCACACGTTGTGCGCTTGTTTTGTATGTGTTATTGTATGTGTACGGGGTTTGAAGCATGGCTGCTGTGTGTGTGAGTGTGCATGTGTGTGTGCGTACACATGAATATGTTGTGTGCGTATAAAGGACTTATGGCGTGGCCACTGGGGGTGTGGTTGTGTTTAGGACGAACAGACTTGGGGCTTGGCTGTTGTGTGTGTGTGTTTCTGTGTATATTTTGTGTTGTGTACAGGTATAGGTCTTGGGGCTGGGCTTGTGTTTGTGTGTGTGTGTGTCTTAATATTGTGTTGCGTATGTGCATGTGGCTAGGGGCTTGGCTGGGGTCTGTGTCTGTGTGTGTGTATTGTTGTGTACGTGTTGTGTGTGTATGTGTTGTGTCGTGTGTGCTGTATGTGTATGTGTTGTATTGTATGTGCTGTGTGTGTGTATGTGTTGTATTGTATGTGCTGTGTGTGTATGTGTGTGTATGTGTTGTATGTGCTATGTGTGTATGTGTGTATATGTGTTGTATTGTGTGTGTATGTGTTGTACTGTGTGTGTACAGATCTTGGTGCTCGGTTGCTGTATGTGTGTATAGAACCTGAGGTTTGGTACCAACACTGAGCTGCATTTTTACACACCAAGCCCGCAAGGGCATGTTGCTCGGTTTGCGTGCGACCTCTGACCTCTGACCTCACCTCACTGCTCTGCGGGGGGAGGCTGTGCCTGAGATCTGTGGCAGAGGCACCTGCCAAGCGGGGATAGGGAGGCAGGCGTTAGGGGGCGGGGACTGAGGTAGAACTGAGATGCAGTCCGAAGAGGTGGGTCTTCCGGGTGTGTCGGAACCTACCTGAACTGCAAGAAAGAGCATTCAGCAGCATTAATGGATAATATGAAGGAAACACAGGCTGTGGGAGCTGGTTTTGAGGGGAGCTAAATAAGGCAATCAAATGATCACACAAAAAAATCTAGGACTTTCCAGAGCCAGTCTGAAACTTTGATTTAATGATCTGTGAGTTAGCTCATGAGTCATTACCATACCCAATTAATAACTGGCTTTGATTTCGCTCTGGCGCCCATTTTTTGTCATTTACAGTATTGCCTGTTATTTTATTTTGGTCACATCTGAATAAGATCCAGTTCGGGGTAGTTCTGAAGCAATTAAAAGTGCTGCAACGAGTAACACGCAGACACCGCAGCGTTAAAGTGGGGCAAGCAATACATTGCAAAGGTGAAGAAACTTCACCTGTCGAAATTTCAGGAAGGGGGCAGCCATTTCGTCCTGGTTCGTCCGCTTCAGTAAACATCCAGTTCTAAAAAACAGGTGAAGGGTAAATCGCTGGATAAGCGCATCTGCCGAGCAAATGTGGGAAGGAGTGAGAAAAGGTGAGAAGGACCGGGGCTTCTGACCCAAACGTGACAGGTCTAATATCCTCAGCGGGGTACTGCTGTTGTTACTTATGCATAATTTCCCCAGTCAATACCCAGCTATATAACACAGATGACGTAAGCAATGTTAACGATGTAAGTACGGGGAGGGACTTTTGCGAAGGAACTGAGCAGCGATGTAAAGAAATACCGAACTTTACAGCTGATGTGCACCTATTTGTCGCCCCCTGGCGGAGATGTGCCGAACAGCTTGTTACATCATTTTTAGGACTCAGCGATGAACACGTTGAAGTTGCCCATACATTCAATAATTTTCACTTTAAAGGAAACAAACACACCAGGAACACTAACAGTAAATTAACAGATGCAACAAGACATACAGATCTTTGTTGTGCAGGCCGGGTACCAGCAAGCTACATAGCCATTTTCTAGCGAAGCGACAGTGCCATCAGAAATGATCATGACCTGGAATAATTCCAGGCAATAATTCACAACAGTCTAAAAATGATCAAAAGTTGCTGATTATGGCGAACTGTTGGACTAAATTAAACTTGAAAGCATGACTTCGTCTGGAAAAAAAACACTAGCGAGCCACAACGAACATGATTGCCAATTGTAATGTCCAATAGCAATTTTCCTTGGAGTTCCGCGGATCCAGACCAAGGACCACGCCCGTTTTCATAGCAGAACCGGTTATCGGCCAATCGCAGGACAGACTGAGTTGACTGGCGGCGGTTTTAACCGATGGGTCTGTTGCAGTCGCTTGACAGGGGGCGGGACTGCGGCGGGGAGCGGAGGTCGGGTGTCGCCTGACCGGATGGTAGAAGTTTTGTTTTAGTGGCTGGAGTTGTATTTATCTGTCCGATTGAGCCCGCAAGTGATTTTTTTTTGTTGTTCAAGCGCTGCCCGTAACGACCGATCGATCCTATTTCTGCGTGTGTGTCCATGACAGCGTAATTAATTTAACCCAGGAAACTACAAAAGAAAACGGACTAGAAGCGGGGGAAAAAAGAGCTTCCCAAACAAGAGTGAACCAAGGGGGAGCCGTTCTCTCTTTCCTCCGCCGTTCGCGATTCCGGAGTTTGAAGCCGAGCCCAGCAGCGCGGCAGCGGCCATGGGGAACCGGGGCATGGAGGACCTCATTCCCCTCATCAATAAACTGCAGGACGCCTTCAGCTCCATCGGACAGAGCTGCAACCTCGACCTGCCGCAGATCGCTGTGGTCGGCGGCCAGAGCGCAGGAAAGAGCTCCGTCCTGGAAAACTTCGTCGGCAGGTAAATGCAGTTTTTTTTTAAATAGCAGAAACATGTAGCAGCGCGTACGTAGCGCAGAGACAGCGTTTTTTTATTTCTCGGACCGGCGGGGTTCGGTTTCCTGCTTTTCCAGCTGATGAGCTAGTTTTCGGTGTTGGAGCCTGGGGGGGTGCCATTTGCGAACTGCAGTTACGCACTTTCCGTAGTGTGATGAGACAATCGGACGCTGCGGAGCGCAGGATGACACGGGAAGGGAATTCTCGTAAACTGCGCCCGTTGCGGGGCGCGCCGACTCTGCTCGGAAATAAGGGAAGGCTTCATTCGGGGGGAAAAAAAAAACAGGATGAGATCCACCGAGTTGAGTCTCTGCAAGTACGGAAGGATAACTAATTCCACTTTCTGTGGTTTCTGTAGGTTTAATGCACCCCCCGATCCATGTAGTTAGCAATGCTTTTGCGTTAAACGGTTAGGCGCAGACTGTTTGTGCGCATCTCGCAATACAAACTGGCAATGCGAAGCTTAGCATAGTTAACACAGCTGTCAGCGAGGACCCATCGATCGACGCCGTGTGTCATTATTTAATTTGCTTAGCCAGCCAACTGAAAACATCCACTCGTCCTTAAGCAAAGCACGGAGAGTAAGCGCATTGGCTGGACCACCATTAATTGGAATCCAAGATGAAAAACTCTTCATTTTTTGAATTTGAATTTTGCTACCGACCACCAAAACGTCCTAAAATGTTATTTTGGCTAGCTCAGTTTGCTTTGGTAAAAAAAAAAAAAAAAGCCAGCTTGGATGAACGCGATTCATAAATTAAGAGCTGGAGAAAGATCTGGCTAATTAGCTAATACCTTAACGCCCGGCTCGGCGCCCGCTAAGCGGTTTGTCCGCTTAAAGGATAGCTAACGCTGAGCTGAAGTCGGTGAGAGATGATGGATCAGAAGACCGTGTGATGTCCGCTGCCGGACAGGTGTTGCACCAGCCTTATGCAGGTGTGGCGTGATCGCGGCGGTCACGTGAGGGTCTCCTGCAACGCACGTGCACCAGGTGCGTTTCGGATGCCCTTTTAAATTAAAAAAAGGAGACGAGATCACCAAAGGGAGTGTTGCATAGATTAGATTCAACTTTATTCTCATTACACATGTAACAAGTACAAGGCAGCGGTCGAGACTCTCGCGTACCGTTGTACGGATTTGTTCTGTCGTTTTCTTCCACCGGTTAGAGTGATCAGATGAAAGCCCCTGGCGAAATTCAGTGTTTGGCCCCCTCGTTGGTCAGTTTGCGAGGGGCAGGTAAAATTGTCATTTAAATTAAACGAAAGGTGTATTGTAGAGCCGTATCTCGGTTATGAGGGGGCTTCCAGTTCCTGGGTGAGAATCGCGCCCTCGGGTGTTCAGCGTCCGCCCGGACTCTGCGGAGTCTGATCTCGGAACAGTTACGGCGCCGGGAATTAGCGGAACTGAGCACCGGGGTCGGAATGGAGCGACACAAGAGGAAGTGACTCACGTTGGGGGGGGTGATGGGACACACAATAAGACCAGTGATTGCGTTCAGAAAGGGGAAGGGGGGGTGCTGTGGAGGTTTGGGAACACACAGACTTCTTGTCTTTGTTGCGATATGAGAAAGACGCTGTTTGGAGTGTTAGGACTGCATTGTGGCAGCAGTGTGGCGTAGTGGTTAGGAGCAGGGCTCGCAACTGAGAGGTTGCCGGTTCAATCCCCCCTGGGGCACTGCTGCTGTACCCTTGGGCAAGGTGCTTAACCCAACAGTTGCCTCAGTAAATACCCAGCTATATAAATGGACAAAAACTGTAAGTTGCTCTGGGTAAGAGCGTCTGCTAAATGACAATAATGTAACGTAATCATGCGCGCGCGCACACACACACACACACACACTGCAGCACTGGTGGGTGGAGACGGGGCAAAAGAGGAGAGGGGTTATCCAGCTGCCGATGCTCTTGCCTGGGGTAAGGGCTCCGGCCTGCCCCAGCTGCAGGCAGCCTGGCTATGCCGTCAGATCAGGAGCAACCACGATCTGGTGCCCTTCTTCTGGCCCCCAAAGGTACAGACAATGTTCCCAGCACTCACTGCTCCAAAATGAAAAGAAGGAACCAGGAACTATGGTCAAAATTAACAGACGCAAGTGTAAATTTTCAGGGCAAATGCACATCTGGTCAAACACACATGCAAGCAGACGCACACGGTTGGGCAGGTGTTTTTGCTTAACCCGGAGAAACGGAAAGTTGCTCCGTCTTGAATCGAAAAACAATGATGTGTGGTGGTATACTTGGCTTCCCTTGTCTAGCCAGGTTAGCGCAAGTTAACTTGTGGGAGGGCTTGAATGGTGTTAAGATCACACTCACTGGTCTGGGAGCGTTGTTAGCCTGGTCTGACACTGTCGCTCATTTAAATTGAACTCATGTTCTATTGTGCTGGAAGTCGCTCCAGCAGGAGCAGGGCTCGTAACCGAAAGCTTGCCGGTTCAATTCCCTGCAGGGCTCTGCTGCTGTGCCCTCGGGCGAGGGGTAGTTAACCCACAATTGCCTCAGTAAATATCCAGCTGTATGGATGAAATGGATAACATTGTAGCTCACATGTATGCAAGTGGCTCTGGGTAAGAGCGTCTGCTACATGACTATAATGTAGTAATGTAATGTAGTGTGCAGCTGTTACGTTTTCACAGGAAGCAGGGGCAACCCAGTGCCCCCCCCGGCTGTCTGGGGGTGTGAGTGCGTGGGGGTGCGCTTCATCGCTGGAGTGGTTCGTCATGTTCGGTCGTTTAGTTTAATCGGTCACGGCAGGAGTTGAAAGCGTCGGCCGGTTTCTTTCGGTAGGTGAATACTCACCGTGTTGCCTGTGTTTTTAAGTGGGGAGCGGGGGATTACTGTCTGAGGAGATTGCTCAAATCAGGGAGGGACAGGGGCGGGGTGGTGTTTCTGGAGCATACACACACACACACACACACACACACACACACACACACAGACCGTAAGCTGTTGAGCGCTGTTCAAAGCTCTGTGGGGGATGGGTACTAGGCTGAAGGCATATGCGTCGAGCTCGGACCGAGTTTTCTGTGTATGGAAGTTTGCTGTCATGCTGGTGATGAATTCTCGGGTAAAACAGAATAAATATTACAGCCTCAGCAATGTGTGCGTGAGTGTGTGCGCGCAGGTGTGTGTGTGCGGCTCTGCGTGCGAGTGTGTCTCTGAGTTGGCTGTGATGACTGTAGTGATTATTCCTTGATCCCTGATGTGATATGACTCTTGTTTGTGAAGAGCTTCATGCAGTTTTGTTGTCTGTTACGACACTTTGTCTATGTCTGAGTTGCAGACAGTATTAGTGTCCATACAGCTGTTGGTGTGGAGATATGTGTGCTAACCTGTGAGTCACTCTGACCACTTTCATCCACAGTGTTGCAACGTGTATGTGATGATGTGGTGGGGGAATGTGTGTGTGAGTGTACATACAGGATCATACAGCCTCGTACCCCTGCTGGTGGGAAGCAGCGGCTGGCGGCCCAGCCCTGCTGGTCACCCGCGCAGCTCCTTGTTTGTGGCCATCTGTTTTCTGTTTGTTTGTGGCTTCTTCTGTGTGTCTATCGTCTGTTTTCTGTGGCCCCAGTTGCCCTCTGATCGTGCCCGGTTGACGGTCTGTTTGTGTGTAGCTTCTTCTGTTTCCCCCCCCATTGAACTCCCCACGGAGGCCAGGACAGTGAAATCACTGGCCGGCTTTTGATGCAGACTGAAAAATCACCTCTGTATATAAGGAGCAGGGCTTGTAACCGAAAGGGTGCTAGGTCCGTTCCCCGCTAGCTATGTTGTTGTTCCCTTGGGCAAGGTAGTTACCCCAAAATTGCCTCAGTAAATAACCAGCTTTATTACAATAATGTAATGTAATATGGTATTGATGGTGGTGTATGTATTTGGCAACCTCCCACAGTTTCTAGGCTGTTCTGGTTTCATGCTAGTGCAAGTTAGCTTGTGTTGTTGCTTGAATGGTGTTGCATGCACTCTCTGGTGTGGGAGCGTTGCTACCCAGGTCTGACATACAGAAGTGTATCCAGTATAAGTGTGTATCGAGGTGGCAGTGTAGCACAGCAGTAAGGGGCAGGCCTCACAACTGAAGTTGCTGGTTCGATTCCCCGCTGGGACACTGCTGCTGTAACCTTGGGTAAGGTATTTAACCCACTATTGCCACAGGAACCCATTGTCTTAAAAGTTGTTAACATACCACAGATGCATCTTTCTCTATTGGTCCCTCAGTGTTGGAATGAACTCCCCATGGGGGTTAGGACAGCGGAATCACTGGCCATCTTCCGACGCAGACTGAAGACCCACCTCTTCAGAGACTGCATCTCGGACACACTTCAATCCCCGCCCCCTCAGACCTGCTACCTCTAGTATTTTATGTGTAGTATTATGATGTATACTGATTCTGTGTTGTAGGGACTGTAGTATCATACTATACTTGGCTTCTGTTAGATTGCACAAGTTAACTTGTGGTAGGGCTTGAATATTGTTAAGCGCACACTCACTGGTTAGGGGTTGTTGTTGGCTGTCTGACTGTGTTGCTCATTTAACTTGAATGGATGCACTCATGTTCTACTGTGCTGGAAGTCGCTCTGGATAAGAGCGTCTGCTAAATGCATGTGATGTAGTATAACGTAGGGAAGGGAGAATAAAGCGTCATGAACCCAATAATGGGTGGAGTTGCCATGTCCGTCACTGGCTTGCATGAACCAATCAAAAGACTTCATGAGTCACTGACAACACAGCAGCTCCACCCATTTTTGGGGCACACGAAGCCCTCCCCCAACCCCCCCATCCCCATCCCCATCGCGCCTCTGCAGCGTTTGCGCCGGGCAGCGGAGGAATCGCACAGAGACACGCCCGTGACGCACCTCAACGCTCAAGGTGCTCGTTTGATTTAATGTCGGGCTAAAGGTCGTAGACCGTAGGCGGGGTTGGTGGGGGAGTCGCAAGGTAGGCATTTAGCTGTCAGGGTAATGGTAGTTTTGCCTCAAGGTGATTGTTCTTGGCAGGCGTTCCTCGTAGTTATTACGCAGAGAAATGTGCACTCCGGTGCTCTCTCATTTTCTCTCTCTCTCTCTTTCTGTCTCTCTCGTTCTCTCTCTCATTTTCTCTTGCTCCCTCTCTCTCCCTCTTTCTCTCTCATTCTCTCTCACTGTTTCTTTTTTTTCTCCATCTCTCTCTTTCTTTCTCTTTCTCTGTCTCTCTCCCATTCTCTCAAATTCAAATTCAGATGAGCTTTATTGGCCTGACAGAGGATTTCTGTCTTGCTGAAGCGTTTGTGTAATGGACGACACTGAAAATGAGTGACATAAAAATCATAAATAGTCATAACAACGATATGATAACAATAACAACAGTGGAAAAATTCAGAAGAAATCAATAATAGTAATAATGATAATGTTCACTGTTGTAACACAAGAACAACAAAAACAACAGTAGCAGTGACTCATTCATCTGATAGAGAACAGGACGATTCCGGAATGGGTTAAATATTTCTGTCCTGTGGGAGGCATTCGCATATTGTACTGCGTGCATTGCTGTTTCCTCCGCCTCTCCAAAGAGGACTTCCTTTTTTCAGAGTTATTTCAGTGTCATTAATTGTGGTATTTTGTCATTAGATTTTGGGCAGGGGATATCTGATTAATGTGTGTTTCGGGCAGGAAGCGTTCGTCCGTTCTGCCGTTTGCGTGGTCTGCTTTCTGATTTCTTTGGGTACCCTCCTTTTTTACGGTGCCTTGTGTCAGTTCGTTGAAGTGAGTTTTGTCCCACCTGATGTTGTTGAGCAAGTTCTTTCAGGTGATGTCGGTCTCTCTCCCTCTCCCCCTCCCTCCCTCTCTCCTGCTTTCTCTCTCTCTCCCTATCTCCTTCTTTTTATCTCCTCATTTTCCTCTCTCTTTCTCCCCCTCCCTCCCTTTCTCTCCCTCCCTCTCCCTATCTCCCGTTTTATTTCCTGGTTTTCCACTCTGTCCCCCTCCCTCTCTCCTTCTTTCTCTCCCCCTGTTTGAACACTGCTCAGTGTTTTGCTGAGGAAGGGAGGGCTGGCTGGCTGATTTGGGGCAGAGGTATGCAAAGGGAGACCATGGCAGCCCCAGGTTGTGCTTTGCACTGTGCGTACCTGTCTGGCTGGAGTTAACCTAGATTTGCGTGCAGATAGTGTGCAATTGAAGGAATACACACACACACTCACACACACACGCGCTCACACACACACACACACACACACACACACAGCATGTAAACAGAGCAGGACTTTGGTCTTTGAGCAGTGAGTGTAATTTGTGTGTATCAGCTGCTACTAGCCTTCCTGCTCTGCTGTTGACCTTGATCAACCCCCCGCAGAGGCGACCTCTCACTTTAACAAGCTTTCCCTCGGGGCGCCCCACCCCCCGGTCGGGGTGGGGGCGGGGGGGGCGGCGATCGCCATGGCGACGGCCGGGATCCGATCAGCCTGGATTCTAGTGACGCCGCTGACGGTGACCTGGAAGTGATTTCAGTGGCGGCACCCTATTGAGTGCTGGGCTTTTCCCCCCCAACACCAGCAGGGCGGCGATGTTGAGATGTTGAGAGCAGTGCACCTACCTACCTGAACTCACTACTGCGACCCTACGTTCCCTCCCGACCACTATACTGGTGGTCCCGTCGCATCGTGGCGTAAAATCACTATCCAGAACTTTATCCGCCGTTGTCCTCCGATGGCGGCACGAACTTCCACACGTCGTCCGTTCTGCTGGGTCCCTCTCTGTCGTCAAGAAACACAGCTCTTCCGCTCTCACATGAGCAACTGAAACACTTCCCCCCCCTAAAGGAGCTTCTCACGTCTCAAAACTGCTTCCTTCTAAACTCCTACCAGCTAGCTTGTACCTTGTCTGGTCATGCAAAGCTTCTAATATTGACTCCTTCCGTTTTTTTTGTGCTCGCTTCGGAGGAAAGCGTCTGCCAAATGAATAAATGTAGATTGTAAATGTGAAGGAGTGGAGGCCAGCACCAGCAGGGCGGCGATGTTGAGCGCAGGGAGCCAGTGGACAGTGAGGGAGGGATCAGCACTCGTGTGCCGGGCCTGCACCTCTGGCTCCTGCCTCCCGCCCCCCTCTGCAGCAGGACCCCGCGTTTCCCACTTTCACCGTCCCATCCTGTTTTCTTTCCTGTTTAATCAGGGGTGGGAGTCCACAGAGGGTGTGGTGTCAGTGCGAAAAAAGCGATCAGGTCATCTGATCAAGCGTAGCGGTAAGGAGCAGGGCTCGTAACCGCAAGGTCGCTGGGTCGATTCCCCGCTGGGGCACTGCTGCTGTACCCTTGTTCAAGGTACCTAACCCACATCTGCCTCCGTAAACATCCAGCTGTATAACTGGATAACCTGTAAAAACCGTAACCCATGTAAGTTGGTCTGGGTAAGCGTCATCTAAATGGCAGAGGTGTAAAATAATGTCAGTTGTTGTGTAGTCTGTGATTCTGTGAAGGCCTTTGAAGGCGTTCGTCAGTGGTACACCGGCCCGGCGGCCTGGGATTGTTTCCTCTGAGGTGACAATGACAGAAAGCACATGATGTGTCAGGTGGAGTCTGACTCAGTCACCCGGTGTGATGGGCAATTTCAACGCGTTTGGGACAGCAGCATTTTTCCCCTGTCTGCTTCATGCTCACCCTCCCTCTCTCTCCCTCTTCCTCCTTTACTCTGTCTCTCTCTGTCCTTCCTTTTCTCTCTCTTTCCCTCACTCATCCCCCCTCCTTTTGGCTGATCTCCCCCACCTGCCTGAACCCTGACTGTCCCCCGTAAGCGATGCTCTGTGATCTTTCTTTGGTGCTGATGGGGGCTGAGAAATGGGGCAAGGAGGAGAGAGACTGACAAAGCACTCACTCCCTCACTCACTCACTCACTCACTCACTCACTCACTCACTCCACTTACAAACAGGAACATGAAATAGGGAGGGCAGGGGGGAAAGAGTGATGCGGACAGAGAGAGAGAGAGAGAGAGAAAGAGAGAGAGGGAGAGAGAGACAGGGAGACGGGGAGAGAGAGAGAAAGAGAGAGAGAGACGGAGACGGGGGGAGAGAGAGAGAGAGAGGGAGAGAGACAGGGAGACAGGGAGAGAGAGAGAGAAAGAGAGAGAGAGACGGAGACGGGGAGAGAGAGAGAGAGAGACAGGGAGAGACAGGGAGACGGGGAGAGAGAGAGACAGGGAGAGAGAGAGAGAGGGAGAGAGGGAGAGTTCATTTCTGCAAGACCTGGGCCCTTGCAATAAATCTAAAAAAGACAAAAATTATGATTTTCCAAAAAAGATCCAGATCTCAGGACATCAGACATACATTTACATTAGGGACAACAAACATTGAGCACACTACAAGCTACACATATCTAGGACTAAAGATCAGCTCCACAGGGAACTTCAACTTGGCTGTAAATGAACTGAAAGAGAAAGCGCGCAGGGCATACTATGCCATTAAGAGACAAATTAAAATGGATATACCAATTGGGATACGGCTCAAAATATTCAAAGCTGTAATTGAACCAATTGCACGATATGGCAGTGAAGTGTGGGGTCTGCTTACAAAGCAAGATTTTGCTCAATGGGACAAACACCCAACTGAAACCCTGCATGCAGAGTTCTGTAAAAATATCCTCCATGTACAGAGGAAAACACCGAACAATGCATGCAGGGCAGAATTAGGCCAATATCCATTACTCATTAACATTCAAAAAAGAGCCATTAAATTTTGGCAACACCTAAAAACCAGCGACCCCAACTCATACCATCACAAAGCCCTGCAATGCCAAGAGCTGAGCAAAGAAAAGAGCCCCCTCAGCCAGCTGGTCCTGAGGCTGAGTTCAACACTAACCCCAACTAATACCTGGCAGCCTCAGGACAGCTCCACTCCAACAGAACCAATCAGAGTCAACCAAATTATAGCACAACAAAAACAAAATTATATTTCTCATTGGAAAATTCAAACAAAAAATCAAAGCAAATTAGCATGTTATCTGGCCCTAGAACGTGAATACACTGTGGCAGACTATCTGACCACAGTGAAACATTACAAAAGCAGAAGAACATTGACGAAGTACAGACTCAGCGAGCACAGCCTTGCCATCGAGGCCGGTCGACACAGGCAGACTTGGCTGGCCAAACAGGAGAGGCTGTGCTCACACTGCAACCAACAGCAGGTGGAGACAGAGCTGCATTTTCTCACAGAATGTGAGAAATACAAACTAATTCGAGAAACCTACTTTCCAAAATTCCAACTGCAATACCCAAACTTCCCAACCCTGCCCGAAACACAGCCATTACAAATCCTTCTTGGAGAGAAGGGTTGTTGTGTACATTTGGCCGCAAAATACGTGTCTGCCTGCCACAGCATGAGAGACAACAGTGACTCTCCATTCTAATTCTATGCAGAATACAGTTCACTCAATATAGTTTAGAATATGTTCCACTGCACTGTTATTAGTAATGTTTTTTTTTTTTTTTTTTTTTTTTTTTGTATTGTCGTTACCTATTGTTATTGTTATGATTGATTGATTTTATTGATTTATATGTATTTAAAATATGTCATGCCAATAAAGCATTTTTGAATTTGAATTTGAATTTGAGAGGGAGAGAAAGAGAGAGAGAGACGGAGACGGGGAGAGAGAGAGAGAGAGGGAGAGACAGGGAGACGGGAGAGAGAGAGAGAGGGAGAGAGAGAGAGAGGGGAGACGGGGAGAGAGACAGAGAGACGGAGAGAGAGAGGGAGACGGGGAGAGAGAAAGAGAAAGACTAACTGTTAGAGGACAGAGAGAGAGACCAGCTGTTAAAGGAGAGAGACAGAGATACTGCCCGGTGAGACCAGTGTCAGAGGAGAAACAGTGTCTGATACAGGGAGAGAGAGAGAGCAGCTGTTAGAGGAGAGAGTGGTCGGGAGCTCATAGCTTCTAAAGTACTCCCCTGGCTTTGAGCTGTCCCAGGCTGCAGAAGGGGACAGCAAAGGTAGACTGAGGGAAGAGGGGGATGAAAGAGGAGGGGCAGAGAGGCACCTGGGCGGTATCGCGCGTCTGCCTCTTTTAAAGCCCCTCCCAAGGCATAGCAGGGCTTTAAACGCCGTTAGCATAACTGCAAGGGTTAGCGAAACTGTGACCACGAGGTGGGGGAGGTACAATCTGCTCCTTAGCAGGGGGCAGCGGGGGAGGAGGAGCGGGGCAGGAGCCGCGCCCGGAAGGCTGCGGGTTTGAATCCCTGCATGGAGCCGCCGTCGCTCCCTTTACCCATTGCGTCGGGTCACATTACTGCCGTTCAGCGGCCGCTCCTGTCCAGAGGGTCTGGCTGCGGATCTGCCCGTCTGAAAAACCACGTAATCTAACACAGCCTGGTCCTGCTACCCGGCTGTGAGGGAGGGCCTTCACCGCCTCTCCCTTCAAACCGAATCCTAACCGTGACACAGTCGACAACTTAATCATTTAATTGCGTGCACCTGTGTTAGTTTGTATGAGGACCAGCCTATTGGATAACGAGCCACACCTCACTAATTGGAGGTGATTAAATACAGGTGTGGCTGCAGAGCAGAGGAGGCTCACTTTGTCTCTGCTGGTGCTTTGTTTTAGGTTGTATTTTAAAATAAATTTTTGTTTGTTTTTAAACTTTTGTTCTTTTGGGCTCGTTTAATGGAAAAGTAAACAGGCCAGGTCAGCGTGTCGGTGTGGAGCGCTTTGTTATTTCCTTTTCTGCGCAGCAGTTCCTCTCGCTCTGATTGCAGTCAGGACACCCTTGGGTAAGGGCGTGGGGCAGATAAACGCTCCATTGGTTACGCTAAGTGTCAGTCAACACGTAGATCCGCCCTTGCCCTGACCTCACTGGCCGAAACGGCTGAGCGGGGGCCGTCCCTTGGGGCTGTTGTGATGTCGCACACAGCCGGTGCCCCTGCAGTTAGAGGACCTGCCTGACCTGTGCAATACAATAAAATGGATAAATTAGTAGTGCTTGTTGTGTTATTGTTTATTAAACTGATTTTTCTCACTCCTTGCCACATCCATATTCATATCCCTCTATGAAGATTGTGTGTTTTTTTTTTTTTTTTTTTTGGGGTTCCTAAGCGCGAAATGGAAGCAGCTGTTATCTTGAATCGTGAAGCTTTGGCTTCAGTCCAGCGTTTTAAATGGATGAAAGTGGCAAAAATCCACCTGTGTGTGTAATTATGCAGAAGAACACGGTGGCTGTCCAGCATTTAAAGCTGCCAGTGTTCCAGCCGATGTCAACACAGTGAAATTTAAAAACGACAAGGTCGTCTTTTTAAACGAAACGTAATCACATTGCACCTGGTAATAAATACTCGTTGTGTGCAGTGTTATGGTGCTGGGGAATGTTCCCAAAGCTATTTACAAGTCATTTCTAACATGTGCCTTCGAAGGCTGCAGATGGTTGTCTATTTGAGTCAGCACTGGCCTCTAGTGGTACACTGTCGGTACTGCACCTCATGAGAAAGACGCAGACAGGTTGGTTCAAGTACAGCATCTACAGGAATGAGGATTAAAAAAACTGATCTCGATGAACCAAATATGCAGCGCACCGTGCAAAAGTAGTGCTGCTTTCCTCTGAATCCTCTGCCAATGCTTCTGCTGCAAAACTGAGCATACTGTCTGAATTCTAGGTGGCTCTTTTCCTCAAGATATTGTTTCCAGTGGGTTTTTGGTCGAATCAGCTAGAGAGGTCAGCTAAACCAGTGTTTTTCAATCCTGATCCTGAGGCCCCCCTGCTCCGCACGTTTTCCATCTTTCCCTGCTCTACCTACCTGACTGAACTCATCAGTGGCAGTTTTGATCAGCTGAGCACACCTGATTTCATCAAGAGCATGTTAATCAGGTGTGTTTGGAGCAAGGATAGATAGAAGATAGGACAGGGGGGCTCCAGGAGTAGGATTGAGAAACACTGAGCTAAACTGATGTTACAGTATTCTTGGGCAGAAAAGCACGTCTTCTGTGGCAGTTTCTGGGTAATCCCAGGCTTGCTTATTGTTTTTTTTTTTCCTGTACTCTCGGATTAGTAACGATCTATCTGAGGCATATCTTCATTTTGCCGCACAAATGAGTGTTTTCCCGCTGTATCAACTAGTTAAAAAACGTTGTCCGCTACGCCGCATCATAGCGGTATGTCGTTCATTTCCTTCGTTGTTTAAAAAGACAGCATCGTTCCAATGAAAGAGGAGAGGCTTGGGTTTATTGTCACTGTTGGCTGAGCGAATACCATGCGTCTGCAGTACTTTTTCTGAACACAAGGCGGCAGTACAGTGCTGGGATTGTTCAAGTGCTGGGAGCATCTGTTGCTTGCTTCTCTGAGATGGTTTTTGTGACCATGGACCGTCTTTACTTTAGAACCAATATGGAAATTTATAACTAAAATTATTATTAATGATTTCTTTATTCAAATTGTCACAGAGGCGGGCCAGTTTTGTTGTTATAATTACGATAGTTATGATGACCTTTTTTGTTCCATTATATGACTCCTGTTAGAATGGGACAGTGGATCCGTGTGAGCGATTTGAGACCCTTAGTTTAAATGCTTTAATGTGGCATGTTTGTTATGTTTGCCATTATTTTAGCAGCTGGGGTAACCTCTCGATGTGGAATCGGTTACCTCGCTGGCGAGTGGCATTGTAAAAGTAGCAGGAATAATCCTGATGCCCAGAAAAACGAGCAGAGTGAAGAACCTTGCAGAGTTTGGCTTTGTTTCTCTCTCTCTCAGGGACTTCCTTCCTCGAGGCTCAGGCATCGTGACGCGCAGGCCTCTCATCCTTCAGCTGGTCAACAGCAAAGCAGGTGGGTCTGTCTGTCTGTGTGTGTGCGTGTCTGTGTGCGTGTCTGAGGGTTGGGTGTGTTGTGAGTGTGTGTATACATTTTGCTGTGTCTACAGGTGTGTCTGTCTGTGTACAGTTGAAGTCGGAAGTTTACATACACTTTAGCCAAATACATTTAAACTCAGTTTTTCACAATTCCTGACATTTAATCCTAGGAAGTATTCCCTGTCTTAGGTCAGTTAGGATCACTATTTCCACAAGCTTCTCACAATAAGTTGCTGGAATTTTGCCCCATTCCTCCTGACAGAACTGGTGTAACTGAGTCAGGTTTGTAGGCATCCTTGCTCACACATGCTTTTTTCAGTTCTGCCCACAAATTTTCTATTGGACTGAGGTCAGGGCTTTGTGATGGCCATTTCAATACCTTGACTTTGTTGTCCTTAAGCCATTTTGACATAACTTTGGAAGTATGCTTGGGGTCATTGTCCATTTGGAAGACCCATTTGCGACCAAGCTTTAACTTCCTGGCTGATGTCTTGAGATGTTGCTTCAATATATCCACATAATTTTCCTTCCTCGTGATGCCTTCTATTTTGTGAAGTGCACCAGTCCCTCCTGCAGCAAAGCACCCCCACAACATGATGCTGCCACCCCCGTGCTTCACGGTTTGGATGGTGTTCTTCGGCTTGCAGGCCTCCCCCTTTTTCCTCCAAACATAACAATGGTCATTATGGCCAAACAGTTCAATTTTTGTTTCATCAGACCAGAGGACATTTCTCCAAAAAGGAAGATCTTTGTCCCCATGTGCAGTTGCGAACCGTAGTCTGGCTTTTTTACGGCGGGTTTGGAGCAGTGGCTTCTTCCTTGCTGAGCGGCCTTTCAGATTATGTCGATATAGGACTCGTTTTACTGTGGATATAGATACTTTTGTACCTGTTTCCTCCAGCATCTTCACAAGGTCCTTTGCTGTTGTTCTGAGATTGATTTGCACTTTTGGTGCCAAAGTATGTTCATCTCTAGGAGAGAGAACGCGTCTCCTTCC
>CM032875.1:4611311-4628811 GCA_019176425.1 Megalops atlanticus
CTGCGCATACACACTGCTCATATGCATATACACTGCGCATACACACTGCGCGTACGCATACAATGCACAAATGCATACACACTGCACATACACACACTACCCATGCCGCACACTTTGTTCTCACTGTACACACACCACACACACTGCACACACAAATACGCTACATTATACATACACTACAGGCGCAGCGTACACCGTACACACCACACACATGCACAGATCCTACACACACGTGCTGCACTCATGCCACACACGCACTGCAGACAGACACCGCACACACCCACCCCCGTGAGCCTCCTGCTACCCACCGTTCCAGAGTCGTGCGCTGTCGCCCCCTGCAGGCTACATCGGGGTGGTGAACCGCAGCCAGAAGGACATTGACGGGAAGAAGGACATCCGAGCCGCGCTGGCCGCCGAGAGGAAGTTCTTCCTGTCCCACCCGGGGTACAGGCACTTGGCCGAGCGCATGGGTACCCCCCACCTGCAGAAAACCCTCAACCAGGTGTGTCCTCTGATCTCTCTCTGTCTCCCTCTCCGTATCCCTCCTGTCTCTCCCTCTTTCACTCTCTTCCCACTCTCTCTCCCCGCCCCTTCTCAGTTCAGTTCTGATCAGCTCAATTCAGTTCCATTCAATTCAGTTCAATTCCGCTCAATTCCATTCAATTCAATTCCGTTCCATTTGTTCCATTCAATTCTGTTCCATTCAATTCAATTCAATTCAATTCCATTCAGTTCCATTCCATTCCATTGTGTTTCATTCCACTCTATTCTATACATATTCATTCCATTCAAATATGCTTCACTGGTGTGACGGACATACTCGTATGGCCAAAGAAAGATTTGGAAGCGGTAAGCATGGGACGCTGATAAGACGAAAGCTGTTCGGTCGGGGTTCGAAAAGCTGATTTTAAAACGGCTCTCTGTCCCTCTCGCCGTCCTCAGCAACTGACCAATCACATCCGGGACACGCTGCCGGGCCTGCGGAGCAAGCTGCAGAGCCAGCTGCTGTCCCTGGAGAAGGAGGTGGAGGAGTATAAGAACTTCCGGCCCGACGACCCCACGCGCAAGACCAAGGCCCTGCTGCAGTGAGTACAGCCGGAGTACAGTCTCTGCTGCAGTGAGTACAGTCACTCTGCAGTGAGTAAAACTGGAATACAGTCTCTGCTGCAGTGAGTACAGCCGGAGTACAGTCTCTGCTGCAGTGAGTACAGTCACTCTGCAGTGAGTAAAACTGGAATACAGTCTCTGCTGCAGTGAGTACAGCCGGCGTACAGTCTCTGCTGCAGTGAGTACAGCCGGAGTACAGTCACTCTGCAGTGAGTACAGCAGGAGTACAGTCTCTGCTGCAGTGAGTGCAGCCAGAGTACAGTCCCTGCTGCAGTGAGTACAGCCAGAGTACAGTCACTCTGCAGTGAGTACAGCCGGAGTACAGTCTCTGCTGCAGTGAGTACAGCCGGAGTACAGTCTCTGCTGCAGTGAGTACAGCCGGAGTACAGTCACTGCTGCAGTGAGTACAGCCGGAGTACAGTCTCTGCTGCAGTGAGTACAGCTCTGCTGCAGTGAGTGCAGCCAGAGTACAGTCTCTGCTGCAGTGAGTACAGCAGGAGTACAGTCTCTGCTGCAGTGAGTACAGCCAGCGCATACATGCGCAGACATATGCACATACACACGCAGACACATGCGCATACACACGTGACGTTGGCCGTTGCTCCGCAGGATGGTGCAGCAGTTCGGGGTGGACTTTGAGAAGCGGATCGAGGGCTCGGGGGACCAGGTGGACACGGTGGAGCTGTCGGGCGGAGCCCGGATCAACCGCATCTTCCACGAGCGCTTCCCGTTCGAGCTGGTTAAGGTACGCTGTCGCCCCCGGCAACAAGCCGCTGACAACAGTCGCCTGGGTAACAGTCTACCTCACAGTGGCGACCGTCACCCTGGTGATCATCTGGGGGCTTCTCACCTGTGTTTCCGTTATTTCATTTACAGCACTAGCATTTGAGACTCACACAGAGATACATATTGCATATTATCCATTGGTATGGGGTGTCTATTTTTTAGTCATTTTGATGAAAGCAGCAATGGTACTGTGTGCACCTGGGGTTAGATCCTGCAACCTTCTGGTTGTTGGTCCATCTCGCTCACCGCACTGCCGCCGCCTGGCATTCTTGTACGGGCTGTCTTTAAGGGCCTGGGGCATAGGTGAACCGGTGTGTGCATCTGTCTTGTTCACGCTTTTGAAATCGGAGGTCTGCCCGAATATGAATGCACACACACAGACACGATCTCTCTCTCTCTCTCTTTCTCTCTCACACTCTCTCTCTCTCTCTCCCTCTCTCTCAGATGGAGTTTGATGAAAAAGAGCTGAGGCGAGAGATTAGCTATGCTATCAAGAACATCCATGGCGTGAGGCAAGTGGATTGTCTGTACCTGTTTGTCTGTAACGCACACTGTCTGTACCTCTCTGTCTGTAACTGACGCTGTCTGTACCTCTCTGTAATGCACACTGTCTGTACCTGTCTGTCTTTAGCATATACTGTCTACACATGTATGATTATACCACCTTTATTCCTCTCACGCCTTAATCTCTTTCCCCTTTTCTCTGTCTGTAATGCCCGTTTCTCTTTTAGTCTTCTCCCTCTTTCACTCTTTCTCTCTCTCCCTCTCTGTCATACCATTCCTCCCTCTCTTGCATGACATACATTGAGACAATGTTCACTGAAGAAAAGTTCCTCCTGTCAGCTGACTCTTTAAAACGTGTCTTTTTGATGTGAAATGTAAACCTGTTTCATTCTATCCTTCTTTCCTCTCTCTTTCTCCCTTCTTCTGCGCCCACCCTCACATCCCCCTCCCCACTTACTCTCAACACACCTGTATGTCTCTGTGTGCATGTGTGTCTGTATGTGTGTGCATGCTTATCTGTCTGTGTGTTTCTGTCTTCAACTGGCTGTTCGTCCTTCTGTCTCTGGCTGTGTGTGTTTGTTACTGTCTGTATTCTTGTCTCTGATTATCTCTGATTGTCTTTCTCTTATCTTTCCATGTGTTTATGACTGCCTCGGGTCTCTGCGTCTGTCTTTTTCTGTTTGTGTCTGTGTTTACCTGTTTCTGATTGTCTCTGCCTCTGTCTGTTTCTGACTGCCTCTGTGTCTGTCTGTTTATGACTATCTCTGCCTCTGTCTGTTTCTGGCTGCCTCTGTGTCTGTCTGTTTATGACTATCTCTGCCTCTGTCTGTTTCTGGCTGCCTCTGTGTCTGTCTGTTTATGACTATCTCTGCCTCTGTCTGTTTCTGGCTGCCTCTGTGTCTGTCTGTTTATGACTGCCTCTGCGTCTATCTGTTTCTGGCTGTGTCTGTCTGCGTCTGTCTGTTTCTGACTGCATCTGCGTCTGTCTTGCTGACTGTCTCTGTCTGCTTCTGTCTTTCTGACTGCCTCTGTGTCTGTCTGTTTCTAACTCCATCTGTGTCTGTCTTGCTGACTTTCTCTGTCTGTCTGTCTGTCGCTGACTGTCTGTCTTTTTTTGACCGCCTCTGTGTCTGTTTGTTTCCGACTGTGTCTGTCTGTTTCTGACTGCCTGTGTCTCTGTGTCTGTTTGTCTGTCTGTTTGCATCCCTCCTGTTTCTCTGACCGCCCGTCTGTGTATGACTCTCACTGTCCGTCTGTCTGTCTGTCTCTGTGTGCGTGTGCAGGACAGGGCTGTTCACTCCAGACCTGGCCTTTGAAGCCATTGTGAAAAAGCAGATCATTAAGCTGAAAGAGCCCTGTCTCAAATGTATCGATCTGGTGATTCAGGAGCTCATCAACACCGTCAGGCAGTGCACCAACAAGGTACTGCTCAGCCCCCCGCACCACGGGGGGCGGGAGGGAGGGGCTGCAGGGGTCACAGGTCACGCTTCTCTCCCACACTGTCTCCGCGTGTGGGGATGGGGGCGCTCTCGGCCCACCTCTGCCTGGGTTTGATGACGTGCGCCTGGCTTCGCCGTTCAGTTGGGTCCACCCTCGCCGAAACGGCCCCCCAGAGACCAGCGTTGAGTGACCCCTGTAGCCCCGCCCCGCCCTGCCGAGATTGCTGTTATGTGTTTATGTATATATATATTTTTTTTTTTTTTTGGGGGGGGGTTGTGCCGGTGGGGGCGGGGAGTTCGGGAGCTTCCTGTCCCACCCTGAGTGTCTCCGGGCTCACTCCGGACAAGCTGCAGGTTTCCCCTTCCTCAAATGGCCCACCTGTCCTGGAACCCACAACCTACCGGTGCGCCTGAGCCTCTCGCGCCCTGACCCGCGGATTCGGACCCGAGCACAGCCCGCTGTAGCAGGCCTTTAACAGGAGCCCGACAGACGTTGTTCATATTGGCGTAGCGTGTCACATTCGGCAGACCCTGTTTTTTGTTTGCTGCCCTCTAGTGTTGAGGTGGTATTATTGCAGTACCACTGAGTGAGAGGGATAATGCAGCTTCCAGGGCCTGTCTGTGGTAGGGGTGGGCTTCGCTGATGGTTGTGTCATTGTGCTCTGTGTGTGTGTGTGTGTGTGTGTGTGTGTGTGTGTGTGTGTGTGTGTGTGTGTGTGTGTGTGTGTGTGTGTGAGATCGTGGCCAGTGTCGTCAGCCTGTGTCAGCAATGTGGACAGTGGTGTTTCCTTGTTGAAACCCCTGCTCAGTTCCTACCGGTTGGGCCCTGGCAGATTTTTACCCACAATTCCCCTGGCATTTCTTCGTATTATACGCAATTATTTTGCTGCTTTAGCTGGGACATTATTACCCTAAATTCTTCGCGCTGTCAGGTGAACTCAGAGGGATCTTGAACATTTGAGGATCGGATCTGCAAACTTGCAGCTTGCCCTGTTTGGTTCTTGCTTGGTTTTTTTTTTTTTTTAATTTATTCTTTTTTTTGCAGACGGGAGTGAAAACTAACGGACTAAACAAAAATACCTTCTTTTTGTCTCTGTTTTTCTTGCTCTCCTCTCTCTATCTCTCCTGTCTGTCATTGCTGTATGTGTTTTTTTTTTTTCTTTTCAAATCTGTCATGCCCCTCCCCCCCACAACCACCATCTTCCCCCAATGGCCATTTCACCTAATGCATAACGCCCCCGACCCCGCCCCACACCTGGGTGTAACCCCGGCAGAACGGGCCTCTTCACCCCCGACTTGGCCTTCGAGGCCATCGTGAAAAAGCAGATTCGCAAACTGAAAGAGCCCAGTCTGAAATGCGTGGACCTGGTGGTGTCTGAGCTCACCACCCTCGTCAGGAAGTGTACCGAGAAGGTAACCACAGGAGCGTCGTGGGCGGGGTGCGGGGGGTTCGCCACGCTCCCTGCCCGTAATTATCACCCCTCCCGCCCCCCACCTCCTCTGTGAAATCACTCCCCCTCCCTCTCCAGTCCTCCCGGGGGGGTTCTTTAAATTGGTCCTCCTCTATGTGTTTATCCGTCTGTTTAAACATGTATGTATATATTACATATATTACGGTTTCATGTTATATATACATATATATTTATACATATATATTTAATGTATAATTATATACACGTAGCATATGTTTTATCAATCTCTATATCTATTCTGTCTATCTACATTCTACACTATATAAATACATTATATATATATATATATATATATATATATATATATAATGTAATTCAAAGATTTAATATATGTAATACAGCATGTATTACAGGTGTAATAATACATTGTGAGAAACAGATTTTCCTGGGGGACTTTGGAGATGGTGTGCTAACACCCTCTCCCTGCGCACTGACCACGACATGGCTTTGTGTTGTCAGAATGTGGCCACGCCCTCGTCAGTCCGTCCACAATAAACCTCCTCAGCCTCCAATCATACTCCTGCACCCCCATTCCTTATGCCCCCAGTTCCTCCTCTTCCTGCTTGGTGATTATTCTCTGTGTAATAGCCCCCCGCGGTTAGGGGACACATGAGCGCGGAACCGTTATTCAACCAGGAGGGAAGGTATTCTGTGTCACACCACCCACTGGGCGGCACCCTCTCAGAGCAAATGAAACAAAATCAGACTCACTGATCAAAAACAGGCCCATTTTAAGAAGCTCTCTAGGAAGCATAGGAAGAGGAAGGATATATATATATATATCGACATTGTCATGTTCTTGTAACTGAAAGCATTGAGTGAGTTAGTGTCAGCTGGTGTTCGGAAAGGGTTTTCGATTGGCTGTGTCCCACAGCGGCCCCTCCCCATCGCGGATTTGATTGGCCGCCATGTTTCCCACTAGCTTCACCCCAGTAACCAATCCTGTGAGGGTTCTTACATACACAGAGCTTTCCATAGAAAGAAACAGCGAGCGCTACGAGCCAAGAGCCTTCCTGAGGGGAATTTCTCATTCTTTCAGAAAGTTGCTGAAATGCATGCTTGCCGTTAAGCTTCCCCTCCGAAATAAATCCTTTTTTTAGCAGGCTCGGTCGACTGGAAGAATAATATTTTCGGCTCTGTATTTTTGAGGCCCTGGGGGCGCCAGGGTAGTACAGTGGTTAAAGGAGCAGGGCTCGTAACCGAAAGGTTGCTGGTTCGATTCCCCTGCTGCTGTACCCTTGGGCAAGGTACTTACCCCATAACTGCCTCAGTAAATGTCCAGCTGTGTAAGTGGATAGCATGTAAAAATTGAAACATATGTAAGTCGATCTAGATAAGAGCGTCTGCTGAATGATAGTAATGTTATGCAATGTCCCAAGTAGTACGTTGGGTCTAAATGAGTTCCAAGCAGTCTGCTGTTAACCTCCCCAGAAGAGAGGCGTGTTTCCTCTGCTTAGCCTCCTCTTGGATCCCTCTGCCTAAAGCCCGGCAGCTCCAGCTGGGGTCTCCCTCTCAGTGCTCTAAGTGTGGGTGGCGGGGACAATGCGAATCAATCTACAGCGCCCCTCTCTGGTCGCCTGTAGAACTGCGGCTGTCTTTCATTGATGCTTCTGACTGTACCCTCTGTCCCTAGCTAACACCCCACTAACGCCGCAGCCAATCAGCTTTCGCCATCAGTTTGGAGTGGCCGTTTATCAGATCGTAACTGTGGGCCCTGAGCGGAGTGTTTTTGAAGCATAAACATACAATGCTCCGATTTGTAATTGTAAATGGTAAAGAATGTTCCAAAAAATGACAAAAAAAGAATTTGGTGGTAGGTTTTATTTGACGAAATGTGGTTCAACCTAATATAATCTAGTCACATCTGGTGAATCTGGTTGTTTGTGGGCTAACGAGCTAAAACCTGGTCACAGAAAACTGGTGGTGAACATGCACCACATGTCAGCTCTAATGCCTGTGTCTCCCCTTCACCTGTGTATCATGCCTGTGTGCGTGTGTGAGTATGTGTGTGTGCATGCGCCTGTGTGTGTGCGTGTGCATGTGTGTGTTTGTGTCTGTGTGTGTGTGCGTGCGTGTGCGAGCATGTGTGTGCCAGGGTTTCCGCTAGGATTTTTTCTTGCTGGTCCGGTGTCCAGAAAGAATTTATTTTACCGGACAAATTTGAAACTTACCGATCGTGTTTCAATCAGTGGCAACTGGTGAGCTGGAAACAGGGGAAGCCCAAACACTGCCTTTAAATTTATCATTACTTTCAACCTGTTCCCCTTTATCCTCCTTGACAATAAAACAACAATAAATATAACAATAAAACAAATACTTCACAGAATAATCGACACCAGTCGCGTGAATAGAGTAAATGATTATGGTCGCGAAACACCGCAGATTGTCTGTAGTTTGTGTGCTTGTGAAAGCTACAATGTGAGATTGTTTAATTAAAAATTTATTTGTTTTATTGTTAATCAAGGAGGATAAAGGGGAATAGGTTTAAAGTAATGATAGACTTAAAGGTAGTGTTTGGGCTTCCCCTGTTTTCAGCTCACCAGCCACCACTGGTTTCAATAACAGTCTATGTTACAAACGCAAATATAATGTACACCTAGGTTGATGAAAGAATGACAATGACCTCAAGTCAGTTTGACTATTTAATGAACAGTAACAGTTGAGCAAAACCTCAACATTAGCCGCTAAAATGTAGGCTATTACGAAACGTGTAACATCTGTAGCCTGTTTAAAAAAAAAGGCTAGGCCAACATGGCATCAAATGTAGCCTATAGGCTACCAAGTAACATTTTATTTTCTCCTTTTTTGCACTGCGGCAAAGTCCTCTGCTGCCGACTTGAAATCAAACGTGTCCAATGTGTCTTTGCTTCTTGCAATGTGCATAAGCCGCGTCACTTTCTCCTCCTCCAGACAACTTCGCAGCGCCGTCTTAATTTGATTCTGCAGAGAGAAGCCCCTCTCTGCTGGCACGCTTGACACGGGCAGAACACAGGCAATTTTAGCCAGTGTAGCCCAGTCGGGGTACAGCTCGCTGAACTCAAAAATTAGCAATTGTTATAGCTAAATAAATAAATAGCCTTCGTTATAGCTACGTTTTGTATGAGCATTATTACCGGACATTTTGGCCCGCAAGTTTTTAATTTATCATTTTTTTATAAATATTACCAGGCAAAAAACGATAATTACCAGATAACGGAAACCCCGTGTGTGTGTGTGTGTGTGAGCGTGTGTGTGTGCCAGTGTGTGAGCGCCAGTGTGTGAGCGTGTGTGAGCGTGTGTGTGTGCATGCGTGCGTTTGTGTTTTTGCGAGTGTGTGTGAGTGCGTGTGTGAGTGCGTGTGTGTGTGTGTGGTGGCATCAGTACCAGCAGTTGTGTCGGTGTGTCGCTCACAGCTGAGCTCCTACCCTAAACTGAGAGAGGAGACGGAGAGGATCGTCACCACGTACGTCAGAGAGAGAGAGGGCAAGACCAAGGACCAGGTGAGCTGGGCACGGGGTCAGAGGGGCGCTGGGATTTTGGGGATCGGGGAGGGAGGGTGTGGAGGGAGAGCACTGGTCAGGCCCCTGCCTCACACAGCACTTTTTGGTTCTAGGTTCTTCTGCTGATCGACATCGAGCTGTCCTACATCAACACCAACCACGAGGACTTCATCGGTTTCGCCAAGTACGTGACAGACATGCGCACAGTAATGCCTTTTACATTTACATTCACAGTTATTCATTCACCAAACGCTTTTATCCAAAGCGACTTACAAGTGAGACACAGTACAACACAAGCAAAAAAAAACCATACAGAATCAACAATATTAGAAGCACTGCATGACCAGGTTTCAATGGTTGGCCAGACGGTACCAGCTAGCTAGTAAAGATAACGAGTGTTTTAAACCATTAGATTACGTTTTTCTTTTTTAGTAGTTTATTAGGAAACAGTTTTGAGACATGAGATTGTGGGGAATCCTGAAACAGCAGTTCAGTCAGGCCGTTCACACATCTGCGCCAAAATAAGCGCTTCCCAGAATCTCCCGTTTACACGGGAAGCAGTGTAGCATAGTGGTTGAGGAGCAGGACATTAAAACGAAAGGTTGCCAGTTCGCTTCCCTGCTGGGGCACTGCTGTTGTACCCTTGGGCAAAGTACTTAACCCAGAACTGCCTCAGTAAATATCCAGCTGTATAAATGGATAACATTGTTTAAAAAAAAAAAAAAACTGTAAGGGATGTAAGTCACTCTGGATAAGAGTGTCTGCTAAATGCCAATAATAATAATAAAAATAATAATAATAACATGTAAATAACGGATGATTTGGTTAATTCAGTTATCCGAGTGCTGCGCATATCTTACTGCGATGAAGTTTACTGTTTAAGTTTACTAGTTAAGAGAAAATAGGATGTTTGCGTGACTTCTGTGTAACGTGGGGTATTGTGTTAATCGTGTTAATGGCATCGTTACCGTGCGTGTAAACATGGCCACTGAGAGCGAATGGACAGGCAGAGCAGCTCAGCTGACTGCGCAGCACTGCGGGCAGTAACAGCATAAGGACAGCTGACTGCGCAGCACTGCGGGCTGTAACAGAGGGAAGGACAGCTGACTGCGCAGCACTGCGGGCTGTAACAGGGGAAGGACAGTTGACTGTGCAGCACTGCGGGCTGTAACAGCGTAAGGACAGTTGACTGCACAGCACTATAACAGTGTAAGGACAGCTGACTGCACAGCACTGCGGTCTGTAACAGAGGGAAGGACAGCTGACTGCTCAGCACTGCGGTCTGTAACAGTGTAAGGACAGCTGACTGCGCAGCACTGCAGTCTGTAACAGAGGGAAGAACAGCTGACTGCGCAACACTGCAGTCTGTAACAGCGTAAGGACAGGTGACTGCGCAGCACTGCAGTCTGTAACAGCGTAAGGACAGCTGACTGCGCAGCACTGCAGTCTGTAACAGGGAAGGACAGCTGACTGCGCAGCACTGAGGTCTGTAACAGCGTAAGGATAGCTGACTGCGCAGCACTGCAGTCTGTAACAGGGAAGGACAGCTGACTGCGCAGCACTGCAGTCTGTAACAGCGTAAGGATAGCTGACTGCGCAGCACTGCAGTCTGTAACAGAGGGAAGGACAGCTGACTGCGCAGCACTGCGGTCTGTAACAGCGTAAGGACAGCTGACTGCGCAGCACTGCAGTCTGTAACAGGGGAAGGAAAGCTGACTGCGCAGCACTGCGGTCTGTAACAGGGGAAGGACAGCTGACTGCGCAGCACTGCGGTCTGTAACAGGGGAAGGACAGCTGACTGCGCAGAGCAGTGTCCTGCTGCGCAGTTGTCTCGTCCTGTGAAGCAGCAGAGACCAGTTTAGCGTTCGTCTGCATGTGCCGGTGGTATAAAACTCTCAGTGTTCATCAGGGCGGCAGAACGCGTGATGCTGCCTCAGTTGTGGGGATCGGAGCCCAAACTCTTCCGCTCTCACCTGAGCACCTGAAACACTTCCGCCCTGTCTCCTGCTAAACTATAAAAAAATGTAATGGTTTGGTTGTAATGGTTTAACGTAATGGTTTGTTTGTAATAGTTTAATGTAATCGTTGGTTTGGTTGTAATGGTTTAACGCTGGATTTCCCAAAGTGTGGTGCGCGCAGACTGCCTCTAGGGGGTGCACAAGACAAAAAATTGTAATGGCGGAAATTAAGGATAATAATTTTTAAAAATCTAAAATAAACTGTTTGGAGTGGGGTTTTTTTAGTTGCATGCATTTAAAAAATATCATAAAATTTTAAATGTACTTAGACTACAAGTAGGCAAATTGTATGATATTTTAGACTCTAATGATTACATAGTGGTTATGTAATCATTAGAGTCTAAAATGTCATAGCCTGTTAACCGGATATGCACCTGCCGACCTTTGTGTGGAGTTATCCAGCTTTCTAGCCATTGCCTGTCATTGCCTGTAGCTAGCCTAGCCTGTGGCTAAGTAACAGCGTATGTGCAAACATGTACAACTGGTTAAAATCGGGAAAACTGCCGTGCAAAAACGTTGTTCAGCTATTGGATTCGGATGTGAGTAATGAGGGAGGAGATGGAAAGATCGAGTGTGAGAAGGGATCGGAGACCAGAGCAACGGAGGGCAGGGACAGGGAGAAATGGAGCGGGAACAATGATTATAAATAGCGATAAATTATTTTTATGTAGGCCTATTATCAAACTTGATGCAAATATTTAATGTCTCTGTGTAGGGCCTAACCCTCTCCTCGCCCTCTTTGTTCTGCGGCTTGTGCCATGCATTTTTTTTTTGCTATTTTTTTAAACATTGTTGATCGGTTTCGTATGAATGTCGAGCGTGTTTTGTTGCGATCTCTTTCAATCGAAATCGTTAGCCTACGAGTGTTCTAATGATGATAAATAGTGATTAATTATTTTTATGTATGATTAAACTCCATGCAAATATTTTAATGTCGCTGTAAATATTCACATGTCTTTCCCCCTTTTGATAATAATATGTCTCAGAACCTGTGCGTGTTCCTCACCCTCACTCGCTCTTTAAATGGTCCGGCCGGTGCGTAACTTTGTTGCAATCTGTAAAAGCATTTGAATGATCATCTATTATATTATATTGTTGATCTCTTCAACACTGTTATGGCTGTTCCAATTATTATCCGTTCTTTTGCGTATGATTAAACATTAAACATGATGCCTTCATGCAGCTGTAAATGTGCTATGTTGTGTCTTTTTTTTTTTGGGCAAGGTTCGTCAGCTTGGTCAGGATGTAGAAGGGGTGTGTGACCTAAAAAGTTTGGGAACCACTGGTTTAACGTAATGGCTTGGTTGTAATGGTTTAACGTAATGGTTTAACACACACCAACCTTTAGAACTTTGTCATGCAGTGCTTCTAATATTGTTGACTCTGTATGGTTTTTTCACTTGTGTTGTATTGTACCTCACTTTGGATAAAAGCGTCTGCCAAATGAGTAAATGTAAATGTAGATGCAAACTCTCTACCCCAAATGGTGCAAACGGTTTAACCTCCTCCATTTTGCCCTCTCTGTCTGCTGTCTCCAACAGCGCGCAGCAACGGAACACGCATGTGAACAAGAAGAGGGCCATGCCGAATCAGGTACCCCATTTCCACCCCCCACCCTCTCACCTGTCCCTACACCAGGTGTCCCAAACCCCCGCCCTCCCTGTGGTGTCCACCAGACAGGACCTGTGACAGACTGACTGACTCTGACTGAGACAGACAGTGACACTGAGATCTCGAGGTCACATGGAGGAGAAGGGGGGGGGGTTATTATCGCCAACAGTGACAGAGACACATCTCCCAAGCTGCTGATTCCCGGTGCCCCCCACCCACACACAGCCAATGAAATCTGTGTCCCCTTCTAACAATGTCTGCATGAACCTTTCCAAAAGCACCCGTCGCAAAACAAACCATTAATCAGAATTTGTGTTTCCTCTTTTTTTTTGTTTGGCAGTGTTTTATTTAACATGAGTAATATGTGACTGTAACTGCGTGTAATTTGCATGGCTCCGCGTGCTTCTGATGAGCCTGCAGCTGAGGTTAGCAGGCTTGAAATGCAGAGACTGGCATTAACGGTGACGAGTTAATCTAACTGCATGTTACTTTCTCTTCTGTTGTGTTCTGTCTCTGTCTCTCTGTCTCTCTCTCGCCTGGCTTCTCACCTCATCGGGACTTGGCATGCTTTCTCTCCTCCCATCCGTTTCTCCTCTCTGTCCTCTCTGTCCCTCCTCTGTCTCTTTCTCCTCTCTTGAATATATTCTTTCCTCTCTCCCTCCTTAATCCTCTTGTCCTCTCTCTATTCTCTGTTCTCTCCGCTCTCTCCCTCCTTTATCCCTTTCTCCTCTTTCTCCCTCCTTTATTCCTTTCTCCTCTCTCTCCTCTATCCTCTCCTCTCTCTCCCTCCTTCATTGTGTCTCCCCCTTTCTTGCTTGCCCCCGTTGTCTGTAATTTGCCTGGGCTCCTCCTACCCCACCCCACACCCCACCCCACCCCTTCTCTGGCACAGGGTGAGATTTTGGTAAGTACCTCGGGCATGGAACCTTCCTGCCTCCCCCACCATCCCGTCGCTGTGAACATTGCCCCCCCCGAGCCGTCTGCACAGGAGAACACAGGCCACTGCATCGGGGGGCGAGAGCTGAGGTTACAGTGGGCGGAGCTGAGGTTTCAGGGGGTGGGACTGGGTTTTCTGTGGAAGTGGCTGATGTTTCAGGGGATGGGCTGATGTTTCAGGGGGTGGGACTGGGTTTTCTGTGGGAGTGGCTGATGTTTCAGGGGTTGGCTGATGTTTCAGGGGGTGGGACTGGGTTTTCTGTGGGAGGGGAAATTGTCATCAGTCACTAACAGAGAAATTACTTAGCCATGGCTGCAGGCTTGATTTGAAAGGGCTAAGTCATTCCTCGCACCCCTTACACAACCCCTGCACATTTGGGGTGGCCTCCGGCGCCCACGAATGAATGAAGCCAACTTTCTGTCACACCTCTGCCTACACTCTGCTAATCCCTCAGGTGCGATGGCTCAGGTGACCAGTACGGGGCAGCAAAGCCACCAGCGGAGAGGGTCTTGGGTGAAGGTCAGGTGCAGGCAGGGGTTTCGAGGCCACCCTGACGGCACCACACTCTGCCAATCAGACCAGTATTCTGTGCCGGTCACATGACCATGTGTTGATTCTGTTGATTCTGACCCATGAGCCCTAACCTGTCAGGCACGTGACCAGTACGAGTGTGAGGTGAAGGGTCATTCCACGTTCACCGGGAGATGTCAGCTGGGCTTTTTATTGTGGCTTCAACAGAGGACGCGGTGATTGGCCCGGTCACATCATGTGACTCTGAACCAAGTCTGCCACCTTTGAGCGGCGTCATTGTGTGTGTGTGTGTGTGTGTGTGTGTGTGTGTGTGTATGTTTGTGACAGTGTGTGTGATCAAGGCTTGGAGGCCTATGTTTGCTCTTCTCCTGTGTCTGTGACTAATAACCCAGTTTGTTAGTCAATAATCTTTTTTTTTTTTTTTTTTTTTTACTGATTTGACTGGGTCCAGCAATCTGTGGGTGAAGTCCAAGATTTGGGTGGTGGTCTCGTCTTTTAATCGCTGTTCCTTTTTTTTAAGCGTTATTTTTGTGTGAGCAAGCGACACTCGGGTGACAGTGTGGAGCAGTTGATGTGAGCCCCCTTTATTTAACTCGGGAGTGTAAGCCGGTGTTACGGTGGTCGGCGCTGTTTCACTGGCACTTCCCTCTCTAGTCGACAGCTTACCTGACAGAACTTTCTCAGAGGGAGAGAGGGAAGTGCAGAAGCGGAATATTTTATGTTTCACTGTTTTTATGGGAGGTGGCGGGGCCGGGGGGCAGTTAGCAGTTCAGTAATACTAAGATTTCGTTCATTTTGGGTGTTGGGGGAGTTGGGGGGTCTGAAAAGACCTGCTCCTTTATTCTGAAACAGGGGTAAGATCAGCGCTGGAGTCGGGATGACCAGTTGGCCCAGCCTGGTGCTCTGGGTGTATGCAGAGGGAGCGTGAAGCCAGCATTGGTTTGATTGGTTGATTGGTTTGGGTCACACCTCTTCAGCTACCCACCATGAGGTTTCTCTCTCACACACACACGCACGCACACACAGACACCCCACTTAATGGGATGGGTGTCTGGGTGCAAGCACCCCAAACTGCCAGTCACCCCACCAACTGCAGTAACTGCCTACATTACTGACCCCTGACCCCTGACCCCTGGCGCTGACTGGGGCCCCTCCTGCAATCTCTGGCCCAGTGTGCCAGCACTGTACAGCTCATCGGGAGTTCATCTCACATCACATTTACATTATTGTCATTTCAGCAGACGGCCCTACGTAGAGCAGCTCGCGTAGGTTACAGTGTTACCCGTTTATACAGCTGGATATTTACTGAGGCAGCTGTGGGTTAAGTACCTCGCCCGAGGGTACGGCGGCAGTGCCCCCGGCAGGGAATCGAGCCGGCAACCTTTCGGTTACGAGCCCCGCTGCGCCACACCGCCTCCCGCAGAGCAGATGGCCGTTGCCGCGCCAGCCGCTTTTGTGCCGTTTTTCTGGCGGCGTCCGGCGTAACTGCGTTGAGGGTTGGCGCTGTCTTACCACCACAGCTACAGCTCGGGGGCGGGGCTCGTTAGCCTGTTACAGCTTCTGTGCCCTTATTTCTGTTCTTTTTTGTGTGTATAGGATGTACTTTTCAGTTTTTTTTTTTTTTTGGTCCAGATGTATTTGGGGGTCATTGTCGGGGTTAGCTGTAACCTCCGTGAGTGTCGGCAGCCATTTTGCGGGGGAATTCAGAGTTTGTCACAGGGGAGACTTTTACACCGAACACATTTCTGTGTTTCCCAGCAGGCCTCACTGTGTCCCTTATGGCAGCTCGTGATGTCGCTTTCAGCTACTGACTGACGTTACAGAGAGAACTAAAATCAGTCTTCTTTGCTGTGGTGCCCGCGATCACATTGGCCTGATTCTGGCTTATTGGCCGGTTGCACTGTGGGCAGGCTCCCTTCTCCCTTTGTTTCTCCCCCCTCTCTCTCTCTCTCTCTCTCTCTCTCTCTCTCTCTCTCTCTCTCTCCCTCTCTCTCCTCTCTCTCTCTCTCTCTCTCTCTCTCTCTCTCTCTCTCTCCATCTCTCTCCCTCCATCTCTCTCTCTCTCTCTCTCTCTCCCTCCATCTCTCTCTCTCCTCTCTCTCTTCCTCTCTCTCTCTCTCTCTCTCTCTCTCTCTCTCTCTCTCTCTCTCTCTCCCTCTCTCTCTCTCTCTCTCTCTCTCCCTCTCTCTCTCTCTCTCTCTCTCTCTCCCCTCTCTCTCTCTCTCTCTCTCTCTCTCTCTCTCTCTCTCTCTCTCTCTCTCTCTCTCTCTCTCTCTCTCCTCTCCCTCTCCCACTTGTCTCTCTGATTGGGGCATTAAGCCTGTGTCCCAGTGGGCAGGGCTTGGGTGCGGAAGGGCCGGGATGACCTGGAACCGGAGCCTAAGGTTTGGGGAAGAGAGTGGGGACGGAGACGCCCGTCATCGGCGCTCGGGGGTTCCTCCCGCGAATGGGACCCCGCCGAACGAGGCTGAGGGGACCCCCAACACCCAAAGATCTGTCTGCCTTCCCGTGGCAGCCGTCCCCGACAAGCCAGCCAGTCAGAATGCTTTCAGTGTAAACGGGGGCGGAGTCAGGGGCTTTCAGCGTCAAGCGCACAGAGCGGGGTATCCGCTCCGCTCTACAAGCGTGTTGCAGTGGGGTGTGTGTTCTAGCGTTTTGTGGGGGAGTAACAGACAGGGAGAGGAAGGAGAAGGGGGAACAGGGTGCGGGGTTCCAGTCCCCCCTAAACTCATCTGAGCTCCCCCACCCCAACCACCCCCCACCCTCCCTACCCCCTCCCGACTGTGCAGGTGATCAGAAGAGGCTGGCTCACCATCAACATCAGCATCATGAAGGGGGGGTCCAAGGATTACTGGTTCGTCCTGACGGCCGAGTCCCTGTCCTGGTACAAGGATGAGGAGGTGAGCAGTGGGCGGCGGGGGGGTTTATGTTTATTAACTGTGGGACTGTGTTTTGGCTGTCGTTTTTTGTGTTGTGTTTTTCCCCGTACGGTCGTCATATACAGAAGAAAATACAAAAGCAGCCTGGATGTTGTGTCAAACCGCTTTCACATTCTCTCTCTCACACACACACACACACACACACACACACACACACACACACACACACACTCACCTAAATATACACATATATACGCTCTCACATGCCTACATGCACACACACACACTCATTCCGTGTAACACACACATGCATATACACCCCCCGTACCCCCAACAGAGAGGGAGCTGTACCCCGTACCCCGGACAGAGAGGGAGCTGTACCCCGCACTCCTGACAGAGAGGGGGTTGGGGCGTTGAGGGAGAGAGGTGTGGAGAGGGCAGCCGCGGGGAGAGTCCCAGCCCAGCCTAACCAATGTGCGGACTACTGTTCACCTGCACAATAATGAACAGGTAGTCTGAACACTGGGCAGGCGGGGGGGACAGCATGTCCAAGGGCGAGGGTGATACAATCCACACACACAGGGAGTACACTACAGTACAATACACACAGTACAGTACACTACAGTACACTACAATACACAAACGCATGGACTACTCTACAGTACAGTACACACAGCACAGTATACTACAGTACACTACAATCCACACACGCATGGACTACACTACAGTACAGTACA
>CM032875.1:4631311-4713811 GCA_019176425.1 Megalops atlanticus
TGTAATTGCGTGTGTGTGTGTAACAGTGTGTAACTGTGTGTAACTGTGTGTGTGTGTGTGTGTGTAACTGTGTGTGTGTAACAGTGTGTAACTGTGTGTGTGTGTGTAACAGTGTGTAACTGTGTATGTGTGTGTAACAGTGTGTAACTGTGTGTGTGAGGATGTTTGTAACTGCATGTATGTGTAACTGTGTATCTGTGTGTGCGAGGATGTTTTTAACTCTGTGTGTGTAACTGTGCGAGGATGTTTGTAATTGCGTGTGTGTGTGTAACAGTGTGTAACTGTGTATGTGTGTGTAACAGTGTGTAACTGTGTGTGTGAGGATGTTTGTAACTGCATGTATGTGTAACTGTGTATCTGTGTGTGCGAGGATGTTTGTAACTGCGTGTGTGTGTGTAACAGTGTTAAGCAGTGTGTAATTGTGTGTGTAACAGTGTTAAGCAGTGTGTAATTGTGTGTGTGTAACTCTGTGTGCTCTCAGGAGAAGGAAAAGAAGTACATGCTGCCGTTGGACAACCTGAAGCTGAGAGACGTGGAGAAGGGCTTTATGTCCACTAAGCACACCTTCGCCATCTTCAACACTGAGCAGAGGTGTGTGTGTCTGTCTGTCTGTCCCTGTCTGTCTGTCCGTCTGTGTCTGTATCTGTGTCTCTGTCTGTATCTGTATCTGTGTCTGTGTGTTTGTCTGTGTGTCTCTATCTGTATCTGTGTCTGTGTGTCTGTGTCTGTGTCTGTGCCTGTGTGTGTTTGTGAGAGACCTGTTAGTAACATTGTGTTTGGGAGAGAGATGTGTCTGTGTGTTTCAGGGAGAGACACCTGTAAGTAACTCTGTGTCTGTGTGTGCGCGCGTGTGTGTGTGTGTGTGTGTGTGCGCTCGCAGGAACGTGTATAAGGACCTGCGTCAGATAGAGCTGGCCTGTGATTCCCAGGAGGATGTGGACAGCTGGAAAGCTTCATTCCTTAGAGCAGGAGTGTACCCTGAAAAGGACCAGGTATGTGTACCCCCAAAACCAGAGAGAGAGGAGACATATACCCACAAAATAGAGAGACCAGGTATGTGTACCCCCAAAACCAGAGACAGAGGAGACATATACCCACAACCTAGAGAGACCAGGTATGTGTACCCCCAAAACCAGAGAGAGCAGACATTTACCCACAAACAGAGAGAGACCAGGTATGTGTACCCCCAAAACCAGAGAGAGAGAGACATATACCCACAAAATAGAGAGAGACCAGGTATGTGTACCCCCAAAACCAGAGACAGAGGAGACATATACCCACAACCTAGAGAGACCAGGTATGTGTACCCCCAAAACCAGAGAGAGCAGACATTTACCCACAAAACAGAGAGAGACCAGGTATGTGTACCCCCAAAACCAGAGAGAGAGGAGACATTTGCCCACAACCTAGAGAGACCAGGTATGTGTACCCCCAAAACCAGAGAGAGAGGAGACATTTACCCACAAAATAGAGAGAGACCAGGTATGTGGACCCCCAAAACCAGAGACAGAGGAGACATATACCCACAACCTAGAGAGACCAGGTATGTGTACCCCCAAAACCAGAGAGAGAGGAGACATTTACCCACAAAATAGAGAGAGACCAGGTATGTGGACCCCAAAACCAGAGACAGAGGAGACATATACCCACAACCTAGAGAGACCAGGTATGTGTACCCCCAAAACCAGAGAGAGCAGACATTTACCCACAAAATAGAGAGAGACCAGGTATGTGTGCCCTCAAAACAAGAGAGAGCCAGAATTTAATTTAATACCAGAGAGACATTTGTACGACCAGACCAGAGAGAGACCAGTCTTATGCGCCATATGAGACATGTACCAACCCCCACCCAAACTGAAAGGCAGACACAGGCTGAGCGTTGGAACTGGTGTTTGTCCCCCGGGCAGGCGGAGAATGAGGAGGCGGGGCCGGCCGACACCTTTTCCATGGACCCCCAGCTGGAGCGGCAGGTGGAGACCATCCGCAACCTGGTGGACTCCTACATAGGCATCGTCAACAAGTCCATCCGCGACCTCATGCCCAAGACCATCATGCACCTCATGATCAACAGCGTGAGTGGCTGAGAGGCCCCGGCACCCAGTCGGGGGGGGGGGTCGGGATGGGATGGGATCAGGTGTTTCTATCTTGGATTCTCCAGCTATCCGATGAGAGCGGTAGGAATCTGCCTGATCTATAGTTTCCCCATTCATAATGCCGGTATTTCTTTCTCTGCGCTTTTTTGTGATTTTTCCTGTTCTCCTCCCTCTTTTCCCTTCTCTATCTCCTTTCTCTCCTCTCTCTCCCCTTTCCTTTCTGTCTCTCCTCTCTGCTCTCTCTCATCCTTCTCTCTCTCTCTCTCTCTCTCCTCTCCCTGTCTCTCTCTATTCTCTCTGCTCTCTCCTCGCCTGTCTCTCTTCTCTCCTCTTTCCTTTCTCTCTCTCCCCTTTTCTCTCTCTTCTCCCTTTACTTTCTTTTCACTCTCTCCCCTCTCCCTCCCTCTCCCCCCCCCCTCCCTCTCTCCCTCCTTCTCTCTCTCTCTCCTATCTCCCCTCACCCTCTCACTCCCCCTCTCTCCAGGCGAAGGACTTCATCCACTCGGAGCTGCTGGCGTACCTGTACTCGTCGGGGGACCAGAACTCGCTGATGGAGGAGTCGGCCGACCAGGCGCAGCGGCGGGACGAGATGCTGCGCATGTACCACGCCCTGAAGGAGGCGCTGCACATCATCGGGGACATCAGCACCAGCACCGTCTCCGTCCCCGTGCCCCCGCCCGTGGACGACGGCTGGATACAGAAGGACACCAGGTGAGGGGCCCCTCGGCCTACCCGCCCGTCCGGAGGCTAGCGTTAGCATTAGCAGGGTAGCACAGGCAGACGGCTCTGCGTAAGCTAACACAGTCTGCAGTCAGGAGGCTAGCGTTAGCGTTAGCAGGTTAGCACAGGCAGACGGCTCTGCGTGAGCTAACACAGTCTGCAGTCAGGAGGCTAGCGTTAGCATTAGCAGGGTAGCACAGGCAGACGGCTCTGCGTGAGCTAACACAGTCTGCAGTCAGGAGGCTAGCGTTAGCATTAGCAGCGTAGCACAGGCAGACGGCTCTACGTAAGGTCTCTCTCATGTCTGTACAGACTTTTTGTGCCACTCTACTGTAATTAGTGCATTGGGTTTTTACCCCATTCATTTTGGGTCCTCTTTTTTCCCCATTTTTCTGCCCCCACAGTCCTACCCCGCAGCACAGGTCCACGGCGGCCCCCCCACCCAGTCGCCCCCCGGCAGTGCGGGGCCCGACGCCGGGTCCCCCCCTCAACCCCAGCCCGGCGTTCGGGGCCCCCCCAGTCCCCTCCCGCCCGGGGCCCCCCGCAAACGCCTTCGGGGCCAGCGGCGGCCCTGCGGACCCCTTCAGCGCCCCTCCGCAGATCCCCTCCCGCCCCGCCCGAGTGCCCCCGCCCTCCCGGGCATTCCCAGGTAAGACCCCCGCGCCCCCGTCCCGCCCGCGGCCACGCCCCATCCGTATTCTGGGTCTCCTCCCGCCACGGTTACCCGTGTGTGAGCACCCAGTACGTGTACAACCTCATTTGTGCAAGCATGTGCTCCTAAGATAAACAAAACATTTAAAAAAATAAAAATAATAATAATGTTCTTAGCCCTGTTGCGCGTACGGTCACACCGGTGTGATTAGCCGTTTAACGTACGGTTGCACCAGATTGATTAGCCCTTTCACGTGTACGGTCACGCCAGAGTTATTAGCCCTTTCACGCGTACAGTCAAACCACTGTGATTAGAACAATAGATTGGAAAACTTCTAGCTAACGCTAGCTTCAAGAAACAGCGATTTAACGTTTCAAAGTATAGCAAATTCGGCGGTAAAATTATGAGAAGCTTAATAACTTTAATGAAAACACAACGAACCACGTAACGTAACACGCGTGCTACATAGCATAAAATAAGTCACACTGGGGCAGTTGGAAATATTTTAGAACTTGCGTATGAAAGGGTTAAAATAACACACGAGAGCCACAATGCTAAGAGGTGCTAACGATGTCTGCTCTCCTGAGGTCCCAGGAGTGACAGCATTGTGCCAGCTGGTTCTGCTGTAGCCCTGGGTTTTTGGGTGATAGGGGCGGCAGTGAGGTGTAGTGGTTGGGAGCAGGGTTTGAACCGAAAGGTTGCTGGTTCGATTCCCCGCTGGGGCAGGTAACCCTGCTGCTGTACCCTTGGGCAAGGTGCTTAACCTGCAGCTGCCCAGGTAAATATCCCAGCTGTATGAATGGATAACACTGTAATTACATTATATTACATTACTGGCATTTAGCAGAGACAGATCAACTTACATCAGCAGCAGTGCCCCAGTGGGGAGTCGAACCGGCAACCTTTCGGTCGGAGTCTCCTTAAATGATGGTAATGTTATGTGGAAGTTCCAGGTTATCAGCATTGCGCAGGAGCTTGATTTTCTCTCACCCTCTCCCCCAACTCTCTCTCTCTCTCCCCTTCCCCTCTGTCTCACCCCCTCACCTGAGTAAGTTCTGCACTGACATAAGGAAGTATTATTTTACACAAAGAGTTATCAATAAATGGAATAGGTTGCCAGGGCACGTAGTTGATGCTGAGACCATTGCTGTGTTCAAGTCCAGACTTGATGCAGTTTTGGATTCTCTGTAATTGAAATGGCGAGCTTAGCTGGGCTGAATGGCCTGTTCTCGTCATAATATGTTCTTATGACACTCTCTCTCTCTCTCTTCTCTTCACCCTCTCACTCGCCTCCCTCTCTCTCTCTCCACCTTCTCCCCCTCTCTCTCTCTCTCTCTCTCTCTCCCTCTCTCTCTCTGTCTCTCTCTCCCCCCCACAGCAGAAGACCTCCGGCCGCTCCGACTCGTCCCACCATAATCCGCCCGGCCGAGCCCTCCTTGCTGGACTAGGCCCGGGGCCCGAGGCCCGAGGCCAGGGGCCTGCTGAGCCGCACTCAGAGCCGCGGGGCCGCTGACGTCGGGAGGCGGGGCCACAGGGTCCATGGGAGGGACTCCACGCACACGGGAGAGGGCTCAGTAACTGGTCGAGGACATTTTCACCACGTACACACACGCGTCTGCGCACATACACACACACACACACACACACACACACACACACACACACACACACACACACACACACACTACTCCTGATCAGGAGACACTCCGTCTTTGATTGATATTAATTTTTTTTAATGAAACACAGCTGTTCAGCGCTGCTAATTTGTTTAACAAAAACAAGGTGCTTACACCTGGAAAAAGAAGGTTTGCACTGCAAAAGACACTATTGATTTAAAAAAAAAAAACACTGTAGATTTAAAAATAAAAACATCCTTCTACTGTCAGCCCCCAGTCTTTGAAAGATCTATTTGTAAGAGGTCAGAGTGTTAATGGACTGGAAGGTTGAGCCCCTTGCTTGTGTGTAGCTCATGCTGCTGGCCACTAGGTGGCAGTCCTGGACTGGTCTGAACTAGGAGGGGGATTTTAATAGTCAGACAGCCCTGCAGTGTTCAGTGATGTACAGACGTACATAGGTGTCGTCCTGTGGGGAGTGGTGTGTGGATTGCAAGAACAGTCTCTCCACGAAATCACGTTCCACAAAAACCACCCTCACTCTGCGGCTGGCTGCCCTCGACCCTCTGCCTGTCACCTGACCCCTGACCTCTGACCCCTGCGTTTAATTCCCAGAAACACACTAGCCAGTTTCTTTTGTTGATGATGTTTTTTTTCTTGGTCTTCTAACCTGATTCAAACTGAAAATAGACTTGTTATTATTATCATTATTTGTATTTTTATGGAGGTGATATGAATATTCTTTTTTTTTCTTGGTCATATATATATATTTTCTTTGCTTTTGAGAAAAATGTGTGCTTTTATTTACCACGTATCTAGCTTTAAAATTACAATTTCTAATGGTTGCAAAAAAGGCAAAAAATAACAGAAAAATGTAAGGAAGAGTTTAGCACCAGAGGAATAAGAGAGAGAAAGTGGAGAGAGAAGAGCAGTTTTATTCCTCATTACTTTCTGTCATTTAAGCCCCTCCCCTCTATCCCCTCCCCTCCAGTCAGAATCTCTGCCCATAAGGTGCAAAATGAGTTTGCCTTTCTGTCTGATGAGCACATGCCCCACCCACATCCCCAGATTGACAGCCAGTGTGACAAATGTGTGAAGGAGCCAGCGCTACATAAGAGTGAAACATATTAGCTGGATTGTTCATTGGAATGTATGTTTACAGGAAGGGGGTGTTTTTTTGGAGGGTGGGGGGGATGCCAGGTCTCCAGTTTCCTCCCTTACACGTGGTTTTGATTGGTCAGCACTTAAGCAAAGCACTCCGCCTTGTAAGTACTGCTCTGTCTTTGCAAGCTCTAGAAACACAATGTGTATATATGTATTTTTAAGCACTATTCTGATTATAACTATGCAAGGAAAAGAACATAGTATCTCAAAAGCAGGGTTGCATTCGTTTAAAGAGTCTCTAACCAGTCTGAGCCCTCTTAGATCCTTTCATGGGTTTAGATACTGAAATTCCTCTTGTTGCAGCTCTGAAATCATACAGCATGTTCACACACTCGCTGTCTGTGTTGGGGCTGTCTGTTTTTTAGCAGCTGGAGAAATGATTCAGGGTGGGGGTGATGTGGGGGGGTTTGGAGGGACAACACTGCATGCTCTGTCAGCAGGTATGTAAGATTGCAGAGGGGGCGTTTATAGTGGAGGGGTTGAATCCTCATTGTAGGTGGGGATGTGCTGAGGCTTCATATTTATAGATGTACCTGGAAGTACCTGGTTTAGGGACACCCCCCACCCCCAATACATGGACACTGGGTACTGTGTGAAGTCCTTCCTCTGCTCTCACTGTGCACGTTTGACTTTAGGAGGTTCAGTGTTTGAAACGCTGCCCTGTTGCGAAGTGGCTCTGTGGCGACTGATGTCAGGCTTTGGGCGAAAGTGCAGCTGGATAAGAGGAAGACGTGTGAGAAGCCGAGAGCTGATGGGATATGCTGCCCCCCACACACACACACACACACACACACACACACACACACACACACACACACACGCACTCACTTACTTTATGTGTATGTTTATCGCCCTGACCGCTCAGACTGGACACCCTGGCAACCAGCACCACCCAGCACCAAGTTCATTTCAAAGTGACACACTAGTGCTTTATGACACATTACCACATTTTAGGCCAAAACAAACAGAAACTGAGAATTGTCTGAGAATGACAATTCTTCCGGATTAAAATGTTAACCTACAGGATGATGACTTTGCTGTCAAACATTTAAATTTTCTGTTCTGTGATAACCTAGGAGGGTGTTTTGGTATCAGGGATGTCATGGCAACTGAGAGTGGCGGACAGACAGACAGACACGAAACCACTGAAACCTGAGTGTCTTCCTCACAGTGGGACTTCTGTTCTGTTCTGTTCCTTTTTATTATTTTCTCTGAAATAGTTTAGCTTCTTTTGTGCGGAGAGCCTGTGAAGAGGAATTACTGAAGATGTCATTTCTTTTACTTTTTACTGTGCACATTAAAAGTGTTCTCACTCATTCTCAAAATAAAGACCATGATAACTGTCCCATCTAGTCTTCTATCTGATCACCCCTGATCCAGCATTCGTTTGGTATTTGAACAGTGCTTATTTTAAACATTGGCTTATTTATCTTACATTAGTGTTAAAAGTGTTGCTTTACGGGGTATGTTTAAGATGGAGAGGAGGTAAACAAGGGTTTCAAACTCACTTGCATATGTCTGAAGAAGCCCACCTGCCCTACACGCGCGCATGCACGCACACACACACACACACACACACACACACACACACACACACACACACACACACACACACACACACACACACACACACACACACACACACACACACACACACATTCTCTTTTTCAAACCCCGAGAAACTCATATAGTGTCACACACCTTGTAGTTCTGTGCTGCCCCACCCTCCTACACACAGTTTCAGAGCTGGGGGTGCAGTCTGCCCCAGTCTCCGAGAGACATGACTCTGCACTGACCTCTACTGGACAATTGGCAGCGCTACATATTTCTGGTGAACCAGGAGAGTGGAGGACCATGCCCTTGAAGTCTTTTCATCATAACACTTAGATACCTCTGTGACATCAGGAAAGTTTGCTTGGGATGCCATACATATACATTCTGCGTCAGCTGCTCCACAAAACTTCTCTGCAGCTTTCGATATAGTTGATAATGTAATAAACCCTTCGTCTTGGCTGTCCAAGGGCAAGAGCCGATACCGGCCTGCACCACATATAGCATACAAGCTGTCGCCACCTTTAAACCGGTAAGGTAAAAAAATCCAGTTTATTGACAGTAGCAGTCAAAATATGGTAATAGGCCGGCCTGGGATTTACTGGGTTACCCAGTAAAAGGAGGGATACACTGCACACGAGTGAATTACATCAACAACTTCAAACCCAGATAGCGACAAATGCAAATTCAATGCACCCAGGGGCATACCCAATAAATATCACTCAGTCACCACACACAAGTGAATGGTTTACGTTCAGCTCCTAACAATTTTTTAGCCGGTTCAACCCCGATAACCGCTTGCTCGTCCCATTACCAAACACCATTAAAATTAACTAGCACAAAACAAAGACCATAAACGAACACACAAACATCAGATTGGTCCTTGTTAAAATGTACCTCCCCCCGCTCTACTGATGAGGCTCCCCCCTTGGGTTCGGGTGTGTACCGGCAGCTAAATCACATAGTTTAATAAGCTCTACAGCCCCGGTCCCGCTCCGGTCTTCTTTCGACACTCCCGGCTCTGCCTTTTAAAATCTTCCAGGGTCCCACACAGTTTTCAGGGCCACAATATGAAATTTAATGAAATGTAGCCGCCCCTCCCGTTCACAGCAGCAGGCAGACTACATGCCTTACTCTCCGCACATCACTCTAGTGAAATATTAGTGTAACCCCTTTTTCCCTGGTGCTATAAAGCACTCAAGAGTCACACTCCTATATTAAATGAAACAGAATCCTGGGTTCTCAGCTGTTGTTGGTGAGCTGGCTGGACTTCCTGTCTACCACTAAATTTAGGAACTTTAATATTAGAATTAGAGAAGGTAAATATACGTATCTACTGAGTAATAGCAAAAAAACCTAGAAGTAAATGTGAATGAACTAAGTAAGTAGCACCTCCACCTAAGAAATATTATACCAGTATACCTGGCAGGAAATATGTAAATCCTCAGATATAGTTACAATGAAAGTAGGAAATGCAAAGAGAAGTTCCTATTACCAGTATTTTTAGTTAAACAATAGTGATTCAATGCCAAACTCTGATGAAATTTAACAATTAGGTGACATTTATTTTCCCTTTACATTCAAATGAAATAAAATGTGTGAGTGTGTGTATATGTGAATGTGTGTAAAATGTATGTAAATAAAACGTAATTGTCTAAATATTGTAATGACGTGTGTTGTTTGTGTGCATTGTGTTGTGTGCGCACAGTCCAGGCTGCCCATTACCCTGCTCTCTGCCAACAGCTGCAGTGCATGGAATGCTGTGTCAGTCATGCGCTGGGGGGGGTTGGCGGAGCAGCCGGGGGGCGGGGACCCCCGAGGTTATCAAAGAGTTGCACTAAAAAAGACGTTTTCCCTCACTCTGTTCTGGGTTTTTTTGTTCAACTGTTCTTGGCGTGAGCCATAGCCAAATGAGTAACGGCCCGAGTGTTATTCAATAAAAATGTTAAAACGGAGTCTGTTGTGTGAGTGGCATCATTACAACTAGCGTCAGAAGTAAACTGATTGAATTTTAAGCCTCTTTCCCTGGCGTTTCGTTGCGTTAGCTGGCTATTTAGCTGTCAGTTTAGTGAGCTAATAGCGCTGGTAGGCTACTACGCGAGCGGAAGGTGATTTCGCATGGTGTCATGGACTACTTCGCTGACGTGAGGGTGAAGACGGAGGGAGAAAGTAAACAAGGCGGTTGGCCCGAGGAGTTTAGTAAAACGGCTTGAGCGAAGGATCGGCTAAGGGATTCGGCCGGGAGGATGGCTGCTGGGGCTGGCATGACCACGACTACAGCTTCGAAATCCCACGCAGCGCCTCCGGTTGCTGGGGGAGGGGCGGTAGTCAGTAACAACAACAAACATAACACCGCAGCCCCATTGAAAACACCCAAGTACTCGGGTAAGTCAGATTGGGAGGCTTTCCATGCGCAGTTTGAGTCGCTGGCTCCTGCAGGGGGTTGGTCAGTGGAGGATAAGGCCCTGCAGCTGGCGATGTGCCTCACGGATGAAGCACTGAAGTGCCTTTTATTGCTTAGCACAGAGGACAGGCATGATTATGAGGCTTTGGTAGGGCCCAGGAAACGGCACGGGGCCCGCATAGGGGAGGCTGTGCGGACCCCAACCTCATCCTCCCCCTCTTCGGCATCTGCAGGAGGGGCCCAACAGCACAGACGGGGAAGCCAGGCCTCACTCCTTCCCGAAGCAGACGACAACATTTCCCAGAGCCTGTGGTGGTGGTGGGATGGACCTGTGTTGGGGACTTTTGCCATTTCCCTGTGACAGTGGAGGGGGTTCCCTGCTCTGCCCTCGGGGACACTGGGTCGACGGTGACGCTGGTAAGACCTGATGTGGTGCCAGGCTGGACTCAGTTTGAACCCACCACTGTGCAGCTGTGCAAAGTCACAGGTGGGCTGGCACCCATGAAAGGTAAAGGGATGCTGACTGCGACTGTGGGGGGCAGGGCCATCCGCCATCCCGTATGGGTGGCAGGGGTGCAGGACCCTTGCATATTGGGGTTGGACTTTTTGAGGGCTACAGGCTGCCAGTTGGATCTGAGGGGGGCACACTGAGATTCCAGGGTGGGCCTGCCGTTAGGTTGGTGCCCACGACTCCCCCTGCTGCTGCCCCCACCACCCTGCCCGCGCAAGAAGTCTTTGCAGCAGAGCCTCAGGTGACGTCTATTCCCCCCATTTCCCCCCAGTCTCCGAGGATGCCCACCCTTCCAGCCAACCCACTTTCCCCCTCCCATAGCCTTACCTTTCAGTTTCCTCCCCCTCAGGGGGAAAGGAGGTGGCACTTCTCAACTCCCCTTTCACCCCCCCTGGCAGCGCCAGCCTCCACCAGCATGGGACACTCTACCCTGGCTCTGCCCCTGAGAACTGTGATGGTCTGGACACGCGGCAGCAGGAGCTGTTGTGGCTGCTTTTGTTGGAGTTCAAGGACAGCTTTGCCCTGAATGAGGATGAGGTCGGTCGGACTCAGCTGGTGGAGCATGAGATTGATCCAGGAGACACTCACCCCATAAAGTGTCGTCCTCACCGGCTCCCACTGGCGCGTCAGGAGGCGTGTGACAAGGCGGTCTGGGGCATGTTGCAGGCAGGCATCATTGAGCCATTGGACAGCCCCTGGGCAGCTGCGGTTGTCATGGTTCCCAAAAAGAATGGTGAGTGGCATCTCTGTTCAGACTACAGGCCATTGAATGGTGTGACCAAGAAAGACTCGTATCCGCTACCCCGTGTTGATGAGTCCCTGGACTTAGTCTCTGGCTCCGCCTGCTTTACATCACTGGACCTCTGCAGTGGGTATTACCAGGTGCCCCTCTCACCAAATGCCAGACCAAAGACTGCCTTTTGCGCTGGACGGGGGCTCTGGCAGTTTAAGGTCCTTAGCTTTGGTTTGTGCAATGCACCTGCCGCTTTTGCCCGACTGATGGACCGGGTGCTGGCTGGCATCCCACACCAGGAGTGCCTGGTCTATCTGGATGACATCCTGGTGCATGGAGCCTCATTCAATGCCTCTCTGGGGTCACTGCACTGTGTGCTAGAGAGGATTCGGGCAGCGGGCCTGAAGCTCCATCCTGATAAGTGCCATTTCATGTGGCGCCAAGTGACTTTTCTGGGGCACAGGGTGGGTGGGAGGGCATCAGCACTATGGAGGACAAAGTGCAGTCAGTGGTAGACTGACCCATCCCCTCCACACAGAAAGACTTGAAAAGCTCCTTGGGCCTCGCCTGATACTCCAGTCCTGGAGGGCCATGGTCCTGCTGTTTTTCTTGTTGACCAACTAAATACAATCTCTGATTGGCTGAAGAGCAAGCACACCTGTTTTCAAGGTGAAAATCAACAGGTAACTAAGAGATGAAAACAAAAACCAGCAGGACACTGGCCCTCCAGGACCGGAATTGCCCACCCGTGTTATAGGAGGTTTGTTCGGGGTTTTGCATGTATAGCCGGCCCCCTGTTTCAGCTGCTGCAAAAAGACAGGGACTTTGTCTGGCCAGAGCAATGCCAGGGGGCGTTCGACCATCTACGCCGGGCCCTGAGTGAGGCCCCAGTGCTCACCCCAGCTGACTCCTCCCTTCCATTTGTTCTGGACACGGATGCCAGTGGGGTGGGCGTCGGAGGAGTGCTGTCTCAGGTGGGTCCAGCCGGGGAGAGAGTAGTAGCATATCTCAGTCCCCTTCTCCAGCCTCCACGGCCCCAGATGTGGACCCGTTGTCCCAAGTCTCACGCCCTCAAAGGAGGAGGAGGCCTCCGGGGGGGTTTGCAGATTTTGTTTTTTCCCTCGGGGGCAAGGAACTTTGTGCACTTTTTAGCATTTGGGCCGGTATGTTAGCTATATTGAGTCTCCAAAATGTTAAATTAAACCTCCAATAAGGAATATACCAGCTTAAGCTTCCAGCTCTGTAACCAAAACTCCTTCTGAGCTTTCTTCCTACCACGTAGCAGGGGCAGTCGATGCTAGATTAATGGGATGCATTAATTGGTAAATTAAAGGAGAGTGTTGGGAAACACCACTCTAGACAGCACCCAGCTGTCCCAGAATATCAGCATATGTCGGGCGGTGGTTTGAGCAGCCCGGGGAGTTGCGTGTGGGCGTGGCACAGCGTTTATTGAATAATTGAATGAGGAGCAAGTGATGCCAGGCACCTGTGAGCGGGGCGTGTAGGGGAGCTTCACAGCCTTTTAAAAGGCAGCGATTGGGGTGAAAAAGTGAGACAGCTGCCTGGAGAAAAGAAGGAGTGCGTGGGGCATTGTCTTGACGTGTATTAAGTTGCTTTTTGGGTTTATTTTCTTTTTTTGTTGTATTAGTTTGGGTTTTTTTTTTTTCGTTTCGGTTGCGTGTTTGTTCGTGCGGGACTTCGACAGGGCGGAGCATCGCCGGAGCAGAGAGTCGGGCAAGAGGAAGATTGTCGACCGCAGACCCGCCGCGGAGAAGCTGCTGCCCAGCTGGTCGACTGGCGCAATTAGCAGGAACAACCGCCCTGGTTACCGTAAGGAAAGTGTTGCATTTCGTGCTGCACGAGGCGTGTGTGTGTGTGAGAGCGCTCCCAGTGGCAGCCTGCGACCCCCACCTGGTCAGCCCCGCTTCGGGACCAGCTCACCCCGGCCAGAGGGCTGCGCCAACTGCAGTTTGTGGGGGCGATTGCAGTGCTTGCTTTCTGCCAGGGTGTGACGGGATCACCATGTGCTGTGGGTTTGGAGTGTGTGCACTTACCTGTGGGGGTGCTATCCTCTGGGTGGGAGGGAGGGGTTACGTTTCCACCGGGGCTTACAGTGGGAAGAGCAAGCAAAGGGGTGACTCCAGAGTGTGCTGTCGAAAGCAATATATTGTAAAATTTTTAACCCCAACTTGTATAGTTTCGGTTTTTGCTACCTACCTGGTCTGGCGTCGTGGTGGGCTGAGTGTGGTTGGGGCAGTCCGGTGTCCGGGTCTGCTAACCTGCGACACATCTCAAAGATAACGGCTCTTTCAACGTGTTTAACAAGAGACCACATTATAAACATTTTTAACTCTTACACCAATAGACTACATAAGTCTATAATGCTGACCTTAAAACGGTCTCCAGGTTTCAGTATGAAGTGGTTGCTTACTTGGGCACTGGGAAATGCATTATGTTTCACAGACATATTAATACACGGCGCTGTAAAAGTTGTGCTTTTCAATAAGGCGGTGTCAAAGCCAAATGCAGCGTCATATTACTGCGAAAAACGAAAGTGAAAGGATTTATGCAACTGGAATAGTCGCCATTTTATAAAGAGAGCAGCACATCTGTAATTGGCACCGTAAGGTAAGATGAATAAATAAAATACAGGCCTATAAAATAACATTTCATTGGAGTGTTACGGGCTGGTTTGCTGTTGCGGAAGACAAGTTTAAAGTTGGGTTTTGTCCAATGGTTCGTTAAGGGACAGATTTAGACTTAAGACGGAAGCCGAATAAAATGGTGCCATTAAATTCCATCAATTAATGCAACTTCGAAAGACGACATCTTAAGTTTTAAATGTAACATGAATCCCGTAGATGAAGGGTTATTACAGGCTACTGTATTCGCTTAAGAAGCACCAGAGCGGCGCGATAGGAAGCAACAACTGTGACGCGGTTTTGCGGAGAGCTTTTTCTAGTGACCTGCAGCGGCTCTTACCTAAAAATTGGTAATAGAAATGTAGGCTATTACACTGAATATTTATTATATCGTATTTTAGATGCATTCCCCGTGAATGTGTAGCCTATATTCAGCTACTGTGAGGATAAAGCTGGAATCATGCATCGAGTACATCATTTGGAAAATGTTTAAAATTGCTGAACATTAGGCTACTGTTTCGGTTTGAGTTACATGCGCTTTCGGTGGCTAAAATCATTTCCACCGGATGCGACTCGCAGTGTCTAAATATTGAGAATGAACAATTTACGCTGCAGGGCCTGAACACACTGAACGTTGGAAACGACGTGCGGGGTTGTGGAATAGTTTGCTGTAAGAACTGAAGTTTTTCTTTTTCGTTTTGCCCCCCGAAAAAAACCTTCATTTACAATTTTTATACAAACCATGAACATAATCAAAGCCAGAGAGCATCTCGTAAGATTATATTTAAAATAAATGCCCAGATTCCTGTGAGCTTTGTTTTATTCCTTCCATTGTTATGACGTGATCCCTGAGTTCCTGCAGGAAATGATCAAAATTCGGCTTACAATCAGTCCATCTCTTTATATGATATTGCCCCATAAAAAATTGAATAAATTATTTTACACATGTCGTCGTCTGAAAAATACAGATATCTAAATAATTCAAAACAACTTTATGATCAGTTTTTCTTAAAAGTTCTCAACATCAATCTAAAATATTTTGGCATATGTACATTCATGAAAGAGGTGTATAATTGTTTCTGTGAAATAAAAAATTACAAGAATATTAATTCTAAGGCTTTTTAAAATTGGGTATATACCATGTAAAAGTTTAAATGTCACTTATTTTATTTACACAATATGTAGCCTATCACAAATAGTCCAAGCTTTACTCCAATTAAAAATCCCAAAAATAGAAGACCAATATAATTTGTTATACATTACTTGTGATACAACTGTTCATATGCTTATTTGTACATTTGTGTATTAGAATGTCAATTTCCCAGATAAAGACTATTATCAACAACTGCAATATCAATGTCCTGATTTGCTGAATTCCTTTAGGTGTAACTGGCATTCCAAATTTAAGAAATTCACTATATGATAAGTGAATAAGTATATAAGTATCCATCAGGATTCAAACCTCTTAACTAACCTAAAATTATCAAACCATTTAAGGAAGATTTTTAAAAAAAAAATATTCCTATTAGTAATACTTTTCCCCTAATGTTTATGTTAGCGAAGCTTATTTATGAAATTTGGACAGTCTGACAAGTAATTTCTCAATTTTATAACCATCTCAATAAAACACCTCTGCCACCCATCAAAATACACACATTTTGGAATCTTATTCCATTTTTTTTTTTTGTTAATGAGTCTGATAAGCCAGTTAACATTGAATGTGTTTAAAGTGTTGTAACTTAATACTCCTAAACCACCATTAATTTTCTTATTACATAAAATATTTAAGTAGTGAGGTCTATTCTTCCATATGAAATTGAATGTTTTACATAATCCCTAATGTTATGAGGCATGCCTAAGGATAAGGAGACATAAACAGATCTTGATATACCTCCATCTTTTGAGAGCAAAACCCCGCTGTTCAATGACAGATCCCTTTGTAACCACAAATTGACTGTTTTTAACCGTAAGCATCGGATTAAAGTTGCTGCGTTTATTTGTATCTTTACATATTTATGAGCATGGGCGATTTTAGACTCTTTTTAGGGGTGCTCAAGCACACCTAAATTTCATCTCAGCACCCCTAAATTTTGTGGTGTAAAACTCATGTTACTTACTAGTAATTCATTAAAAGTATTATTGTTAATTAAAATATCATATATAGAAAAATATTAATGTATTGATTGTTATCCAATGAAATGAGTGATTTAGCAGGGGGGGGTTGAACGCTTTTGCAAGGCACTGTATGCATGTCACATTCTCATTAGGGGCTGAGCCCTAAAGGTCTGATCCTAAAATCGCCCCTGTTTAGGAGTTATATGTAATTTTGTTTGTAGTAGAATTAAATTGGATTGAGACACATTCTTTTAGTGGTAATAACACAGATTTGTTTAAGCTCATTTCAAGTCCCGATACTAATGAAAATCCATCAATACATTTGACTGCTTTTTAACCTCTGTGCCATTTCTGAGGAAAAATTGTAGTGTCGTCTGCCAGTTGGCATAACTATGAAGTGAAGTCAAGCAAAGGACGATTTGTTGGACTTTTGCGCACTTAACCGAAACTTCCAGGATGTAAGGAAATTGCAACAGATGTAACGAAATATCGAGAAACGATAAATTGCGTTTTGGAGCTGTGGGAAGCTGCTTTTTCCACGATTTGAGCTTAAGCTAAAAGCTAAACGTATTTTTAATTTTATCTCAGTAATCAACAGGGAATCTTGCACAATCATAATGTTCATTCAAATTTTGCTTAAAATATCTTAACAATTCGGAACCATGAGCCCAGTATCATGTATCAAACCAAGCCGTGAGCTGATTGTATTGTTACACCCCTAGAATCTACACAGCTTTACGCTCTAAGCCATTTTATCAGCAGATGAATTTACAATGAAATGTAATAAAACATCAAACCGTTTTAATGTTTAAACTGGTTGCCATTGGCAACATGACTCAACTTCACATGGATGTCATAAAACAAACATAGGTTCGAACCATTGGAATATCTATTTTTGCTCATTATGTCCATAAGGCTGTTTTCACACTTGGTCCGTTTTGCTGGTTCAAACTCGAGTGCAATTATTCCCCCCCCCCTGCTGGTCTCCTTTCACATTACATTTTCTGGTTGGGAACCCTGGTCCGTTTATGTATTCACTGTTGCTAGCTGTAGCAGTCGCTGTGTAGCTTTCGCTTGCTGCAGTCAGCTTGTGTGCGTTGCTAACATAGTTTTGAGGAAGTGGGCTACAAATGTATTGACAGGAGATGCATCAATTTTCTAAAAAAATGTATATACAAAAAAATTATAAATATATTTTTATATTTGTTATATCTACATCGTGTTCATATTTTCTTAAAGGCAGGCCTATTAATATATCGCCCAATATGTGCGTGAACCCACAAATCAGTTGCATTCCCCCTGAAACCTGTTTTGGAGGGAATTTATTTTCCTATAAGAGTGTGATCTTGCTTCAAACACTAGCCTACCGTTTCACCATGGACCGCAATGTAGCATTCGCTATCGCCGCTATGGGAACTAAAATGCTAGTAAAACTTTAGGACCTAAAGTTTAAGAGAACGTTTCACAGCGAAAGAATATGAGGAACATATCTGCCCTGATTGGCCGTCGCTCGAGACTCTGTCACTGCTCATTTGCATAAAGTTGAACTTTGCTTCACTTTTTTTAGTCTCCAAGTCGCCGCGATCGCGTCGCCAGGCGACCCTACGTGCCATGTCAAGAAGGGTCTGGCTGCAGGGTCCACTGGTTGGACATGTCCTACCAGTGGAGGTGGCAGTTAGTGGTAGTGATGTGCAGTTCGTGAACGAACGAATCCTTTTGAACGAATCTTTGAGGTGAACTGAGTGTACTGAATCCCTAGTCTAAAAGATTCGTTCCTTCCTCTTTGCAAACATGCACGCTGATTAGCTGGCATAGCAGCTATAACTCTCCCTCCAGTGGGTATTAGATATGAGGTCTGTCCACAAAGCAGCCTATCACAAAACTGTATCAGCAGTACGTTCATGATGACAACTAGCTAATGGCTGAAATGCTAAAACTCTCGAAGCACTTCCCACTGGCCATCTTGGCACAGCTGACGATGTGGGACAATGCAAAAGATCCAGTGACTATGAAGACTCTAACCTCCCCCTACTGACCTGATGAACTGTTGACAAGTTCCTCAGTTCACCAGTTCGTTCGGACTCCAAAGATTCACTGACTATGAAGACTTGGTGACTACGTGTTGCCAGAATTGCTAGTTGCTAGGCTTGGGCTACATCCGCCATTGACTGTGACGATGCAAAAGGAATCAGCACTTCCGTGACATTATTATAGGAATAAAAAAGATGAGCAAAATTTAATATATCTGGAATATTATTTTTAGCAGTAGCATATTTTAGGTGCGCACAACGTATCGCAGTTTATCACAACTGCAATTTTACGTAGGCTACGATGAATTTAATGTTGACATCACATTTCCTTTTAACATGAATAAAGTCCTTATTAATAAATGCTGACAAATCAACATAGTAGGCTGCAAAACAAAACAGAAATGTGATGCGTAAGCCTATGCCTATCACATTTGTAGCATACTATGTCTACATTAACAACAAATAAAAATACGACATCGCTGACTAGGCCTACAAGTATATTAAAATGTTTGGGCTGGGTTAGGTCAACTTGTAAAACGGAGTTATTCGCTTTGGATATAAGCGTGGCTCTTTTTTCCTCAGTGTTTTAGTTTTACCAAATGACATGTACTTAGGCTATTATACGCGTTAAAATGTGGGGTTCTATTACCTTTTGCGGCTGCATGATTGTTTAAATAGCATGGTGCAGTTTCATGTAATGAATATTACGATTTTATTCATTTCATTGACATTTGGTTTCACACGTGCTGTTTTGCCGCAGAGCAGGCTAATAATGGACATGATGTTTGGAACAATGTACAGTAACTTTTAAAATACAATAAAACTATTTAGATTCGTGTATGCCGCCCGACCGGATATGTAAATGAACGAATCAGTGAGTCAAAGATTAGAATCATTTTATTGAACTGAACGAAAGGAACCGAATCACTAAAAAGAATCGTTTTGAACACCACTAGTCAGTGGAGGTGGAAGTGACATAACGTGACGTTTTTTTCCATGTTTTTCATTGGTCATATTGAGGCTTGAGACGCTCGGTTTGCCTCATAATAACAGATATTTTCAATGTTTTTAATCGGAGATGAAGAGTAATTGTGCTTAATTTCTGTTGATAGCCTGACTAGCCATGTCATGTCTCATTTAGTTGCTGGCTAGACATGAAGGAAATTGTGTGTGATTTTGTGTTTAAATGAGGTCATATGGTACATAAGTACATGTCTGTAATGAGCCAGACCTCAGATTCATTGTGATTATTTATTTAGGGAATTGCAAAAGTAGCCTAAGTGTAGGTGCTGTATATGTATGGGGTATGCCTGCAAGTTCATGTGTGACATACCTTCCATCCCAATATAAATGTAAACATTTTATGGATGTACCTGTGAACTATATATACCTAAAGTTACTGCTTTGTAAATGAGTTAACTACACTTGGGTGCACAGAATAAATCCCAGGACTGGATTTTATCTACAAATAACAGTATGCAGACTCTGAATTAATTTCACAGCTCAGTCAAATTCAAAATCTGGAGAAGAAATGGCAGTAAGGAGTTGATGTCAGAACATTCAAACCCTACCAGAAGCAGAAGAGAATTACATCAAATAATTCAGACATGCTGTGACCTTTTCCAGAGAACACGGGCGGCTGCTGCTGTACGGCTGTACGCACAGTGCGTACCATGAGATTCCCGATTTGTGAGTGCTCCACGAGAGAGAGAGAGAGAGAGATGTTCATTTGTTATGCCAATAAAGGTCTTTGGAATTGAAATTTGAAAATGAAAATTGAGAGAGAGAGGTGTGTCAGAGGCCCTGTTTACACTTGGTTTTAAAATGCGTCTTGGACGATCGGATCACAAGTAGACAGCCGAGACACATCGCCGTTTGCAGCTGTGTCTAACATGCATCTCCAAGGTGTCCAGCTGACCACTTGTGTTCAGATTTCGTTACTGCCTACATCACCCTGACTACGTCAGTCTCTGTCACCAGACAAGCGCCAGATTTGTTTAGCATGGGCTAGCTAAGAAAACAAAAATGTTTCAAGAACTGATATACATGTACGGGCTACCACTCATTGAAATATCAATGGCATTGGCTGTAACGCTCAATGTGGCAGTTTCATTAAGGGAAGTCCCACTTTTCCACCAAACGGCCAATCGCTTTGTTGGTAAAGGCATAACCTGGAAAAGGCAGGCCTATCATATTCTTAAGGCGAAAAATGAATGCCCACAGCCTACTCTACTGTCACAGTTATAGCTACGCAGAACACAAACGGGGCAAATCTACACAATTTTATTAAGTACTGGGAATGCAGTGGTGGTCCGTCAGGGCCTTCAGGCTATTCTCTGAATACCCTACTAGATTGGATACATCAATGCATGCTTCTAATAAAATAAAAGTACAAAAATCATGAATTCTAATTTTTTTTTTTTTTTTTTTACATTTTTGCATAAACTGTTTGAATGAACTGTGAAGGCTAACAGCGACACCTGATGACTGAAAATATAGCAGTGTCTTGTTGGTCTCACTCAGCACAGGGGATTCTCTAAGCCCAACAGAGTACCCTTGTTGTACAATATAGTGCCAGTAAAGTCGAGTGACAGTAAAACCAACCAATCAAAATGCCTTGTGTGGGGACGGGATATGCTGGATATTCTGTAGCGGACCCTGTGATCATGTTTTTGACCGGTCAGAGGCTTGTGTGGGTCAGAGCCATGTCTCTCTACATGGCTCTGGTGTGGGTTAAAGTGAAGTCGTCACTCGTCAGCCAGCAGGTTACCATAATTTAAAAAAATGGCTGATGGAGCTATTGTAGAGCCGGCAACGGAAACTGATTTTGTCAGTAGTTTAAATGTACCATTTACTCGGAGGAATTTCGCTGGGAAACTTGAAATTAACAGGGGGAGACCAAAACCAAAGTTGGGACTCCAGCAACCAGGCAAAGGATTCACAAGGCAATTTAGCGAAGCTAATTATGATCGCTTCAAATGGCTAACAACTAGCAGAGTTCAATTTAGTTAAACTCTGTGCTAGCTGTTAGCCATTTGAAGCAATCGTAATTAGCCTCACTAAAATACGCTATATCTAGTATCGAATGAGTGAGTCTTGGTTTTGAATCTCTTCAGAGTTAACCCTTTCGCGCATACGGTCACACTGGTGTGACTTGCCGCTTTGGTTGGTGAAGGGTGAAATTATCCAGGAAACATTTTAGATGGGATTAAATAATATTTGTATGCAAAATTGTATTATGTTTTGTTGAGTTATATGCTAAAATCAGTGCGATAATTACTCTAGATGGGAAAGATTCTAGCCAATTTTAGCTTTGAGGAAACGGCGATTAAATGTTAAAAAATACATCATATGCTAACTGAAAACTACGAGAAGCTTAATAATGCTAATGAAAACATAATAAACCCTGTAACGTAAAATGCACGCTACATATAAAAATTACGTTGCGAAAAAGTTACGTGCGAAAGGGTTAAATCTCTTCAGAATGACCAGATTTAATTATTCATTAATCAGTCAGTGGCGTTTCTCTCTCAGCTCTCTCTCGATGTGTGTGCGTGCGCACGTGTGTGGTCAGGTTTCTGTGGGTACCGTAAGATAAAATCCTGCAGGCGCCCCTGCCAGAGAAAACACAGATCTTGAGTAACTTTAAAGGCAAAGTTGATTACCATTTTTCACCTAGAAACCTTACCGAAACACCTTATAAAGATGATAGTATATGGTATGATTCTGAAGTTCAATCCGTTTAATATGCATATAGAACAGCTATGCTGAAGATTTTGTCACTGTACTTGTGTGCAGAAATTGACAGAAAAAACAAATGTGAAGCTTAAAGTCCTGCCTCCATGTGCTGTTACCAGGGTCAGACCACAGAGATCAGAGTCACCGGTGCCCAGCTGTCAGTCTGTGAAGAGTGACAAGTCCATGGACCATCCCGTTAAGTTTAGTGATGAACATCACCCCCTTGAGTCAAGGTGAGATCACTTTGGCCAAGACAGAAGTCTCAATGGGTTAATCCAAGCCCATTGTGCTAGGATAAGTATGGATAAGTATGGTGAAACTGCTTTTGCTTGAGTCTGATCTGCTCCATGGTTCATGAGATCAGAAAAGGAAGCACATGATCATGCTTGTTTATAATGACGTATAAAAGCCCAACATATGATTGAAACCTTTCAGCACTCAGCTCAATGAATTGAGTCACTTGAGTGTAGTGTAATGTGTTATGATTTTTCCATCTTTTCATTTCCTGAATTGAAAATGCATACTGGAAAAAAAACATTTTCACTTATACAGTTGTGCCCAAAAGTTTGCATACCCTGAAATAAATTGTTAAACATTGGCATTTATTTGGAAAATATGACTGATAATACAAAAGAATTTTTCTTATTTAAGGATAGTGGTCACGTGAAGTCATTTATTATCACATAGTTGTTTGACTCCTTTTTAAATCATAATGATAACTGAAATCACCCAAACAGCCCTGATCAAAAGTTTACATATCCTTGAATGTTTGGCCACATTATAAACACACAGGCTGACACACACAGGTTTAAATGGCTATTAAAGGGAAGTCCCCACACCTGTGACTCATTGTAATTGTAATTAGTGTCTGTGCATAAATAGAGTTTCTCAACTCATGAGGTGATGCACTGACTTGGCTGGATACTGCACCATGGGGAAGACAAAAGAACTGCCAATGGACCTGTGTACTAAGGTAGTTGAACTTTATAAAGCAGGAAAAGGATATAAAAAGATATCTAAACACTTGAAAATGCCAGTCAGTACTGTTCAAACCCTGATAAAGAGGTGGAAAATAAGAGGTTCTGTTGATACTAAGCCACGGTCAGGTAGAACAAGAAAGATTTCACCCACTACTGCCAGAAGAATTGTTCGGGATGCAAAGAAAAACCCACAAACAACTTCGAGAGAAATGCAGGCTGCTCTGGAAAAAAGTGGTGGTGTTGTTTCAAGGAGCACAATAAGGAGGTACTTGAACACAAATGACCTGCATGGTCGAGTTGCCAGAAGAAAGCCGTTACTGCGCCCATGCCACAAAAAGGCCCGCTTACAGTACGCCAGACAACACCTAGACAAGTCTCACAGCTTCTGGAGCACAGTCATTTGGAGTGATGAGACCAAAATTGAACTTTATAGTCACAACCATAAACGCTATGTTTGGAGAGGAGTCAACAAGGCCTACGGTGAAAAGTACACCATCCCCACTGTAAAGCATGGTGGTAGATCTCTCATGTTCTGGGGCTGTGTGAGCCCCAGTGGCACAGGGAAGTTAGTAAAAATTGATGGCAAGATGAATGCAGCATGTTATCAGAAAATACTGGCAGACAATTTGCATTCTACAGCACGGAAGCTGCGCATGGGACGCTCTTGGATGTTCCAACATGACAATGATCCAAAGCACAAGGCCAAGTTGACCCTCCAGTGGCTACAGCAGAAAAAGGTGAAGGTTCTGGAGTGGCCATCAGTCTCCTGACCTCAACATCATTGAGCCACTTTGGGGAGATCTCAAACGTGCAGTTCATGCAAGACAACCTAAAAATTTACAGGAACTGGAGGCATTTTGCCAAGAAGAATGGGCAGCTATACCACCTGAGAGAATTAAGGACCTCACGCACAATTATTACAAAAGACTGCATGCCATCATTGATGCTAAAGGGGGCAATACACGGTATTAAGAACTAAAGGTATGCAAACTTTTGAACAGGGATTATTTCCTCATTTTCTTTATTGCCATGTTTTGTTTGATTGTGCCATTCTGTTTATGCCTTACATATGAACTTGAGTCCTATAAGAAATAAAATACATGTGTTTTGCCTTCTCACTCATGTTTTCTTTTAAAAAATGGTACACATCTTGCAAATTCTCCCAAGGTATGCAAACTTTTGAGCACAACTGTATTTACTTTTGTTGTCTTATGTCAGACTGAAGAATATATTTAAACAGATCTAATACCTCAGATATTGAGGGGTTTACAAGGCACATTACTCATGAATGTAACTATTTAGCTTGCTAACAAGCTCTAAAGCCTTGTCAATTTTAAAGATCAGGCTTCGAAGGTAGCTAACTGGCTGAATATTAACTGGCTAGCTATCTGGCAGTGTTTACTATTTAGCTGGCCAGACAGCTAGTGAGGTAGTTGGCTGAAAGTAGGATTACATACGTAACCAGCTGGCATTTTAAATACAAGGCTGACTATTGGTTTTAATGCATTCAATGAAAAATCAGATTTTTGAAATTTTCCTGGATTGAGGGATTATCTATTTCTCAGGAAATAATTTTACTTATATGTTAATTTCTCTGGCTCTCCCTTCCGCATATTCATAAATTGATGTCGGTTTCATGTGATGTAGTAGGAACATTCAGGAGGTAGAAAAGATAAATGGGACAAAAATTCCAGTGGTTGATGTTTATACGTTTTTAATGTGTTTATGAGATTTAATTTAACTTCTGTCTACTTAAATGAGGCTATTTAATGTGTAAGTACAAGTTTTTAAATGAGTCAGACAGCAGGGTCAGTGTTTTTTTTTTTTTTTTTTTTTTTTTTTGAAAACAAGAGCACTCTCAGAATGCCTATGATAGCATAACTGCCATCCCAATATAAATGTAAACTTATTTGGAATGTATCTGTGAACTATGTGTCTGGAGGTACTGCATATTTGTATATGAGTAAACTGGTATATAATTAAGCTGTTAAATGAAGTACAAGAATATTGAGTGGCTTTAATTCATTTTTAATTACAAATACTAGATCAACTTTTGAATTTCACTGAATGGAGGGACTGTTATGTAATTAACAGGGAAAGCAGTTGGTTATTAATTTCATAACACTGGGACATGTCTCCAGCTAGCCTGCATGTACAGCTGAAAAGAATTTTCCACTCAGTTTTCCATCATGCTTCTCTAATGTAGTACACTGTATGACTATAACCATCGTTTCAGTAAGTTGTGGATGTTGCTTCTCTGTCAGTCCTCTCCATTCAGTGAATTAACAGGGAACCAGATGGCTGTTCCAGGCACATAATATCGCCCCGTAATATCTCCCCATCACTACTGTGAAGAGCAGAAGAGGGTGAAACCTACAACATAATTTCAAAAGCAATAAATACAGGAACCAGCCTTGGACAAACAGCATACATCCAAACTGAAAAGAGTGAGCCCCCCTCTGCAGCTACACACCTGCATTTAAAGCCTGCTGATCAGGGCAGGTGTGGCTCATTAACCAATAGCTGCTTCAGGGTAAGACTCCCTGTCCAACACATCTCTGCTGTTTGTCACTTTACAACCCAGTCAGACTTCAGACAGTCTCGTGTCTCACTTGCACTGGCCCAAAGTCAGACGGAGTGTCTGTAACCGTGTGCTCTTCATGATGATTAAACGAGCTGGTGAGAAGGTAAATGTGCATAAATGAAAGGCAATAGAGGTCATTTCTTCCAGGAAACACTGGAACATAAAGACCCTTCTGTTTGCTGTCTGCTACATTTGTCCTTAAAACCTACAGCCCGGTAGACAGTCAGTGATATTTATGGAGCCAAAGCAGGTTCACTTTTGGTAAAATATTCTGTGGAAATAATGAAGCTCTGTGATGCTTTTAAACAGGTGTGTAATCATAAAATTTTAGCTTGGTTTTCATTACATTACATTACATTATCGGCATTTAGCAGACGCTCTTATCCAGAGCGACTTACACCGGTTTTCCTTTTCCCATCTTGCTAACTGAGCTCTGATTAAATGTGTATTCTTGTGTCTGCAGTGAGCTGTCAGAGCTCCAGTCCAGCTCTGCAGTGTGTGAGCAGATGAACCAGCAGAGACTCTGCCAGCAGGTAAAGGACTCACTCATTCACCTGAATCTGTCTACCTGGAGTCTCGGATTCACCTCAGTGTATCCAGGTTTTACATATTCATCTAACTGTGACCTGTACTGTATTCAGTCATTTCCCTCTGTCTGTCAGCCTTTATCCATTCATTCATTTGACTTTGTAGTCCTCTTATTCACTGACTGGCTGGATTGTCTGTCCTTTAACCCCTCATTCATCTGAATCTGTCTGTCCAGTACAAAGCGATTCACCTGTCTCACATACTCACTCATTCATGTGACTTCACTGGAAAAAAAGCTGTAATGTTTTTCTAGGTAATCATTCTAAATTGCATTTTCTACAATGATTTCTTCTTCATATATTTTTTTCCATTCAATATTCTCAAGGTGTGGTTTAACTGGTGTCTTTATTTCTCTGCAGTCTGTGATTGTAGATGCCTCACCCCTATGTTCCAATGATCAGGAGCTGGAAGCAAAAAACAGTAAGATTTTTCATACAAATCAAAAAGGGTCATCTGAACAGTCATCTCTTAGAAAACCTCACCAGTTTCTCACCCACACCATCACTATCTACAGACACACTATTGTTTAATACCACAGCCTACAGACACAGTGCTGCTGTTTAATACCACATAATACTCTCATGCCCTTCAGCTACAGTCTGTTCTGAAAATGCCTCCATTTTTGTGCAGAAGTCATCCAAGAGAAGCTGAAATCCAGTCTGAAGAAGAGGTTTGAGGAGATATTTGAAGGGGTTGCGACATCAGGAAAACACACCCTCCTCAACAATATTTACACAGAGCTCTACATCACAGAGGGGGACAGTGAGAGGGTCAATAATGAACACGAGGTGTGGCAGATTGAGACAGCATCCAGGACACAGACCACACAAGACACTGCAATCAACTGCAATGACATCTTTAAGCTCCTACCTGGACAAAAGAAACCCATCAGAACTGTGCTGACGAAGGGGATCACTGGCATTGGAAAAACAGTCTCTGTGCAGAAATTCATTCTCGACTGGGCAGAAGGAAAAGCCAATCAGGATGTTCGTTTCATGTTTGTTCTTCCTTTTCGAGAGCTGAACTTGATTAATGATGAACAGTACAGTCTGCTTGGGCTTCTGCATGTCTTCCACCCTGAAACGAAAGAGATTGCAAACATTGAGTCTGATGTTGACAAAGTTTTGTTCATCTTTGATGGTCTGGATGAAAGCAGACTTCCCTTCAATTTCCAGCACACCAAGGTATTGTCTGATGTAACAGAGACATCCTCAGTGGACGTGTTGCTGACAAACCTCATTAAGGGGAATCTGCTTCCCTCTGCTCTCCTCTGGATCACCTCCCGGCCAGCAGCAGCCAATCAGATCCCTCCTGAATACATCCACCGGCTGACAGAGATACAAGGGTTCAATGACTCACAGAAGGAGGAGTACTTCAGGAAGAGATTCAGTGATGAAAACCAGGCTAACAGAATTATCTCTCACATGAAATCATGCAGGAGTCTCTACATCATGTGTTATATACCAGTCTTCTGTTGGATTTCTGCTACTGTTCTGGAGCGACTGTTGGGTGAAGCTGACTGTGGAGAAATCCCTAAAACTCTGACTGGAATGTACACACACTTCCTGCTCATTCAGTCCAATATCAAGAATCAGAAGTATAAAGGAAGAAGTGAGACAGATCCACAAAAGCTTTTGGCACAGGATAAAGACATCATTCTGAAACTGGGGCAGCTGGCTTTTCAACACCTGGAAAATGGCACTCTCATGTTCTATGAAGAGGACCTGAGAAAGTGTGGCATTGATGTCACTGAAGCGTCAGTGTACTCTGGGGTGTGCACAGAAGTCTTCAAAGAGGAGTCTGTGCTGTATCAGAAGAAAGTGTACTGCTTTGTGCATCTGAGCATCCAGGAGTATCTGGCTGCTTTGTATGTGTTTCACTCATATGCAAGCACCATACCGGCACGGAAGAGTTTTTTTAGTCCAATTTTTTTTTTCACCGACCAGTCACTGTATGAATTGCACAAAATAAATGTTGACAAGGCCTTGGAGAGTAAGAATGGGCACCTGGACCTTTTCCTGCGATTCCTTCTCGGCCTCTCACTGGATTCCAATCAGAACCTTCTCAAAGGCCTCCTAACAAAGACAGGAAGTAACCCAGAGAGCATCAAGAAAACAGTCCAGTACATCAAGAATTTGGAGAGGAAAGATCCCTCCCCAGACAGGTGTATCAATCTGTTCCACTGTCTGGCTGAACTGAACGATGATTCACTTATGAAGGAGGTCCAAAAGTTCCTGAGCTCAGGAAGTCGTTCTGGTGAAAGGATCTCACCTGTGCACTGCTCTGCCCTGGCCTATATGCTCCTGATGTCAGAGGAGGTGCTGGATGAGTTTGACCTGAGGAAATACAACACCTCAGATGAGGGGCGCAGGAGACTGGTCCCAGCTGTGAAGTGCTGCAGAAAGGCTCTGTGAGTATTAACATGAGTATCACCTTTCTAACATACCATGGTTATCCTGAAAACACATCATCTAGAATATGATACAATGCATGTAGACATACCATGGAGGCAGATTACCATAGAGGAAAGTTTAAAATCTCCAATTCGTCCTTTCACTGCTAAAACTATTGCAGAATCACAAAATATGAAATAAGCTACAAATATTTTGGACACTTATATTATCATGTGAATTTCCTGTTATGGGTAATGGTGTTGTAGGCTGGTTTGGAAAGTAGGTTTATCTTGGCCTTAACTTTATTGACCAATCTTAGTCTCATAGAGCAGCATCTTGCTGTTTCCTTGGCAATGTTGCACCTGAGCTGTGACCTAGGAGTCTGAGATGAGCAGGAGATTTGAGAGTCTCTCATCACACTGACAGGCCAATTCGAGCTTGTGAGAGCGTGGCGGTGATCTTGCTGATGGGAATGCCAGGTTGTGGGGATGGGAGCAGCAGCAGCAGGTGGCTGGGTTATCAGGAACCTCAGGAGTAGCAGAGTCTCACAGCAGCAGCACTGCAGGCAGACGCAGGAGCAGTGATGGAGGATTTAGTCCTGGGAGGAGGACCAAAACTTCCACAGACACAACACCACAATCAGTGCTGGGATGCTCACTGCTATAAAAGTCATTAAAATCAATGGCATCAATAGGAGATAACAAATAAAATGCTGTTAATGTACTTTGATAAAAAAAAGTTAAATCTGTAAAAGCTTTTCAGGGTCTTCCCATGCAGATGTACAGGATCAGGTGGTTACTTTTCTCTCAGACATAGTTTGAAGTAGAAATGCTTTTGTTGTAGTGAATATTTGATCATTAATGTTTTTTTATGCTTTTTGTCTTTTCAGACTCAGTAACTGTAACCTTATAGAGAAGTCCTTTGAAATTGTGGCCTCTGCTCTCCAGTCAGCCACCTCACCCCTGAGAGAGCTGGACCTCAGCAAGAATAACCTGGGAGAAACAGGAGTGAAGCTGCTGAGTGTTGCACTGATGAGTCCAAACTGTAAACTAGAGACTCTGAATCTGAGCTTCTGTCAGATGGGAAGTTCAGGAGTGGAGCTGCTCTGTGCTGGACTGAGCAATGTACCCACTCTGAGGTGAGAATTTACTCATCAATTATGTTTTTCATCCTCTCGTTTTTATTTGAACAGGATTAATAGCAATATCAACAGCATACTGTATTCTTCACTGATGTACTTACTTATTTGACATTGGCATTCTCTCAGTCTGTTAGCTCTGTTATCAATAGATTCATACAAACTGTCTATATAAACTAAAGGAATACCCATGGAATCCTGTGGAATAGCATATTAAAATACACATTAAAATGTTAAAAATGTATATTTGTTTAGTGCACAACCATAATTGTAACCAACCATCCATTATGAACAGCAATGGCCCTCCCCACCAGGAGACTGAACAGGGTTTATATGGTCATGAGAGCTGAATTTGAAAGGAATAATTTCCTGGCCTGGAAAAGCATGTGGAGGACAATGTAAAAACACTCTTAACTAGAGTTTACTGTCATGTGTGAAAAAGTTAGAAGTGTTGATGCAGGCTATCAGACACAAGTAATGGGACAAGCTAAAAAAGTATTCCCTCTGAAAGCTATGGTGATTATAATAACATTTCATTTTGTTAAAGAGATACAGACATTTAGCTAAGAATTTTAAACAGTTATCATGGAGAATCTTGACTTTTCTGGTTACAGGAATAATGGAAACCATCTTTAGCTGCACTATACAAATCAAAATGAAATTGATTGCATCTAAGACTTTACAGGTATAGTCTGCCTTGGAATATTAAAAGCTTGAGAATTCAATGTCTGTAAACTAATGTAGTCAGATAATATACATAGGTCAGACAGGAAATAGTTTTTTTTTATTTTAAATTTTATACAGTTTTCTCTATAAAATGAGGACTAAGGACTCCTCTGAGTTCTTCCCAGAGTGCACTGTATAGGAAAATTGTGTGTTAGGGCAGATAGAACAAAAGTTTCTTATAAAATATATACATTGTGAAATGCATGGAAAATGGCATTCTATTAGTAACACTGATGGTGATGTTATCATCATATTGTTTTTTTTGGTGTACGAGAAATTCTCTCTGGTGCAGTATGACACTGTCTGGGAAAATGAAACTTTGTATGTAACTAGTATGTACTTAGAATGTAACTTTGTATGTAAACTGAAGGCTGTCCCAAGTCGTGGTTGGCTATTCCAGGTCTCTCTTTGCAGGAAGAGAAAAGGAGCAGGTATAAAACTCAGTGGTCTGAATTAGGCCCTTTGAGCTTTATTGTAAAGATAGATTACTTCTCAGGCCAATACTCTCACAGTGCGGTTTGATGAGTATGAATGTGCCCCTTTGTGCTGAATAACTGTAGGGTCTCAATGCAGGAAGTGTGCATTTGGTGTCTTTATTGGGGTCCATTTGTCATTCAGAGACCTCATCATGTTTTAAGAAGAGCCTCTTCTCCCTTTTTTAGAATGGATCAGTGTCGTTTCAATGACAAGTCCTGTGATCTCGTGGCCTCAGCTCTCCACCAGTCAGCCAACTCCCAGCTGAGAGAGCTGGACTTCAGCAACAATAAGCTGGGAGAATCAGCAGTGAAGCTGCTCTGTGCTGGACTGAGGAGTCCAATGTGTCATATACAGGCTTTGAGGTAAGCAGTAATGCTTATGATCTTGATCAGTATCATTTTATGCAGGAATAAAATAATTAATAGGAGAGGATATGCGTTCTGATTATTGGCACAACTGTACTATCGCTGCTACTGTCAGCATCATAGTGACAAGATCAGCATCTGCACTATCATAAAGGAACATGAGTATCTGCATTACCAAATCTCTAGCTGCTAGCAATGGCACAGAGATACAGATGAGTTGAGTGGTGGCCCCACTGTTCCTTGTGATAAAATCTCAGCTGTAGGTGAAAATAAAAAGGCAGTGATGCAGTTGTGTTGCAGTCATTTGAAATATCCTGGACACACTGTGTAGGAGTGCAGTGGTGATGACAGATTCGCAGAAAGAGGTAATTGTGTGCAGGGGCGCATTAAGCCTCCCCTGCCTAACACACCTCCCGGGGCCCTATGTCCATTTTTTTTGGGGGGCTGACAACAGCAGAAGTTCAGAAACACTTGTTTACCTTCTCTGTGGACTGCATTTTTTTTCCCCACCCACATTCTGCGAAGACCCGCCCCTACTCTGCCTCTGATTGGCTATGACCCTGATATTCTTAGCCAGTCAGAGAAGGCAAAAAAAAAAAAACGCCTGTGCGTTCCATTCGGAAGGCAGGTGATTTGGCAGTCACTGCCTTCATAGGCAAAAAAACTACCTTCATAGGCAGCATCTTAACCTGTAAGGTATCTCAGAAGGCAACGGTAGAAATTGTGTTTGGAATGCCCTTTGAAGTTTGAATGCGTCACACGAGACTTACGTTTATCCCACATCACCGTCTTCATCAAACACTAAGCTGCATAGGCACCAAACCAATTACATTTTAAAATAATTGAAAGGATAAAACCCTAAATGATAATATTGCCTATTATAATAATATATTATTCAATGGTGTATTCTCCCACTCATTTTTTGAATCATTACTAGTAGGCTACATCATTAATGCTAGCTATCCGCGGAAGAAACCGCTAACCTTGATGACTGTGGAGTCTAGCTTGCCTACCTGAGCCATCCAGCTACGACGAAACGTTTTGCCCTACAATGTTTAATAAAATTCAGCAGGATTACTACTTAGCTAGCTAGCTACGCAATAAACAAATCAGACATGCCGCAAAACCACTGTGCATGTGAGCTAGCTTGCTATTTGCATCATCCGGTCACCGTTTTCAGATGATTTACAGCCTGTTAATTTGTATTACAGCTTAATTTACTATTTACAGGTCGTTAATTTCTATTATTTTTGTTCTTTTTTTTTCTATTTGGGGGAAAACCCATATTACACTACATTTCCCATATCTTGCAGTGCATATGTGCAAACCCGGCATTTTATACAGACAAACTGTATAGGTTGACACCTATGAGTTAGCTAGCCAGTTTGCTTTTATGACTGGGTTGAAATTGACAACCTAGCTATGTTTATGGCTTATTTGAGGAAAAATATAGCTCAAGTCATAAAAATATTACCAATAAACAGATGGTTAAGACCTGTCTGAACACTTATAAACTAACTCTTCTGGCTCTCCACCTCAGCTGTTAGGCCTATTGTTTTTATTTTATTTTTATGAATTTTACCAATTACATGCCTGTGGAAGAGTGAATAGAGTGAATAAAGAAGCTGATTTCCAACATACTTTTTTTCTTGTCTTTTTGTTTTTGTCTTGTTGATGTATTCAGCTCCCGCATCTATTGATTCCTTTTAAATGTTTTATGTAGGGTTGTTTTACCCCATAATGGCTGTTAGAATTAGTTTTCAGGCAGCTGCAAATATACTTGTAATAACTAGAAATGAGGATGTAAAGTGAATATCTTTCAAAATTTTCTCCCAGGGGAGCATGTCCCTGGACCCCCGTAGTTGTGGCTGGTTTTCTCTATCCAATATTGGCAACGTTCTCACCTTTTTTACCCCTTATCCGTTTGCATCCCTGTAAACACAACGTTTAAAAATGAACGCATCTGACACCAATTCCAACGTTTACCCTGTATGGGACTTTGTCATCTACAAATGACACTAAGGAAAACTACTAAAAAAAAATAACACAAACTCTTACTGACATAATCAATGACATTATCCCAAAAATGTGTCACTTGACATCCCCTCTAACCGATAACATTTGTTGCTACAAGGAAGTGAAGGAGACAAGAGCACGTGTTGAGTCACATGCATGAGTAGCACGATGGCAAGTCCATTTTAAACAGTAAAATATGTAAAAATCATTTATCAATAAAATATTACTATATAGCCCAAAGTGTTTTCTAACACTTTTCGTCATTTCATGTGAAGATTTCGAAAAATTAGTTTTTAAAACCTGTAAAAACTCCACGTCATGTATAACTGACAAAGTCCTATTAAGGTATAGAAATTTCCATAATGACTCCATCTATTCTTCTATTGTTGTGATATAGAGTAGCGTTTCTCAAACCTCTCCTGGCTTACCACTTGTCCTGCATGTTTTAGATCTCTCCCTGCTCCAACACAGCTGATTCAAATGATCAACTCGTTATGAACTCCTGAAGCTGCTTAACAACAAACAAGTTGTTTGAATCAGCTGTGTTGGAGCAGGGAGAGATGTAAAACATGCAGGACAAGTGGTACGCCAGGAGAGGTTTGAGAAACGCTGATATAGAGGATCGGACAATTTCCACATATATCTTTCTTAGGTTGATGTTTGTAAGTTTTATGGCGAAAGGCAAAGCTGTGCTTATTCCTGAGGGTAGTGAGGACAGTGAGAGTAGCAGCGATGAGGACGAGGTAGTTTGTAAGAGTGGAAGACAATAATAATGAGCATCAGGAAGACAGCGCGTTGATCTGATGGACTCACTAACTGCACTCTGTCGTACAAAGATCAGGTCACGCAAGTGGTACATTTGCATCTTTTTCCATGTTATGGACATGATTTGTGTAAATGCACGGCTACTGTACTGCAGAGATAGTGAGACGTGGTAAATCACACAAAGGGGAACTCAGCCTCAGAGAGTTCAAGGCAGCCATTGCAGATGTTCTCTGCTCAAAAGGCACAGGCAAAGTCAAACACGGGCAGCCAAACCATGAATCTCTCCCAAAGCAGCAAAAAAGAAGAGAGAGTCACTTCCACATCCAGAGATCAGGAAGGACGGCATTGTCCACTGGCCTTACTACAATGAAATTGTAAGAATGTGTAAAAATGACAACTGCACCGGCCAAACACGAGTGAAGTGCAGGAAATGTGATGTACACCTGTGCTTCACACCAAAAAAAGAACTGTCTGGTTGAGTTTCATGAGTGACAGATGGATGCATATCAGCAGGGGACATTTCTAACATATCCAGTGAGGAGATTCAGCCTATGTTTCATTACATGAATTATCATTGTATATACACAAAATTAATAATTCACAGAGTTCTATCTATCATTTTTGTTTTGTCAGAAAGATCCTGAAATAAAATGAATGAATTGATTTCTTAATAAAATATGTTCATGGATAATTATGCCATTGTTCATTACTTAATTGTTTTTTACATTGGGAAATCATGAAAAAATATATACCCTATGGGGATGTAGTCATTTATAAATGACGGCACCCCAAAAAAAAGGTCCAAGGTCACTTTGGGAATGTGAGCACATGGAATTTATTTTATTTTATGCCTAAATACACTTAAAATTAAAGGTCTTTGATTTTTTCAATTAATAAAATAGGTCCCATAGAGGGTTAACAAAGGTGTTGATTTGGTGTCAATTTACACCAACCATGGAGGCCCAATAAACAACACGACTGACACGTTCTAAATAAGTGTTCAACACAATGTTAAATAATAAACGTATCTGAAACATATTTCTAACGTTTAACAGTGGTGCTTATGCAGTGTGATTTTAGACAGGATACCGACGTGTTAAAAACATTTCATAAATGTGTTTACCACATGTTGTCACGATTTGGGTTGTCAGAATTGCGGACTGAATCTTTAAATTTCGTGAGTTCTTTTCGTCTTTTCGTTTTGCAGCAGATGAACACACACGTAGGCTACTTATGGTTGAGTTGATGCAGATGAACGTAGGCCTACTTCCCAAAGAGGTCATCAAATTGAACTGTTGTAAAGGGCTTGGTAAAAAATGAGGCTTTTGTTAGAATAATACTTGAGAATTGCAAGTTACTGTAGCTACCCCACATACCTACAACAGATTGAAGATGAAATAAATGAATTACAGTCTGCACGCATAAGTGAAAATTTGAAACTTACTGGTCACATTTCAATAACAGTCTATGTTACAAACGCAAATATAATGTACACCTAGGTTGAAGAAAGAATCAGTTTGATTATTTAATGAACAGTAACGATTGAGCAAAACGAACATAACAATTGAGCAAAACCTCAACATTAGCCACTAAAATGTAGGCTATTAGCCTACGAAACATTTGGAACCTGTAACATCTGTAGCCTGTTTAAAAAAAAAAAAAAGGCTAAGCCTACATGGCATCAAATGTAGTCTATAGGCTACCAGGTAACATTTTATTTCCTCCTTTTTTTTATTGCAGCAAAGTCCTCTGCTGCCGACTTGAAATCAAACGTGTCCAGTATGTCTTTGCAGCTTGCAATGTGCACTTTCTCCTCCTCCAGATGACTTCGCAGCACCGTCTTAATTCGATTCTGCAGAGAGAAGCCCCTCTCTGCTGGCACGCTTGACACGGACAGAACACAGGCAATTTTAGCTAGTGTAGCCCAGTCAGGCTACAGCTCACTGAACTTATAAATAAGCAATCGTAGCTATAAGAAAGGCTATTTATCTATTTAGCTATGTTTTGTATGAGCATTATTTTCGGACATTTTGACCAGCAAGTTTTTAATTTGTTTTTTTTTGTTTTTTTTTATAAACTTTACCAGGCAAAAACCGGTAATTACTGGCTAACAGAAACCCTTGTCTGAATCAATGCAAGTGCCAAAGAAGCTTTTATCATATTTTCTAATAGCCTCGTGAGACATCGCTGTGAAGTGACTAGCCTACAAACACCACTCTCACTGTCACTGACGATTAATTGTTGCGACAGGATAACGTAGGCTACTCTACAGGTGGGAAACTGGACCAAAATGTTCAGTATACAATCCACAATAAAACCCCATTCAAAAAATCAACGTAATCTTGTTTCCAGGGCCCCCTAGTGGCCAGAGCCCTGGGCTGCAGCCCATTTTGCCCAATAGGTTAACGTGGCCTTGATTGTGTGGGGATCTACATTCAGGGATGCCACAGAGTTCATACAGCACTTGGACTGAAGAAGTTACATTACATTACATGCATTTACCAGATGCTCTCATCCAGAGTGACTTCCATGACAATAGAACATAAGTGCATCCATTCAATTTAAACAATCAGCAGTTTCAGACCAGTTAACAACACTCCCAGACCAGTGAGTGTGAGCATAACCATATTCAAGCCCTACCACAAGATAACTTGTGCAATGCCATAAAAAGCCAGGTATACTACGATACAACAGGTCCTACAACACAATTTCATAATGCATCATAATACTACACATAAAATTAACATCAATTGCAGGAAGTAGCAGGTGTTAGGGGGTGGGGATAGTAGTGTAACCGAGATGGCGTGTGAAGACGTGGGTCTTCAGTGTGCGTTGGAAGATGGCCAGTGATTCTGCTGTCCTAACCTCTGTGGGGAGTTCACTGAGGGACCAGTACAGACAGGGATCGTGTCTGAGAAGAGCAACCCCATCGGGTTGGGACAGTCAGTTGCCCTGTAGATGCAGAGTGCAGCGATCTTGTGGGAAGATATGGTTTGAAGATGGGTCATAGGTATGAGTTAAATATAAAAATGAGAAGATGAGAACAGCTTTGGCCCAGACAGCTCATAAATACCAGCACAGAACAATGTCTGTCACTCACTGCAGATTGCAGAAGCATTAAAAAAGCATGTGTTTATAGCAGACCACTACTAGAGGAAATATAACACAATGATACCTATTTAAATAATGTCTTTAAATCTGCTCCTTTATCTGTATTATAATACGTGCACCAGCTACAGTCATACTGTTTTACTGTTATGTCAAAGGACTTGGTCCCAAACTGAAGTCTTTTTTCTCTTCTCTACAGACTCAGTGGCTGTAATCTGAATGAGAAGTCCTGTGAAACTGTGATCTCAGCCCTACAGTCAGTCACCTCATCCCTGAGAGAGCTGGACCTCAGGAGAAATAACCTGGGAAATTCAGCAGTGGAGCAGCTCTGTGCTTTACTGATGAGTCCAAACTGTAAAATACAGACGTTATGGTGAGTTATGCTGTTTGATAATCATTAAGATGCCATGAAAAATGAAAGACGGCTCCTTCTTAAACATTTTTTAGAATTAATTGAATGTCATATTGAGTGCTAGAGAAAGAAAAGTTTGCACGTTGAGGCTGAACAACCGCTGACCGCAGAAAAGTAAAGTGGCAGAGAAAATACCAGGGGCTAAATTTAGTTAAGGTTTCTGTGTGTTTTGTTTGGCAGTAAAGGTCTGTGAAAATATACATGGGATTTACTAACCAGTTGTAATGGGTGAAATACACTACTGGTAACTTTGACTTGGGGGTAATGTATGGTGATACCCCCAAATGCATCTGTGCAATAGATCTTCCATTGTGTTCAACATTTTACAACCATGAAGTGTAAACATAAAAGGGATTTAAATTATACTCTAGATCAGAGTTATTCACATACATTATCCTACATTGATCATGTGGTAATGTGCCTGAATAATTGGGATAAAACTAATCTGACACAGATGTAAATAAAAGTGTTATTAATGACTGACAGCTGAGACAGAATAGAACGGCCACAGAATTCAAGGATGAAGAGTGAATGGAGTCTGGGGCATTTCCAGGTGGATGTTCCTCTCACTGCCTGGCCTTTGATATAAAGACAAAGGAAGAATTGCAGCATCATGGCATGAGCAGTAAAACTATTACTGAGCTGCAGTTATCAAGTATTGAAATCCTGAAATATTCAAGAGAGGATGTGAATATGAAACATTCAAGTATGTATTTTCAAGTGCATTACAGTAAGATTTTGTTAGTAACACTGATGGTGACAATGAACATGTTTGGTGTTATGTGATATGATCATATTTGATTTTGATGGATGTGTGAAAAGTTTGTTCAAACTCATTTTGAGCATGTTTGGAAAGTTGAAATGCTGAGTGTAAGTTTAAAGTGAAGGCTGTTTCCGGTCATCGTGAGCCAGTTCACTCCTTGGAGGAACAGACCAGTATCAGATACAATGCTCGAAGGGCTGAATTAGGGCCAGGCTTTAATGTAAGGATTATAGTTCAGTTAAACCTGGTTTAATATAATTCAGTTGTGTAGTATTTTTACGCAGGAATTTTGTCACAAAGCCGATTTACAGAGATCCCACGCCTCAACACTCAAGAGGAAGGGTACGGCATCAGGAGCTAGGAAAAAACTTCTTTACTAAAAGGAAGAAACCTTTCACAAAAGCCAACACAAGGGGGATCCCCTCTGGCCGGCACTGGGCAGTTGAATTAGGGGAGTGGTGGGGAGGGAAGAGTCTGAGGAGGAGGGGATGGTCAGGTTGGTGGGGCTGCTGGCTGGCTGGGCCAGGGTGCTGGGCACGGTCAGGCAGGAGAGCAGGTGAGGCATATGGAGCTGGCCCAGGGGAGCCGGGGTGGGCTGCTCCATCATTCCTCCTGTCTGAAGCTCCAGAAGGTTCTCCAGAGTGGGAAGGGGAGAGGAGAGAAGCTGTTATTAGTGAGAGGTACATAGATGGAGAGAGGACAGATAAGATGAGAGAGAGAGTAGAGAATAGCAGCCTGTGTGCAGTAGGATATCCTGACACAATAAGGCTATGGCACATATAATGCCCTAACATTGTCCTCTCTGTGCATTTGGAAAAGTGCAAGAATTGTGTGTTCAGTGTCTATCAAGTGCTTTTCTCATTAAGAGAATGTGCCTTGTTGTAAGAGTCTTTTTCCTTTATCCCTGATCAATTTTCTTGCAGTGACAAGTCCTGTGATCTCGTGGCCTCAGCTCTCCGCCAGTCAGCCAACTCCCACCTGAGAGAGCTGGACTTCAGCAGCAATAAGCTGGAAGAATCAGCAGTGAAGCTGCTCTGTGCTGGACTGAGGAGTCCAATGTGTCATATACAGGCTTTGAGGTAAGCAGAGAATCTTCATCGGTGAGTCTTTTTGTGAATTCAGTATGTTAAGCTATACCACATGGTACATATTTAAGAGTAAATCCATATAGAGTAGGCATGTTCAAACCATCATTATCTTGATCCTAAAAATAACATTGAGGTGTAAAATTCTGATTCAAAGAAAAATAATTGAATCAGTCTCGGTTACACGTGTGTTTTGTGAAATAAACACTTTCAGTCTGATCAGAAATAAATAAAATGCTATGAGCTAAGAAACATTTAGTTAGCTAACCAGCAGGTTCCTTTGTATAAATGAAACACAAGCACAGGTGTTTGGTTGTTGCATGCATGTTTTTAGCCTGTGCTGATGCACAGTCAGAAGTAGAGGACTAAGGGCAGTAAGCGAGCTACAGTTTATGGCAGAATCAGTCATGACTGATTACAATGGTTTTCGAAACTAAAGAGAGAAAAAGAACTTTCCCAACACATTGCATACTCCAGGAAGGAGTGTGCAGGTTTTTAATATTTCCCCTTGGTTTGCGCATTGTTAATTGTGTAGGTGTGTACCAGTGTGTAATACCACCTGAGTGAAGCACACCATTTTGTGCCAGAATCTCCCACTTTTCCTCTCACCTACTGGGGTGCAGAGGGAGGGATTTATTCAACCAGTCAGTCTGGGATTGTTTAAATAGCCAGACTGAGTCAGAATCACTTCTACTCTTTACCAAACGTGCTGTGGGACCTTTAACCTTCTACAGTGAGGCAAGACCTGGGTTTAACATCTCACCTGGAGGAAGGTGTCTCTTATAGCAACGATCCTTAATGCTGGCCGTGGATAAAATTCTGTGTGTGACTGATTTCAGTTCGTAGGTAATCCAGTAGTGACTATAATCTGTGTGTCTGGTTTCCTTTGCATTAGCACTCCTCCTCCAGCAAACATCAATACCTGCTGTGGAGGTGTTGGTTAGTGTATATTAGGGTCTCCGATCTGTGGCTCTACGGCCTCATGAGGATCTTCTGAACTTCCTGTGTAAAGATGAGAACAGCTTTGGCCCAGACAGCTCATAAATACCAGCACAGAACAATGTCTGTCACTCACTGCAGATTGCAGAAGCATTAAAAAAGCATGTGTTTATAGCAGACCACTACTAGAGGAAATATAGCACAATGATACCTATTTAAATAATGTCTTTAAATCTGCTCCTTTATCTGTATTATAATACGTGCACCAGCTACAGTCATACTGTTTTACTGTTATGTCAAAGGACTTGGTCCCAAACTGAAGTCTTTTTTCTCTTCTCTACAGACTCAGTGGCTGTAATCTGAATGAGAAGTCCTGTGAAACTGTGATCTCAGCCCTACAGTCAGTCACCTCATCCCTGAGAGAGCTGGACCTCAGGAGAAATAACCTGGGAAATTCAGCAGTGGAGCAGCTCTGTGCTTTACTGATGAGTCCAAACTGTAAAATACAGACGTTATGGTGAGTTATGCTGTTTGATAATCATTAAGATGCCATGAAAAATGAAAGACGGCTCCTTCTTAAACATTTTTAGAATTAATTGAATGTCATATTGAGTGCTAGAGAAAGAAAAGTTTGCACGTTGAGGCTGAACAACTGCTGACCGCAGAAAAGTAAAGTGGCAGAGAAAATACCAGGGGCTAAATTTAGTTAAGGTTTCTGTGTGTTTTGTTTGGCAGTAAAGGTCTGTGAAAATATACATGGGATTTACTAACCAGTTGTAATGGGTGAAATACACTACTGGTAACTTTGACTTGGGGGTAATGTATGGTGATACCCCCAAATGCATCTGTGCAATAGATCTTCCATTGTGTTCAACATTTTACAACCATGAAGTGTAAACATAAAAGGGATTTAAATTATACTCTAGATCAGAGTTATTCACATACATTATCCTACATTGATCATGTGGTAATGTGCCTGAATAATTGGGATAAAACTAATCTGACACAGATGTAAATAAAAGTGTTATTAATGACTGACAGCTGAGACAGAATAGAACGGCCACAGAATTCAAGGATGAAGAGTGAATGGAGTCTGGGGGCATTTCCAGGTGGATGTTCCTCTCACTGCCTGGCCTTTGATATAAAGACAAAGGAAGAATTGCAGCATCATGGCATGAGCAGTAAAACTATTACTGAGCTGCAGTTATCAAGTATTGAAATCCTGAAATATTCAAGAGAGGATGTGAATATGAAACATTCAAGTATGTATTTTCAAGTGCATTACAGCAAGATTTTGTTAGTAACACTGATGGTGACAATGAACATGTTTGGTGTTATGTGATATGATCATATTTGATTTTGATGGATGTGTGAAAAGTTTGTTCAAACTCATTTTGAGCATGTTTGGAAAGTTGAAATGCTGAGTGTAAGTTTAAAGTGAAGGCTGTTTCCGGTCATCGTGAGCCAGTTCACTCCTTGGAGGAACAGAGCAGTATCAGATACAACGCTCGAAGGGCTGAATTAGGGCCAGGCTTTAATGTAAGGATTATAGTTCAGTTAAACCTGGTTTAATATAATTCAGTTGTGTAGTATTTTTACGCAGGAATTTTGTCACAAAGCCGATTTACAGAGATCCCACGCCTCAACACTCAAGAGGAAGGGTACGGCATCAGGAGCTAGGAAAAAACTTCTTTACTAAAAGGAAGAAACCTTTCACAGAAGCCAACACAAGGGGGATCCCCTCTGGCCGGCACTGGGCAGTTGAATTAGGGGAGTGGTGGGGAGGGAAGAGTCTGAGGAGGAGGGGATGGTCAGGTTGGTGGGGCTGCTGGCTGGCTGGGCCAGGGTGCTGGGCACGGTCAGGCAGGAGAGCAGGTGAGGCATATGGAGCTGGCCCAGGGGAGCCGGGGTGGGCTGCTCCATCATTCCTCCTGTCTGAAGCACCAGAAGGTTCTCCAGAGAGGGAAGGGGAGAGGAGAGAAGCTGTTATTAGTGAGAGGTACATAGATGGAGAGAGGACAGATAAGATGAGAGAGAGAGTAGAGAATAGCAGCCTGTGTGCAGTAGGATATCCTGACACAATAAGGCTATGGCACATATAATGCCCTAACATTGTCCTCTCTGTGCATTTGGAAAAGTGCAAGAATTGTGTGTTCAGTGTCTATCAAGTGCTTTTCTCATTAAGAGAATGTGCCTTGTTGTAAGAGTCTTTTTCCTTTATCCCTGATCAATTTTCTTGCAGTGACAAGTCCTGTGATCTCGTGGCCTCAGCTCTCCGCCAGTCAGCCAACTCCCACCTGAGAGAGCTGGACTTCAGCAGCAATAAGCTGGAAGAATCAGCAGTGAAGCTGCTCTGTGCTGGACTGAGGAGTCCAATGTGTCATATACAGGCTTTGAGGTAAGCAGAGAATCTTCATCGGTGAGTCTTTTTGTGAATTCAGTATGTTAAGCTATACCACATGGTACATATTTAAGAGTAAATCCATATAGAGTAGGCATGTTCAAACCATCATTTTCTTGATCCTAAAAATAACATTGAGGTGTAAAATTTTGATTCAAAGAAAAATAATTGAATCAGTCTCGGTTACACGTGTGTTTTGTGAAATAAACACTTTCAGTCTGATCAGAAATAAATAAAATGCTATGAGCTAAGAAACATTTAGTTAGCTAACCAGCAGGTTCCTTTGTATAAATGAAACACAAGCACAGGTGTTTGGTTGTTGCATGCATGTTTTTAGCCTGTGCTGATGCACAGTCAGAAGTAGAGGACTAAGGGCAGTAAGCGAGCTACAGTTTATGGCAGAATCAGTCATGACTGATTACAATGGTTTTCGAAACTAAAGAGAGAAAAAGAACTTTCCCAACACATTGCATACTCCAGGAAGGAGTGTGCAGGTTTTTAATATTTCCCCTTGGTTTGCGCATTGTTAATTGTGTAGGTGTGTACCAGTGTGTAATACCACCTGAGTGAAGCACACCATTTTGTGCCAGAATCTCCCACTTTTCCTCTCACCTACTGGGGTGCAGAGGGAGGGATTTATTCAACCAGTCAGTCTGGGATTGTTTAAATAGCCAGACTGAGTCAGAATCACTTCTACTCTTTACCAAACGTGCTGTGGGACCTTTAACCTTCTACAGTGAGGCAAGACCTGGGTTTAACATCTCACCTGGAGGAAGGTGTCTCTTATAGCAACGATCCTTAATGCTGGCCGTGGATAAAATTCTGTGTGTGACTGATTTCAGTTCGTAGGTAATCCAGTAGTGACTATAATCTGTGTGTCTGGTTTCCTTTGCATTAGCACTCCTCCTCCAGCAAACATCAATACCTGCTGTGGAGGTGTTGGTTAGTGTATATTAGGGTCTCCAATCTGTGGCTCTACGGCCTCATGAGGATCTTCTGAACTTCCTGTGTGAAGATGAGAACAGCTTTGGCCCAGACAGCTCATAAATACCAGCACAGAACAATGTCTGTCCCTCACTGCAGATTGCAGAAGCATTAAAAAAGCATGTGTTTATAGCAGACCACTACTAGAGGAAATATAACACAATGATACCTATTTAAATAATGTCTTTAAATCTGCTCCTTTATCTGTATTATAATACGTGCACCAGCTACAGTCAAACTGTTTTACTGTTATGTCAAAGGACTTGGTCCCAAACTGAAGTCTTTTTTCTCTTCTCTACAGACTCAGTGGCTGTAATCTGAATGAGAAGTCCTGTGAAACTGTGATCTCAGCCCTACAGTCAGTCACCTCATCCCTGAGAGAGCTGGACCTCAGGAGAAATAACCTGGGAAATTCAGCAGTGGAGCAGCTCTGTGCTTTACTGATGAGTCCAAACTGTAAAATACAGACGTTATGGTGAGTTATGCTGTTTGATAATCATTAAGATGCCATGAAAAATGAAAGACGGCTCCTTCTTAAACATTTTTTAGAATTAATAGAATGTCATATTGAGTGCTAGAGAAAGAAAAGTTTGCACGTTGAGGCTGAACAGCCGCTGACTGCAGAAAAGTAATGATGCAGGTGGGGGATTAAAGTATAATTGGCTATGATTCTCAAGTTCTGTCTACAACTGAGACTACCTCTTATTTAGTTAATGTGCATGGACTTTAGAAACGATTATATTCTTCTGAATATACATCACGCAAAAAGTTTTATATCATTGCGTTTAATGCAGCTAGCTAGCTAGCTAGGTACAACTTGGACATCAGCAGTCCTGAAGTTCCCTTTAACCTGCTAGGTAGCCAGCTAGCTAGCTAGCTTGATTGCTTTGATAACGGTACACAGCTACCATTGAAAACTTGTGTCATTTTATTTACATTAATTAAAAAAAACAGTGGTGACAATGCAATGTTTTACTTAGGTTAGATGAGCGTGTTGTTGGTAAGCTTATGCAGCTAAACTGTTTGAACTAATTGTGACGTGACTTTGTCAGTGTCAAAGTAAAGGATTACATTAGGGGTGCACGATTCAGAAAATGTCACGATTCGATTTGACATCTGTTTTTTGGCTCAAGATTCGATTCAAAATCGATTTTCGATTCAAAAACGATTCTCGATTAAAAATCGATTCACTATCCAGAGCACAAATAAATTTGATTCAAGTCTGCGGTTCTGAGTTACTTTCCCATATCATGGCAGTAGACAGACAATTAAGAGAATAAACACAATGGATCAAATGTAGGTTAATACCAATCAATGCCAACCTTGAGTAGGATTCATTGTTTTCATTTAACCAACTCATAAGAATGGCAGCCCTTAGGTAACTGGTAAACTGTCTTCATACAAAACTAAAAACATTTGCCTTCAGCTAGAAATGGCAGGCCTGAGGTAACTGGTATAACTGTCTTCATACAAAAATGAAAAACTTTTGCATTCAGCCATCTCATCATAGTAATGGCAGGCCTGAGGTAACTAGTAAACGTTCTTCATACAAAAACAATTTTTGCATCTATAAACTGCAAAGTGCCAAACTTCAAATAACCTCTTTTCAAGTTAAAGTAAAAAAAATATTTTGTATAAAATAAGAGCGTTTATATTTAGCTGTAAAGTGCTGTACTCCAAAAACAAACAAAGCAGCTACATTTGGCTTAGGTAGTACATTAACTACTAGACTGCCTGTTGAAATGTGAACTGATGGGCACATTGAACTCCTAAAATCATGCCTCCTCTTTTCCAAACTGTAGCAAATAGTCCATTCAACATTCAACAGATATTTGAGATATTTTAGAATCCCAGCACGGATCAACATTCACGTGTGTGTGTGTGTGTGTGTGTGTGTGTGTGTGTGTGTGTGTGTGTGTGTGTGTGTGTGTGTGTGTGTCTGACCAGTTCATAGTCCACCACTGGCTGGAACCTTTAGATTCTTCTGCAGAAACAGAAGTTGGTCTACGTGTTCAGGACTGAGTATGCTCCGCTGTGATGTCCCCAGCAGTGGAGAACACTCTCTCTGACGCAACACTAATACCAGGGATGCATAGATAGCGCTTAGCTAATTTAGCCAGGAGGGGAAAGACAGTCTCGTGGTTCCTCCACCAGATGAGGGGGTCGTCTTTGAGTGATAGTGGGGGGGTTTCCAGATACTTCATCTCCTCCTCAGCTCTGGTGTTGGCAGATTTAGGGGCTGCCCTGGAATCAGTGAATGTCTTGCCTAATAGGTTCACCAGTGAAGTGTTCCTTCTTTTGGGAACAGGAGGGTGTTGATCATCTAGGCCTTCATCTGGGGCACCAGGCTCCTTAGCATGTTCTTTAGGTCACTCTTCCTGTTGCAGTGAAAAACCGTAACAGAAAACGCAATCAACAAATAAGCCTCATGTTTGAATTCCAAGTTCAGTGTTATTATTATCCCTTGTATAACTTGGTCCATCTGCGAGATCAAATTGAATATGCCACATGCAACATTCATCTCTCTCTCTCACGTATGGTTATGCTTATGAAATCTGTATTGTAAGATAATGATATATGTAAACACATAATTGATATAGTGTAGCTTGGTGATATAGTGCAACTTATTTTTTCAGACTTTTTATTGTTAAGGATTGAAATAATTACCTCAAGTGCTGCAGCTTCAGAGATCACTTTGGAGTGTATGTCCCGCTGCTCATCTTGGGAGAGAAATGGTTTTCTGTGTCGTGGAGTAGCTGTGCGTGCAATGGAGCAATCACGGACAATGTCGGTGTGCCATCCTCACTCATGATGTTCGTTGCCTCCTTTAATGGCTTCAGGGCCATAGCCATTTCCTCTGCATTATTGACATCCGCTTTGTTTAGTGTACAGATGTCAGTTCCACCTTTCTCACCTCAGGAGAGAGGAGAGCAGCACAAATGGCTGGTTGTTGCTCGAGGAATCTGTCCATCATATCGAACGCGCTATTCCACCTGGTAGCGACGTCTGTCTTCAGCTTGTGAGGTGGCAGGTCGAGGAGCTTCTGTTTCTGCTCAAGTACACGACTGGCGATGGCACTACGGTGAAAAAATCCAGTAATTCTCTGAATCCTCCCCAGCAGACGTGACACACTTGGCAGTTTCAGAGCTCTCTGAGCAGCGAGGTTAATACTGTGTGAGAAACATTTAACGTGTGTGAAGTTGCCCAGCTGTGCAGCAGCAATCATGTTAGCAGCGTTGTTGGTAATGATCACCAGGTCAGAGGTAGTGAGATGCCATTCTTGAGCGACGGTCTGAAACAGCTCATTCATATGTGCTCCTGTGTGGCTTTCATACATCACACGAGTTTGCAAAACACGAGTCTCAAGCTGCCAATTGTTGGTTATATAGTGAGCAGTAAAAGTGACATATGATTCAACTGCTCGGGATGTCCATGCGTCGCAGGTTAAGGCAACTCTTGTTGCTTTCTTCAAGGCCTCTGAGACCTGTTCCTTTGTCGCTTTGCATAGTTGAGGTATCGCTTTCTCAGCAAAAAGGTGACGGGATGGTAGAGTGTACCTCAGCTCAATTGTGCGCATCATGTACTGAAAGCCTTCATTTTCGACGGTGCTGTACGGGCACAAATCTTTTGAAATGAAATAGGCTATGGACTGAGTTTTTCTTTGCCCGTTCAGAGTTGGGTGGGAGTTTAGAACATTAAAACAAAGTGCGTTGGTTGGCTGGAATGTTCACTACTTTTGGCTGTTTGTCATCTTTAATGCTAATCTCCGGATGATGGCGTGCCATGTGAGTTCTCGAATTTGTAGTGTTTCCAAAATACTTAACCTTCGCTTTGCAAAGCCTGCATACAGCATGGTTCTTATCGAGCTCTGGCTTCCCCTCGAGGCAATAAAACCCAAAATGCGCCCAAACACTTGCCTTTAGTGAGGATGGGGCAAGCTTAATTGTTTTTTCGTTTAGATGTGCCATTGCCAGTGCTGGTTACATTAACTCACTGCACTGTTAATGACGAGCAAGTTAAGGCGTCAGGGGTGGTAAGTGTCAAATCGACGCTGCGCCATCTATTGGAATGGCAAGCTTAATTCATTTCAGGACGACGCCGTTACAAAATAGGAATCGATTTTTGGAACTTTATGAATCGATTTTGAATCAGCAGAGCTTGAATCACGATTCGAATGTGAATCGATTTTTTTTGCACACCCCTAGATTACATACCATCGTGTGTCATTTAAAACGGCTGTGCAAGTTCAAGTTTTTATTGTCAGGTACTCGATAACAATGCATCATCATTATCAGTACTGAAATTCTTAGGCTCAGAGCCAGCTCAACTTTACAACATAAATAAAAAAATACAATAAACTAAAAAAGTAAAGAGTAAAAGAATAAGATAAAAAAAAATAGAATAAGAAGTAAATAAATAAATGAGTAGAAAAGAGTAATAATGTAGGAATATAGACAACAGTGCAGTGCAATATTGATACAGTTAAAGTGACTAGTGGTAAACATTACGTGTAAACAGTAGTCCTCCTTAAAGTGGCACAGTGGTGAGCGTATTCTGTGTGTGGTGTGTGTGCGAGTGTTCGTGTCAGAAGCCTGATGGCTTGCGGGTAAAACCAGTCTCTGAACCTGCTGGTTCGGGTCCGGATGCTCCTGTACCGCCTGCCAGACGGCAGGGGTGTGAAAAGTCTGTGGCTGGGATGGCTGGGGTCAGAGAGGAGAGGGTCCGCTGTGCCTTCCTATAGAGGTCTTGGATGGCTGGCAGTTCAGTCCTGGTGATGTGCTGTGCTGATCTGACCACCCTCTGCAGAGCATTGCGGTCGAGGGCAGTGCAGCTGCCGTACCAGGCCGTGATGCTGCCAGTCAGGATACTCTCGATGGTACACCTGTAGAAGTTGGTGAGTATCCTGGAGTCCATGCCGAACCTCTTAAGCCGTCGGAGGAAGAAGAGCCGCTGCCTCGCTGCCTTCACGACCACGCATGTGTGGTGTGACCAGCTCAGATCCTCGCTGATATTGATCCCCAGGAATCTGAAGCTGCCCACCCTCAATGTGGATGGGGGTGTGCCCCCCTCCCTGCAGCCTCCTGTAGTCCACAATCAGCTCCTTGGTCTTGCTGACGTTGAGCAGGAGGTTGTTGTCCTGACACCACAATGCCAGGGCTCTCACCTCTGCTCTGTAGGCAGACTCGTCTCCATCTGTGATGCAGCCGATGATGGTGGTGTCGTCAGCAAACTTTATCACAGTGTTGGAGCTGTGTGTGGCTGTGCAGTCGTGAGTGAACAGTGAGAACAGCAGGGGGCTGAGCACACATCCCTGGGGGGCACCAGTGCTGAGTGTCAGTGTGGAGGAGGTGGCGTTGCCGATCCGCACCGCCTGTGGTCTGCCCGTCAGGAAGTCCAGGATCCAGCTGCACAGGGAGGAGCTGATGCGCAGGTCTTGGAGCTTCCTGACGAGTCTGGACGGCTCCATGGTGTTGAAGGCAGAGCTGTAGTCAATGAACAGCATCCGCACATAAGTGTTCCTCTGGTCCAGGTGGTAGAGGGCAGTGTGCAGTGCAAATGCTATTGCATTGTCTGTGGACCTGTTTGGCCTATAGGCGAACTGGAGTGGGTCTAGTGTGGTGGGCAGGGAGGATGTAATGTGGTGGAGGTAAGTGCTACTGGGCAGTAGTCGTTTAGGCAGCTTACATTTGGTTTCTTCGGGACTGGGATGATGGTGGTCTTCTTGAAGCATGTGGGGACTACAGATTGGAGCGGGGAAAGGGTGAACATGTCTGTGAAGACATCTGCCAGCTCATAGGCACATTCTTTGAGAGCACGACCCGGGATATTGTCCGGTCCAGGAGCTTTGCATGTGTTTACCTTTTTGAAGGATTTACACACGTCTGCCCGAGATATTTGAAGTGGGCAGTTGTCCTGTTCTGGCATAAACTCTGGCTTGGTGTGCTTTTCAAAGCGAGCGTAGAAGGAGTTCAGCTCCTCTGGCAGAGAAGCAGGCACCTCCCCCACACTGCAGTGCTTTCCCTTGTAGTCTGCGATGGTCTTTAGCCCACTCCACATGTGCCTGTTGTTGGAGCCATTGTAACATGACTCCACTTTTTCCCTGTATTGTCCCTTGGCCGTTTTTATTGCCTTTCTGAGCTCTTACCGGGCTTTCCTGTACTCGCCTGGGTCTCCGGAGTGGAAGGCTTCTGTCCGTGCTCTGAGCGCTGAACGGACCACTCCGTTAACCCACGGCTTCTGATTGGGATAAGTCCGTACAGTCACCCGCGGTACAATGTCGTCGATACATTTGCTTATGTATCCGGGTATGTACTCAGTGTAATCGTTGATGTTGTTGTTAGCAGCTATCCGGAAAACCTCCCAGTCTGTAGTGCAGAAACAGTGACGGAGGGCGGCGTCCGATTGGTCCGTCCAGCGCTGAACTGTGCGCGTCACAGGCTGCCCCACTTCAGTCTCTGCCTATAGGCTGGCAGCAGCAGGACCGAGGTGTGATCTGATTTGTCAAAAGCTGGGCGGGGGAGGGCTTTGTAGGCTTGTCTGTACGGAGTGTAAACATGGTCCAGGATGTTTTCACCTCACGTTGGAAAAAGTACATGCTGGTGGTATTTCGGCAGAACTTTCTTCAGGTTGGCTTCGTTAAAGTCGCCAGCCACGATGAAAGCAGCCTCCGGGTGTGTCGTTTCTTGCCGGTCGATAACTCCGTACAGTTCGTTCAGCACCCGTGTGGTGTCGGCATGTGGGGGGATATAAACAGCGATAAAAAACACCGCTGTAAACTCTCTGGCAGATAAAAAGGTCTGCATTTGATCATGAGGTGTTCAAGATCAGGAGAGCACCCCGTCGATATTGTTTGTACATCCACACACCACCGGTTGTTGACCATGATACAAACGCCACCACCCTTGCCCTTACCCGACTCCATTGTTCTGTCCCGGCGATGAATGGAGAAGCCCCCAGGTAGAATGGCCGAGTCTTTTGCCTTTTGCAACATGCCTTAACAGTGAAAGCATTCATGAAATTATGGTATCTTGTTATTGAAATAAATGTTAATTTCTCAGTCCTCCCAACTGAACCATTTCATCAGATGATAGGCACACAGAGAGGGCCGGTAAAGAGACAGGCAGGGCCAGTAAAAACTTTATGGATTTTTTGACAGTCCACTGGCCCACCTGGATCTGTCCCGGTATGCCCGATGGCCAGTACACCACTGGCAAGAGTATGGATTCAAGCCATCAAGAGAGGAAGGCCCGCTGTTTAGCGTCTGTGATGACACAGTTGTTTGTAGCATGCACTTTCACAGCGACGACCTGTTCACAACAACTAGTGGTCTAAACAGAATTAAAAAAGATGCGGTGCCTTGTATTTTTCCATGGGTCTTTGACAGAACCCCACCCCAGAAGTCAAGTTTATGACAGGTCGACTGAAAGACTGGGGTTTGATGTTCGTCGAGTCAAACCTTGCCGTGGTCGAGAAAATGTTGATGTTGCTAGCGTTGCTAACCAAAGCATCTCCTTCAACAGACCGATGCAAACAATAATTTATTCAGTGCTCTTGGTGCTTTTGCCCCCAACAGATTCATTGTTATTGTCAGGAGCCGTCAACGTTAACGTTGGCCCCCGCTACCCAACACAGATTCCCCCCAATAGATCCACCCGCCATAGACAACCAGGACACCAGGAGTGCAGGCACGATGACTTTATTGAATGAAAAAGAAAAACAAAAAAAAAATTCATACAGGGACGGCTCGCGCTCCGCTGATCTCCCCTCCTAACCCCCCCCGCCTTCGCCACGGCGGCCCTTCCCTCGTCCCGCTCTCTCCCCACAAGGGCCCGGCGCTAAGAGTGAGATTGCCCTCCCCCACGCAGCACAGCAGATGTCAGGCACACCGTACGACATCCCCTTGCACTCACACACACACCACACCGTGACCACACGGACTCGTCTCCTGTGCCGACCCTCGTGACAGATGAGACCTGACCCCTCTCGGCCGCCCAAGCGGGGGGTACCACACGTCAGGGGGGAGTGGGTCCTCACACACACCAGCACGCATACAGACAAAAAGGGCGGGGTGCAACTCAGCCCGCGCCTCAATGCAGGGCCTCACTAAATAAAAAAACAAAACCCCAAAGAAAAGGACAGAGTGCTGCTGATGTTCCTGGTCTGGACCGCTGCCTTCAGATGCTGGAGTTCACTGCTCGTCCACCTCACACAACTTCGGAGCAGGAGCTATGGCCACGCTGGGAGGGAAAGCACAGCTGCACAAATCACCTTCGCTACTAGGCTGGGCAGACTTAAAAAGGGCACGCACACACACACAAACGGCAACACCGCCAGTCATGTCCCTTACTGCACAGGGGCACGGCCCGATTCGCCTCCTGCCCAGCCTGGGGTGCTGTCACTCCGCCATTCTCCAGCCTCGCTTCCCCTCTCCTTCCCCAGCCGGCTCCCGTTGCCTTGCCTGCCCCGGGCGTCACTCCGGGAAACGGTCTGGGTCTGCAGCCTCCGCCCTCACTCACTCCTCTCATACGCACTGCCAGATAAAACGAAATCCCCTCCTGGGATTTTCCCTAAATTAAACCAAAGGAAACAAAAGAAACTGAAACAAAACTTATTAACCAAATATTCACAAAGAAAGAAAAACCGGCCGAGAACGTACAAAGAAAACCAAAACCCAAAACAGCCAAAAAAACTGAAAATAACCAAACACAAACAAAACCAATTCCCCCAGTAAAACCGTGAGCAGAGCGTTCCCTTCCCGAGCCGTCCATCCCCGACTGCCTGAATTGTACCGTCCATCCCCTTTTTATACCTGTACTCCTGGTAATAATGACGATTCAGAACAGCCGCAGATCCCGCCAGTTTGGCGGCGGCAATAATCCAATATCCTCGGCTCAAGCATGCACCCGCAGTACCCAATGAATTTCCCTGATTGAGGCGCTCAACAACAGCGGCAACTGTCAGCTTACCTCCTGACATTATCTTCACTACACCTCCAGTTTGTGTGGCTCCTCATTCTTTTCAAGTGACCTGTAGCACCGTGCTCGTATTACGACACTACCGTCTACTACGTCGGACACGAGAAAGAGAGAACATGCACGTAACAAACATGAATGAAGATTAAGCTATCATGACATATTTTATGACAATGAACAAGTGGATAATTTCATTACACGGCTTTATTGATGTGTATTTACAAGCTGCTAGGTGGCTTGATCTAATGTTAGCCATCTCTCTGTAGCTAGCTGACATTACCTTCATAATTAAAAATAAACTGTTCATGGAACAGTTTATATCCACGATCCAGTCTGGATCATTTTGTTTTGCTATATATATGTCCACCGTTTCAGCAACCTGATTTGCCAAAGATCTGGAGAACATCAGAGAGACACATGCATCTTCGCCAAAGGTAGCCATTGTTGACCGGAAGTAACTTTACCCCCTGTTGCTTTCCAATATGGCGGCGTGAAAAAGGCCTATAAGACCTCCCATTGTGTTCAACATTTTATAACCATGAAGTGTAAACATAAAAGGGATTTAAATTCTACTCTAGATCAGAGTTATTCACATACATTATCCTACATTGATCAGGTGGTATTATGCCTGAATAATTGGGATGAAGCTAATCTGACACAGATGTAAATAAAAGTGTTGTTAATGACTGACAGCTGAGACAGAATAGAACAGCCACAGAATTCAAGGATGAAGAGTGAATGGAGTCTGTGGGCATTTCCAGGTGGATGTTCCTCTCACTGCCTGGCCTTTGATATAAAGACAAAGGAAGAATTGCAGCAGCATGGCATGAGCAGTAAAACTATTACTGAGCTGCAGTTATCAAGTATTGAAATACTGAAATATTCAAGAGAGGATGTGAATATGAAACATTCAAGTATGTATTTTCAAGTGCATTACAGTAAGATTTTGTTAGTAACACTGATGGTGACAATGAACATGTTTGGTGTTATGTGATATGATCATATTTGATTTTGATGGATGTGTGAAAAGTTTGTTCAAACTCATTTTGAGCATGTTTGGGAAGTTGAAATGCTGAGTGTAAGTTTAAAGTGAAGGCTGTTTCCGGTCATCGTGAGCCAGTTCACTCCTTGGAGGAAAAGACCAGTATCAGATACAATGCTCGAAGGGCTGAATTAGGGCCAGGCTTTAATGTAAGGATTATAGTTCAGTTAAACCTGGTTTAATATAATTCAGTTGTGTAGTATTTTTATGCAGGAATTTTGTCACAAAGCCGATTTACAGAGATCCCACGCCTCAACACTCAAGAGGATGGGTACGGCATCAGGAGCTAGGAAAAAACTTCTTTACTAAAAGGAAGAAACCTTCCACAGAAGCCAACACAAGGGGGATCCCCTCTGGCCGGCACTGGGCAGTTGAATTAGGGGAGTGGTGGGGAGGGAAGAGTCTGAGGAGGAGGGGATGGTCAGGTTGGTGGGATTACTGGCAGGCTGGGCCAGGTTGCTGGGCACGGTCAGGCAGGAGAGCAGGTGAGGCATATGGATGTGGCCCAGGGGAGCCGGGGTGGGCTGCTCCATCATTCCTCCTGTCTGAAGCTCCAGAAGGTTCTCCAGAGTGGGAAGGGGAGAGGAGAGGAGCTGTTATTAGTGAGAGGTACATGGAGAGAGGACAGATAAGATGAGAGAGAGAGTAGAGAATAGCAGCCTGTGTGCAGTAGGATATCCTGACACAATAAGGCTATGGCACATATAATGCCCTAACATTGTCCTCTCTGTGCATTTGGAAAAGTGCAAGAATTGTGTGTTCAGTGTCTATCAAGTGCTTTTCTCATTAAGAGAATGTGCCTTGTTGTAAGAGTCTTTTTCCTTTATCCCTGATCAATTTTCTTGCAGTGACAAGTCCTGTGATCTCGTGGCCTCAGCTCTCCGCCAGTCAGCCAACTCCCAGCTGAGAGAGCTGGACTTCAGCAGCAATAAGCTGGAAGAATCAGCAGTGAAGCTGCTCTGTGCTGGACTGAGGAGTCCAATGTGTCATATACAGGCTTTGAGGTAAGCAGAGAATCTTCATCGGTGAGTCTTTTTGTGAATTCAGTATGTTAAGCTATACCACATGGTACATATTTAAGAGTAAATCCATATAGAGTAGGCATGTTCAAACCATCATTATCTTGATCCTAAAAATAACATTGAGGTGTAAAATTTTGATTCAAAGAAAAAGAATTGAATCAGTCTCGGTTACACGTGTGTTTTGTGAAATAAAAAGAAACAAACACTTTCAATCTGATCAGAAATAAATAAAATGCTATGAGCTAAGAAACATTTAGTTAGCTAACCAGCAGGTTCCTCTGTATAAATGAAACACAAGCACAGGTGTTTGGTTGTTGCATGCATGTTTTTAGCCTGTGCTGATACACAGTCAGAAGTAGAGGACTAAGTGCAGTAAGCGAGCTACAGTTTTATGGCAGAATCAGTCATGACTGATTACAATGGTTTTCAAAAAGAAAGAGAGAAAAAGAACTTTCCCAACATATTGCATACCCCAGGAAGGAGTGCGCAGGTTTTTAATATTTCCCCTTGGTTTGTGCATTGTTAATTGTGTAGGTGTGGTGATTTGATTTGAAACCACAGTAGATTAGTTAACCAGCAGGTTACCTGAAATACAGCTACAGCAGCATAGGCAGCAGCTATATTTTTGGCCTGTACTATGGTCCTATGGGCTAAGGTTGCAGAACTACATATATCTGGATTTCTGCAATGAAGGTTTAAGAAGCAGGCTTTTTCCTTCTGACCCAAAACATCAGCATGCACACTAAATAAACATTGGAATCTACACTGCCAAAACATCAGTATGTACATGACCAGAACATCAGCATGTAAAGTGCCAAAGCATCAAAATCTACATGAGGAAAACATCAGTATCTACACAACAAAACCATCAGCAATAAAGTAGCATTAGTGTTTACACGACCACATCCTTAGCAGGTAGCAGTGGCACAGACACAGCTGGGATGAGTGGTGACTGCACTGCTCCATGTGAGGAATTCTCAGCTCTGGGTGAAAATAAAAAGGCTCAGGGCTCAGCCTTGCATGTGAAACACCAGGTGCTTTTACAGACTGAGCCACTAGGGAGCCTAAAATTCCTACTTAAGGAAGTGAAAGTACTGACCATTGGGAGGAGAGGTGTAACTCACCTGAACCCTCAGCAATGTGTAATAGCAACTGAGTGAAGAATATCAGCTGTTTTGGAATCTTGTGTGCAAATTGGAACAATCAAAATGCCCCCAAGTAGCAAACATTTAAAACCTTGCCTGGTGATGCGTCTTTTGTATAGTTTGTATCTCTGTATGACTGTATTTCCCATGGAAGAAATGAATCCCTGTGCCTCTTGATGTGTGTATTTACTTTAATGTGTCATTCTGCCCAAATGTATGACTAAACCATGTAGGATCTGATTCATCAAGGTAGATCATGACCAGTTTGCTTATTATTCATTAGTAGAATATAGATAAGTCATTGACAATTAAAATTTTACTTGCATGTGCAGTACTGGTAGCTTCAATAAACTTAATCTGGAAATCATAGTGACCATACATTGCTTCAAAAGTAACAATGAGATGAAATACTGCTATAACATAAATTACAGGCTTCCATAGACTGTGTGAAACTGCTTATCTTCAGCTGTTCTGTCAGGTTTCACATCACCTGCTTGTCTCTGTGCCTTTCTCCTCCTTGTTCTTTATGCATCTGTTAATCTGTTTAAGATGCATCAGTGTTTATTTAGCTAGACTGCGGTGTGAAGTATTTATCTGCACCTAATTTACAGTAAAATATATACGTGTTTATAATACATAAAATATCTGAAACGAGTCCAATCAAAGGGGAATTTTTTGATTCTCTTTTCTCTTTTTTCCACAAATAAGCTCTGAGAGTTCATCAGAAAACCAGGCAATTGTTTCCCCCCCTTTTGATAGGAGCATGGTTGATTGTCCCTCCCCCTTCTTTGATAGGAGCATGGTTGATTGTCCCTCCCCCTTTTTGATATCTTGAACAGAATCTATGGCGCAATGTTTACTACCATCATAATTCCAAATGCAATGAATTTATTTCGTCCGTTAGTTTGTATCGGACCAAGTAATGGTCACGTATTCTGGAATTTGTGGAAGACTGTCTATGAATTTCTTGTAGAGCATTGGTGGTGTTGTGTACCACTCCTCCTCTAAAGTGGCAATGTAGCAGAGAGGTAAGGAGCAGGACTCGTAACTGAAATGGTTCAATTCCCCACTGGGGTACTCTGATCATCCCCTTGGGCAAGGTACTTAACCCCGAATATCCACTGGTATAAATGGGTAACATGTACAGTAAACTCCTGATTATCTAGGCTAATGGAATGTTAAAAAAAAAAAAAAAAAAAAGTGATAATAAACCTTGATCAGTCTATCTGGATAAGAGCGTCTGCTAAATGCCAATAATGTAATATAAAGCAGTCTAAAGCTCCACTACTGAAGAGGGTGTCTTGGCCTCTCCCTAATTCTGCATTCCAGTTGATCACAAAGATACTTCATTGGGTTAAGGTCAGCCCTTTGTGCTGGCCAATGCAATGCTAAGATGTTATTATTTTCAAACCATGTGTGGTCGGACTCAGAGTCACATCGTTTCCCTGCAATCAGGGAGTTCCTGTGACTTTTGCTGGGATAGTGCAGTAGTATAGTCACATAGACAGAGACTGACTCTTAATCATCATTAGTAGTCTATGAAATTTGCATTCTTGGTGAGAAATTGGGACAGACATAATGTTCCCAGTTAGCAAAAGTTTAAAACTCTGCCTAGGGATGTGTCTTTTATATAGTGTGTATCTCTCTGTATAACTGTATTTCACATGGAAGAAATGAACCCCTGTTTCTCTTGGTATGTGTATTTACTTTAATGGTTCAATCTGCCCAACTGTGTTCCTAAACCATTTGTAAGATCTGGTTCATAATGGCAGATCATGGCAAGTTTATATATTAACTCATTAACTCATTCCAAGAGTTTGGAAACAGAGTCTATTGGGAATTGCAAATGTTTGTTAGCTGGAAATTGATTGCTTTTGCACTTGGTTGTATTTTGCACTTTCTACTTGTCCTTTGTCTTTTTGTGTATTTTTTATGCTCATGTTGTCTTGTTTTGTCTGAAACTAGATGTACTGCTTTTCTTGGCCAGGTCTCTCTTGTAAAAGAGATTTTAATCTCAATGGGACAAACCTGGTGAAATAAAGGTTAAATTAAAAAAAAAAATTAACAATTGAGCCTTTTATCCAAAGTGACTTACACGTGAGCATTGAAGCTTACAGATAGGTTTGGTTATTAAAATTTCAGCAAACTTTCAAAAGCAAGGGACCAAGGTATCAGGACCAGTAGGGTTTCTGGGTTCAATATCTTCCAAAGCCTTACAAACCACTATATCAGATACTTAAATAAGACAAAATGTAGAAAAGCTGCAAAGCCGTAGAAAAAATTGAACCAACAGATATCAAATGTTGATTAAAATGATTGTATTTATGAATTTTGGGAGAGTGGAAGAGGCTTCAGTCCACATCAGTGATTTAATCACTTTCCAGAATTTGGAAGGATTGTTTATGTTGCTTAGATTCTCATTAAATGATTTTAAATAAAATTCTGATTTTGATTTCCTTCTTCAAGAAGTACAACACACACGAACACATGAACACACACACGCTTGCTTGCGGTTGTCCATCGTATCCGATGATGGCATCCACATCTTCATTGGTGAGTTTTTTGGTGGCTGAAAAGTCCTATCCTGGATCCACAGGTTCTGTTGCAAATGTGGCATGTGTATGAGGTGTTTGGGGCAACCGTGGCTGTGCCTTTCCTGAGCCTCTTCTGCTGTTTCCTGGCTATCCTTACCTCCTCTAACACTTGAGTCCCCTCCAGGCACAGTTGCCGCCAGGTGTTGCGGTCACTAGCAAGGACTTCCAGGTCCCCAGGTCTGATTTTACATTTCCGCAAGGCGATCCTTAGCTGGTCTTTATAACGCTTCTTCTGCCCTCCGGCAGAGCGTCACCCAAGATTTAGCTGGCCGTACAGCACTCTGCGGGGCAGCCGAGTTGGAGGCATTCTTACAACGTGCCCCAGCCATCGTAGCTGATGTTGGATGATCATGGCTTCAATGCTATGGGAGTTTGTTCTTCTGAGTATCTCGGAATGAGGTACACAATCCCACCACGTGATGCCGAGGATGCGCTGTAGGCAGCGTATATGGAATTGTTCCATACACTTAATGTGTCGACTGTAAGTGACCCAAGTTTCACAGCTGTAGAGGAGGGTGGTGATACGGATGGCTTGATAGACAGAGACCTTTGTACTAATGTGGAGGTTTTTGTTTTGGAAGACCCGGCGCCGAAGTCTTCCAAACGCAGCTGATGCTTTGTTTATTCTGCCTTCAACCTCCTTGTCTATGCTACTGTCCTCAGAGAGAATGCTCCCTAGGCATTTGAAAGGTGGAACAATAGACAATTGTTTATCAGCAATCGTGAAGACTGGAGGTGTAGGAGGGATGTTAGTGTTCCACTGGCAGATAACCTCTGTTTTGGTGGTGTTGACAGTTAGCCTCATCCTGCTGTACGCTCTTACTGCCACTTCAGGAACTAACTGGAGGTCTTGTGGGATGTGAGACACAAGAGCACAGTCATCTGCATACTGCAGTTCGAGGACCTTTGTTCTCTGCAGTTTGGTGGTTGCTTGGAGCCTCCTGATATTAAAGAGGTTATCGTCCAACCTGAAGTTCACAGCTACACCACTACTGGTCTCAACCTCCTTATGTATGAGCTGGGTGGCGCAAAGGGGAAAGATGTTGAAGAGCACTAGCACTAGCACACACCCTTGCCTGACCCCTGTACGTACAGGGAAAGGGGCAGATTCTTGTCCTCCTAAGGTCACCTGAGCGGTCATTCCATCGTGGAACTGGTGAAGGATGTTGACAAACTTACTGGGGCATCCAAACCGAAGGAGGATGTTCCACAACAGTTCTCTCTGTACAGTATCGAAGGCTTTGGAGAGGTCGACAAAGGCCATGAACAGGTCTTGATGTGGTTCCAGACATTTCTCCTGAAGCTGTCTGGCTGTGAGGATCATGTCGGCTGTGCTCCTGCTCTTTCTAAAACCGCACTGTGACTCAGGCAGTAGTGGCTCTGTGATGTTATTTATCAGTCTCTGAAGCATCACCTTAGCCAGGACCTTTCCAGCAACAGCAAGGAGTGATACACCCCTACTGTTGCCACAGATTGCCCTGTCACCCTTGTTTTTGTATATGATGACAATATTGGCATCTCTCCACTGCTGTGGGATTTTCCCATCAGTCCAGGCCTTGATGATATACTGGTGTAATGTTCTTGTACAGAGGTACCCTCCCTGCTTGAGCAGCTCTGCAGGTATTTTGTCAGCACCAGGAGACTTGTTGTTTTTAAGGGAGCGGACAGCTGATAGTACCTCCAGAAAAGTTGGGGGTTGGCTGAGGTCATCAATTGGAGGGAACTCAGGCAGTTCGTCCAAGATGGTGGGGTCTGCATCATCCTCCTGATTGAGTAGGGTATGGAAGTGTTCAGCCCATCTTGTCAGGATGCTGTGCTGATCTTTCAAGACTGTCAGACCATCTGCTGCTTTCACAGGAGTGATGCTTTTATTTGTTGGACCATAGACAACATTCACAGCTTTGTAAAAGTTGTGCATGTCATTTCTATCAGCAAATGCCTGGATTTCTTTAGCCTTTTTTATCCACCACTCATTTTGGATGGACCGAATAGCTCTCTGTACGTTCTGTCTAGCTTTCTGCCATTGCTGCCTGGCAATGCTGGATGAGGGGTTGTTCAGGGGTTGCCTGGTGTGCCGTGTGCTTGTCTTCCAGCAATTTACGTATGGTGTCTGAGTTGTCGTCAAACCAGTCTTGGTGTTTCTTGCTGTTATAGCCAATGGTCTGGGCTGCTGCTTCATAGACAGCTGAGCTGATAGAGGCCCACTGCTGGTCCACTGTGCTGTCTGAACTCAGACAGAGTTCCACCTCCTTTAGCATCTCAGCCAGAGAGCGACGAAACTCATTTCTTGCCTCGTTATTCTCCAAGCAGGTGCAGTCTAGCCGCTTCACATTTGGCCCTCGCTTTCGCAACGCAGGGCGCACTCTGATGCGGACTTCACTTATGATCATGCGGTGGTCTGTCCAGCATTCAGCACCTCTCATGGCACGGGTGATTAACACATCTCTGATGTCACTGCGTCTCACTATGACGTAGTCGGTCAGGTGCCAGTGTTTAGAACGTGGGTGCATCCATGATGTCTTATACTTAGTCTTTTGCTGGAAGATTGTGTTTGTTATGGTCAGGTCGTGCTCAGAGCAGAGAGTGAGCTCTCATGCCATTTGAGTTGGCCTGACCAACGCCATGTCTGCCAAGGACTCCGTTCCATATCTTGTTGTTACGTCCCACTCGAGCATTGAAATCCCCAAGTAAGAGGATCTTATCACTCTTGGGGATCTGGTGCAGAGCCTCATCCAGTGACTGGTAGAAACAGTCCTTCTCCTCACTCTCAGATGGTAGAGTTGGTGCATATGCACTGATGAATGTGGCAAAACGGTTCTTCACCAGGGGGATACGGAGGGTCATTAGCCTTTCACTAATACCAACAGGTGTTTCAATAAGTCTAGGCAGTAGCGTGTTCTTGATGGCCAGTCCTACATCGTGGAGATGTTTACCTGGAGGGTAACCCTTCCAAAAGAAGGTGTAACCCATTCCTTCCTCTGTCAAAGAACCTTCATCTTCAAGCTTGGTTTCACTAAGAGCTACGATATCAATGCTGTAGTGATTTAGCTCAGGGCAGTTCTCCGATGAGGTCTATCAGAGGTACCATAAGAGTCCAGGAGAGTCCTCACATTCCATGTTGCCACCTTCAATTTGTAGAGTTTATTGTTAATTTTGTTTCGACCGCAATGTGGAATGACCCGATAGGTACGGTAGCCTATCCAGGTGTGGGTTGAGTGGGCAATTTTTAGGCCACCTTTTCTAGGCCCTTCCTCAGCTAAGGTGGGCAGTGCGGTCCCTAAATAGGGCTGCTCAGTCACACAGGGGTCTGCCGAGAACAGCTGCCACTCAGTCCCAGCTGTTAGCGACCACATACCCTGTGTCGCTGCCGTGCAGGGCTCTTATTAAGAGCTCCCAGTCCATTCATACCTGCTCCCGTCGCCAGAAACCCCATCGCCGCCAGGCTTCAACCACATGTAGCTCCAGGTATTTTCACCATGGTCAGAGGTGGAGACCTGCACAAGGAAGTGTTTAAAGTGCCATAGGGGGTGCGCCATTCCCAGTAGCACTATCTTCGCCATGATGAGGTAAACCCAGTGACATGGGTAAACCCAGGACGACCGGTCCTACATCTTGGCTGCAGGAGGTTGCCGGGACCTTGGTCTATTAAGACCCGCCTATTGCGCACCACCAGCGCATTGCTTTTCTGTCAGGGTGTGCTCCCTTAGCCTTGCCTTAAAAGGCTAACCCACAAGGCAGTGGGACTATTTACCCATCAGGGCGTGTCCACACTATGGTGGGCCTGCACACCGCGTCTCTAGGGCCCACTGCTGCTCCGAGATCCCCTGTAGTTTAGCCTGGGTCCACAAAGAGCCCAGTTACCGTGTGTGGCCAGGAGGAGGCACTACAGGAGTCTTGGTGATGGAGAGGCTGTGTACTGGCAGGGGAGACTTACGCACTCGGCTCCTCTTTTCACCCCTAGGGGGGGCTAGCCAGCGGCAGTAGCTGTAAGCAGAAAGTTGCAAGCAGAAAGCGGCATGCAGCATGCACTAACATGCACTAACTACAAGCACTTCTACACTTCTACACTACTGCACTAGACGCTTCACACTTACCCTGTGTACTTACACACACCACACACACACACACACACACACACACACACAGAATAACCAGTTGATCTAAATTCTAATAGAAAAATCAATTCTAGAGCTGCACTTGTAATGTTGCATTGAAGTGACCAAAAGAGTTTTTATGCTGAATTGATTTGTTGGAATGTAGACAGTGCTGTTCACCACAGGCCTGTACTGTCATAGTAGCAGAAAAGGTATCATGTTGTTTCTGTTGTTACTTTTCTATTATTATAAAATTTGAGGAGTGTGTGAGAGATGCTTACAGGACCATAATAATGTACAGTTAACTCCTCATTATCTAGGCTAATGGAATGGAGCCATGGCACAGATAATCAACAAAGCATTACATTAATGTTTTCATGTGTATTTACCATTTAAATAAACAAATAACATTTTTCTATGAGAGAACCTCCTCTGGGAATGATGCGTTCAGCCAAATGCATCTTTGCTAAAGTTTCCATCTGAATGTCTGGTGAGTGTTAGACAGGAAGGGTCCAGCTGCAGCTTTTTCACAACATTACATTAGACATTACATTACATGTATTTAGCAGACGCTAAGTCACATTACATTACTTTATGCTACATTACATTCATTTAGCAGACACTTTTACTCAGAGTAACTTCCAGTGCAAGAGAACAGAAGCATATCCATCCAAGTTACATCAGCAAGTGTCAGATCAGGCTAGCAACAATCCCAGACCAGCAAGTGTGTGTACAACACCAATCAAGCATCTGCACAGGTTAACATAACTATTGCAAATCTGAAACACAGGCTAGAAACTATGGGAAGTTTTTCCTATTGACTCCCAGCTTTGCCTGCACAGTGCCTGTCATTGGCACATGAAACATGGGAAACATTAAACATGAAATTTAGCATCATTTCAAATTTAATAGAAATTGACATCACATAAAGCTGTCAGAGGAGTACTTTACAATGACAACATTGTAGGTTATTATGACAATAATAATGGTGCAAGGTGTAATTTATTCAAAATTCATCCTGTGAGTTGCGTGATTTGAACATGCCCAGGAGTATTTTCCGCTGATGGAAAGATTTTTAGGACAGTTGTAATACACATGAAACTTTTTGATAATGTGACATGATTTATGCATGTGTGAGCAGGGAATGTTTATTTTTGAATTCATCTAACTTTTTAAGCCAGAAAACCGTTCAGAAATCTGTATTTGTTAACAACAATATAAATTTATTATTGTGAATTTAGTTAAAAAGTAATATGAATATACAGTAGTGATACAAATCTACAATAGGAGTATACATACACATGTATTTTGTGTATTTATCTGCATTTTATGTATTAACAAAATGAAAAAAAACACTGCTTTAAAAAGTCTTAATTCAATTCAATTTGAGTCCTCTTTTATTTTATTTATTTCTTCCCATCTGTAATGTGTTTGATTCCCTGGTGTGGCTGGGTTCACTCTGCAGCAGTGGCAGTCTCTGACCTGGATGCAGTGTCTTATGTTGAAGGTGAAGGGTTTTCTGGCACATCCAGCTCAGTAGTTCTGGCTCAGTGGGGTTCAGCAGGAACCTCGCCCAGACTACAATAGCAGAGTGCAACCTTTGCCTGTGTGTCCCCTGCAGTCTTTAAACAGGGGAATCTCAACCCAATTGAACACCTATGGGAGACTTTGGACAAACGTGTTTGACAGTGCTCTCCACCACCATCATCAAAACACCAAATGAGGGAATATCTTTTGGAAGAATGGTGTTCCATCCCTCCAGTAGAGTTCCAGGGAAATGTAGAATCCATGCCAAGGCGCATTGAAGCTGTTCTGGCGGCTCGTGGTATATATAATATTATGAAAAGGGAGAAGAAAATGCAGAATCCCTGATTCTCCTAATTATCCTTTATGTATAATTTGAAAATGGGAGATTGAGACTGTACAAGCAACGTCAAATGAGGGTCAGTAAAGCAGATCAGATCTTCTCAAGGTAAAGTCACCCCTAAGGGTTTCATCCCACCCACAATACATGAGTGCAGGGTCAAAGAGCAAACATGTACACACATAAACATCAGTCTAACCCAGAAACATGGTGTTAGCTAATCACAGTTCCAGGTGCCAGTTGCAGTTTCAGTGCATGTCTTTTGGAGTGTTGTGTTTTGCGGGGGTAAGCTTGGGAAGAGGAATAGCTTTTAATGTGCATCACTTTGAAAAGCCTATTGTCTGCTGTTTGTGATACAGGTAATATCTGCCTGGCCAATTCAGCTACATGTAACAGGGGCAGTTTAATTTGTGTGAAAGAATTCTACTTTTACTCAAAAGCTCTGCATTTTCCTCAAATTAAACAATAACATGCTCAGTAGCAACATTTTCATTGACCATTTTTGATCCATTATTGGTTTATTTATTAATTCGTTATATTTAAGTTGAGAATGTTTTCACTTCATGACACATGAATGATTCTTAACAAGAATAAGCATATTCATTAACTTGACAGATGAAGTTTTAAGACAAATAATTATTTCTTTTCATTTTCAATTAAACCGTGTGTTACTGTTTTGTTGCAACATATTCATAATTTTTTGTGGTTTATAGTGTTTGTAATGTTTGTAATGTTTTAAAAAGAAATGGTGAAGACACACAGCCCAGTGCCTTTTCAGCATGCAGTGCTAGTGCCACACATGCTACAGGCTGGGATGTAACATTAAGGAGCCTACGGATATTAGCACGCTGCTGGGGGATGGGGGGTCCTGGCCAACCTGCCCACCCCTACACCCCGCTGGAAGGAGGCCAGTTTGTTCTGCTGTTGAGGGCCCCCGGTCGCTGTCGGCAGATGATGGAGCTGGTTTTGAGCTCGAACTGTAGGGCTCAGCCTGCGCTTGGAACAGGCGTCTTTACTGTCTGAGTCCCGTAAATGTCTCCTCTTATAATACCTTTGTTTCAGGAGCTTTAAACTCCTTTCCACTCTTCCTGATAATAAAGAGTTAATAGCGTCTCAGCTTCATTGAGCTGGGCTAAGCTGGCAGCAGATGATTTCCCTTAGTGTTGCTGTTCCAGTCTTCTCATTTGCTTTTCCAGTGCTAGACCTCCAATGCTTGGCCTCTTTGAGGGTTTTGTTTTTACTGATGTATAGGTGACTAGTCTCCCGGTCACAAAGTAGAGCGGGCTTATGGCCAAAGGAGATGATAGGGATCACACAAAGTCACTGATGTTAAGTAGAAGAGGTGAATTTATTGTGGTGGCCTGAAAAAAAAACAAAACACACAAGAAAAACACATTCCCAGGCAGGTAATGACAGGGCAAAAAAAATCAGCTCAAAGTCCATAAATACAAAACAAAAACAAACAAAGCAAACACTGCTTTACAGTAGCTTAAAAGCAGCTTAGGGCAGCTACCAGCTGACTACATTTACATTTATTCATTTGGCAGACACTTTTATCCAAAGTGACGTACAAAAGTGCAAATAGTGGGCAAACAACAGGCACAAGAGCAAGATGTGTACAGGTCATACAATGCAAATAGTGCTGAAGCTGAGCGCAAGGTCAGTGTCGCGAGCCAACTAATCTGAACTAGGCTTGCATATCAAATACAATTACAGGAACAATAAAGTACCGCTATACCACCTAGGTAAGTGAGAAACAAGTACAAGACAGGAGTCAGATTCTCAACGTCAAAGTTACAAGGTCAAAGAGGCAGAGGTATCAGTCCAGGTAGAGTCTGAAGAGGTGTGTCTTCAGCGCGCACACACACAGCTCACACAGAAACCATAATGTGGGCAGGCTCGCAGGGCTCTGGAACATGGCCCTGCCAATACACAGCCCCCCTTCAATGAGACCGCCGCTGGCTTTTATGCCTTAGGAGTGCTGGAGCCACTCCCAGGTGAAACCATCCTTACCCCTGAAATAAAGTACGGTTTTAATCTAGCAAACTGCTTCCCTGTTATCGACTTGCCTATTCTAACAGTCATATACATTAGCAGCTTACTATGAATACAGTAAGCAAGCAGCATATCATATCACCTGCAATGTGAAATGCACATTGTTGCCGGGGAAACACCCACCCCCCCACAGTGTGCGCGCTCTCTGTGCTTAAAGCAGCACGGGAGTCGGGTGCTCGGTCCCTTAGAGGACTCCACGCTGCCACATGCACAAGAGGTAGGAAACCAGTTCCCCCTTGGCTATGAGCTGTAATGCTCGAAAAAGCTGAAATGGGGAAACAAAGGTTACATGGGGAAAACAAGGTTACTTCGCACAGACTATAGTTAAGGGTTGCGCTCTCACAGAAAAGTTTGCATAATTTGTGGTGGCTGATTAAAAAGCAGTTCCGCGATTCGCAGCCGATGCGTACACTCATCGACTCTGAATCTGAAACAACTCATGACATTTTACAGCACGACATGACGCCATAACAGGTAAAGGACAAGTTGAGGAAGGAGGTTCGTTTTATTTTATCGTGAGTCCCACACATCTGCAAAGGGCGATTAAATATATTTGTCCTAATTTGCCACCGTCATCGGAATATCGTAGCCGCTAGAACTACCGCAGTTATAAAGTGCCAGGACGGGATGATGGGGTACGGCCACAGACCCTTCATCACACTCTCTCTCAGTCTTGCTCTTGTTCCCTCACCCATGATACTAGGTGGTATATCTGAGCCATTGTTAAAAAAAAACAACAGATATGACATGTTATTTGCTTAGGGAGGGTGGAGGAGGCTGCAGTCCTCATCAGTGATTTTATTGTCTAGAGCTTCTACAATATCATTGACTACTACAGAAGATGTTGTTATGCTAACACCGCACATAAATCCTGATTGTGCTTCATTGTATTATCATGTAAGAAGTGTTTTAGCTGAGCCTTAACTTCAGCACTAGGTTCAGCTTAGCAGTAAAGCTTAGAGACAGGTTTGGTAATTAAACTTTCAGCAAGCTTTAAAAGGCAAGTGTCCAAGGTATTAGCGCCAGCAGGCTTTCTAGGTTCAATGTCTTTCAAGGCCTTACAAACTTCTGTATCAGACACTGGATTAAATTAGACAAAATGTAGATAGAATGGAGCAGTTCTGTCTGTGCATGTCCAAACATTTTTAAAACTAAAAAAGGAACCAGCAGATATAACATTGTTAATTAAAAACAATTACAAAATTATATTAATAAATTTGCTGAGGGAGGGTGGAAGAGGCTTCAGTCTTTATCAGTGATTTAATCATTCTTCAGAATTTGGAAGAATTGTTTATGCTGCTTAGATTCTCAATAAGAGATTTTAAATGAAATTCTGATTTTGATTTTCTCCTGAAATGAATACATTTTGTTGGATAAATGGGTCAAATCAGAGGAGAAATTTGTCTTTCTTTGTCCAACAAATCTTTCCTTTGATGAATAAGCTCTGAGAGTTCACCAGAAAACCAGGGGAAATAAAATTTTAAGTAAAAATAGATTTTAAATAGAATTCTGTTTTTGAATTCCTCTTTAATGAGCTACTTTCATTGCAGAAATATCCAATCATATGAAGAATTTGTCTTTGTCAGTTAGTCCAAAGAAGGTTTCTTTTGATCAATAAGATCTGAGAGCTCAGCAGAAAACCAGGGGACTCTCTCCCTCTTTTTGATAGGAGCATGGTTGATTTCCTCTCCTCCTTTTGAATAGGAGCATACTTATTCAAGACTGCTGCATATAAGATCCATATTGTTGAAGTTAAAAGAATCTGAATCATGTCACAGTTTTCAACAAACTTCTTAAAATTTCCTTTAAAAATAAAGTCTTGTTTTGAGGATTCTTCATGATCTATGACACAATTTTTACTACCATCAAAATGCTGATTTAAGATTTTTATCGTCCTTTAGTTAAATTCTGACTAAGTAAAGGTTATTTATTTACTCCGGAATTTAGGATTATGTCTTGTGGGCACATAAACAACTTTCATGAGGTTTAAAGCGTCACATACTGTCTGCCTTTAATGGAATCGGATGCTGATGATAACCAGTCCCAATTTAAATCCCCCATGAGAACAAATTCTGAATCATTAAACACAGCCAGTCAACCAGGTGATAATGTAACAGTATCCATTGGAGAAAGCAGTTTTGTAGAAACCTATGGCTGTTACATGCAATGCTTTGTTTTTTTAATTGATTTAGTAACTGTTGTGCTGTACTTTGTGTTCACATTGATTGGAACTCCAATCTATATGTGTATTAGGGCTGTCGATCGATTAAAAAAAATTAACTAATTAATCCCACGATTTGCTGTGAGTAATCACGATTAATCACTTTTTTTCTTCTTAAGACTGAAGCTTGTAATAACGGATATATGTTTAAATGTAAAATCACAGAATTAATGTAGAATCAACACAAAGGAAGCGTATTTAAATTCAAATACTATTGTTTAATAGCATCTTTCCCCAGTAGTGACACATTGTTTGAGAAATGTTTCCAACTAGGTGTGAGGAATCTGGCTTTAGATGACCCATGACACCGAATGTGTTTGTTGTGTGCATGACATTTTATTTGAAATGTACTATGAAATATACAAAAATATTTTACTGCTCTTGTAGTAGAGCATTCTGTGTGTGGATATTCTAAACAAAAATGCACAGTTCTGCTATTGTCCTTAAAGAGAGAAAACACATCACCTTCATGTTTGGACAGAATCTAAACTGCATGCCTTTGTAATATCTATAGGATTTCTTGTGTGTGCTTTGTGACACATTCAACTCACAAAATACAAAACCAAACATAAGTTAAAACGTAATTATTTCAACCTGCGCGTTGATGCTGCTCATTCCTGAGTGCATTTTGTGAGACTTGTTCATGGAAATACTACTGGTGAAAATGGTGTAACTTCATGCAATTTTGACATAAAGTAAAGCTGCAAGTGGTGCCTGTATTCATTAGTTGAAAGCTTTTTAAAGTGAAACTGTCAGGCACGGACAAGGACTCAGTCGCAGACCACGGAGCTTGATTTCGAATGGTTTATTATAAACCAGCAGGCAGACTCGAAAACACGAAACGGGCAGGGTCAAAACCAGAGAGACAGTCCGAAGGGAAAATCCAGGATCAGAAACGGGAGCAGGCAGGGTCGGAAACCAGTCGGGCAGAATCTCAGGCAACAGGACAAGGCGGCAGGCAAGACACAGGTCGGGGCACAAGCGAAAGTCAAAAACACGAAAAACAAGCAAGCAGAAATCAGATGCGGGAACGAGACAGGTAAACACACTGCAACGAACTAGCAATGAGACAGGAACAGGCAGGGCATAATAAAGGGCAGAGAAGATGAGGCGATGGGGAACAGGTGAGCTAGCAGGCAGGTGGCGGCGATGCAATAACGAGGCAGGCGGGGACCGGGCGGGGAACGGGGCAGGGCTAGAACACAAGGAAAACAAAAGCACATGGACAGGGAAGAACACAAACACACAGCTAGGGGGGCGGAGTACTGACAGAAACTTTCTGCCTAAAAGTCTATCCTTGTCCTTATCCATCTTTAGCCAGGATGATTTGGTTTGGCGGCACACGTCGTCACAGGTCATAGGTCAGCCGCCACACGAAGTAAACAAAACGCATCTGCGTTAATTGCGTTAATTTTTTTTTACGTGTTAAATATTTAAAATTAATTGCAAAAATTAACGTGTTAATTTTGACAGCACTAATGTGTATACATCTATATCAAATACACATACATGCACACACACAGATATTTACAGCACTCAAGCAAAGACATTTGAAAGTTTTTCATAGTGGCGATCTCATCATCACATCATCATTATTGTCATTTAGCAGATGCTGTTATCCACAGTGAATTTCATATGTTACAGTTTTTACAGGTATTCTGTTTATACAGCTGGATATTTACTGAGGCAATTCTGGGTTAAGGACCTTGGGTAGTACAGCAGCAGGGTCCCAGCAGCAAAAGCCCTGCTTTTTTACCACTATGCTGCACTGCCTCATGATCTTGTTGATGGGAACGCCGGGTTGTGGGGATGGAAGCAGCAGCAGGTGGCTGGGTTATCAGGAACCTCAGGAGTAGCAGAGAGTCTCATAGCAGCAGCACTGCAGGCAGACGCAGTAGCAGTGATGGAGGATTTAGTCCTGGGAGGAGGACCAACACTTCCACTGACACAACACCACAGTCATTTCTGGGATGATCACTGCTATAAAAACAAATAAAAACAAATAAAATTAGTTAATTAATTTGTTAACACACTTTGATTAAAATGATTATATCTGTTAACTATTTTCAGAGTTTTTCCATACAAATAAAGAGGATCAGGTGATTACTTTTCTCTCAGACACATTTTTATGTAGAAATGTTTTTTTATAGTGACCATTTGGTCAGAAATGCTGTTTCTTTTTGTCTTTTCAGGCTTGGTAACTGTAATCTTACAGGCGGGTCCATTGAAATTTTGGCCTCAGCTCTCCAGTCAGCCAGCTCACCCCTGAGAGAGCTGGACCTCAGTAAGAATAAGCTGGGAGAATCAGGAGTGAAGCTGCTGAGTGCTGCACTGATGAGTCCAAGCTGTAAACTACAGACTCTGAGGTGAGTGATGATAATCCTGATTCATCAGCATTTTTCACTGAATTCATACTTTAAGTAATGCCTGAAAGGTTCCATGAAAATAAGAAATATGGATCCCTCTGAAACAGTTTTGACTTCAAGAATGAAAACGTCTGGTCATATTGAATAATAGAGAAATAAATGTTTGTACACTGAGGCTGAGTAACCCCTGACTGGCCATCACTCTCTCATGAGTGTGTTCAGCCAAATTTAGATCCAGGGCCAAATTTACTAAAGGATTTTGTGTGCTTTGTTGGCAGTAAAGGCTACAGAAACACACAATTAATAACTGTCACTTGGCAGTAGTAGTGTGTGCCTTTGCCATTGATATATTTGCAGTTCCTCATATGCACATTGGGAGGAAGGTAGGAATGTGTTAAAACAGGCAGAGGATTTAGAATGAAATGTGTCTTTATTCTGTGGAAAGAATAGCATGTTGGCCTGCCTTTGGCCTTCATGACTGCTTCAGTGGGAGACTGGCTACTAATTTCTGGTAGAAAGCTGGTGGTATTGTGCTGTACTCTTTTAAAGGATTTGTAAGCTCCACCACTGAAAGAGGGCTATCTTGGTCTTGCCCTAATTCTGTGTTCCAGTTAATCTGAAAGATACTTTATTAGGTTGAGTTATTCTTTTCAAACCGTGTATAGTCAGACTCATAGTCACACCTGTTTTCCTGTAAATACATGGCGTGTCCCATGACTGTTGGGAATGTATAGATTGAGCAATATACAAATACACAGACACAGACTGAATGTCAGTCATCATTAGTAGTTATGAAATTTGCATTCATGGTGTGAAAATTGGAACAAACAAAATGCCCCCAGCAGGAAAAGTTTTAAACGCTGACTAGCGATGCATTTTTTATGTACTGTATATATCCCTGAATAACTACATTTGACATGCAAGAAATGAACCCCTGTGTCTCTTGGTATGTGTTTTTATTTTAATGGTTAATTCTGGAGAGCTGTATTACTAAGCCATTTGCAAGATCTGATTCATCAAGGTAGATCATGACCAGTTTATACATTACTCATTAGTAGATTACAGATAACTCATTGACATTAAAAATTGTACTTGCATGTGCAGTAAAGACTGCTATAGTCTGTTATAAAGATACTGTAGAAAAGTGAAAAAAGATTGGTACATTTAATAAATAAATTAAATAAGCTCTAATAAATTCATTAAGAGCTCAGTTTGAATAAAACCATTATAAATAAAGGAAGGGCTGAGAAACACCTTCTAACAGCACAGAATCCCCATCACTGCACTGGGTGTTGGGTTTGTATCAATCAATCATTTAAACTAGATTTTTGCAGCCATTACAATGGGATTCTTTAAAGAGTCCTGTGGAATGTGCAGTAAAATATTTAAGATTAAGGATTTTAACTTTTAATGGCCAGCAGGTCGAAAATGGTTTGGCCTACAAGTAAATAGGCATTAGCTTATACGGAACAACATATGGATAAATTGCCTAAGAAACTGAAACTCTAATTGGGCTTTTATTTCAGGAATAAATCGTGTTTTTCAATGTCAGTAAGGAAAGATCCTGTGCAAGGTAGTTTTTATCTGTACTAGACTATGGGAATGTTATGTATATGCAGGCACCCAGTACACTAAAGATTCTGGGCAGGGTGTCTCATAGTGCCATCAGATTTATAACAAATGCAAGACCACTTAAAAATCACTGTGAGCTGTATGACATGGGAAAATGGTCATCTCTCTCCACCAGGAGGCTAAAACATTTCTCTGTACAAAGCTGTTATTGGGTCACTCCCCTTGTATCTTTGTTATTTTGTAAACAGATCATCTCAGAATTATCGTCTGTCCTCTCAGACCTTATCCTTTACTGTTCCTTGGGTCAGACCCAGATGGGGAAGCAGTCTTTTACATATAATGCGCATTTGTTGTGGAACACTTTACAAAAAATATTTAGATGAAAGTGTACTGTTGTCGGAATTTAAGATCTTACTAGACAAAAGTATTGTAGATCTGTAATTGTTTTTAAAGCATTGAGGTAAGTAGTGTTTATTGTATTATCTGTGTTTGTGTGATTGGCTCATGTACACATTTACAGTTCTTTATGATTGCTTAAGTACGATTTTGAAAACAGGGCTCATTTTGTCAAAACACTACACACAATTCACACAACCACACACACAAGTAGCAGAACACCTCCGATCTTTTGCAAAATGAAACACTTCATTCAAAAGTATACAATAATTTATAAAAACCCAATTTTGTCACCATATGGCACACACGTGGTTCATGTGATCTGATTCTGTTTGAACCAGTTACACACTGCTGTGCTCAATGTAAAACACTTTTAACATTTCTACTTTTCTTATGATATAGTCTGGGTTTGATTTCTTAGAGTAAAGTATGTTGACCAAACACAACACACAAGACCAGTACTGCATACTGATGAAAATATTTATTTCTCTCCACATTGTAAAATCAGTCAATACATCCACACATTTCCAAATGTTGCATTTTGCAATGAAAATCAGAACAGAACATATTCTAAATAGAATATAGTACATAAATACAGCAAAACTGCCTGGACGAGTTCCTGCTGTGTTTGTGGAGTGCTGTACTGTGTTTGTGTTTGTGGAGTGGTCTCTGTGCTATTACATTCAATAGGATAAAAATAGAAATTGGGGCTATTTACCCAGTTATTAAATAAGGTAGGTCTGATCTGCTCCTAAAGTTAAATCTTTTGTTGCCATTAGGGGACAGAGAAGGAATTTTCCACTTTTTTCCTCCGTCGAAGCATTATCCAACGAGTTAGCTCGTTGGCAAACTCAGCTAATTTGGCACATATAATAGCCAACGAGAGGTTTTTTTGTGGTTTTTCGCCCTCTCAGGAGCAAATCTTTAAATATATAAATCTTTAAATATATAAGCAGAATACTTTAGCTAGCTAGACGGGTAGTTTAGCTAGCTAGCCGGTCGCTTGTTTAATTTTTTTTTCTACTGTTCTTCAGCGTTAGATTTCAGGATATTCTGATTCTGGGTGTGTTAGCGCGTCTGCTGAACTGTAAATGTAGTTTTATTGTATTTAGGCTAAGTGGCATTTCTTGTGCTTGATTTCTGCCTTTGGCTGTTCTGAGCCACCTCGGTGCTTTTAGCACTTTTTTAGCTGGTAATTCTGTCTCGGCAGTAAATCTTTACTTAGGGAAAGAGCGTTCAGTTAGGGGGAAAAATGTGGCCAAAACTGTGCGGGAGTTGCCGGATGATCGGATTTCTGGAGGGAGACCTCCAGGATGAGTTCATCTGCGACCGTTGCCGACTTGTTGAGCACTTAGAGAACAAGATTCTTGATCTCGAGGCCCAACTAGCTGGACTCCACAGTAATCCTGAATTGTTAGAGTTCCAGGAACTGATTAGTAAGCCCTATAGGGAGATAGTGTGCTCACCAAAGCTGGGTAGGGGAGAAGATACAGACCAGATAGGGCGAGAGACCTGGGTTATGTGGCGGATATTCCCCAGGTCCGGGCCAGATGAACCAAGGGTTCTCCTCCACACTTTACCGTCTTCTCAAAAACAATAAACTTACAGAGTCTAATGTAATAGCATATATCTGGTTTATTGCATATGGTGATCAGTCACATACAGTAAACCGGGTTGATTCGCAAATCAACGAGTTACAAGGCATTCACAAGCATACCCCACCAAGCTCTCTGACACCCCTCAGTCTGCATCCTTCTTTTATGCTGTTTTCCAAACTCCTCCTAGACTGGAGCCTAACATTCAACTCCTCCCAGGCTCCTCCTTCAAGATTTCCTCATCTCTGCGTAATACACCATTATCTTTTACCTGGAAAATCCTAAAACCCCCATGGCCATTGATCTTATATTAATTTTAAAGCATATCGCTTTCGGAAATTCCCATTATCTTCAAACCTGCATCTGGGTGATTTTTAAAATAATTAAATAATACAGCAGGCTCGTCCTATCTCTTCCGCTTACTCATGTCTGGAGTTTCCCATTATTTCCAGGCCCTTGCTTGAATATTTTTTTAAAAAGGGCTTAATAACTTCAAGGGCTGGTCTGGCCATATTACACTTCTCCAAGGTCACCCATTCTGATACAAACCATCCTGAAATAGCTCCCAGATGCTTGCGGCCTTGAATCACTCCGAACCCTGCTTAAACTCTCAAAATCATATTAAACTCATACACAGGAAATCCCAATGTATTCAGTATATTAATAATAAGGCTTAATATTTTTCAGTAGTTGTGCTTGCATTAGTAGTGCTCAAAAATATACTCCAGTTGTGCTTGTGTTTCAAATAACTTCAGTAGTGCTCATATTAGTAACAATGCTCAACACCTACATAGTACTCAAACAGTAGTGTGTTTAAAAACATTTCTCCACAACAGTTACAGTAGGGGTACAGCTGCACTGGGCCAGCGTATGCTTAGGGTAGCAGAGGGTTATTTAAACTAGGGTCTGGGGGGGCAGGGAGGTTATACAGTGAGATGGGTAGGGATAGACCGACTGCCAGAATAGAACACACCATGGCTAAGTATCTTACTAGTAGTGAGGAAACGATGCTTGTAAATCAGTCAGTGCAGCACTGTAATAGAGGTGGTACTGAGCAGCTGGGGGCAGGGGGGAAGGACGGGAAATGCACACGTGGTACCCTGAAATTCCTCTGTTTAAATGCTAGAAGCATAAAAAATAAAATTTTGGATCTAGAAACCATTATGAGTAATTGTAACTATGATGTTGTTGGGATTACAGAGACGTGGCTTGGTGTAGGGGATGGGGATGAGTATAACGTAGAGGGATACAAGCTGCTAAGAAAAGATAGAGAGCTACGCCTCCTCCTCTTCTATTGATTCTATGTAAAGGATAATCTTAATATTCAGGAAATTCCAGGAATGGAGCCCCTTGGTGTTAGTGAAGACATATGGATTAAAATATTGGGGGAAAATGAAAAAGGTCTGAATGTTGGAGTATGCTATAGGCCACCAGCCTCAGACAGTACTGTCAACAGTATGCTCTTTGATAATATTAAGCTAGCATGTCAGGAGAGTGAGACAATAGTAATGGGGGACTTAAATTACCCTTCAATTTATTGGGAAGCTGTGTCAGGTCAAGGCAAATGTGAGGAAGAGTTTTTGGATGTTGTAAATGACTGTTTTTTGATACAGTCTGTTACTGAACCCACGAGAGAGAACACAACTCTAGATCTGGTTCTGTGTAATAATCCTGATAGAATCGGCAGTACTGAGGTAGGGGAACCACTCGGAACAAGTGACCATAGTTCAATTACATTTGAAGTTTTTTGGCAAGTTAAGTCTGCATTCTCAAATACTAGAGTATTCAACTTTAGACGAGCTAACTTTATTAAGATGCGTGATTATACAAGGAATATAAACTGGGTACCTCTTCTAGATGGAAAAACTGTGAAAGAAATGTGCATTTTTAAAACGATTATTCTGGATGTGCAGTCTAAATTCATTCCGCAAGTGAGAAAAGGGAAGCTGAAAAAGAAGCATCCACAGTGGATGAATAAGTCCTTACGGGACAGTTTGAAACAAAAAAGGAAACTATTTAGAAAATACAAGTTGGAGAGCTCAGAGAGTAATAAGATTGAATACAGTAGTATGCGAGCTCAAGTTAAGAAAAAAATAAGGGAAGCTAAAAGGCGTTTTGAAAGACAGATTGCACTAGATGCAAAGAGCAACTCTAAACGCTTTTTTCAATATTATGGCATGAAATATAAAAGCTACGAGGAAAGAATCAAGTTACTTAACCTATTTAGACTTAGCGAGAGGAGGCTTAGGGGTGATTTAATTGAGGTTTTTAAATTTATACAAGGATTTAATAAGGTTAACTATAATAGATTTTTTAGGGTGAGTTCAGTCTGTAGAACTGGAGGACATAAATGGAAACTAGTTAAGAGTAAGTTCCACACTGATATAAGGAAATATTATTTTACACAAAGAGTTATCAATACATGGAATAGGTTTTCAGGTCATGTAGTTGAGGCAGAGACCTTTGCTGTGTTCAAGTCTAGACTTGATGCAGTTTTGGATAACTCTTTAATTAAGAAATGGCGAGCTCAGTTGGGCCGAATGGCCTGTTCTCGTCATAATATGTTCTTATGTTCTTATGTAAAAACATTTGTGGAGACAAAAAAGAAAGCATGAATTAAACAAAAACCCTAAACATCATCTCTTCGCCTAGCTGGATCTGGCCATAGCACTTTGTCCACATCACAGGCTATGTCTTGCAAGACAGCGAGGAAAGAATCTTCTTGAATGGCGAATCGATCCTTGCACAGACCCCTGCATCAATCTGGTCGCAGGCTTCCTCCATAGCTTGAATGAGGGGTATCCTGACATAGGGCTGAAGATCATAAACCTTCCACCGCCATGCCGAAAAAAAACATCTCAATGGGGTTAAGTCTAGGAGAGTATGGTGGGAGGTACTGGAGGGAAGATTGTGGATGCTGATGAAACCAGCTTAGGACCAGAGCAGATTGGTGGAAAGATACATTGTCCCAGATGACAATGTATCTCGTCTGCTCTGCATCCATTTGGTCTTCTACTGTGACGATGTTGTGTAGTCTGTCTAAAAATGTGAGTATGTGGGCCGTGTTGTAAGGATCTGAGCTGGCATGGCAGTGGAGGACTCTCTGAAAAAAAGACAACATTGTGTAGCTCAGTATAGGCCTACTATAAATTTACATGTAAAAAGGTTCTGTGTGCAGTGCACAATACTGAAGTGTACATTACTTACCTCCACATATTCATGCCGCAGGTCTTTTACTATCTCTCAGAATTTCTTTCAAATGGCATTCGGTAGAGTTGTTTCATCTGTATGTGGTGTTTTTTAAGGATTTGCCCCAGTGTTGATAGAGAGAGAGAATATGGGGCCCCTTCCTCCTTGATGTTCTCGACCCTCAATCTAAAGTGTGCATATAGTAGGCTACATTGTACTGATTTTACTGTAGACGGTAGAGAAAAGTTGTTTTTCAGCTGTGGTCTTGTTGAAATGTCCGAATTACTGTTGCAACAGTATATCTGCTGAGGTTTGGCTGAACTCTCTGTCCAGCCTCTCTCAATGTCAACCCATGGTTTTACAATATGTTGCCCGAATCTCACCTGATAAATTTGGTTCTCGTCTTCTTTGTCCATGTCCTCTTTCAGGTCTACCGCTACCTCTTCCTCTTCCTCTTCCTCTCCCTACCCCTCTTCCTCTGCGGGCTCCCCCTCTCATCTTCACTCTCCCTCTTCCTCTTATACTGCAATGTTGCCTTCCATTTTTGTTGACAAGTAAACTCACCTGTTGCATTTTTATAGTGCTTATGCCTGATTGCTGAGTTTACAATTAAGCACCTAAGTGTCTATACACCTGACGGCTATGTTTGGTCAATTGGTTCATAGGTGTGGTATTTTGAAAGGCAGTGCCTTGTAATGGTGACATCATGTTAGATTTCTGTGTCTAATGCAGAGAAGCGTGTTTAGTGTTTTGCAAAAAGTGTGAGGCTGAGAATGTGCTTATAGTTGTGCAGATCTGGGCTGAGGTTTTGCTCCTTGAGTGTCAGGTTTCACTAACTGTGGGTTATTTTTAATTTTAGTGTGTAAGCAATCGTAAAAAACTGTAAGTGTAGTCCACATTACTGCTGACTTCCTTGTCAGGTCTCTAAAAGGAGATTAATAATAATAATAATAATAATAATAATAATAATAATCAGATCTGCTATCATCATGTACACACTTTACCTGGATGTTGAGCCACATCAGGCTTATGGCTGCTTGTTGCTCCCCCCCAGTCTGGTTACTACTGTCAGGGCAAGGACTCAGTCGCAGACCACGGAAATCGTATTCTGGCAGATTTATTAAAAATCCACAGGCAAGAATCGTATCTGCAAAAAACCAGGCAGGGTCAAAACCAGAAAGGCAGTCCGAGGGGCAAATCCAGGTACGGGTAACGGAGCAGGCAGGGTCAAATACCGGGCAGGCAGAGGTACAGGCAAACAGGGCAGAGCGGCAGGCAAAAATCAGGTCGAAAAAACAGGCAGGTCGAAAACAGGAAAAAACAGCGATCAATACAAGAATCAAAAGGCGGGGATGAAACAGGCTAACGCTACTGTGAAGAACTGGCAACAGGACAGGGATACACAGGGAAGATATAGGGCAGGGCTGACAACGGGAATGGGAAACAGGTGCACAGGCAGGCAGGTGAAGGTGATGAGGGAATCAGGCGGGCGGAGACCGGGCGGGAGCGGGGCAAGGCTAGAACACAAGAAAAAACAAAAGCACATGGACAGAAAAACACAAAACACCATGGCTAGGGGGCGGGAGCACTGACAATGTCACTGAAAAGTGCTATAGCTGGATCACGTTATGTCAATAAAGGATGTGAGCTATAGATAGAAACACACAGTTTACTGTCCCTTTTCAGGGATTCAGTGCATTTTCATTTTTAACAGAAGACAACTAGAAAGAGAAAAACAATAGATAACAAGTGTGTCTGTGTGATTTTGTGCCATCTGCACGTTATTAAATCCCTCCATGTGGGGATAATAAAGTTTGCTAACTAACCAACTAACAGATCTTGTCTCCTTCTCTCCACAGACTGGGTTGCTGTAATCTCACAGAGAGCTGCTGTGATGATCTGGCCTCAGTCCTGCGCTCACACCACTCAGAGCTGAGAGAGCTGGAGCTGAGAGACAATGACCTGCAGGATTCAGGAGTGAGAGCGCTCTCTGCTGGACTGGAGGATCCACACTGTAAACTACAGAGACTGGGGTGAGAAGCATAATGGCCGAACTTGAATTACTCTGAGAAAGATGCATGTAATGCGATGTAAGATCCAAGATAAGACAAGCAAATGCTAACGAATGTCACCATGCATTGTCACTTACGCACCTACAGCAAGATGAATAGCTTTCATGGATGAGTCATTAGGTTGTATTATTCAAATATATTTTATTGGGTGAATGAGTTTTCAGTGAAGTATTTATTGAGTGAATGTGTTTTACTGTGTGTTTTAAGGATGCACCTTACGAGAGCAGCACTGCAATTTCGTTGTATTTTTAATACAATGACAATAAAGGCATTCTTCTTCTTCTTTACCTCACATATATAACACATAATGTTGATGCAATTTGTGACCTTTCTATTTGATATGGTTTGGCTTCCATCAACATGTGAAAAAGGTGAAAAAATGCCCTCCTAGGGAGATCAAATATATACTGCATATTGTTACAACTCCCCAGGTGTAGTAAAAATATGCAGTATATAAACAACAAAATAATCTGCAAAATGTTTTGAATCAGCATGCACTTCACAGTGGCACAAGGATATTACGCCCCCTTTTGAGTAAATTCCACCCCAAGTGTGTATCTCTGAAATGGGGGATACGCACCTCAGTCAGAATGCACATATCCATCAGGAACATGCATGTCTTTCTGCACAGACTCAACACACTCTTTGTGTGTCTAACCCAAGTCAGAATAGAGCCCATAATGAAATTAAAAGCAATCAAGTGTGTTTATTTTGCTGCAAAACAGCAACAAAAGACATTTTACTTTCAACAAGATAAAATCTTGGAGACTTTGGGGCTGTTAGAGGCTGGAACATGCACTGTACAGTCCATCTAAAGCTGTAGAAAACTTTTAAAAACACTTACCTTTTAATGAGCTCAGTTCCATTTTATTGGACCTCTTGTCTCCTTTTCTCTGCAGTCTATCACTGTGTCGAGTCACAGAGAGAGGCTGTGCTTCTCTGGCTTCAGCTCTGCGTTCAAACCCCTCACACCTGAGAGAGCTGGATCTGAGCTACAACCACCCAGGAGACTCAGGAGTGAGAGCGCTCTCTGCTGGAGTGGAGGACCCCAGCTTTAAACTGGAGACACTGCTGTAAGCAGAGTTCTGCTCCTTTGTGTGTGTAGACGTCTGGTGTGTTAGTGGAAAACCCAGTGAGATGTGTAAGATGGTGGCCGGTGTTCTCATCTGATCAGTAAAGTCCTGGCAGTGTGTGGAGCTCTCCCATTGTTACAGAGCTCTGAGTTTCCACACTGCACTTCATAGACAGAAAGTCTGTGTCTCTCAGTCTCTGTTCTTCTGTTCCTACAGTGTGGACCATGGAGGACAGATTAGGCTCAAACCAGGACTGAGGAAATGTAAGATAGACACACACACACACACACACATGCACAAACACATGAACAGACACATACACACACATAAGAATGTATGACGAGAACCGGCCATTCGGCCCAACTAAGCTCACCGTGACAATTAAAGAGAATCCAAAACTGCATCAAGTCTGGACTTGAACACAGCAAGGGACTCTGCCTCAATTACATGACCTGGCAACCTATTCCATGTATTGATAACTCTTTGTGTAAAATAATACTTCCTTATAGCAGTGCGGAACTTACTCTTTACTAGTTTCCATTTATGTCCCCTTGTTCTACAGACTGATCTGAGCCTAAAAAATGTATTGTAGTTAACCTTATTGAGTCCTTTTATAAATTTTAAAAACCTCTATTAAACCACGCCTAAGTCTCCTCTCGCCACGTCTAAATAGGTTAAGTAACTTGAGCCTTTCCTCGTAGCTTTTATATTTCATGCCAGGAACTAATTTAGTTGCCCTTCTTTGAACTTTTTCAAGAGCCTTAATATCTTTCTTATAGTGCGGTGCCCAGAACTGCACACAATATTCCAAGTGAGGTCTGACTAAAGCATTGTATAATTTCAATATAACCTCCTTAGATTTATAATCAATGCTTTCAGCTATATATATCCCAGCATCCTGTTGGCCTTTTTTACTGCTACAGCACAACTATTACACAACTATTACTGCCAAGTCTTTTCAAATTGACCACATTCTAATTTTTCCCCTCCATGAAGTACTCTTGTCTAAGGTTCTTATTTTCCACATGCAAGACTTTACATTTAGCTAAATTGAATGTCATCTGCCAGGTATCTGCCCACTTTTGGATGCTGTTTAGATCTTCCTGTATTATTTGGATGCTGTTTAGGTCTTCCTGTATTAACACACACATACATACATGCACGCGGACACACACACACACACACACACACACACAAACTGATGAACACACACACACCCCAACACACATACAGAGACACACACACAGACACACACATACACACACAGACACACACATACACACACAGACACACACATACATACATACACAGGGGTGCAGATGGCGGGGGGGCTACGTCCCCCCCAGCTTCATAGGGACCCCGATCCATCCCCCCCACTTCCGATGAGCAGCATCACATCCCTACTTACGGTTGGATATCTGAATTTTTGACCTCATCATTTGGCCTACTGTGATGACCATCACAAACTAGGCTACTCGCGGAAGTGACTGCTGTAGTGTAGCCCACTCAAACACCAAACACACACATTTCCTGCTGTC
>CM032875.1:4716311-4760917 GCA_019176425.1 Megalops atlanticus
AATATTAGTATGATATGCCGAAATAAAGATGTATGTGTATATATAGCACTTTGTATGTTGTGTTTTGTGGGAGAGGGAGGGGTTAAAATGGGCATTTAAATATTCAGATATTTGTATTTTATCAGTTCTGAGTTGTTTGCTAGAGATGTAAGGCCAGTGACACACACACACACACACACACACACACACACACATACTCCATCTCTCTCCCTCTCGCCCCCTCCATCTCTCTCTCTCCCTCCACCTCTCCCTCTCTATCTCTCTCTTCCTCCATTTCTCTCTCTCCCTCTCACCCCCCTCCTTCTCTCTCCCTCCATATCTCTCCCCTTCTCTCCCCCTCTCTCTCCCTCCATCTCTTTCGCTTTCTCTCCCCCTCTCTCCCTCTCCCCTCTTCCTCTATTTCTCTGTTTCTCTCTCCCCCCCCTCTCTCTCCCTCCATCTATCTCTCTCCCTCATCTCTCTCTCTCATCTCACTCTCCCCCGTCTCTCTCTCTCTCCCTCTCTCTCCCTCCATCTCTCTCTCCCCCTCTCTCTCTCCCTCTTTCCATCTCTCCCCCCATCTCTCTCTCTCTCTCCCCCTTTCTGTCTCCCTCCCCCTCTCTCCATCTCTCCCCCCTTCTCTCTATCTCCCTCTCTCTCTCTCTCCCTCTCCTTCTCTCTCCCTCTATCAATTCAATTCAAGAAAGCTTTATTGGCATGAACGTTACAACAACATTATTGCCAAAGCCATGTACATACGCACACACACAAAAAGAAGAAGAAAAAATAAGAAACAAAACAGGACCCTTCTAATAATAATCACAGACAGAAATGGAGTTGGTGTTTTGGGTGGCCTCACTGGCTGTCCCTCAGGTTATGGCAAGCTGCCACAAATTTTGCTGCCAGAGTGGCCAAATCCTTGTTTTCTCCCAGAATGTATGGTAATTTTTCCTCATTCGTGTAGTTTCGAAACTCAGGGAGGATTGAGTAGAATTTATTAAATGAAGATTCTCTAATTTCCTTGTATTTAGTGCATTCGGTTAAGAAGTGCAGCTCTGTCTCTACAGCCCCCAGACTGCAGTGCGAGCACAGCCTCTCCTCTCTGGGCAGCCAGGTCTGCCTGTGTCTGCCTTTTTCGATGGCGAGGCTGTGCTCACTGAGTCTGTACATTGTCAAGGTTTTCCTGAGTTTCACGTCTCTTACTGTACTCAGGTAAGTAGCTGTTGTATATTCACGTTTTAGGGCCGAATAGCATTGTAATTTGTGTTGTGTTTTAGTGACTTCTTTCCAATGGTTGATGTAATTTTCCTTTTCAGTGGCTGTAATTTTGTTGGGTCTAATGCTTCTGGCTGTTGTGTCATTGTCCTGAGCCTCTGTGATGTGAGCTGGTGTTAAATCACTGAGTCTCAGGACAAGTTGGCTCAGTGGGCTCCTTTCTATATTCAGCTCTTGGCTTTTCAGGGCTATATAGTGGAGTGAGTGGGGTCACTCATTTTAAGTGTTGCCAGAATTTGAGTGCTCTTTTTTGGATATTGATTATTAGAGGGTATTGGCCTAATTCTGCCCTGCATGCATTGTTGGGCGTTTTCCTCTGTACCCGGAGGATATTCTTGCAGAACTCTGCATGCAGGGCTTCAGTTGGATGTTTGTCCCAATTTGAAAAGTCACATTTTGTGAGTGGACCCCACACCTCACAGCCATAAAGTGCAATTGGTTCAATAATTGATGTGAAAAGTTTAATCCAAGTTTTAATTGGTAACTCTAATTGAATCAATCTTTTGATGGCATAAAATGCTCTTTTTGCCTTTTCTTTAAGTTCCTTCACAGCCAAGCCAAAGTTTCCTGTTGAATTGATAGTTATGCCTAAATAAGTGTACTTGTTTGTTTGTTCAATTTTGATGTTGCCAATTGTAAAATTGTTGGTGTTTCCTGTAGCCTGGAACGTTTTTGAAAGATTAGGACCTTGGTTTTTTGAGGACTTATTTTCAGGGCCCATGTTTGACAAAATTTTGCCAATACATTCATGCTGTGCTGCAGGCCCTCTTTTGTGGGTGACAGCAAAACCAAATCATCTGCATAAAGCAAACATTTGATTTCGGTGTCCTGCAGTATGAGTCCTGGAACTGTAGAGTTCTGTAATGTGTGTGCCAATTCATTAATGTAAATGTTGAATAGTGTAGGACTCAGACTGCAGCCCTGTCGCACCCCCCTCATTTGGTGGAAAAAGTCAGTCCTGTTGCATCCGATTTTGACCGCACACTTACTGCTGGAATACATAGATTTAATTACATCATACAGTTTCCCCCCCACACCGCCCTGAATGAGTTTATATAATAGTCCTTTATGCCAAATAGAGTCGAATGCCTTTTGGAAATCCACAAAACAAGCAAATATTTTACCTTTATTTTGGTTTACATATTTATCGATTAGGGTGTGAAGGGTGAAAATGTGGTCTGATGTCCGATAATTCGGGAGAAATCCAATTTGGCTTTTACTTAAGACATTGTGTTCTGTGAGGTAGTCAATTATTCTTGTGTTAAGTATGCTGCAGAACACTTTCCCAAGGTTACTGTTGACACAGATGCCCCTGTAATTGTTTGGGTCAAGTTTATCACCATTCTTATATATGGGGGTGATAAGTCCTTCATTCCAGGAGTCAGGGAAGTAGCCTACCTTTAGTATGAGATTGAAAAGCTTTAGAATGGCCAATTTAAATTTGAGGTCTGTATGTATTAGCATCTCATTCAGGATACCATCTACACCACAGGCCTTTCTGGGCTGGAGATCGTGTAGCTTTCCCTCAAGCTCTTTCTGAGTTATTGGAAAGTCCAATGGGTTTTGATTATCCTTTATAGTAATCTCAAGGTTTTCCAATCTGTCCGATATTTGTTGCTGGTCAGAATTTAAAGTAGGATGGTCAAATAGGTTTGCGAAGTGCTCTCTCCATATATCTCCATTTTGAATTGCTAAATCATCATGAGGCCTTTTGCTTAAATGTTTCCAATTGTCCCAGAATTTGTTTGAGTTAATTGATTCTTCTATATCTTTCAGTTGGTGTTGGATATGTTTGTTTTTCTTTGCTCTTATTGTATGTATATACCTCTTGAGGGATTCAGTATACTGAATGCGAATATCTTGGTTGTCTGGTTGCTGATGTTTTTGGTTTGATAATTTTCTCAGATTTTTCTCTGTTTTTGCATTCAGAGTCAAACCAAAGATCTGATTTTATTTTCTTTTGTTTGTTTTTAGTGGTGGCCAAATTTGAAATTTGAGCTACATGGTCAAATATATTGTTTAGGTGGGATACAGCCAGGTTCATGCCGTCTTTATCGTGTGGGTAATTTGTGGATAGAAAAGAGTTCATGAGTAATTGGGTTTGCAAGTGTGAAACTGAGCTTAGATAATTTTCAGAGCTGTCTTTACCCCATCTGTAGCTGGGTTTGATTTTGTACATTTTCCCAGGCTTTGTGTAAATGTTGGGTGTTTCTGTTCTGTTCAGATAGACTGTGATTTGACTGTGATCAGAGAGTGGTGTCAGTGGCTTGACTGTGAAGGCTCTCAGAAAGGTCAAGTTCAAATCTGTTATGGCATAGTCCACAGTGCTACTCTCTCTCTCCCCCTCTCTCTCTCCCTCTCTCCCTCCATCTCTCTCTCCCTCCATCTCTCTCTCTCTCCATCTCACTCTCGCCCCTCTCTCTTTCTCTCTCCCTCCATCTCTCTCTCTCCCACTCGCCCCCTCTGTCTCCCCCATCTCTCTCTCTCTCCCTCTGTCCCCCTCCCTCTCTCTCTCTCCCTCATCTCTCTCCCTCTCCCACTCTCTCTCAATTTCTCTTTCCCTCCATCTCTCTCTCTCCCTCTCGCCCTCTCTCTCCCTCCATCTCTCTCCCCACTCCCCTTTCTCTCCCTCCTTCTCTCTCCCTCTCTCTCCCTCCATCTCTCTCTCCATCTGTCTCTCTCTCCCTCTCTCTTCCTCCCTCCATCTCTCTCTCTCTCTCCCTTTCTCCCCCTCCCTCTCTCTCTCTCTCCCTTCTTTCACTCTCTCTCCCTCTCTCTCCTCTCTCTCTTCCTCCATCTCTCCCCCACTCTCTCCCTCTCTCTCTCCTTCCATCTCTCTCCTCTCTCCCTCCATCTCTTTCTCTCTCCATCTCTCTCTCTCCCCCTCTCTCTCCCTCCATCCATCTCTCTCTCCCCCCATCTTTCTCTCTCTCCCTCACTCCCGCTCTCCCTCTTTCCCCCTCTCTCCCTCCATCTCTCTCTCTCTCCATCTCACTCTCCCCCTCTCTCTTTCTCTCTCCCTCCATCTCTCTCTCTCCCACTCGCCCCCTCTCTCTCCCCCCATCTCTCTCTCTCTCCCTCTGTCCCCCTCCCTCTCTCTCTCCCTCTCTCCTGTCTCTCTCTCCATCTCTCTCTCGTTCCCTCGCTCCCCTTCTCTCTCCCTCTGTCCACCTCTCTCTTCCTCCATCTCTCTCTCTCCCTCTTTCCCCTCTCTCTCCCTCCATCTCTCTCTCTACATCTCTTCCCCTCCCTCTCTCCCTCCCTCCATCTCTCCCTCTCTCTCCCCCCGCCTCTCTCCATCTCTCTCCCCCTCTCTCTCTCCCTCTCTCCCTCCATCTCTCTCTCCCTCTTTCCCCCTCTCTCCCTCCATCTCTCCCTCTATCTCTCTCTGTCTCCATCTCTCTTCCTCTCTCTCTCTCTCCCTCTCTCCCTCTCTCTCTCTCCCTTTCTCCCCTTTTCAGTTCAATTCAATTCAATTCAGAATGCTTTATTGGCATGACATATTTTAAAATACATATTGCCAAAGCGTAATAATAACAGCAATCAATCGTAACAATAATAACAAATGACAATACAAAAAAAAACAAAACATTACTAATAACAGTACAGTGGAACATATTATGAACTATATCTAGTGAGCTGTATTCTGCATAAAATTAGTATGAAGAATCACTGTTGTCTCTCATCCTGTGGCAGGTAGACACGTATTTTGCGGCCAAATTTACACAACAACCCTTCTCTCCAAGAAGGATTTGTAATAGCTGTGTTTCGGGAATTTTGGAAAGTAGGTTTTTGGAATTAGTTTGTATTTCTCACATTCTGTGAGAAAGTGCAGCTCTGTACATGGAGGATATTTTTACAGAACTCTGCATGCAGGGTTTCAGTTAGGTGTTTGTCCCATTGAGCAAAATCTTGCTTTGTAAGCAGACCCCACACTTCACTGCCATATCGTGCAATTGGTTCAATTACAGCATTGAATATTTTGAGTCGTATCCCAATTGGTATATCCATTTTAATTTGTCTCTTAATGGCATAGTATGCCCTGCGCGCTTTCTCTTTCAGTTCATTTACAGCCAAGTTGAAGTTCCCTGTGGAGCTTATCTTTAGTCCTAGATATGTGTAGCTTGTAGTGTGCTCAATGTTTGCTGTCCCTAATGTAAATGTATGTCTGATGTCCTGAGATCTGGATCTTTTTTGGAAAATCATAATTTTTTTCTTTTTTAGATTTATTGCAAGGGCCCAGGTCTTGCAGAAATGTTCCAGCAAATCTAGATTCTGCTGTAACCCCTGTTTGGTGGGTGACAACAGAACCAGATCGTCTGCATAGAGCACAAATTTGATCTCCTTATCAAGTAGAGTGAGTCCAGGGACTGGTGATTTTTCCAACATTGTGGCCAATTGGTTAATGTAAATGTTGAACAGCGTTGGGCTCAAGCTACATCCCTGTCTCGCCCCACGCCCCTGAGTGAAGAATTTCGTTTGTTTCCAATTTTAATTGCACATTTATTTTCTGTGTACATTGATTTGATTAAATCACAGGTTTTACCCCCTACACCACTTTCTAAAAGCTTATACATTAAACCATCGTGCCAGATTGAATCAAAAGCTTTTTGGAAATCAATAAAGCAAGCAAATATTTTGTTCTTGTTTTGGTTGACGTGTTTATCTATTAGGGTATGTAGGGTGTAAATATGGTCACCTGTGCGGTGATTTGGTAAAAAGCCAATCTGACTCTTACTCAAGACATTGTGTTTATTAAGGAAGTGCAGGAGTCTTGTGTTTATAATACTGCATAGAATCTTCCCCAGATTACTGCTCACACAAATGCCTCGGTAGTTGTTTGGGTCAAATTTATCTCCACTTTTAAAAATAGGGGTAATGAGTCCTTGATTCCAGATGTCAGGGAAATAGCCTACACTCAGAACCAAATTGAACAGTTTTAGGATGGCACTCTTGAGTTTGTCATCTATTTCAGCATTTCATTTAGAATGCCGTCTGGTCCACAAGCTTTTTTAGGCTGCAGTGCCTGTAGCTTTTCTACTAATTCTTTTTCTGTAATGGGCAAGTCCAGGGGATTCTGGTTGTCTTTAATTGCAAATTCAAGATTTTTCAATTGTTCGTATATACCCTTTTGTTCTCTATTTTTTAAATAATTTTTCTATAGAGTTTCTCAAAACGGTTCTCCCATATAACCCCATTTTGAATAGCTAGTTCCTCTTGATTGGGTTTATTGAGGGAATTCCAGTTATCCCAGAAGCTGTTGGAATTTAGGGACTCCTCAGTTACAGTCAGTTGGTTATTTATATGTTGTTCTTTTTTGGTTCTGAGTGTTTGCTTGTATTGTTTTAGAGTTTCACAATAACTGAGGCGTAGGTCCTGGTTATCTGGTTGTTTGTGTTTTTGATTGGATAGCGTTCTGAGTTTTTTCCTAATGGTTTTACAATCAGTATCAAACCATTTTTCTTGTTTCACATTTTTTGGTTTATTTTTGGATGATTTCAGATTGGATTTTAAGGCCAGTTTTTCAAAAATGTAATTTATGTGTAGAACTGCCAGGTCTGTTCCTTGTTTATTGTGAGGGTATGTGGTGACCAGAAAGTTATCTAAGAGTGATTGTATTTCTTGATTTTGAATTGCTTTCTGGTACTCTTCTGTGCTATTTTGGGCCCATCTGTAAGATTTCTGAATCTTCTAGTTTCTGTCCTTTTCAGATACACAGTAATTTGACTGTGATCAGACAGAGGGGTTAGAGGCCTGACTGTGAAGGCTCTGAAAGAGAATGGATCTATATCGGTGATCGCATAATCAACAGTGCTGTTGCCAAGAGGTGAGCTGTATGTGTATCTCCCATAAGAGTCCCCTCTTAACCTACCATTGACGATGTACAGACCCAGTCCTCGACAGAGCTGCAAGAGGTGTTTTCCATTTTTGTTGGCATATTTGTCATGGTTATTCCTGTGGGAATAAATGGGGAAATTAAGGTGGTTCTGGCTGATGATGTGGTCATCTCCATCTGTACTGATGAAGTCCGGTTCCTCTCCGGTCCTGGCGTTCAGATCTCCACAGATCAGCACATTTCCCTGGGCCTGGAAATGGCAGATCTCCTGTTCTAAGTTAGTGAACATATATTCATTAAAATAAGGAGATTCTGAGGGTGGCATGTAAATGGCACATAGAAAAATAATACTTTTTGTGGAGATGGTTCCTTCCTTGATTTTTAACCAGATGTGGAATTCCCCCTTTTTGACAGTTTCTATTGATTGTATTAGATTTGATTTCAACAAAATTAGTGTACCCCCTGAGTCCCTGCCTTGTGTGACTTTGTTTAATTTGACCGAGGGTAGTACGAGCTCCTTGTAGCCTGAGGGACAGCCAGTGACTCTGCCTGTTTTACAACATGTTTCCTGTAGGATTAGTATGTCTATGTCTTTGATTTGTTGAATAAAGTCAGGGTTTTTGCTCTTCAGACCAAATGTTGAAGAGTTTAGGCCCTGGATGTTCCACATAGAAATACTAAGTGATTTCATTTTTGTTTTAGCAGATTTTGACATTTGTCCTTTTTTAAGATGAGACAAACTCTGTTAGTGAGAAAATTATGTTCAGTAAAGTGATAACAGGGAATAATAACAATAATTAGGCCTATTATTATTACAAATATATAATGTCAATATTTTCCTGTAGCCTGAACGGAGTCAAAAGGCAGTTAATCCTACAAAATAACTTTATCTGAACACAAACAACTTATCATTCTTTTAACATATGGACATACAGAGTTTTTGGTAACCCAGAGATTTTGAAAGTTCTCTGGCTCCTTACCACATTACCTATCCCATGAGGCGGGAGCATATAAGGCTCAGCATGTGCTGAATGTCTGCCAGCTCACTGGGGGCAGGGGCTGCTGGTCTGCAGACGGCCTGGGCATAGCTCAGTCCGCCTGGCTGCTGGAGCTGCTGCTGGGCCGGCGCTGGGCTGCAGGGTGGAGGGGGTCTATCACCCCCCTGAGTGAAGTAGCCACCCTCTCCTGCTGTGCTCTCAGGTCATTTGTGCCTGTGTGAATCAGGATGTGACTGGGAGAGCCAAGCCTGGATTCTGTCAGCAGCTCTACGGCTTTTTTAGTGTTTGGACACCATATCTTTGTTCTGTGTCTGGGGAAAAGCTGCTTCTCATCAATAAATTTGCCATTTGAATCAATGAAGAGCACGATTTCAGCCTCCTCAGGGTTTGGTGCAGTAGAGGCATTTTGTGTCTCTGGCTGCGTGGGTGAGATGGGGGGTGTTTCAGTGGGTGTGGATGGGGTTGCAGGTTCTGGGGGTACAGGGGGGCCCTGGTGGTTCTGGGCAGGACTCACTGTGGGGTAATGGCTGTGGCTGCAGAGTGAGTGTAGCTGCTCCCTCAGGTCCTGCACTGTCCTCTCTCTGTCCTGCAGTTTTCCCGTCAGCATGGCTAACTGAAGGTATGAGCAGCACCTATGTGAATCAGTGAGGGCTCACTTGCTTGAAGAGTGGACTGATGCTCTGTATGTATGCCTGTGTGTGTCTTTGTCTGTATGTGGGTGCCCCCTGGTGGTTATCTCTGTAAGGTACACTGATTTTTGTTCAGGAAAATTTGAAAGAGATGTTCAGGGTAAGCATGACTCAGAGAAGGAAGATGAGCTCCAGCCAAATGCTAGCGGCAGCTGTGCGGAGGAATGGTGTCGTACGTTGAGACGGGGTCCAGCTGTATGTAACGGGTGTGGTCAGATTGCGTTGTGTTTTTAGTTTGAGTTACGGGGGTCAGCGAGTGTAACGGGTGTGGTCAGATTGCGTTGTGTTTAGTTTGATGTTACGGGGGGTCAGCGTGGTATGAGGTATGAGCCGACGTTCTCACCGCTCGCTGCCAACCCCTTACGGCCAGCGTCGTTGCCAGTTGAGCTAAAGGCAAATTGCCGTTAGCCTGTTGGCAACGACGCTACTTAACCAGGTCTCGGGGAGTGACGTAACCGCTGAAACCGCTCGGCTACCTGCTACCCGCTACACAAGGTTCAGGACTCACACGAGCTAATCACTTCAGCTCTGCTTCATGTACAGCTAATCATCCCAAAGAGGGACACTGCTCAGACCCATGGGAACAAAGAAACTTTATGAGTGGTATTGTCTGCCCAAAACATGCACAGGCAAGCTATGCAGTTTACTGTTTTACAGTAACAAAAGAAAATATGTTTCTTAAATGCAGAGAGGAGGAATTCGTTACAACTGGAGCGTAATTGGAACAAATGTCCCAAAATTCTTACTCAGCATGAAGACACAGTTACATTCACAAGGAATCTGTGCATTAAAGACTCGCTTGCCTGAAACAGTCTTTCATTGATGTCCAGCTGGTGCAGCAACAGGCTGCTGATCAGGAAAGGAGAGGAGAGGCCGTGCTGGAGCAACTCTGCCGTCTGCAGCTCCCTGTAAGACTGAACTCACAGCCAGGGGGCATGAAGATAGAGAGGCCAGTTTCCATTAAGCTGTTTTGTTGGTGGTAAGAAGAAACCCCGTCCTCGTAAATTTTCGTCTTATAAAACAGACACAGGGCCCCATCACTGACCCAATCCGATATTCAGTGTTGACGTGGACTTGAGATTGATTGTTTGAGGGGCCAGAGCGCATGAAAGTGCATCTGTCTGTCCTCCGGGGACAGACGTCAGGGGTGGCGAACAGAATAAAGGATCAAATCCCAAAGCCATCTCTGCTGCATGAACCACAGTCTGAATTTGGTCCTCCGAAAGGCAGCTTCAAACTTTGATTAGGGGAGCCTTTAGTCTGGTCCATGACCTCCACAAATTACTAACTTCATCTGCAAAGAGGCTGGCAGTCTTTGGCCCCATCTGTGCCTCTCTCTGCCTCTCATCCTGCTGCTGCTGGAGGCCTGAAACCTCTTCTCCCTGCCCGCTGGACGTGCCAAACACCCAGAAACTACAGCAGTAATTAAATCCTCGCTGGATCACTGAGGCTGTCTACAGCACCCTGGATGAAGTAATCCATATGGGTGGAAACACTGAGGCCGCCACAGGCTGCAGGCCCTGATGACACAGTTTGACATTTCTCTGCGATTAAAGGCGTTGCTTCATCTGTTCTCCTCAGCTGAGGAGGCAGCATGTGTCCTGCAGTCCAGAGACGTCTCTCCCGAAACTGCTTCCTCAGGCCTTTGGCGGGGTCTCTGAAGACGCCCAACAAGCTGCTGCAGACCTGACCCAGGCCCCCACTCTGCCTGCAGCACGCCGATCGCCGCGCCGCTGTGGTGACGGGGAAGCTCTGTGTCAGCGGAGGAATCCAGAGGAGCTTTACAGGAGCCAGTGCTTCCAAGTGCTCCACTCGCTCACCTCTGAGCTAACCTCAGCCAGCCCACCCTGCCTCCTCTGACTCATCAGTCATCATCATCATTCCTCCAATCACAAATTAACATTAATCATGATCTAAAATATGTCATTCAAAATGTTTTTATGGACTTGCAATACTGGCATTGTAGAATCTAATTGTGCGCTTGTGTGTGTGGTCTTTTTTTTCCTGTTGTATCCCTACTAATTACTCCTTCACTCCAGCAGGGTAAGAGGGATATGAGTGCATTACTCAGTGCTGTTGCTGCCACCCTGTGGTGCTAAAGCAAACTCCTCACAGAGAGCTGCTGTGTGAGAAAGGGTCAGTTCATTGGCCGCTTTGGATCACATGGCACTGTTTCCCCTCCAAACTTTTGCTACCATTCACGGGCTCTAAAGCTCAAAGTTCACCCACTTTATAATGGGTGATGAATATGAACAGACCCAAAGAGCACCAGGCAGGTCACACACTTTATATTTTATCATACTTATTAATTTACAACATTTATATGTGAACTTATAAAATGAAAAGGTATTATTTTGTAATTCTGTGTGTCGATATATACAAAGACAGTTCTTTCCCAGTGCAGGCCCTACAGCCACTACACTCCAACAAATTCACCCTCAGCAACAATCAAATTACAGCAAAGAAGTCTGGGTTACAGACAAGGGCTGTTTACGTTAGTGGGGAAATGATGAAGATCCAGAAGCAGCACTGGATCCACCTGCACCAAGTTTGCCCTCTCCTGTCAGGAGACGCCCAGTGACAGACAGCAGGGGCCTCTGCCTTTGACTCACTGTGCATTGTACTGAACAACCCTACATCATGGGCTTTTAATTTAAAATGTTTCTGTCACACGTTTTGATACTGCTCTCATACAGGTCTCTTAAAAATACATGGATACACACATACACATGCTGAGTCTCTCTCTCTCTCTGTATATACTGTATATATTATACACACACACACACACACAAATATGTTCTTCAAATTTTTACAGAGCAAATACGGAATGGAAACCTCAAAATGCTGACTGTAGTCCAATATGTGTAGAAAAGCAGTGTGTGGGTTGGTTTCTTTAATACGCTTTGGGGTGCTTATTACCCGTGGCGTTTATTTATTTAAACCTTTATTGCTTTTAAGCGAATTTGTTCATCTATTAACCATCTATTAATCATGTGTACCTTTTTCGTTCTAACATTTCATGAAAGAAAATGAAGAAAAGTAACAACAAACAATTAGCCTAACAAGTTTTTTTTAACATTCCAGGAGAAGCGTTTTAAAGCTTTGGCGCTGGGCTAAGATCTGTTTACGGTAAGAATATTTCTGCATCAAAATAAATGTAAATGTCATTGGTTGTTTCTTTTGTAATGGGAGACTAAATTAAACCGCTCCCTAACAACATTAATGCGTTTTCTTGTTTCGTCGGTTGACAGGTGATTCATAGCTAGATTGAAAAGGGGAATTTAAAAAGAACATGATTGTGAACTGAATGCAGTGAACAAATCCACCAAATCCAAAAGGCGATATAGAGTCAGCCTAAATTTACATCTATTTGAATTACTGTTCTGAAAAGTAATGAAAAGATAGAACACAATACTAAAATTTAATCTTTTCATATGTTAGAAGGCGTTGCAGATGTAAGGTACGAAGGCTCCGGAGCCGAAAAGTTTATCATAACGTCAGCATGTACTATAAGATAAAATACAAGGTGTTCAAGCTTGCTGAAAAATTACCGGAATTCCATGTTCACTGCAAGGACGTATCAAGGCATACGTTGCCGTTAAGTGCTGATCTAGGACCAGAGAACTGTAACAGTGGACATAATTCCAAAGCAGTATACCTGACGTGCTAAAACAATAAAAATTAAAGTTGAATGGGAATCGAAAATTCATCACATGGATTGTTTGTCACTCACATGGTCATTAGTGGTTTACGAAACTGGTCATGGAACTTCCTCAATGAAACTCTCCTCGGCTCGGCGATGGACTATATCACACGCATTTTCCCTATCTTCAGATCCCTGCACGCTTATCTTCACATACTGTATTAATCTATTAGTTACAAGAAAAAAACATGTAAAATGAGACTGATGTTAAATTATATTACTGTCATTTAATAGATAGTCTTATTCTGGGAGATTTACCAGTACATCTAATAATAATAACCTAGTAAGGGCGGCAGGGTAGCATAATGGTAAGGATCGTGGCTTGTAATGAAACGGCTGTTAATTCGAGTCCTCGCAGGGGCGTTGCTGCTTAGCAGACGATCTGCATAAGAGCAAAACACACGGTACAGATGGCTGGGCCTTTGCTGACTTCATTTAAATTAGTCAAAGTGGAAGTTTCTACATTTACATTGAAATAATCGAGAAATTCCTGCATTAAAAGGGAAGTTGTGGGTGCTGGCAATGGCCTGAGTTAGTGGCTCAGCAACTTTCAGTGAAGCCTTTTGAAAAGTAGTGTCTGCAAGGCAAGTTCTGTGACTCCTGTTTAACATGCGACTGCAGGACAGATTATGATAATGATTTTGACCTCTATCAAGCCAAGCTGCTTTGAGTTAATCTGAATATGAATTAGCCATAATGGATCGAGAAAACAATCTAGTTCATGCTCTTGCACTAGTATTTCATAGTTTTTTTCTGACTTAATTTCCACAAGCTGTTAGCTGAGGTGCCCCTCTGATTGGAGCTTGTGATAATGTGGTAATTAAAGGTTTTTTGTACGGAAAGACTTGGATCAACTCTTACACCCGTTTTTGACATCTTTTGACATCACACCCTCATTTAGAACATCAGCAGGACTTGCTCGGCAGTTGAAATTACTTTTGAAATTAATATAGCAGGGTAGCTTGTTCCTCCTCTTCCATAGGCACATGCTTATGAAAACCCAGCTAAAATCATCTCCAAATTGAATGATTTAACCTAACTTGAATCATTATTCAGTAATTTATTCTTATGGTTACCTTAGAGATGCAACACACCTGCTGTATAGGGCTTTACTGCATTGCATTGCGTATTGGAATATATCCATTGATATCAATATATCAATGGAATATATATTCCTCATTTACAGACCTATTAGTCCTGTGCATTAGCACAACACAGGTAGTTAGCCAATTATCTCATTCTGAGATAGCCCACTGTATGTTCATTCCCTACTAACTGTTCTAATTCCTTTGGGTGTATTTACAGGTCTGCTGTCCGTAGGAGCCTCCCCTTCTCTCTGTCTCCTGCCTCTCTGAGGAGGGGGGTTTGGCCTCTGGAATGAATCGCTCTGAAAGGGAGGGCACAATGGAGGGGACTGCAGACCATGAGAGCAAGAGGTGAGAAGAGGGAGATTGTGCCCTAATTTCATGCAGGCACATGAGGGCATTGTCAGCATGAATTATGATTACAGAAACTGCAAGCAAGTAGCTAAATTCATGCTGTAAAAATGTGGTGCTGAGTGAGAAATTCATGAGAATTTCATGAGCATGGAATACATCCATAACATGCTACCCCTGCAGGTGACAGCACACTGGCCAAGATCCTTGTTCTTGTTCCTCCCCCTGTGGCCTTTAATTGCACCTGTCCCAGCAGGTCTTGGCTGACATCTGTCATCTGATCATATTAGATTTGGTGGCTGGTGCACAAGGCCCCTGTGTTGCTCAGTCCTGTTGTTCTGCCTGGTTCTGTGTCTCTCTGTCTTGCTCTACCCCCCTACTTTGGATCACGCATACCCAATTACTCCATCTGTATCCACAGAATGGTATGGTACTCATATAGATGAGTGCAATATATATTCAATGTTGCTCATGTAATTACACCTCTAATTAAGGACTAAAGCTGAGGTATTTGTTATTGCATTACATTACATCATTGTCATTTAGCAGACACTCTTATCCAGAGTGACTTACATAGGTTTCTATGTTTACATGTTATCTATTTATACATTTATATATCCGTTTAATTTCTCTTCTATGTTTAATTTGGCCATATTCACCATATTGAGAACTGAAACAAACGGATATGTCTGACAGACAACAGATGATTATGACCCACTCCTCTCTAAGGCACACTGTGTAATACAAGTGCATTTCTTTAAAGTTTTAATCAAAAAGCATTGGATTGTACGGAGCCCCCCCGGTGACATTTGTGGGAAAAATATTATTGCATAGCCTCGAATTAGTAATGCATGGCCATGAGTTAGTAAGGCGTGGCCACAAGATCAATAACTCGTGGCCACGGGTTAGTAAGACGTGGGAATGAGATAAATAAGTTGTGGCCACAAGTTAATAAGGAGTGGGAACGTGATAACTGAATCGTGGCCACGTCTTAATAATGCATGGCCACAAGATACGGAATCTGTTGTTTACTGACAACACCTGTCGGACTCTGTAGGGCTACAGTAAACAACAGATTCCGTATCTTGTGGCCACGCGTTATTAAGATGTGGCCACGATTTAGTTATCACGTTCCCACACCTTATTAACTTGTGGCCACGCATTACTAACTCGAGGCCACGCAATAATATTTTTCCCACCAATGTCACCAGGGGGGCTCCGTAGGATTGTGGGAACACACACAATATGGCCTAGTGGCAGAAGATTTTGGAGGGGGTTAATATTTTGTCAAAGCAGAACATGCTGATGTGCTAATTTATACTGGTTTATTTGCTTTGAATGAGCCACAAACCAGGGTAAGGCCACACCAATGATTATGATTGTTATTTGTTTTTTTGTATGACGGAATCTCAATTTTTTTTTTTCTTTGACAATGACTGAACAGGCACTCTTCCATATTACATGTTCAGAAAGTTTCCCTTAGGGAGGCCTGAACATTCTGATAAACATGTTTTACCATGGGCATTGGCTTGTGGATACAGGTGGACATATGATTTTCTCAGTGATCAGTTTTTATAGTTTTGAAGGCATTATCAGAAATGTTTTGCAGTGATATTTGGCAATTGTCCAAAGTGCCAACTCCTATGAAACAGCATTGTTAACCATTGAAAGAATATGAACTCAAGTATGTTGAAGCAAGAGCATTGGTTTCCCCAACCTTTTAGCTTTTTCAGTAAATGTCTGCCCTCCAAGTCACCAAATATGGCTGAAATCTTAAATGCCTCAGTTGCTGAAGTATCAGAAATATCCACTCATAAAAAACCCAGATCTGTTTATCTTTCCCTAAAGCAGTAGTGAAAGCAAATACTTGTCACTATCATAGCTGTTTTTCCAAAGCCGTTAGAGTCAGTTTTGTGGTAAACATTGACCAGTTTGCAGATTTTCCAAACAATATCCTGGTAATAGTGTTGAATTTATACAATGCCTCCTTGTGGTTAGACATTGCCAGGACATTTTTGAGAAGTTTATGGAGTTTATCAATTGGATGAGTTCACTGCTGTGGTCTGGGACCATGTTCTAGCAGATAGAATACTTGAACAATAACGCACACCATACTTGATGCCACCATAACGCCCCCCCCAACCATCAGTTATACTTTAAGGGAATCCATAAGAGATGTAAAGAAATATCGCAACCATTCATCATTCATCACTGTTCCAGAGTGCCTAATTGAAGAATTGTTTACCATAATGTCTATAACAGAGCTGCCCTCATTAATGTAAGCACTGCTGTATTACCATAAGTCCTGTGAAAATGCTCAGAGTTATCAGCTAGCTGTTGTGTCACTTTATTTAGCTTTGAATAAGCATTAACTAGCTGGTATACTCTGGTGTATACTTAGCAGATAGCAGGCCAGTTTCAGTTAAAAATATGTTATAAACCAACTTCATAGCAGTGTTCTTGAACCTGTTGTTAAACATAATTGTGAATTGTATTCAGCATGAATGTAATCTTATAGTGTTGAGAAGAGTGTTTGAAGCCTTTTGTTTGGGCAGGACCACAGGCTCTGACTTTCCTCTGTTTTTTAGGGAACAGGCTCATTAATGCAAAGCAGGAAATAATACTTTGTACTTCTATGAAGTGTAGAGAGTAGAATTCTCACACTAACTACATGCATGTCTTAGTAGACACATTTTGCAAAAATACACATATTTCTGTGTTTACACTGAGGGACAGGAACAAGTGTCCTGTAAGGCAATATTTAAAGATGTACCTCTGATTTGGTGTTCAGTATCATGTCCTGCATATACAGTGTTCCTGAAGCACATTTCAGCATGTTTGGTTTACATGTGCTTAGCACGTCACACACTTCCCCATTCACTGACACATCATATTTCTGAAGAACAGGCATGTTACTGGTGAGAGCGACTGTTTTGAGCGAAGTTTGATGAAGTGTTGTCTCTGTGTGTTGCTACCAGTGTCACTGTACAGAGAACAGAGTCCCCTGTGCCCAGCTGTCAGTCTGTGAAGAATGACCAGTCTATGGAGCAACCTATTGACTTGGGTGGTGCACAGCCTGTCCCTCCTCTAAGGTAAGTGCCTCTTTTCCACCAAGGCAGTTCGAGGGCTGGTTCGGAGCTGGTGCCTAACCTTGAACCAGTTCTTTGCGTTTCGCCAGCCAAAGGAAAACTGGTCCGAGAGCGGCACCAACACTTTGCTGGTCTAGAACCAAGAACCGCTTACCTCAGGGGCTGGGGGCGGGATTATCGTGACCAACAAGACCAACTAAAACTTTGTGACTGCCATTTTTTAAAAAAACCAGAGCTAGTGCAGTGTCTAGTCTGCCTAAAAGAAGAAGAAAAACCAGTTTTATTTTTCAAATGTTTTGCCTTGTTGCCAGCCAGCTATGTATTTCTTAGCTGTTTAGCGAGCTTCTAATTTCTCACATCAATGTTACCACCGTAACATTGACGGTTAGCTAGCTAGCTGTTAGTCAGCTAACATTACCCAAGCAAGCAAGCAGAGCTACTAATTTCTCACATCAGTGTTATGAATGCAACACTGATGTTGGTCAGCTAACATTACCCAAGCAAGCATAGCTACTCATTTCGTAACACTGATGTGAGAAATTAGTAGTTATGCTTGCCTGGGTAATGTTAGCTGACCAACTGCTAGCTAGCCAGCTACCGTAGACTTGGTAACAGTAGCTAATGTTAGCATGCTACTTTCCAACATTACCATTGATTCACCTACCAACGTCACTTAACATTTGGCTTCGCAAAAGGCTAACATTGTATAAAGTGTAGTGGACAAGCTTGTTTTTTTAAAGCACTGTTCTCTTGTTTTTGTTGTTGTCATTTGTTCGCGCTAGCTTGGCGCTAGCAGGAAAGCGGAGACAGAGTCTGTATACAGACTGTTTACAGACGTATACAGTGACGTAATGACGTGGCTCTATGGTGGTTCTCTAGCCCGTGGAAAAGCAAACTGGTTCTTAGAAGGTTCGCAAGTTGAACCAACTCTGAACCGGCACTAGCACCAGCCCAGAACTAGCACCTAGTTCGCATTGGTGGAAAAGGGCAAAGGTCACACTGCCCAGAGTAAAAGGCTCAATGGGTCCAACTGAAACTGAAACTGAAACTGAAACTGAAACTGAAAAAAAAAAAAAAACAGTATCTGATGTAAGTTGCTCTGGATAAGAGTGTCTGCTAAATGCCAATAATGTAATAATTCATCCTCTTCATGTAATGTCAATTAGTATGGGGACACATCACACCTTCTTGTGTATGTTTATGTTTTACTAGCTGCTCACAGTACTTGTCTACACTGTAAATCCAAGTTCAACAAGCACGTCTCAGAAATGTTTTTCACAGTGTCAGCATAACTGAGTAAAGGTGTCAAAACTGCAGTCAGAGATATTGGTCTCAGTTTCCTCTGATTTGTGTTCCAGAGTGCCTTATTGAAGTATTGCATGCCATAATGTTTGTAATAGCTGTCCTTAAAAATGTTGGCACCACTGTATTACCACAAGCCTTGTGAAAATGCTCAGACTTATCTTGCTATCTGTGTTGCTTAGTAATTTATAATGTCATTTAGCTTTGATAAGCATTAGCTACAGTGGATATAAAAAGTCTACACACCCTTATGAAAATGCAGATTTTTGAAATATAAAGACAGAAATAACAACAACATAAATGTCACACTCTTTCCATCTGTAATGTGACCTTCCAACAAACAAAAATCCAGAGAAAGAAAGAAGAGTTAATTATTATGAAAAATAAATAAACAAAAAACTACAACATACTTTTTGTATGTTCTTAATGTTTTACTAGAAACTCACAGTCCCTGTCCACACTGCACAACCAAGTACAACAAGCATGCGTCAAAAACGATTTTAACAATGTTATCATAATTGAGTAAAGGTGTCTAGGCTGCTGTCAGCAACATCAGACTCAGTTTTCTCTGATTTCTTTTCTCGACTGCCTCATTGAAGAATTGTATACCATAATATCTCTAACTGAGCTACATTACCATAAGGCTTGTGAAAATGCCCAGGCTTATCTAGCTATCTGTTGAACTTAGTAGTACGTAACTTTATGTAGCTTTGAACATGCATTAGCTAGCAAATATTCTCTGGAGTGAATTAGGTAGGAAGCTGGACTTGTTTGCCTGCTGGCCATTAAGTGCATTGGAGGATTGTTCAGGTCATCAGAATATTTGGCTAAAAGAGTTTTTTGTGTTAAAAATGTGTTGTAAACCATCTTGATTGACATGTTCTTTGCTGGTTTTTAGGGAACAGGCAATAATAAAACTGTAGAGAGTAGAATTCTCCCACTAACTACCTGGATGTCTTACTAAAGGCATTTTCTAAAAATGTTTCTGTGTTTACACTGAGAGGCGGGAACAAGTGTCCTGTAAGGTGATATTTAAAGCCGTCCTTCTGATTTGGTGCCCAGTGTCACATGTTGCATATACAGTGTTCCTGAAGCACATTTCAGCATGTTTGGTTTACATGTGGTTAGCATGTCACACACTTCTCCATTCACTGACGTATCAAATTTCTGAAGAACAGGCATGTAAGCGACTGTTATGAACAATTTGATGAAGTGCTGTCTCTGTGCTGTTACCAGTGTCACTGCACAGAGAGCAGCGTCCCCGGTGCCCAGCTGTCAGTCTGTGAAGAGTGACGATTCCATGGAGCGTCCCATTTGCTTAGGTGGTGGACAGCCTGTCCCTCCTCTAAGGTGAGGTCTCACTGCCCAGAGCAGAAGTCTTAATACGCCCAATGGATTTTCATAATCCAAGGCCATCAACCAAACTGGAGTGGGTATTCAGTAAGATTGGTGAAAGGATTCTGTAGTGGCTCTGATCTGCATCAGTGTTGAGTCCTGTGTGGGTCCATTCATTTTGTCTTAATTTCAAACAGAATGTGGCGAATGGGGACCAGAATTGTCCCTAAAATCCATCATAAAATTTCTTCCTTGTACCAACTGACCGTATGCTGCTTAACAAAACCAAGAATAAGTTTAAAAGGCAACCTTTTCACTAACATCAATGTCATGAGCTTGTGTAAATATAAGGACACATCAACCATTTCTCTACATTCTTAACGTTTTGCTAGAATCTCACAACCCTGTGCACAGTGCACAACCAAGTTCAACAAGCATGCGTCAAAAACGATTTTAACAATGTTAACATAAGTGAGTAAAGGTGTCTAGACTGCTGTCAGCAACATCAGACTTAGTTTCCTCTGGTTTCTGTTCCCTACTGCTTCATTGAAGAATTATATACCATAATGTCTATAATAGAGCTCCCCTTATTAATGTAGGCACTGTTACATTACCAGAAGTACTGCAAAATTAGTCAGATTTGACTCACTAAATGTTGAACCTGCTGGTCTATAGTTTTATTTGGCTCTGAATAAGCATCAGTTAGCTAGTATACCCTGGTGTGAAGTAGGCAGGTAGCTGGCCTGGTTTGCCTGCTGAGCATTCAACTGCATTGAAGGATCCTTCAGGTCTTCAGAATATTTGGCTGAAAGCTTGTCCTGCTCACCTGTTCCCTGTCAATTCATTATTATTGTGTGTACAAATACCCCGTTTTCTTTGTTCTATGCCAGTTTGTCTCAGTGTATTAGCCTGTCTTGGTCCTGCCTGTTTAAAGCTTATATCTGTATGCTGTTGTGTTTGACTTCTGCTTTGCCGCTTGGATTACTCTTTTTGCCTGCTGATTTGGATTTATTCTTTTCCTGGTTAGTTTGGCTGCTCTGCCTGTTTAGACCCTGATCTCTGCCTGTGCCCCTCTGTTCCTGTTTACCCATTTGATCTCCTGTGAATTGCCTCTGCCTGTGTTTCTGGGTTTGTCTTTGCCTCATGATTTTTGCTAAACTGCCTGTTTTGTGGATTCTCTGGAGTTGACTCAGACTGTTTTGTGGCTATTGCTGCCTTATGAAATACCTAAGTTTGCATTCTGGTCTGTGCCTGGGTCCTTCCACCTGAAATCCTGACAGTTATACAGAATGTGAAGCAGAGCCCATGTATATATGTGTGTGTGTGTGTGTGTGTGTGTGTGCAGCTTTATAGCTTTATAAATCCAAGCCAGGGAAATCATTCCAGTAAGTAATTCCACTGAGAATGGAAATGCAGAGATTAATGTTTACATCAGACAATCAGTTCTTGTAAGCCAGAAACTGAAAAATACTCTGTAATGTTAACATCAAATAAAAAAGATCTCACAAAAGTGGGCCCCCTACCTAGCTGTTTAGATAATATTAGTCATGGAGCAGATGCTCTTATCCAGAGAAACTTACCAATAGTTTCTGGGACTTCTTTTGTTAAATGTCTGATTCCTACAAGTCACAACTGCAGTATATAAAATTACATTGCAGCTTAAAATTTAATTTTTAATGTCATGAACCAAAATTACTATTTGTAAAAAATGTGTTCTTGACCCGAAAGAACATCACTTATTGAATATTTTATTTTATTAATGTATTGATAATCTATCATTTGCATTATAAGCAGCATTTACATTTGGCAAACATAAGTTTAAATCCACTTTTTTAACCATTGACTCACATATGATCTAATTAAAACATGTTGATACGGTACTTAAATGTTCCCATAGTATTTTTCCTGAAGATGATTTTTTAAATTTATCTGTATTTTTATATTCCCATCTTCTTCGTGAGCATTTTTGCCTGAAAAACACATCTGTGTCCATATTTCATGTATGTTCATGATGCACCCATTCAAAGAAACATTGTGGAACATAAAGAACATTCTTTTGGCTCTGTCCACTACATTTGGATAAGAGTGTCTGCTAAATGACTAAATTTAAGTAGCATTTGAAAGCCTAAATATCTGTAGAAGGTCACTGATTGTTTAAGGATGTTTGTGTGCATAACATATTATTTGATGTAGAAGTTTATCATTTTGAGTAGATATCTCTGATAGGCAATAATTCCTTTAATTTGGGATTAATCCATTCTTTGTGTTTAATGCAGTCAGCATAAACACAATGCTAACTGCATTAAAACAATATGCTAAATTAGAAGACTTAGAATGATGATGTAAAAAGGCTTATCCTCATGATGATTTGTATGTTGAAAACACTTAATTGCCATCAGATGTGCAGAGTGTCACAATTATACCATAACTGTTATCTAGTGCTCTGCAAGGAGCACAAACATATGTAATCACATACTGACGCTGTTTCTCCTCAACAGTAAAGACTGCATTTATTATGTGAAGGACACATTCATTGTCACCGGTTACAGAATTATGTAACCATAGACATTCAACATAATATGAAGGAGAGGGATTGTTGCCCTGACTTCCATGTAACAGTAGGTCTTTCTGTGGTGTGGAAGGTTTGAGCAGCTCGACACAGTGAATCTATATTTTGAAACAATTACTTCACATGGTTCATTGTGCCAAAAAGTTTGTTTTCCCCATCACTGTCGTGAGGAAAAATGTTGAGAAGAGGGGTGAAACCTACAGCACAATAATTTCAAAAGCGATAAATACAGGAACCAGCCTTGGACAAACAGCACCCATCCAAATTGAAAAGAGTGAGCCCCCCTCTGCAGCCACACACCTGCATTTAAAACCTGCTGATCAGAGCAGGTGTGGCTCATTAACCAATAGCTGGTTCAGGGTGAGACTCCTTGTCTAACACGTCTCTGCTCTTCCTCACTTTACAACCTAGTCAGACTTCAAACAGTCTCGTGTCTCACTCACACTGGTCCAAAGTCAAACGGAGTGTGTCTGTAATCATGTGCTCTTTATGTTAATTAAATGAGCTGGTGAGATGATCAGATAAATGTGCATAAATGAAAGGCAATAGAGGTCATTTCTGCCAGGAAACACTGGAACCCTTCTGTTTGCTCTGTCTGCTACATTTGTCCTTAAATCCTATATCCCGGTAGGAAGTCAGTGAGTATTTATGGAGCCAAAGCAGATGCAGATGCACTTTTGGTAAAATATTCTGTGGAATTAATGAAGCTCTGTGATGCTTTTAAGCAGGTGTCTAATCATATAATGAAATTTTAGCTTGGTTTCATTACATTACATTACATTATCTGCATTTAGCAGACGCTCTTATACAGTTACTGCTAACTGGGCTCTGATTAAATGTGTATTCCTGTGTCTGCAGTGAGCTGTCAGAGCTCCAGTCCAGCTCTGCAGTGTGTGAGCAGATGAGCCAGCAGAGACTCTGCCAGCAGGTAAAGGACTTCACTCATTCACCTGAATCTGCCTGCACCTGGAGTCACTCATTCACCTGAATCTGCCTGCAGCTGGAGTCACTCATTTACCTGAATCTGTTCTGCTGGTCACTTTTACCTGAATCTGTCACCTGGAGTCATTTGACTGTTGTCTTTACCTGGAGTCACGGATTCACCTCAGTGTATCCAGCTTTTATGTATTGTTCTAACTGTGACCTGTACTGTATTCACTCATTTACCTGTGTCTGTCAGCCTTTATTCATTCACTCATTTGACTTTGTAGTCCTCTTATTCGCTGATTGGCTGGATTGTCTGTCCTTTAGCCCCTCATTCTTCTGAATCTGTCTGTCCAGTACAAAGCCATTCACCTGTCTCACATACTCACTCATTCTTCTGACTTTACTCGAAAAAAGCTTTAATGTTTCTCCTGCTAATATTCTGAATTACATTTTCTACAATTATTTCTTTGTCTTCATATATTCTTTTTCATTCTATATTCTGAAGGTGTGGTTTAACTGGTGTCTTTATATCTCTGCAGTCTGTGATTGTAGATGCCTCACCCCTATGTTCCAGTGATCAGGAGCTGGAAGCAGAAAATAGTAAGATTTTTCACACAAATCAGAAAGTGTCATCTGAACAGAGTCATCTCTTAGAAAACCTCACCAGTTTATCTCACCCACACCATCACTATCTACAGACACACTACTGCTGTTTAATACCACAGCCTACAGACACACCTCTGCTGTTTAACACATTAATACTCTCACACCCTTCAGCAACAGTCTGTTCTGAAAATGCCTCCATTTTTGTGCAGAAGTCCAAGAGAAACTGAAATCCAGTCTGAAGAAGAGGTTTGAGGAGATATTTGAAGGGGTTGCTACATCAGGAAAACACGCCCTCCTCAACAATATTTACACAGAGCTCTACATCACAGAGGGGGACAGTGAGGGAGTCAACAATGAACACGAGGTGTGGCAGATTGAGAGAGCATTCAGGAAACAGACCACACAAGACACTGCAATACCCTGCAATAACATCTTTAAGCTCTTACCTGGACAAAAGACACCCATCAGAACTGTGATGACGAAGGGGATCGCTGGCATTGGAAAAACAGTCTCTGTGCAGAAGTTCATTCTCGACTGGGCAGAAGGAAAAGCAAATCAGGATGTTCGATTCATGTTTGTTCTTCCTTTTCGGGAGCTGAACTTGATTAATGATAAACAATACAGTCTGCTTGGGCTTCTGCATGTCTTCCACCCTGAAACAAGAGGGATTGAAAACATTAAGTCTGATGTTGACAAAGTTTTGTTCATCTTTGATGGTCTGGATGAAAGCAGATTTCCCTTCAATTTCCAGCAGAACGAGATGCTGTCTGATGTAACAAAGACATCGTCAGTGGATGTGCTGCTGACAAACCTCATTAAGGGGAATCTGCTTCCCTCTGCTCTCCTCTGGATCACCTCCCGGCCAGCAGCAGCCAATCAGATCCCTCCCAAATACATCCACCGGCTGACAGAGATACAAGGGTTCAATGACTCACAGAAGAAGGAATACTTCAGGAAGAGATTCAATGATGAAAACCAGGCCAGCAGAATTATCTCTCACATGAAATCATGCAGGAGTCTCTACATCATGTGTCACATTCCCGTCTTCTGTTGGATTTCTGCAACTGTTCTGGAGCGACTGTTGGGTGAAGCTGACTGTGGAGAAATCCCTAAAACACTGACTGGAATGTACAGCCACTTCCTGCTCATTCAGTCCAACATCAAGAATCAGAAATATCAGGGAAGAAATGAGACAGATCCACAAAAGCTTCTGGAGCTGGATAAAGACATGATTCTGAAACTGGGGCAGCTGGCTTTTCAACACCTGGAAAATGGAACTCTCATGTTCTATGAAGAGGACCTGAGAAAGTGTGGCATTGATGTCACTGAAGCATCAGTGTACTCTGGGGTGTGCACAGAAATCTTTAAAGAGGAGTCTGTGCTGTATCAGAAGAAAGTGTACTGCTTTGTGCATCTGAGCATCCAGGAGTATCTGGCTGCTCTGTATGTGTTTCACTCATATGCAAGCAAGAATGTAAAGGCATTGAAGTCCATTTTTGGTCAAAAATCTGAAGTCACTGAATTGTCACTGTATGACTTACACAAGAGGGCTGTTCAGAAGGCCTTGGAGAGTAAGAATGGGCACCTGGACCTTTTCCTGCGATTCCTTCTCGGCTTCTCACTGGATTCCAATCAAAACCTTCTCAAAGGCCTTCTGACACAGACAGGAAGTAATTCAGAGAGCATCCAGGAAACAGTCCAGTACATAAAGAGTTTGGAGTGGGAGGACTACTCCCCAGAGAGGTGCATCAATCTGCTCCACTGTCTGACTGAACTGAATGATAATTCACTTATGGAGGAGGTCCAAAAGTACCTGAGCTCAGGAAGTCGTTCTGGTGAATGGATCTCACCTGTGCACTGCTCTGCCCTGGCCTATATGCTCCTGATGTCAGAGGAGGTGCTGGATGAGTTTGACCTGAGGAAATACAGGGCCTCAAATGAAGGGCGCAGGAGACTGGTTCCAGCTGTGAGGTGCTGCAGAAAGGCTCTGTGAGTATTAACATGAGTATCAACATTTTAATATACCATAGTTGTCCTGACAACATGTATGTTAGAATATGATACTGTATATATAGATATACCTTTTTGCCATATAATTAAAATCTCTTTCAATTGTCTTTTCAATGCTCAAACCATTAAAGAATCACAAAATAAAAAAAAAAAAATCAAATAACATTTGTAGAGATAATATTAAAACTGCCTGTAGTGGCAAGACAGTGTGAAGTAGTTCAGAAATGTGGCCTGTTTCCACTTTAATGTTACATTGGAATATTGAATTTTTGAGTGCCGTTAATTTAGATATTTTCCCTAAACATAATGTCTTCCTATTTCTTGGGAGTGAAACAAATATCTTTTCTCAGTATTTTTATTCACTGCCTTATTATGGACCACCAGATATGTTCATTATTGCTGCTGTTGCAGTTACAGCAGGGCAGGGCAGCATAATTAATATCCAGGGGCCTCATTTATAAAGCAGGCCTGCTCCCAGATTTCATGCTAAATTGTGCATTTGCAGAAAACCATGCCAATGTTTTGACTTAAAAACCTTGATGTGAGAATGTGTGTACCTCAATGCAGACTCAAGACCATGTGAATGAACAAATCCTTTAGGCAGAACAGGTGTGTTACAGGCGTGAGTTTTCCTATGTGTAAACATTATTCACTGAAATACAGTAAAGACAGCATTAAATGAACAGTGACAATGTTCAAGTAACAGCAATGTGTGGGCGGCAGTGTAGCGTAGTGGTTAAGGACCAGGACTCGTGACCGAAAGGTTGCCGCTGGGGCATTGCTGTTGGGCAAGATACTTAACCCACAACTGCCTCAGTAAATATCCAGCTGTATAAATGGATAACATTTTAAAAAAGTGTAACCTATGTAAGTAGCTCTGGATAAGAGCATCTGCTAAATGCCAATAATAATAAAAAAAAAATTGCTCCACTTAATACACTAGCACTTTTGGAGGATGTGTCTAATGGTACCTTACTCCATGAGCATGCATTCAGAGTTTAGGCAGACTTTATGGTGCATGAGGATGAATGGTACAGTACTGTTTCTTCCTAAATATTTGTATGCTGCTGAGCCCAGCACTGGAGAGCCCAACTAGATGCAATACTGCTGTACAAGTGCAGAGGCAAGTCCTCTCCACCTGTGGTTTTGTGGCCACAGGGAGCTTTCAGAGGGAGCCCAGTGACAGGTCTGCATGTCCCCATCACTAAGAGGCATTATGGCTGATGCACAGAGCGGCATCATTCACATCACAGCACAATATACTCACTTCCTCTATACTGCAGTAACACATGTCAAGAGGACATCAAAGGGAATTTACAGTCTGTATTTTTCATGAGTGCCTCTCTCACTGTGTAGCCATCTACATCTCCTCAGCTGTTCCTTTTGTTAGAACAACTTCATTTTAAGGAATTGGAATCTCCATTCCTCTGTGTTTAAAGATGTTGAGGGGAAGTAAAACAAAATCTGTTTTAAAATAGTTTAAATTGCAGTTAGTCTGGAAAAATTAAACATACCAATTTCATGTAAAAAGCTTCACACCATCTACAAGAAAAATAATGAAATATAACACCTTTCCCTTTAGATGTGTGATTTTTTCACACATCTGTTTCATAACTCTTTCTTAAGATTCTGACTCCCTCACATTTGTATAAATGGTTGGAGCATGTATAATTCCTTTGGTCCCAGTCTAACGCTTAGATCCAATTACATGTCAGTATCTTGAATGCTGGCACCTGGACACCTTGTACTTTTCATTTAATGTTAAAGTGAGTTTTTGCAGCAGGACTGATTTGCAATTGAGGTCCTCAGTAGGCATTTGTGCATCTTTCACATTCAAAATGAGCAGTAAAAACATGTCAGAAGATTGACACAGCGTTTTCCTCTTATTGTAAATACCATCATTCTCCTTGTTCATGCTGAAAGGTGATTGTCCAACCTTAGTCCCACAGAGAAACATCCTGCTATTTCCTTGGCAATGTTGCACCTGAGCTCTGGTGTCAGGAGTCAGAACTGAGCAGGAGATTTGAGAGTCTCTCACCACACCCACAGGCCGATTTGAGCTTGTGAGAGCGTGGTGGCGATCTCGCTGATCAGAACGCTGGGTTGTGGGGATGGAAGCAGCAGCAGCAGGTGGCTGGGTTATCAGGAACCTCAGGAGTAGCAGAGAGTCTCACAGCAGCAGCACTGCAGGCAGACGCAGTAGCAGTGATGGAGGATTTAGTCCTGGGAGGAGGACCAACACTTCCACAGACACGGCACCACAATCAGTGCTGGGATGATCACTGCTGTAAAAGTCATTAAAATCAGTCAGATCAATAGGACAGAACAAATTAAATGTTGTTGATAACATTTTAAAGCTTTTCAGGGTTTTTCATACAAATAAAAAACAACAGGTGATAACTTTTCCCTCAGAGACATTTTGAAGTAGAAATGTTTTTGTTATAAAGAATGTTTGATTATAAATGCTTTTTTCTGTCTTTCTATCTTTTCAGGCTCAGTGGCTGTAACCTTGCAGACGAGCCCATTGAAATTGTGGCCTCAGCTCTCCAGTCAGCCACCTCACCCCTGATAGAGCTGGACCTCAGCAAGAATAAGCTGGGAGAATCAGGAGTGAAGCTGCTGAGTGCTGCACTGATGAGTCCAAACAGTAAACTACAGACTCTGATCAGCTGAGGTGTAACCTGGGAGAATCAGGAGGAAATGCTGTCCTGTAAACTACAGACATTGAACCTTTAAATTGTCCTACATTATTAACCTTTTGGTGAAGGGAAGCCTTCAATAGATGCCAGGGAAATAGCATGAATTACCTGAATGACAGATGATACTTAAAATATCTAGCAGTTTCTCTTATTAACACCAGAGGGCGATATCACTGACAAAGTGCATGAAGTTAAATTCATGTAGTTTACATTAAGCCAATGACTACTGACAGCTTTCTCTTTAGGACCTAGGTAATCATTTCATACTGTAGATATCTGGGTGCTCCACTTGTGTAATCAGAGCTAAATGCTCCTTTGGCCAATCGGATATGCAAAGCAAATGCAGGGTAACAATGATGTGTCTGCAGGGGGTGATGGTATCAGCACTGGAAAGCACATTAGGATGGCAGGTATGCCATCTGCCTACTGTACTTACAGGCTGGCAGGGTGTTTCTCATACCTTTACAACACCAAGAGTTAGGCTCTTATAGGGATGTCCTACAGAAATGACCACAAAGATGTCTGACTCATCACTTCTATAACATTTATCCCTACAGAATTCAGGGAACTTCATACAGCACACAATAAATGACTAAACTTCTACCATATTGCGCTTTCCTGCTTATCTTCCACTTCTCTGCAATGTTTCTGCTGCATTACATCATCACAAATACTCTGATACTTCAATTAATGTTCTTTGCTGTCTTATATAGACAGCCTGTTCAGCTCTATTGCTACATCTGTTCATTGTAGTTTATTGGAAAGCATTGCAGCTAGTACCAATCACAGACACACACACACACACACATACGTGCACGTGCACACACACGCACACACACACACATACACACGCTAACAGACACATACACATACTTGTGATAAAACAGTTCATCTGAATTCTAACAAAAAAATAAAATCTACAGCAGAATTTGTAATGCTGCATTAAATTGATCAAAAAGAGTTTTTTGTGAAAATGATTTATTAGGAGTTCTGTTTACCACAGGCCTGTTCTGTCATAGTAGCAGAAAAGGTATCATGTTGATTCTACGGTTATACTTACTTTATTATCAAATTCAGGGAGTGTGTGTATTTATATAATGAGCAGAGATTTTTTCTTTCCACATATGTCTCCACAGACTGAGCTGCTGTAATCTCACAGAGAGCTGCTGTGATGATCTGGCCTCAGTCCTGCGCTCACATCACTCAGAGCTGAGAGAGCTGCAGCTGAGAGACAATGACCTGCAGGATTCAGGAGTGAGAGCGCTCTCTGCTGGACTGGAGGATCCACACTGTAAACTACAGAGACTGGGGTGAGGAGCATAATAATGTACAGCTAACTCCTGATTATCTAGGCGAATGGAATGGAGCCATAGCACAGCTAATCAAGAGAATGTTACTTTATTTTTTTAGGTATATCTACCATTTAAATAAACAAATAACCTTTAGTTTGAAATAGCATGCTCTTAGAAAGGTACTTATAGCAAGATGCACTATACAACAAATCCAAAGTTTCCATTTGAATGGCTGGTGAGTGTTAGACTGAGCCCTTCCCCCAACCCTCCCATGTGACTGGAAGGGTCTAAAAGCACTCTGCACTAGTTTAGTAGGTAACTCAGTATCTTACTGACCTCTTGTAATACTTCTCGATAACTACTCTTAGCATAGCAATGCACTTATTTGGAAGTCACTGTGGGTCAGCGTCTGCTAAATAACGTAATACAATGTAATGTAAAAATAGCAGAAAAAAAAATCAAATACATGAAGTATTAAGGCAGGATAGTGTTGTTAACCAGTACTTCCTATATCTCAGATTCTGTACAATTCATCATTTTAAATGCTGTTGCCAAAGCACACAGGATGGGCCGAAAAGTGCAGCTTATTCTAATCCCATTGTCCTTTGTGAAATAAATTACTCAGTAATACCATCTGTCTTTAATCTTCTATAACTGTCGTGTTGACACTAAATCCAAGTGTTTGTAATGTTTTAAAAAGACATGGTGAAGACACAGGGCCCAGTGCCTTTTCAGCATGCAGTGCTAGTGCCACACATGCTACAGGCTGGGATGTAACATTAAGTAGCCTATGGATATTAGCATGCCGCTGGGGGATGGGGGTCCTGGCCAACCTGCCCACCCCTACACCCCGCTGGAAGGAGGCCAGTTTGTTCTGCTGTTGAGGGCTCCCGGTCGCTGTCGGCAGATGATGGAGCTGGTTTTGAGCTCGGACTGTAGGGCTCAGCCTATGCTTGGAACAGGCATCTTTACTGTCTGAGTTCCGTAAATGTCTCCTCTTATGAGACCTTTGTTTCAGGAGCTTTAAATTCCTCTCCACTCTTTCTGATAATGAAGAGTTAATAGCCGTCTCAGCTTCATTGAGCTGGGCTAAGCTGGCAGCAGATGATTTCCCTTAGTGTTGCTGTTCCAGTCTCCTCATTTGCTTTTCCAGTGCTAGACCTCTAATGCTTGGCCTCTCTGAGGGGTTTTGCTGATGCATAGGTGACTGGTTTCCCTCTCAGTATTGCTTTGGCTCCCTCCTGCATGAGAATAGCAGGTGTATCTGAGCTATCGTTAAGCTCCAGGTATGGCTCACACATTAAGTGGTATGTGTGGCGTAAAGCTAACACTGCACATCAGCCAGGAAACACCATCCCCACAGTGAAATACACTGGTGGTAGCTTCATGTTATCGGCTGGGCCGTAAAGTATACCCCCGCAGCCCCCACAAGGCGGGGGGGCCCCGCAGTCCAAACGAGCCCTGCCCCCACCTGTCAACAACTATTATGATAAGAATTTAAAAAAAAAAGTTTTTATTATTAAAAAAAAAAAAACAATTACATAGGGTGCACATCATGATATTGTCTTTACTTTCAGAGCCATCATGGCGTGAAAAGAAAACAAATAATTAAAAAAATCTTTGCTGGTCCATAGTTTTCTTTGTTATATACATCAGAGACTTCTGGTTCAATTGATACATTACGGCAAATTTGAACCCGTCCAACTCAGTGACATAAACCACAGTCTGAAAACAGAGCCACTTTGAAAATGAAACGAAAATAACAAAGCGGTGCCAAAAAACGGCACAATAAACAAAAATCTGCTGAATTTTCTGCAAACTTCTGAAAATAACATCGATATTTGGAATGGTAAATCCTGTCAGCCGTGAAGGATGCAGTCTCTCAGAGTTAACAGGTAGGCTAGATGGTTGCTATAGTTTAGACAGCTACCAACAGTGTTGGCAAGATAAATGGGTAGCCTAATTGTGTTTATTTCTCCAATATACCATTTTATATGGTAGCCATATGAAGTTAGTTAGCCTGTATATGCTGAATCAGAACAATAAATATCTTTTACTTTATTAGGTTTTCACATACCTACAGGGAATTTGTCTTTGTAATATGGTACAAAATAGGCTAGTTAAAATATACAGACAGAGGAAAAATAGGCTACCCCCGGCCGGTCGCACAGTGCCCCTCTTTTCCCTTTCACAGGAAAAACAATTTGTGAAATGTGTTCTTCTTGCTGTGATTTTTTTTTGCGCTGTAATGCACTGGATAGCGTTCTTCATCGGATGTTTTCAGTGGGAAAAAGGTGTTTAATGTAATCACCATCATCAGGCCAGCGGATGTGGAGATACAGCGGGCTGTTTATGGAACACCTACACCCGGCGTGTGCCTGACTGGATTAAGGAACAGTGGATTACACTCACTGACCGGTCATAGGAGGGGGGACGGGAACTACGATTCCGCTGCGCAAGTTGATCACGTTATCATCCCGTCTCATGCACTTTCTGCCTGTCATTCATGCGTGTCTCTCGTTGTCAGTTCGTCTGTGTGCTGCAGGAAAGGGGCTCACTCAGGGTTAGCTGCGGGGGGAGGCCTTACGTGTTTGTGTTACAGTGCTGGTTATCGGGGTGCTTTTCAGCAGCAGGGAGGGGCAATCTGCTCAAGATTGATGGGAAGATGAATGCTGCACAACACATGGAGATTCTGGATAAAAACCTACTCCCTCTGCCAGAAGGTGTAAACTAGGGAGGAAATCGGTGTTTCAGCAGGACAACGACCCAAAGCAGACTGCCAGAGCAACACTGGATTGTCTCAAAATGAAGCAAATTGATGTCCTTGAGTGGCCTAGTCAGAGTCTTGACCTTAACCCAATCAAACATCTGTGGAAAGACCTCAAAATTGCTGTCCACTGCCGCTCCCCAACTAACCTGCTACAGCTTGAACAACTTTGGAGGCATGGGCTAATATTGCTCTATCACCTCTATCATTTACTAAAGAAGGATGATGAATACTTAATTTTTGACATTTTAGTTCTTGGTTTTTTTTTCTTTAATGGTTCATAATTTTATTTCTTTCTTGCACTGCACTTTTGCAGAGTTGAGTGATTCACAAATAAAAAATATCTCAGGTTGTGGAAATCATTTGTGTGAAAACATATTAGGGGCCAAATACTTTTTCAAGGCACTGTGTGTGTGTGTGTGTGTGTGTGTGCATACAAATGCATATCTGGAAAGCCTTTCTTGGAATGCAGACAGTGCTGTTCACCACAAGTAGTAGCAGAAAAGTCATCATGTTGATTCAATAGTTACTGTCCCATTATTGTCAAATTTGTGTGTGTTTAAATAATCAGCTGAGTTTCTGTCTACTATTCTCCACAGATTTAGTAATTTATTTTAAAACTCACACAAACATACACACACACACACACACACACACACACACACAGTGGTTGTGATGTTACACAATATTCCTTCACAGGGTTTATAGTTATAGCCAGGCTTCAAAAGCAGGTCATCTGAATTCTTTTAAAAGAAAAAATCAACTCCAGTGTGGCTTAAGAGTTTTTTTGCTGAATTGATTTGTTGGAACGTAGACAGTGCTGTTCACCACAGGCCTGTTCTGTCATAGTAGCAGGAAACGTATCATGTTGATTCTGTCTTTATTTTTCCATTGTAATAAAATTTGAGGAGTGTGAGTATTTATATAATGAGCAGAGATTCTGTCTCTTTTTCTCCACAGACTGAGGCAGTGTAATCTCACAGAGAGCTGCTGTGATGATCTGGCCTCAGTCCTGCGCTCACACCACTCAGAGCTGAGAGAGCTGCAGCTGAGAGACAATGACCTGCAGGATTCAGGAGTGAGAGCGCTCTCTGCTGGACTGGAGGATCCACACTGTAAACTACAGAGACTGGGGTGAGGAGCATAATAATGTACAGCTAACTCCTGATTATCTAGGCTAATGGAATGGAGCCATAGCACAGCTAATCAAGAGAATGTTACTTTAATTTTTTTAGGTATGTCTACCATTTAAATAAACAAATAACCTTTAGTTTGAAATAGCATGCTCTTAGAAAGGTACTTATAGCAAGATGCACAGTACAACAAATCCAAAGTTTCCATTTGAATGGCTGGTGAGTGTTAGACTGAGCCCTTCCCCCAACCCTCCCATGTGACTGGAAGGGTCTAAAAGCACTCTGCACTAGTTTAGTAGGTAACTCAGTATCTTACTGACCTCTTGTAATACTTCTCGATAACTACTCTTAGCATAGCAATGCACTTATTTGGAAGTCACTGTGGGTCAGCGTCTGCTAAATAACGTAATGCAATGTAATGTAAAAATAGCAGAAAAAAATCAAATCAAATGATAGTGTTGTTATCCAGTACTTCCTATATCGCAGGTTCTGTACAATTCATCATTTTAAATTCTGTTGCCAAGGATAGGATTCGCAGGTTCTGTACAATTCATCAGCTTAATCAATACTGTCCTTTATAAAATCAGGTTCTGTACAATAAATTCATCATTTTAAATGCTGTTGACACAAATGTTATTTTTCCATTGTTTAAACTTTTATAAAACAGATGAAATTCAGTTTCATTCATTTCAAAGATCCCATTGTCCTTTCTTGGTGTGAGAAATTAGATCAGTAATACCAAAAGCTGAATCCTGCATGTAGCATTAGTGCTACAAAGCTGTCGATATACACAGTAGATGTTAAGGCTGAGACTCTGGAGGGCAGATCAGATGTTTGTTGTACCTCTTTCCAAACTCTGTAACCAGCCCATGGCCACTCACCTAATGACTCCCCTGTGATCTTTCCCTCACAGAATGGAATTGCATATACAAGAGTATATGTGCACATTTAAACTGCATACTGAGCCACCTGGTACTGGCAGTGTCTAACATCCATACTGTCATTGCACAGAGCTGGGCTGCAGCCAGTAATGATACATTTACATTTACCTTTATTCATTTGGCCGATGCTTTTATCCAAAGCAACTTATAAGTGAGGCAGAAATGTTAAAGATGAAGTAGTCCTAGACCTTCTAGTGGTTTTGGTGGATCCATCTACCCTACCAGATAAATCTGGATATGAGCTGGAAACGGAACAGGAGTCTGAGGAGTAGATTCATTATAACTGACTCTGCTGTGTCCATTAATGTGAAGGGCAGCATGGACCAGCAGGTCAGATCACCCTTAATTTTGAGTGAGTGATACCATTCTTAGGCCACCTGAAATGCCATGAGGATTTCACCTGGGGACTAATCAGTGTATTCGTGACCAATGCCTGTGTTGTGTCAACATTCACCTTGTAACCTCAGTAAAATCCAAAATTTCCAAGGCCTGTTGCTGGCTTAGAAATTGAATTTGAAATGAAAGGGTTACATATTTATGAGAGGACATTGATAACTTATATACCCCTTGCCCCTACTCTGATGTCCAGTGTTATTGTTTCACTGTTACTTGTTTTGTTTGTCCTGTCATGGTTTTGTTTGTCCACTTTGGTATATGGTTCTACACTGAAGGGAATGAAAGCAGGGAAGAGGGGAACCCTGCCTTGGGCCCCTGGCTGGCTGGAATGGTTGCAAGAAGCTGTCATTTACTGCTAGCTGTGATTGTGGGGAAGAGTACAAAGATGAATGAACTTGATAAAATTTAGAAAAATCCAAGTGTTTGTAATGTTTAAAAAGACATGGTGAAGACACAGGGCCCAGTGCCTTTTCAGCATGCAGTGCTAGTGCCACACATGCTACAGGCTGGGATGTAACATTAAGGAGCCTACGGATATTAGCATGCCGCTGGGGGATGGGGGCCCAGGCCAACCTGCCCACCCCTACACCCCGCTGGAAGGAGGCCAGTTTGTTCTGCTGTTGAGGGCTCCCGGTCGCTGTCGGCAGATGATGGAGCTGGTTTTGAGCTCGGACCGTAGGGCTCAGCCTGCACTTGGAACAGGCGTCTTTACTGTCTGAGTCCTGTAAATGTCTCCTCTTATGATACTTTGTGTCACGATAATTTTCTCTGTCTGTCTGTGTGGGTGTGTCTTTTGTTTTTGTCCCGGATTTCTCCTTTTTTCTCCTTTCTGCCGCATTTTCTGTGCCTGGGTCCTTTCCCTGCAAACCCTGACACTTTGTTTCAGGAGTTTTAAATTCTGAGTTAATAATTCAAGAGCTGGGCGAAGCTGGCAGCAGATGATTTCCTTTAGTGTTGCTGGTCCAGTCTCCTCATTTGCTTTTCCAGTGCTAGACCCTGGCCTCAGAGTTTTTTTCTACTGAGCTGGGCTAGTCTCCCTGTCTTGCAGGTTCATGATGAGGTTTCTCCATTAAACGAAGCTCAGATGTTCTTGATTAAACTCTAGTTTCACTTAATAGTGGAGTTTAGTGCTTGAAAAGAAAAAAATGGCAAAAAGTCTAAAACTAGGTTAAGGGGTGAATGCACTGTTAGGTTCTACTTTGTGGAACGGACAGTCAGATGAATGAGATGAGACCGGTCTTGCAGAGACATTTACTCCCCCCGGAGCCAAAGATGAAAAACAGCGACCAAACTAAGACTCCTAAAACTAGAAATACCTAGCTTATTAGGGTTGTTGAATGCAGAGTCAGTGAATTACAGGCAATGTTTGATGACCCCTTTGTTCTAGGACAATTTTGGTGTTATCTGGCCCGATCTGGTTTGCTTTGAGTTGTAAAATCTGCCTTGGTAGTTGTTTTAAAACATGGATTGATAAATACAATAAGATCCTAAGATCACCAACATTTTAGTTTGATTGTAAAACAGGGTTGTATGGATTGTTCAAATACATTTATCCTCACACTACCACATCAAGCAGAGGTGAATGCTATTTCGTTATGAATATAATGTGGGGAGGTTTATCAAATAATTTCAGTTAAATTGAATCACCTCTTCTTTATTCATCTATCCCCTGGGTCCATGCACCAGAGATTAAACTGTGGAATCAGTTGCAAATGTGCACTTTTTATTGCATTATTATATTCATAATTACTAAAAGAACAGTGATGATAATGGAGGTATTGTCCTTTGGAAACATATTTAATTAAATATAGCAACAAGGCATGTTCTTTTTGCACACAATGGACTCTCATCTGGTTGGCCAAGAAGTGACCAGATGTGATGACTAGACCAATTAGAGGAGAGTGCATGTTGTATGTGAAGGGAAAGGTCATGTGCTTTACCTAATTACAGTATTGATCAGTTTAACTTCATACTTGTCAGTCATGCTTGATGTTAATTTTTTTTGACAGTAAAATGACATTTTTGCAAGGGTCCCACCCACATGCATGAATATTATTATTGTTCTCTGCTGCAGTCTCCATGTACTGAGTGTCAGATATTCTGGTAATTTCTCCTGCTTTTCATCCAGAGCTGTGACAGTGAAGAGCTCTTCTCTCCTTCTCTCTGCAGGCTGTCAGGCTGTCTAGTCACAGAGAGAGGCTGTGCTTCTCTGGCTTCAGCTCTGCGTTCAAACCCCTCACACCTGAGAGCTGGATCTGAGCTACAACCACCCAGGAGACTCAGGAGTGAGAGCGCTCTCTGCTGGAGTGGAGGACCCCAGCTTTAAACTGGAGACACTGCTGTAAGCAGAGTTCTGCTCCTTTGTGTGTGTAGACGTCTGGTGTGTTAATGGAAAACCCAGTGAGATGTGTAAGATGGTGGCCAGTGTTCTCATCTGATCAGTAGAGTCCTGGCAGTGTGTGGAGCTCTCCCATTGTTACAGAGCTCTGAGTTTCCACACTGCACTTCATAGACAGAAAGTCTGTGTCTCTCAGTCTCTGTTCTTCTGTTCCAACAGTGTGGACCATGGAGGAGAGATTAGGCTCAAAGCAGGACACATACACACACAAACAAACACATACAGCCACACACACATGAACAAACAGACACACACACATACAAACACGCATGAACAAAGACACACACACACGCACACATACACACGAATGCACACAAACGCACACATACACGAACAAACAGACATGCAAACACGCACACACACAAACAAAAACACGCACACAGACACGAATACACACACAAACACACACGCATGAACAGAGGCACACACACACACACACACACATACGAACAACCAGATACACACACAAACAAAAACGCACGCACACACACACACACACACTCATGCTAACACACACGGGCGCACACACACAAACACAGACACACACACACACAAACAGAAAGAGACACACACAAACACACGAACAGAAACATGCACACACACACATACATGCATGCACACATACACACACACATACACATACAGACGCATGAACAAACACACACACGCACAGAAACACATACACCCACACACATACACACACGCATGAAGAAAGACACACACACACATACACACAAACAGAAACACACACACACACATATATGAACAAACAGATACACACACACACTCAAACAAAAACACGCACACACACACATGCACACAGGCACACACCAGGAGACACACACTTGAAGAGACACACACACACACACACACACACACACACACACACACACACATACATGCACGCACACGTACACACACACACATACACACGCATGAACACACACACACACACACACAAACACATACACCCACACATGCCTGAACAAACAGATACACACACACACAAACAAAAACACACACACAAACAGACACACACTCACAGGACCAAACACACACACACACACAAACACATACATCCACACACACACAAGCACAAAGAAACACACACATACACGTATGAACAGACACACATACACAAATAGACACAAACATGAACATACACACAAATACACACAGATACACACACAAACACGAACAAACACGCACATGAACACACACACATACACACACACAAGCACACATATATACGAAAAAAAGACACACACACACACAAAAAGACACAAACACATACACCCACACACACACACTCGCACACACACACACACACACACACACACACACAGACGACCACAGACATTCAAACACACACACTCACACATACAGATACACCAGTGTTGTAGTCAAGTCACATACCTCGAGTCCAAGTCGAGTCTCAAGTCTCCACTGCTCGAGTCCAAGTCCAAGTCCGAGTCACTAGTGGTCAAGTCCAAGTTCAAGTCCAAGTCAGTAGTGTTTGAGTCCGAGTCCGACTCCGAGTCCCTGTTGCTTGAGTCTAAGTCCAAGTCCGAGTCAAGGTGTCAGAAATAAATGTTATCAAATTAAATCAATCTGGGATAAAGAGGACAGAGAATTTTTTTCACCCTTTTACACCACAGTGTTAATTTTGCCAGCTGATTTTGATTTAGTCTTAGTCTTTTGACTAAAATGCATATTAGTTTTTGTCACATTTTAGTCTTTTAAATTATTATTAGTTTTAGTCGATGAAAACTATAGAAGATTTAGTCTACTTTTAGGCAAATGCATTTTTGTCACATTTTAGTCAATGTGCATTTTTTAAAATTAAATCATTACAGTGACCTTTCATCAAGCACACAGATGTTCTTAAGCCAGCTACATTCCTTAGGTTTTCTTCTCAGGGCCAGGGACTCCTAGCTGTAGCTAAACTTGATACATTTAATAATACAGTAACATCCAGAAAAGTTGTGTCATGCACTCTGTGCTGTATAAAGATGTAATATGTGTCTTTTGCACTGTGGAAGGAATATGACTTTTTGTCAAAAAATCAGAAATTTATTTAATTTAAAAATATTCTTTTGCACTCGGTTGTTTATCACTGCAGTGCAAATGACAAAAAACAGCTACAATGAAGTACAGTATACTCAGGGCGTATAACCTACCCACAATGTAAGACAATGTCAATGCAAATATAGTATAATTAAGTCACTTATATGTTTGGAATAGTAGTGCAAATGACCATCAAGGACATACTATAGTGCTGGACAAATAAGGGACACGAGACTTAATGATAAGGGCATTGTCACTGTGCATCTGTAGCATAGCATTAGCAGTAGTCTCAACCCAGAACTGAGTTGAGCAAAACTCAGGCAGGCTATTATCAGAGCGGTGCTTCTCACTTGCGGTTACCACATTCACACTAGGATTAGCATGAGTGGAAGCGGACACAGGAATAAAACCTGACTAGCATAATCTTTACATGGTACATGAAAACGATCGAAGATTATAATAATGGTTATGAATTTACAATATCTCTCCGACACAAGCATAATAGGACACTGTACACTAGCTGGCCTGTAAACAAACAGCGCCAACGATCGCTATTGCGGTGGTAAGCTAACCCAAACACTGACAAGTAACACATATTGGCCACCTCTTCATTTGCAATACTGTTCCTAACGACAAAGTGAAAAAAGACTATTTCCACTGACTTTGTCTTACAGTGTAGGACCTAGCTCAGAACAACGCTAGCATTACTGGATATCCTAGTTATAAGCTTGCTAACTTGCCAATAACGAATGGCAAGAGCGAGAGTGAGCGCTGTTTGTATCTATGCTGTAGATTGGGGAAGTAACAGGCAGTCCGAATTAAGGAGCAGTCTAGCTAGCTAGATAATACTGTACAAGGAACATTGACTTAGTAGATTGTTCATGTAATGTTAACATTCATCCTGCACCCAAACAACTTACCTACCAATATGCACAATTAACATTAACATTTACAGTTACATTTACATTTATTCATTTGGCAGACGCTTTTATCCAAAGCGACATACAAAAGTGCATATAGTAGGCAAACAGGCACAAGAGGAAGATGTGTACAGGTCATACAATGCAGATAGTGTTGAAGCTGAGCACAAGGTCGGTGTTGCGAGCCAACTAATCTGATCTAGGATTACATATATTGAATACAATCACAGGGACAATAAAGTACCGCTATACTACCTAGGCAAAAACGTGCATGATACAAGGTAAGAGAGCTACAAGTACAAGCCAGGAGTCTAGGATTTACAAGGTCAAAGTTACAAGGTCAAAATAGCAAAGGTGTCAGTCCAGGTAGAGTCTGAAGAGGTGTGTCTTCAGCCCACGTCTGAAGGGTTGGAGAGAAGGAGTTGTTCTCAGGGGGGTGGGGAGTTCATTCCACCACTGGGGGGCAATGATGGAAAAACGTTGTGAGGAGCGTGGGCCTTTCGTTCTGATGGTGGGAGGAGCGAGGCGTCCGGATGTAGCAGAACGAGGTTGTCGAGCGGGTGCGTAGGGTAGGATGAGGTCCTGGAGGTAGGTCGGGTCAGTCTTTCTTGCAGCAGAGAAGGTGAGAGTCAAGGTTTTGAAGCGGATCCTGGCTGCGATTGGGAGCCAGTGGAGGGATCTCAGTAGGGGGGTGACGCGGGAGAACTTAGGGAGATTATATATATATATTTATATATATTTTGGATGAGCTGCAGCAGCTGAATGGTGCAGGCTGGGAGGCCTGTGAGGAGGGCATTGCAGTAGTCCAACGGGGAGAGCACGGTGGCCTGGACGAGCAGCTGGGTGGAGTAGGTGGTCAAACCTACACACACAAACACACAGGCGAACACACACATGCGCACGCACACACACACACACGCAGATGCACACACACATACTCGCACACATGCGCACACACACACACATATGCTCACACACACACACACACACACATAAATGCACACACAGGAACACACACACACACACAAACACACAACCACACACCGTCAAACACACACACACATGCATACACACTCACATGCGCACACACACACACACACATGTACGCGCATGCACGCACGCACGCACGCACACACGCACACACACTCACCCACACACACACACACACACACACAGACAGTCAAACACACACGTACTCTCACACACACACACGCATGCAGACACACACTCACACATACACACCCACACACAGGTGCAAACACAGACAAACACACATGTGCATGTATGCACACAAACACACATTCATACACACGCGTGCACACACGCACTCACACACACATACATACAGATGTACACACACACATACACACACATGTGCCCACACACACATGTACGCGCACGCACACACACTCACATACACATACATAGATGCACACTCACATAAGCGCTCACACACACACAGACACATAGGGCAGTACTGTTCTCCCGGTTCTGATCCAGTAGATTGTGTTGCCTCTTTTAACCTCCTTCCTGTCTGCAGATGGCTGCCAGCTCACACTGGACCCCAACACAGCAAACAGACACCTGTCTCTATCTGAGGGGGACAGGAAGGTGACAAACACACCAGTGAGTGAGCAGCCATATCCTGATCACCCAGAGAGATTTGACTGCTGGCCGCAGGTGCTGTGCAGAGAGGGTCTGTCTGGGACTCGCTGTTACTGGGAGGCTGAGTGGAGTGGGGGGGCTGTGATTGCAGTGGCATATAAAGGAATCAGCAGGAAAGGAGGACGGGTTTCTGACAGTGAATTTGGATACAATTATCAGTCCTGGAGTCTGTACTGCAGTGATGAAGAGTTATCTGCTCACCACAATAATAACAGCACTTCCATACCCGCCCCCTCCTCCCGCTCCCGCAGAGTAGGAGTGTATCTGGACTGGCCGGCCGTCACTCTGTCCTTCTACAGCGTTTCCTCTGACACTCTGACCCACCTGCACACTTTCCACACCACATTCACTCAAACCCTCTATCCTGGGTTTGGGGTAGAATGGGGCGGGTCAGTGTCCCTGTGCATGCTGGGATAGATGTCTATATCCTGGAGGAGTTGATGGGATGTTATTCACTGTGGTCATGACTACGTAAATCTCCACATTAATAATGACAGTGTACAAACACTGGAGGGCGCTCTCACCCACTTCATACCGAATAGGTTTTAGTTACTGTGATCCATTCTACTATTGTAATTTAGTGATTTATTTTGTTAATATTTTTAATAACATTTTTTATAAAACACTTGATCATGTTACTGATATTACTGATGTTATGTTGATCACGTTACTTTCAGTCCAATTCAATCTCAGTGTTTTTTGCATAATATTAAATGATGTAAATAAAAGGAAAATGATTGCTTACTTTAAATTTAAACTTAAAATTTTGTAATATTATTATATGCTAATATAAAGATGATGTATGTATATAGGACATTTGCTTATTATGTTTGGTGGGAGAGGGTGGGGTTAAAATTGTCATTTAAATGTATTGTCTAGAGATGAAAGGCGAGTGATATTGTGTGTTTGGATGTGTGTGTTTATGTTTCTACCACCAACATCAGTAAACACTCGCTGTGTTGAATGTGAGGAGGAGGGTCTTACATGCCGGACTGAGTCCCATTGTTCCATTCAACATCAGGATGCACTGACACTTATTCACCACAAGGTGGGGGTATTAAGAAATGATTGTCAAATGAAAAATTACATTCCAACAATTTGTGACAACACTGAAAGAGTTAGGGGTCATAATTTGGGATTGTGATGGGCTGATATGTAATATGAGCAGTGTGCCTGTTCCCTGCTTTAGTAGTTAGTCTTGCATGCTATCTGACCTAAAGGGGGAGCATTGAGATATTAAAGGAGTAACATCACGATCAAGAGAATACATTGTTTTGGTTCAGGTTATGGGTCTTTTTATTTCCATCTGTGCACTCTGAACAGGTACAAGCTGGGTCCTGTGACAGTCTTTTATTTTACTATGGAAAAATATTGCATTATTCTGTTTAGATAGATAGATAATACTTTATTGATCCAGAAAGGAAATTGCCTTGCCAACAGTCAAGTATGTTGGGAACAGAAGTACACAACATAAAATAAAATAAACATAAGACATAGGACAATAAGGGCAATTAATACATGTATGACAACAAATGGAACAATAAATACTGCAACTGCAAACTGCACCATTAAAGTGACAGTTGCAGAATTCTGGTAATGTCCTTAGTGTGCTTCTTGCATGTATTGCACATGAGGGGTTCCATACCTGTTTGCAGTGATTTTTTGCACTGGGGGATTAAATTGTGATCTCCCCACAACCGAAGGGGGAGGAATGGAACAGTTTTATCACCCTTGGTAGGAACGATTGCCTGTGACGCTCTGTGGAGCACTCTGGAGGGAGCAGTCTGTTGCCGAAGGTGCTCCTTTGGAGGGCCAGTGTGTCGTGGAGGGGTGATCAGGATTTAGACCCTGTTAATTTCCCATTGTCTATGCTTCTTCTTAAACTTTACAGCTTCCATTGTGCTTTTTGTTTCACCATTCAAAGCCCCTGCTATGCAGGTGCAAAAAGAGCATCTGCTGGCTGTCGGCAATGTAAATGGAATGTTAAATGTGCTCATCTTGTATGTCACTCTGGATTAGAGCATCTGCTGAGCGACAGAATGTAATGTAGTGGGCATGGTGAACTGCAGTGCTGTTTCATTCAAGACATCTCCACACTCAGCCCACCTTTAAGAGATCTGACAAAGAACCCCTCCAAGTGGGAGTGGCCACAGGAACTCCACATCGCCCTTGACAACATTAAACAGCATCTCCTTAGTGATGCGGTTATGACATACTTTGTCCCAGAAAACATGAATGAACTGGCTGATGACTCAAGTCCGGTTGGATCAGGAGCAGCGCTCGCCCGGAGAGCATCTCCAGGTGAACCAGCCAAAGGGGCGAGTTCTGCCAGCCGGGCTCTCTCCACTGTAGAACAGAAACACTGGCAAACAGAGCGAGAGGCTCTGGCTGTTGTGTGGGGGTGGGAACACTTCCACATACACCTCCATGGAGCCCCATTTACCTAACACAGCTAGATACCCAGATCACTCCTCGGTCTGAAAGTGGCACAGCAGAATGGTGGCCCTCAGCACAACCACAAGTGGATGCATTCTGACACGACAGCAAACAAACTGAGGCAAATATATTAGGTGC
>CM032875.1:4761417-4773917 GCA_019176425.1 Megalops atlanticus
GTACGACAGCAGAGGCCTACCTGATGCTGTAAGCTGCAGGGTGAGACGACAGCTTTTTTATCGAGGACACAGACCTGCAGCTCTCCGCACAGTCCCCCATACAGTAAGCATTTGGCCCTCACAGGCTGGGGGCCCCTATCTGGTGTGCACATGTAGCAGAGCTGAAATCAGTAGCTTGTGCGAGTCCTGCATACAGCTGATACAGTACCAGCTGCCGGAGCGGCTTCAGCGCCGAGGTCATGCCCTGAGACTCGGTTAGCTGGTGCTGTTGCCTGCAGAGCTGGGAGAAAATTGCCTTTAGCTCAACTGGTACTGATGCCGTCCATTAGAATCTAGTCGTGTGACAGGAACAGGGGTTCAATTCCCAGTCGGGAAGGTGAAGACCTCTTTCATGTTTGTTACACACAGTGGAATACAGACCAGCTGTGGACACGGCACCGGCCACAGAGAACAGATAACCTCAGTGCACAGACAGCACTGACACACAGAAACACACAGCACACAGACAGCACTGACACACAGCACACAGACAGCACTGACACACAGAAACACAGCACACAGACAGCACTGAAGCACAAAAACAGCACACAGACAGCACTGAAACACAGAAACACACAGCACACAGACAGCACTGACACACAGAAAAACAGCACACAGACAGCACTGACACACAGCACACAGCACACAGACAGCACTGACACACACAGAAACACAGCACACAGACAGCACTGACACACACAGAAGCACACAGACAGCACTGAAACACACAGAAACACAGCACACAGCACTGACACACAGCACACAGACAGCACTGACACTCAGAAACACAGCACACAGACAGCACTGACAAACAGAAACACACAGCACACAGACAGCACTGAAACACACAGAAACACAGCACACAGCACTGACACACAGCACACAGACAGCACTGACACACAGAAACACAGCACACAGACAGCACTGACACACAGAAACACAGCACAGACAGCTAAAGGAATAGGGGAGGGACAGAGTGGAGACAGAGAATTTTTGAAGTATTTATAAATATCATTAAAATTAATGAATTAAATGTGTCATGCTAGTAAACTTGATGATGATGATGATGATGAGGATGGTGATGTGATGGAGGTGATGATGATGAGGATGATGATGTGATGGAGGTGATGATGATGAGGATGATGATGATGGTTATGATGATGATGATGATGATGATGGAGGTGATGATGATGATGATGATGGAGGTGATGATGGAGGTGATGATGATGATGGAGGTGATGATGATGATGGAGGTGATGATGATGGTGATGATGATGATGGAGGTGATGATGATGGAGGTGATGATGCTGATGATGCTGATGGTGAGAACGCTTTTCTCCTGTCTCTTACTCTTACCCCCTGCACGGTGGCCCAGTCTTGAGCTGCTGTTGCAGGGCAGGGAGCGGCTAAATTGCAGTAAATTGCGGTTTGATTGATGGTTTAATATTGGTGCCTGTGACCTCGCTGGCCTGCGCCCACTCTGCAAAGCACAGGGTGGGAGTGGCGCTGGGGGAGTCGCTGGAGGGGCAGGACTACAGTATGAGTCAGTGTGAGAGTGTGTGTGTGTGTGTGTGTGTGTGTGTGTGCGTGCGTGTGTGTGTGTGTGTGTGTGTGTGTGCGTGTGTCAGAGGGACTCTAAGGGCCGTATCAGGAGAAAGGCTCTGTATTAAATCCACACTCGGTGATTGCAGCCATTTTGGCCAGACGTTTTCTCTGATTGCAGGTCTGTCTCAGACATGTCTCTCACCGCATCCCCCACTCCACCACTCCGTCTTCCTCCCTGCCTCTCTCCCTCTCTTACATTCAAATTCAAATAAGCTTTATTGGCATGACCACACAGACGTTTCATATTGCCAAAGCAATTTTCAAGAAATATGACGAGGCTATACTGCACATATGACAAGTATATACATTCACTATATAGAGTGGTCAATAAACAATGAAGACTAAAACAAAAAAAAAAGGAAAATAAATATGTAATGAATAGGGAAAGCAATATAAATTGTGTGCATTTAGGGCTACTGGGCAGATAGCGTATGGATACATGCCACGCAGACGATGGCTCCCTGTCTCCCTCTCCCAGAAGCACTTGCCATTTCTCATTATCAGCCACCCGTTTGTACGTGGAGCAGAATGAGCCAAAATATGTTCAAAGAAACTGGCTCAACTTAACTGGAATTTATTACAATGTAGGAGAAAGTGTATCTCTCTTTCAACCTTACCTGTCTGACAGTGACCACACAGCCTGTTGGAAGCAACTTTTCCTTTGGGTGCCTTTCTCTACAGCCAGGAGTGCGGTCCACTGTCTATGGCCTGTGCAGGAATATGGTCCTCCCTCTTAGCCCTATGCATTACATTGCTGTACTTTACCTGAAACTCTTATCCAGAGCAACTTTCATAGGTTACAGTTTTATCCATTTATACAGCTGGATATTTACTGAGGCAGCTGTGGGTTAGGTACCTTGCCCAAGAGTACAACACCAGCACCCCACTGGGGAATCGAACCCGCGACCTTTCGGTTACCAGTCCTGCTCCTTACCACTGCGCCCCCCTGCTGCCTGGCCCGCCCTCTATGGACCCCCTGCACAGAGGTGGACACCCCGGCTTCAGGAGGCAAAAGTCCTGCCACGTATTTGCTCTAGCCATTCACTAAACAAGGTGATTTCACTAATTAGCTCCTCTACCTGGCTGAAGAGTCGTGCTAATTAAATTCAGCTGGTGTAGCGCATGGGTGGAACGAATACGTGGCAGGACTTTTACTTTCTGAAGCCGGGGTTTTCCACCTCTGCCTGTGCAGTAATCTGCCCCCCCTGCACAGGAGTGATTCCTCCCGCACTTCTCATCCTTGTGAATGAACACCCTTCAGCCACAAGGAGGCGCTGTGCAGCACCTTCAGCACATACCCGCACTGGAGAAGGAGAATGGCCATCTCCCCGGCAGCTTCCTTACTCTCAGCACAGGACGCTCACCTCGCTGTATATCCCAGCGCTGCTCCATGCATTCACATTTACATTCACATTTATTCATTCAGCAGACGCTTTTATCCAAAGCGACTTACAAGTGAGGCAGAGCACAACACAAGCAAAAAAACCATAAGGAGTCAACAATATTAGATGCACCTCATGACCAGGTTTCAATAGCTGGCAAGACAAGGTACATGCTAGCTGGTAGGGATAACGAGTGCATCAAACCATTTGATTACATGCTTCTTACTGCTTTCGTGCGTGTGTGTGTGTGTGTCACGCACAAGCACACGCACGCACGCGCACGCACGCACGCGCACGCACGCACACACACACACACAAACACACAAACATGCACCACTGATCTCACGTGGTAGTGTGTTAATGTCTTTTTAATGCGGTTTGTTTGAAATAGCGGACATTGCTAATTTGTTTTTGTTTCTGGACTGTGTACATTTAGGGACACTGGGAAATGAAAGCCGTCGAAACAGCTCCTCTCATTAACGGCTCTAACTTTCCATTATGTCTCTGTGTGCCTCAGTGCCCACTCTCATCAAATGCAAATTACCCTCGCAAAGTGCCCATTTCCTTTCACTTTGTGCAACCCCAAATCTCTTCCCCACTTTTCACTGTTTGCATGCACCAATCTCTTCCCCACCTGTCCCTATGTGCGCAGCCGAATCTCCTCCCAACTTATCAATGTGTGCGCACCCAAATCTCCTACCCACTTATCAATGTGTGCGCACCCAAATCTCCTACCCACTTATCAATGTGCGCACCCAAATCTCCTACCCACTTATCAATGTGTGTGCACCCAAATCTTGTACCCACTTATCAATGTGTGCGCACCCAAATCCCCTTGAATCAACACCGATCACTGTGTGCATCCCCAAATCTGGTCCTCAGCTTGCCACTGTCCATCCCCAAAAGATGTCTTTCTCTTTGAGGGACCCATTGAGAGTCTTTATGGGTTAGAGCAGATTACGCTGTATAAATTCCCATTCTTACCTTATTTACTGTCAAACAGCAATTTACAGCCTCAATTGGTTAGGTCGTTTATCATAACAAGAAAATCTCTCTTTTGAGGCTCATTTTCTATAAAAAATGCCTTTTTTCCCCTCAGGCTATTTGGAAATAACAGTCATAATCATACGAAGGAGATAAATCAGGGCCATGTAAAGAATAAAATACTGTATAATTACATTTTCATGGACTGCTATCAGATGTTATTCTCTGTCTAAAAGGACAAGCTTCACCCATTCTGCATATGATGGAGTCCCTCAGTCTCCTGCAATGTGAGGCAGTGTTTTTTATCAGGATGTCACAGTGTTAACACATTATGATTTTATTCATTCATATCTCATCAAGCATGTTGTCCTCTGTTTGAGCTTGTCTGGGCCGCTCAGAGTTTGGGCTCTGGTGGAGAACAGCGAGGTGTCAGCAGTGAAGCCGCACCCCCGCCTGTCACCCTCCAGCACCCCAGAATATGCACGTTTTTGGGGTGGTTGGGGCACAGATAGTTTGTTCTAACACTCCCCTGCCCCCACAACCAATTGGAAGAATCACGTGCTATTCTGTGCCTGCAAATCTGTAGTCGTCGTGTTGCCGTGGAAACTGAGTGACAGTGGGAGCAATGGAGGTTGGTTGTTGGGGGAGGTGCTTCATTCATATACACACACACACACACACACACACACACACACACACACACACACACACACACACATATAGTGTGTTTGAATGTGTGTGTGTTTGTGTGTGTGTGTTTGACTGGATATGACCAGATGAAAAGTATTTTGTTCCCTTGAGGTTTTTAACTGTGGCTTCCATGCCCAAAGATGAAAATTGAAATTTTGCAAGCAAGACAGAGAAAGCAAGAAGTGAGATATTTAGAGGCAATGGAGAGAGAGAGAGGGAGAGAGCGAGAAAGAAAAAGTGAGAGGGAGAGGGAGAGAGTGGGCATTAAGCCATCTCTGTGGTGTTTGATGAATGGGCTGTATTAATGAACCCAATGAGGCTTCCTCTCTCTCCACACTCATATCACCATTACCCATCACTCCACACGCATTTCCTCATATCCACTCACTCACACACACACACACACACACACACACACACACACTCACACACACACACACACACACACATGCGCGCGCACACATGCACGCGCGCTGACTCAGCTCTAATGATGCCCACTATGCAGGCTCCAAACTTATCCAGCTCCACACTGATCCAGCTCCACACTGATCCAGCTCCTCTCTGATCCAACTCCACACTGATCCAGCTCCACTCTGATCCAGCTCCACACTGATCCAGCTCCACTCTGTGTCAGTACTTCGGCCCCCTAGCTGTTGTTTTGGTGTTTCTCCCTGTCTGTCAGTGTGGTCCATGTGCTTTTGTTTTCCCATGTTCTCCGGCCCTGCCCCACTCTCTGCCCTGTCCCCGCCCACCTGATTTCCTGATCGCCTCCACCTGCCTGCCTGCCCACCTGCACAGCTCCACACTGATCCAGCTGCACACTGATCCAGTTCCACTCTGATCCAGCTCCACACTGACACAGCTCCACACTGATCCAGCTCCACACTGACACAGCTCCACACTGATCCAACTCCACTCTGATCCAGCTCCACACTGACACAGCTCCACACTGATCCAGCTCCACACTGATCCATCTCCACTCTGATCCAGCTCCACACTGACACACCTCCACACTGATCCAGCTCCACACTGACACAGCTCCACACTGATCCAGCTCCTCTCTGATCCAACTCCACACTGATCCATCTCCACTCTGATCCAGCTCCACACTGACACACCTCCACACTGATCCAGCTCCACACTGACACAGCTCCACACTGATCCAGCTCCTCTCTGATCCAACTCCACACTGATCCAGCTCCACTCTGATCCAGCTCCACACTGATCCAGCTCCACTCTGTGTCAGTACTTCGGCCCCCTAGCTGTTGTTTTGGTGTTTCTCCCTGTCTGTCAGTGTGGTCCATGTGCTTTTGTTTTCCCATGTTCTCCGGCCCTGCCCCACTCTCTGCCCTGTCCCCGCCCACCTGATTTCCTGATCGCCTCCACCTGCCTGCCTGCCAGCCTGCATCCCATCTCCTCATCAGCCCAGCCCTATATATACCCTGCTTGTCTCTGTCTTATTGCCAGTTTGTCTCAGTTTTGTACTTGCCTGATTATTCATAGTGTTGTTCCTGTCTTGACTTTTACCTGACTTTGTCCATGCCTGCCGCCCTGCTTTGGTTGCCTGTTCTGCCTGCCTGCCCAGTTTGACCCTGCCTGTTCCTGTTTTTGATCCCTGTTCCTCGTTCCTACTGCGATCTTTTGCCTATGAGGTAGTTAGCCAAACCTGTTTGGTGCGCTAATTGTAAGTCGCTTTGGTTTAAAAGCGTCTGTGGAAAAACCAAATTGTAAATTGTAATTGTAAATTGTTTGCCCTGCCTCGGACTGCCTTTCCGGTTTTTGACCCTGCCTGTTCTGCCATTACGAACCTGCCCTGAGACTTCAATAAAACCACTTGGAGCCTGAGTGTCTGGTCGACGTGAGTCCGTGCCTGTGCCCTGACCCAGCTCCACACTGACCTGCCATTCTAGCTTACTCGGTATTATAGCTCCTCCCCCTGCAGTAACTAACAATATCAGCAGTGTGATTAATCGGTGTGAACCCATTTGGAAACTTCCTATAAAGACATCTGAACAAGGGAGCAATCAATAAAGACAGAGACAGACTTTCTCTTCCTCTCATTCCTCTCTTTCCTCCTCTCCCTTCCTGTTTCTATAGCCCATTTTCTTCATCTCTACAATCTTTCTGTCTCTCCTTACCTCTCTGCAACATCTCTTGAGATGTCAGAGATCTGTTCTCAGTTCAGCTCGGAGCTGTGAGTCAGTTCCCCTGCAGGGCCAGCAGGGGGAGCTATCCACACAGCTGCCTCAGCTTACACTTGGAAGCAGACGCGTACCCTGCGGAGGGGAGGTGCTGGCGGAGCTGTTGTCATGGGAATGTTTCCACTGTCCCCTCCTCTGTAAGGACCAGTCATCCTCTTTTCCTTCATTTCCTTTTTTCCCATCCTCTTTCATCATCAGTCTCATGTACGAGGTCATCAGATCCCACGGTGACTGGATTCGGTGGTATTCAATGGCTAGCGTGAAATCAGAAAGGATCGCCCCATTAGAAAATTACATTGTCATAACCTGAGTCAGAGTTTGCTGAAGAAGAGGTCTGTGTCGTGGGGGCTGGTTTCTGTGGAGGAGCCGAACGGGACACTGAGGCCTGTCTAATCTTCCCCTCGTTCCTCCTTTCATTCCCCGCTCACTCGCTCCGTCTCTGCCACTCTGCCGTGAACGATCTCAGCGGCCGGAGGCTCCTGATTACCGCTTGTGTTTCTCACAATGAAGTCATTTATCCCCGTGCCTCTCTGATTGGAGGACCGTCTGCGCTGACAGATTTCCACTCAGGCCAGAAATAAATGACCGATGGACCGAGGAGGGGAAGGAGGGAGAGAGGGAGGCCGGCAATCAATCCCTCAATAATTCCGTATTTACTCACACCGGGCGTGAGAAACAGAGGCGGGAACGGGACGGGGGTGAATAATCAGTGACGAAAGACACAAATATTTGGAGGAGGGGATCTGCGCTTTGGACTGAGCAGGGGGTGAGAGAGAGGAGTGATCGAGAGACAAATGCATGCGATTGTGTGCGTGTATGTACATGTGTGTGTGAGTGTGCTCATGTATATGCCCCAATCCTGCACATGCGTGTTTGCTCCTATCCTACATCCCATATCCTACATAGCTGTGCTTACATTTAGTATTTTTCATATCATTGCTTTGGCAACACTGTTTTTGTTTATCCCGATAATACAGCATCGGAGAAATGAGCTGGGAGAGAGAAGGGCGGGAGGTGGAGAGCGAGGCGGGGCGGGGCAGGGCGGGGGTGAGGGGTACTGGGAGGAAGGGAAGAGGGTGAGAGGCAGGGAGAGAGAGATGATGAAAATTGTTTAATGATGTGTTTGTCTGCGCGGCGCATCTCTTTGTCTGCTCCGAGTCAGACTCCGCGGCGCCTCACGGCCATCGACCGAAAGCGGCTCTTCCACGGCTCCGCCGTGAAGCGCCTGGTTCTGACCTTTCAGCGGGAATACTCCGCACGGTTACTCCGGCGCGCCGTGGGGAGACCATAACAGCAAAGTCGCATGTGGCCGGGCCCGGCGGGGGTGACCCCCTCCGCCCCCAACCCCGCGCTAAACACTGAGGAGGCTGTGCCTTACCCTGCAACAACAAGCGACAAAACCGGCCAGAAGACATTCATTTCCGATGGTCGCTGGGCGACGCTGAGCGACATGGCAAAAAGACAAAATCACTGCGACTTGGTGACAAAAGAAAGTTGAGCAAAGTTCAACTTTATGGGGATGAGCAGCGACAGAGTCGAGCGACGGCCCATCAGAGGGCAGATGTGTTCCTCTTATATTCTTTCGCTGTGAAACGTTTTCTTAAACTTCAGTTCCTATATTTTTAGTTCCCATAGCGGCGATTGCGAATGCTACTTTGCGGTCCATGGTGATACGGTTGTGTTTGAAGCAAGATCACACTATTTAGAAGAAAATAAATTCCCTCCAAAACATATTTTTCAGGGGGAATGCACCGGATTTGTGAGTTCACACATATATCGGGCGATATATTAATAGGCCTGCCTTTAAGAAAGTACAAACATACAACTCCACGATGAGTATAGCAAACACGATGTAAATATAACATATAAATAAAAGTAAAATATAATATATATTCATAATATTTATTAGCATATACATTTTTTTAAGACAATTGATGCATCTCCTGTCAATACATATGTAGCCCACTTCCTCAAAACTACGTTTGCAACGCTCACAGGCTGGCTGCAGCGACAGCGACCGTAGGGCTAGGCGACAGGGACACAGCGACACAGCGACTTGGCGACATACTGACTCAGGGGTGAGCTTCCTGCGGGGTCTTTCCCGGCCGCCGCCTGGCACAGCCCACTTATGCGCAATCACAGCCCGGGGCGTCAGTGTAGCATGGTGGTAAGGACCAGGACTCCTAACCGAAAGGTTGCTGGCTCGATTCCCCGCTGGGGCACTGCTGCTGTACGCTTGGGCAAGGTCATATCCCCCGAATTGTCTCAGTAAATATCCAGCAGTGTGAATGGATAATATATAAAGATGGTAACCTGTGTGAGTCGCTCTGGATAAGAGCGTCTGCTAAATGCTTGTAATGTAATGTAGTGATGCCATGCTGGTGGCACTGAAAGCCTTGTCCTTATGGTTCCGTCAGATCTTCGCCGGGCTGCAAAAACTTCACTCACTGCAGTGTGTGTTCCTGCGTTAGGCTAAAGGACAGATCTGTCACCACCCTGACGGGTGCAGAGGGAGAGGGAGAGGGAGAGGGAGAGGGAGAGGGAGGGGGAGAGGGAGAGAGAGAAACACACAGAGAGACCCGCAATGAAAATAATTTTCTATGCTTTCTTGGGGTCCTCTGTGACTCCCACTTTCCTACACTTTTGACTTGAAAAGAAGCCTTGATCTAAAAGGCTCTTTGTGTAACAGCTTTCAAACGAGCAAAAGGAAAAAAAACTATGTCAAAGAACAGAAAAGACCACAAAACATCCGAGCAAAGCAAAACCACACAGACAAACATTGCAAGCCCCTTACACACGCCCATGTGCTCCTGTTAGCTGTATTCTCCATTAGAATCGCCCCTTCTTCAACAAGAGGTACTTCAACACTCTACACAATTACCAGCGGTTTCCAGGCACAGGGAAGAGTGCTGTTCTGTGGCGACGTTAATGAAAGAACTCAGACACTAAACTGGGCTGTATAAATACTACACTGTACTGAATACTATATTTAATCAGCCTGGTACTGATTTCAGAACGCTTCCCTGAAATGTGCAACAAAAGGCTCAAATCCACAACATACAGAGAGGTGAAAAAGATCATTTGGACTCGCAATGATTGGTGAGGTGTTTGTATGTGCAAAAATCTGGGGAAGTTGTTCCAAAACACTGCAATCATAGTCTTCTTCTCCCTGAGTTGGAGTTAGATTGGCTTTCCTCCAGACCCACGTTCACACCCTACACAATCTAGGAAATATACATGAGCACCAAACAAAAAAGAAAAACAGTTTTTCATGCTTCATTGACCTCAGAAAAAGTATTTCATTCTATTTGGCATGAAATACTGTGGTTTAGAATTCGCAAAGTGATGTTGAGGTCATAATTTATAGTATAATTAAATCAGTGATTCACACTTGAGAGAAAATAAAAGATCAGAGTTCTTCATACACTCTCATAGCTTAAGACAGGCATGCAGCTTGAGTCAAGTGCTGTTCAATATCCACATAAACAAGCTAGGTATGCAGTCAGAACGGCCCACATCCCACACAAACATGATGCAGAAATCAAATTCCTGTTCCGTGTACATCCCCAGGTTCTAGTATCTCCTACAGAACAAGGGCTATGGCACATCATGGAGTAGTACTGTCAGAAAAAAAACAACAAAAAAACAGTGACCTTCCTATAGACCATGTCAGTAAAACAGGTACTGCCCATACCGGCCAAGCAATACACACTAAAAGACGCCCACCTTGGTCTGACAGTCAGTGACTCAGTTTCTCCTGCGCTGCTATAGCAAGGGATATGTAATGCCTTTCCCCACTTCAAAAACATGACTGACACAGAAAAGATGTCTCATGTCCCTGCTAAGGGCTGATGCCACCTGTCACAGCCTGAAGGATACCACTGTGAAGGATACCACTGTGAAGGATACCACTGTGAATGCCCTGCACTGTGAGGCAGAAGGCTGGGGTCAGACTGCTTCAGGGGTTATTGCAGTCAGGGTAAGTTGTTAATTTTATTGTGGATTTTTAATTTTATTTGTGTTCGTTGGGGTGGAGGGATGGGGGGGCGGGGCTTACTCCTTGTTAGTTGGATAGTTGGGTAGAGATCAGCTGCTGCCTCTCTGAAAATATCGAAAGATTTTACGGGATTTTTTGTTATACAGGAACTGTGTGGTAAGAATCTGTTTCAGATGTAGTTCTGTAAGTAAGACCAGCCGATCTGCCCTGATTGTAGGACAGGGTTTGTAACTCCTCTGGCTGGTTCGGGACTCCACTGTGGGCAGGAGGTTGGCTGCACCGTGGGCTGGAACAGGCAGCATCAGTGCAGGCTTCCAGGGAAGGACAGCAGCCTCAGAAGCTCTTTCAGGAGCAGTGGAAAGCAGTATGATATCACACTCACTGTGTCTGGAGAGGGGGAGTGGGGGGAGGTGGTGTGTTAAATATAAAAACAAAAAAAAGCCAAAATTGAAGTTCCCTTAATCATCCATTACTGACAAAGCTGTTCCACCCACACACTCTCTCTCTTTATGTGAGTATGTGTGTGTGTGTGACTATGTGAGTGTGAGTGTGTGTATGTGTGTGTGTATGTGTGTGTGTGAGAGTGTGTAAGTGTGTATGTGTGTGTGTATGTGTGTGTGTGAGAGTGTGTGTGTGTGTGTGTGTGTGTGAGAGTGTGTGTGTGTGTGTGTGTGTGTGTGTGTGTGTGTGTGTGTGTGTGTGAGAGTGTGTGTGTGTGTGTGTGTGTGTGTGTGTGTGTGAGAGTGTGTAAGTGTGTGTGTGTGTGTGTGTGTGTGTGTGTGAGAGTGTGTGTGTGTGTGTGTGTGTGTGTGTGTGTAAGTGTGTGTGTGTGTGTGTGTGTGTGTGTGTGTGTGTGTGTGTGTGTGTGTGTGTGTGAGAGTGTGTGTAAGTGTGTGTGTGTGTATGTGTGTGTGTGTGTGTGTGTGTGTGTGTGAGAGAGTGTGTGTGTGTGTGTGAGAGAGTGTGTGTGTGTGTGTGTGTGTGTGTGTGTGTGAGTGTGTAAGTGTGTGTGTGTGTGTGTCTGTGTGTGTGTGTGTGTGTGTGTGTGTGTGTGTGTGTGTGTGTGAGAGTGTGTGTAAGTGTGTAAGTGTGTGTGTGTGTGTGTGTGTGTGTGTGTGTGTGTGTGTGTGTGTGTGTGTGTGTGTGTGAGAGTGTGTGTGTGTGTATGTGTGTGTGTGTGTGTGTGCTCTGTAGTTATTAGGCTGTGGAATTGACAGTAGAGCAGGGGAGCAGGCAAACTGTATGTGACAGTGCTGCCACCTGATCCCCCAAACCTGCCCCCGTCCCCGGGACAGGAACAGCCCCCCGCAGCACAGGACAGCAGCGAGGCTGTGTGTGTGTGTGTGTGTGTGTGTGTGAGAGAGAGAAAGAGAGAGAGAGAGAGTGTCGGTGTCTCCAAACTCCCTAAACTAGTTAACGGCGTAAGAGGAGGTGGAAAGCAATCATCTCGTCACACCTCGTTTGTCAATGTTTCATTTGCATCTGTGTGAATTTCTGTGAAAAAAGTCTGTGTGTCTGTGTGTGTGCATTAAGTGTGACTGTGTGTAACAATTGTAAGTGTGTGTGTGTGTGTTTGTATCCTTGTGCGTGTCTATATGTGTT
>CM032875.1:4778917-4791417 GCA_019176425.1 Megalops atlanticus
CGTGCTGATGAAGCGCGGGTGAGGTATTGCCGGCAAATACTTTAGTTATAATCTGGCACCATATTGTGAGAGGCGGTGCTGTTTTTTTGCACTGACATCTTTATACCTTGTAATGATAATGTCTTGCCATATTTTTTACGCCAAAAGTGTTTTTGTCAAATATTAAAAAGACTCAGAACATTTGCTCTTCTGCTTGTCTCTCTGGAAGGGACATTGAAACTCTGTGTCTGATCTAGTAGCCTTATGTCTATGATCCGAACCTGATTCAGCTCAATTGCCCTTGTCCTTGTCCTGCTGTAAAGACTTTCTGATGGGAAATTGTTGGGGGCAGCAGTGTGGCGCAGTGGTAAGGAGCAAGGCTTATAACACAGAGGGTGCTGGTTTCATTCCCAGGCTGCTTTAGTCTTTGCGTTCCTGGGAGCAGGGAACTGTAGGGGAACGGTATGGAGCTGACTCAGTCTAAGGGTCTTCAGTGAATATACAGTATGTAAGGTGATCTGTGTAAGTTGCCTTGGAAAGGATGATGTGATGTGGTTTGTGATAAAAATCTCCTCCTCCAAAGATCACCCTAAAGTTCACCGCTCCACACAAAACAGCACTGAGCTCCAAAAATCCAAATGTACCTCACAGATCCAGTCATAAGAGGCAGGGTTCACTTCTGCTTTTACCCCTCCTGTCCACCTGAATGAAAGGCTAATCGACCATTGTACACGCCTCTTTTCTGTTCAACCTGTTTCTGCTGGAAATCAAAGCTAATTGCTGGAGTAGTTTGGGATTATATGGAGCTGAACCAGGCTGTAGTTTGGGACTGTATCTGACCCAGGCTGTAGTTTGGGACTGTGTCTGACCCAGGCTGTAGTTTGGGACTGGATGGAGCTGAGCCAGGCTTCAGTTTGGGACTGTATCTGACCCAGGCTTTAGTTTGGAACTGTATCTGACCCAGGCTTTAGTTTGGGAATGTATCTGCTAAGAACAATATGTTTCTTTTGGTAAATTCTGTAGGCACAGTCTCTCTAGTAGAGACGGTTGGAGTATAAGGGGTTGTTAGGTAGACAGTGTGTGAGTTTGTTAGACAGAGAACATAGGAGTTTGTTAGATAGAGAGTGTGGGAGTTTGTTACGTAGAGATCGTAGGAATATAGTAGATTTTTAAGGAGAGGGCGTGGGGTTTGTTAGGTAGAGAGGATGGGAGTTTGTTAGGTAGAGAGCATAGGAGTTTGTTAGATAGAGAGTGTGGGAGTTTGTTACGTAGAGATCGTAGGAATATAGTAGATTTTTAAGGAGAGGGCGTGGGGATTTGTTAGGTAGAGAGGATGGGAGTTTGTTAGGTAGAGACTAGAGAGTGTATGGGTGTGAGAGTTTGTTAGGGAGCGTAAGAATTGAAGAGGTACGGTTTTATTGGCGTTCGAGCAGTTGCAACGAGAAAGTTTTACAATTATCGGCAAAGCGTCACAGAAAAACAGTCTCTTTGGGTTCGCGGAGTAATTGAACACTGATTGATACATTGAGTCACTTTATATACCTTCTCTGAGTTCTTTGTCCTCAGAGGCAGGAAACAGAATTGTGTATTCCAGCTAAATTCTTGTGTCTGGCATTCTTATCTCTGACCATCACCCCTGTTACCTGCCTCCTGCTGGCCCGCAGGGGGTCTGACCCTCCACCCTCAACCAGAGGCTTAGCCAGGTAACAGTCTATGGCAGCCTTTGTGTGTGAGTGTGTCTGTGTGAGTGTGTTGACACCTAGGGTGTCGGTACCTCTGTGTCTGTGGGATAATGGAGGAGACCGTGTAGGCAGCATTTGTGTGTGTGTTGGCCCCTAGGGTGTTGGCCCCTTTGTGTCTGCAAGATAGAAGAAGAGACCCTGTATGGGGTCTCTCAAACCTTACAGGAGAGAGTGTGGGAGTTTGTTAGGTAGGGAGTGTGGGTGTTTGTTTGGTAGGGAGCATGGGAGTTTGTTAGGTAGAGAGTGTAGGAGTCTGTTAGGTAGAGAGCGGAGGAGTTTGTTAGGTAGAGAGCGGAGGAGTTTGTTTGGTAGAGAGTGTGAGAGTTTGTTAGGTGGAGAGCGGAGGAGTTTGTTAGGTAGAGAGTGTGGGAGTTTGTTAGGTAGAAAGTGTGAGAGTTTGTTAGGTAGAGAGCAGAGGAGTTTGTTAGGTAGAGAGTGTGAGAGTCTGTTAGGTAGAGAGCGGAGGAGTTTGTTAGGTAGAGAGTGTGGGAGTTTGTTAGGTAGAGAGTGTGAGAGTTTGTTAGGTAGAGAGCGGAGGAGTTTGTTAGGTAGAGAGTGTGAGAGTTTGGTAGAGAGTGTGGGAGTTTGTTAGGTAAAGAGTGTGAGAGTTTGGTAGAGAGTGTGGGAGTTTGTTAGGTAAAGAGTGTGAGAGTTTGTTTGGTAGAGAGCGTGGGAGTTTGTTTGGTAGAGAGCGTGGGAGTTTGTTTGGTAGAGAGTGTGGGAGTTTGTTAGGTAAAGAGTGTGAGAGTTTGTTTGGTAGAGAGCGTGGGAGTTTGTTTGGTAGAGAGCGTGGGAGTTTGTTAGGTAGGGAGTGTGAGAGTGTGTGAGGGGAGACAGACTCAGAGGGTTTTAAAGCGGTGACCTTTTTCTTGTCTTTTGAAAATAAAATTGCTGCTTGCGGTTGTGAGAGGAAACAGGTCTGCGCAGCGGCGGTGACGTCGGTCGGTCCGGCAGGAGTGTGTGTGTGGGGGCGGGCTCGGGGCGTCTCCTGCTGCTCGAGCTAATGCAGTGTGGGGGCTGGGCCCAGCCGCAGGTCCGAGGGACGCGGGTCCGACTGGGGGAAAATTGGGTTTATCAATTAAGCCAGACGGGCAGATGGTGGGTAATTAAGGCGGGGCAGGTGTCCTGCCACAGGGCGTGGCAGCAGCGCTGGGAGGACCGAGGCCGGAGACCTCGGATTCAAATCCAACCGTCAAAGTCAAATTCAAAGTCAAATTCAAATGCAGCAATGCCTTGCCGGTGTGGCAGAGTGAAATAGAATGTGTGTATATATATATATATATATATATATATATATATATATATATATATAAAAATTGGCATCAGAAACGATTAAGCATGCGTGACAGGACAACAGTGAAAAGAACAGTTATTCATTATATCTGTCTGCTGTCCCCCCTTCCCTCCCTTCCTGTTCCTCCCTCCAATCCATCCATCCATCCATCCATCTCTCTCTTCCTCCCATTCTTTTCCTCTCCCTGCCTTCCCCCTCATCCATTCATCTCTCCCTCTCTCTCTCTCTCTCTCCTCCTGCCCACCCTCTCCTTCCCTTCACTCTGATGGTGTTAATGACAACCTCCAGCTGCAAAGTGGACAAATGAATCAGAAAAAAAATAAAAAATAAAAATAATAAATGCATCGGTCCCACTTCCCTCCCCTTTCCAATTCACAGGCAGTAAAACAAATAATGTCTTTAATCAGAAGCAATTAGTGCTGTGCGTGAAGATTGCCTTCCAATTAAAACTCATTAGGACCTTAACAGCGTTAGACCAGGCCCCGGCAACCGGAGCTGTTGTCGGAGGGAGGCTAGGGGGGCTGGGGGATTGATTAAAAAAATTGACACCGGCGACAGTGCCTCTGTTCCACCAGCCAATAATCTCTGCATAAAAACAGAGGGATTGGTTGCCACGCCGACAGAAACGATGCTGGCTCAGACTCCTGGAGATGCTGGGAGACGCAGCCTGTGTGGTTCATCCACACCCACCTGCTGCCACTTCTTAGTGCTTTGTCTGTGTGTGTGTGTGTGTGTGTGTGTGTGTGTGTGTCTGTGTGTGTGTGTGTGTGTGTGTGTGTGTGTCTGTGTGTGCACGTGTGTGTCTGTGTGCGTGTGTGTGTGTGCGTGTGTGGTGTGTGTGTGTGTGTGTGTCTGTGTGTGCATGTGTGGTGTGTGTGTGTGTGTGTGTGTGTGTGTGTGCACGTGTGTGCGTGTGTGCGTGCGTGCGTGCGTGTGTGTCTGTCTGTGTGTGTGTGTGTCTGTGTGTGTGTGTGTGTGTGTGTCTGTGTGTGTGTGCGTGCACGTGTGTATGTGTGTGTGTGTCTGTGTGTGTGTGCGTGCGCGTGTGTGTCTGTGTGTGCGCGTGTCTGTGTGTGCGTGTGTGTGTGTGCGTGTGTGTGCGTGTGTGTGTGCATGTGTGTGTCTGTGTGTGTGTGTGTGTGCGTGTCTGTGTGTGTGTCTGTGTGTGCACATGTGTGCGTGCGTGCGTGCGTGTGTGTCTGTCTGTGTGTTAGTACATGTATGTGCCTGTGTATGTTTTTATGTATTTTTACATGTGAATGGGAATAAAATGAACAGTAAATCAAACACATTTGAAGAAATATGGATAAAATGACCCCTGCAAATAGTACATTGACCTTGAGACCCCAAGAGGAGAACAGAGCTTAGCTGGAACAGTCAAGACCATTACGATTTCGATCATGTGTGTGCAATGATCCAATCACATAAACCTCCTGTACCATCCTTGTTTCTTCAATCAGTCAGTCATTTGAGCAGAAGGTTAGAGGAAGGGGTTAATTGTAAGAAGGTTTGATTGAGGGTTTGATTTTCGGCTCTAGAGATGCAGATTGGACTTAATGTAATGAAGCACCAAATCCTGATTAGTGCTGGAGAAAAGAAGTGCATCAGTTATAATGAGTCTCTGTTTTAAATCAAAGCCTGGGCAAAATCAGAAGCACTCTGCAATACAATCCTTACTGCATACATCAGAAAGGGTCCATTTGACCTCCCAGAAAGATGGAGCTCTGATACTGACCTTGTGTATTTACCTGCTGAATGGGCTATCGGTATAATAGGGGAGACATTCAGAGTATATGTAACAATGGTAACATGCCAGTTGTTTTGTGATAACTATGTTAGCTGTGTTTGGGTGAATATACAATTGAGACCAGGTAAATGTGTTACTGTGCCTACATTAGCATGTTGCATTAATATTTACCTGTGGTGGGGAGAATGTGTATGTTTTACATATGATAGGGTTTATATGTTACCTTGTCCAGGTGAACATCGTATCTGTGTCTGGGTGAATATATTACCTTTATCCAGGCCAAAAACGTATGTGTCCAGGTGAATATGTTAGATGTGTTCAGATGAGAAGTTATTCTCATATGTAGTTCCCCGCTGGTGGAACGAGCTACCTTGTGCCATAAGAGCAGGGGCGTCCCTCTCTATCTTCAAGAACCTCTTGAAGACCCAGCTCTTCTGAGAGCACCTCCTCTCCTAACACTTCTAACAACTCCAATACAATTCCATCTCCGCACACTTTTTGCCTTGTATTTTTTTCACCTGTAACTATTTGTTTGTTTTCACCTTGTTTACCTTTGTTTTCTACTTTCCTTGACTTACTTAGTTGAGTTTAGTTGTTTTAGGTTGCACTTAAAGCTTTACGCTAAGGTCTTCTACATTACTGTAGCTTGCTTGCTGTTCCTCACTTGTAAGTTGCTTTGGATAAAAGTGTCTGCCAAATGACCTAAATGTAATGTAATGTAATGTAAATGAATGCGTTACCTGTGCCAGGGTGAATATGTTACCTGTGTCCAGGGGAATATGTGACCTGTGCTGGCGTGAAAATGTTACCTGAGTCCCAGTTAATATGTTACCTGCGTCCAGGTGAATAGGTTACCTGCACCAGGGTGAATATGTTTCTCATTGCACGCTGGTTGAAAGAAAAATCATCCAAATACAATTTTCTAAATGCAACCTGTTAGTTGGAATTACTATAGTGCGTTGGGGTAGAGGAGTCACCCAGACACACTCTGCAAAGCTCAGAATCTAGAGCACATGCTTTATCTAGAGACATTAAGGTTATTAAACTGTGCTCAGACGCCAGGAGAGAGTGAGAGAGCCCATTACAGGGCAGTATGCCTTTGCAAAGAAGCCTGCAATAGCACAACCACAATCATCTACCTGTGTTCAGTCATTATAAATAATATTTGCGTCGATGTTTTCAGGTCATTTCATTCATAAAATGAATAGAATGTGCACATTTGGCACATGAGTTTGAATGTCACTTATGGCCTTTAGTGACGTTTGATCGACTGATTTATTTGTCTTGATCGGTTAACTGTTGAGATCTTCAGGTTGATGCTTGTGGCAGATTGAATGCTTTATCTCTGACAGGGTGAATCAATTACTTTTGACAGCGGGAGGGTGGTATCAGTTGTGGTGGAATGTCTTTCTTTTCTAAAAAAAAAAACAGAAATACCATCTGCAGAGCACATTAAATCCTGGACCTCACTGGCAATCCCTATGGTGTGAAATGACCAACTGTTTATGCCACTATGCCTCACTAGCGTCCCCTGTGTCTCATCATGAGGAGCTCCAATACATTACTGACAGTTTAGCAGACGTTCATTTCCACAGCAACTTACAGTAGCTTAGTAATAGTAGGTTACATGTGCATCCATTTATGCAGCTGGACATTTACTGAAGGTATTGTGGGTTGAGTACCTTGCCCAAGGGTACAACAGCAGGGAATCGAACCAGCAACCTATTGTTTACAAGCTCTGCTCCTTACCACTACCCCACACTGCCTCTCCATCAATGTCCCGTTAACCCTCTGAGTATCCACCGAGACCTGTCACTGGTGTGGTATTACTCAGTGTTCCGCCCGTCATTGGTGAGGTGTTACTCAGTGTTCCGCCCGTCACTGGTGAGGTGTTACTCAGTGTTCGGCCCGTCACTGGTGAGGTGTTACTCAGTGTTCCGCCCGTCACTGGTGAGGTGTTACTCAGTGTTCGGCCCGTCACTGGTGTGGTGTTACTCAGTGTTCCGCCCGTCACTGGTGTGGTGTTACTCAGTGTTCCGCCCGTCACTGGTGAGGTGTTACTCAGTGTTCCGCCCGTCATTGGTGAGGTGTTACTCAGTGTTCCGCCCGGCACTGGTGAGGTGTTACTCAGTGTTCAGCCCATCACTGGTGAGGTGTTACGCAGTGTTCCGCCCATCACTGGTGAGGTGTTACTCAGTGTTCGGCCCGTCACTGGTGTGGTGTTACTCAGTGTTCGGCCCGTCACTGGTGTGGTGTTACTCAGTGTTCCGCCCGTCACTGGTGAGGTGTTACTCATTGTTCCGCCCGTCACTGGTGACCCAGAGTAACTACTCTGCATGTCATGAGCAGTGCAGATCTGAATAGTTCTTTGGCACATTTTACTTAGAATCATGTATTATCAGTTTCACTCACCATTTCTTATGCTGTCATGTTATTTTGATGATTGCATTGCATTGCATGCATCAGTGCATACCTGTAGTATGGATAACACTTGTATGCTACAGGTGACTGCTTTGCCTGGCCAGGTCAGTAAAGTGGCCTCGGACAGGGTGCGAGAGAGAGAGAGAGAGAGAGAGAGAGAGAGAGAGAGAGAGAGAGGGGGAGATAGAGGGATGCTGATGACGGGCACACTGACTGAAAGATAGTGATGGAGGGAGAGAAATGGAGAGAAAGAAACAGAGAGCAGAGAGGATGAGAGAAACAGACAGAGAGGAAGGAGGGAAACAGACAGAGAGGAGAGGGGATAGAGAGAGAGATGGAGGGATGGACAAACAAACATAGAGCAGAGAGGAGGGAGGGAAACAGATAGGGAGCAGAGAGGATGGAGGGAGAGAGATGGAGGGATGGAGAGAAACAGATAGAGAGGTAGCACATCTGATGGAGGGAGAGAGCTGGTGCTGAGATGGTTAAACACAGATAAAGCAACACCCGCATGATTTCTCTGATTCCTGAGAGGAGAGTGACAGACAGAGGCGATGAGTGAGAGGAAAGGGAGAGAGGGGGAGAGACGAGTGTGACAGACAGCAGAGAAGAAAGCAGTAGAATGAGAGCAGGAGTGGGAGAAGCAGTGTGTGTGTGTGTGTGTGTGTGTGTGCATGTGTGCACATGTGCGTGTGTGTATGTGTGTGTGTGCGCACGCGTGTGTGTTGTTCTGTAGCAGCTGTCACACACCTCCCAGGAGAAATAAACATCACACACATCTGTACTCTGCACTGGTGCAGCAGGGAGGCTGAACAGGAAACGAAGGGAGGCGAAGACTGGGGGTGTTGGTGAGGATATGAGGGAACAGGAGGGGGTGTTGGTAGGGAGGGTAGAGGAGGGGTTGTTAGTGGAAGTGAGGCTGCACGGACTAAGAAAATATTCCTCCTGGAATCTGAAGATTTGGCCTCCATCCCATCCTGCTCAGACCTGTGTGGAGTGTGCAGCACTACCCACTCCAAATCCCGAGCCCTCCCGTTCCACTGCCCCTCTCTCTGTCTCTCCACCTCTCTGTCTCTCCCTCTCCCCTCTCTCTGTCTCTCTCTCCCTCTCTCTGTCTCTCTCTCCCTTTCTCTGTCTTTCCCTCTCCCTCTCTCTGTCTCTCTCTCCCTCTCTCTGTCTCTCCACCTCTCTGTCTTTCCCTCTCCCTCTCTCTGTCTCTCCCTCTCTCTGTCTTTCCCTCTCCCTCTCTCTGTCTCTCTGTCTTTCCCTCTCCCTCTCTCTGTCTCTCTCTCCCTCTCTCTGTCTCTCCACCTCTCTGTCTTTCCCTCTCCCTCTCTCTGTCTCTCCCTCTCTCTGTCTTTCCCTCTCCCTCTCTCTGTCTCTCTGTCTTTCCCTCTCCCTCTCTCTGTCTCTCTCTCTGTCTCTCCCTCTCTCTCTCTCTCCCTCTCCATCTCTCTGTCTCTTCCTCCCTCCCTCTCTCTCTGTCTGTCCCTCTCTCTGTCTATCCATCTCTCTGTCTCCCCTTCTCTCTCTCTGTCTCTTCCTCCCTCCCTCTCTCTCTGTCTGTCCCTCTCTCTGTCTATCCATCTCTCTGTCTCCCCTTCTCTCTCTCTGTCTCTTCCTCCCTCCCTCTCTCTCTGTCTCTTGCTCCCTCCCTTTCTCTGAATTTCCCCCTCTCTCTGTCTCTCCCTCCCTCTCTCTCTCTCTTACCTTTAAGTGCTACTTACCTTACTCTGCTGTGGCGAGAACAGTAAAAAAAAATGTTTCTGTGTGAAATCTGAATTTCCATATGCTGTCAGTGGCACTGAGGAGAGTGGGTAATTGGGGGTGAATATGCTGAGAGATAGAGAGAGAGAGAGAGAGAGAGAGAGGGAGAGGGAGGGAGAGAGAGAGAGTGGGAGAGAAAGAGAGAGAGAGAGAGACAGAGAGACAGACAGAGAGAGACTCTGAACGACAACAAAAGCATAAATTATAATACTGATGATAACAGTAAGGAAAGTAAATATGTAAATGGAAAAAAGAATGTGTTAAAAAGGTATGTATGTTATCGTTTACATCAAGACTCTGTGTCATGCTGCTTTGGCAACACTGTCCTCATACACCCTTATGCCAATCAAGCATATTTGAACTGAACTGACCTGAGAGAGGGAAAGGGAGATGAGGGGAGAGAGAGAGAGGAGAGAGAGAGAGAGAGAGAGAGAGAGAGAGAGAGAGAGAGAGAGAGAGAGAGGCGGGTGTCTGGAAGAAATAACAAATGCAGAATACTTCCCTTTTTGCCACTGATTTTTTTTTTTCCACAATCATACCACCCGGCTCTCAGACTCTCACCTGCCCCCCTCCCTCTTTCTCTCATTCATATTCATGCACCGTCTCTCCCCTCTCCTCTCACTCCCTCTCTCACCTGCCCTGTCACAGAACACGCTGTGGCAATACACCAATTAGTGTCTGAGAGCTGATAATGGACAATTACACATCACAAGAACAGGCAGGGGGAGACGGATGGAGAGAGAGGGAGAGGAAGAGATGGAGTGAGAGAGCAAGAGAAAAAAGCAGTTTTAACTAAAACTTTATTGTTCACATTGTAGCCACCCCCCCCCCACCTCCAAAAAAGGAACAACATTTATGGTAACAATGTTTCAGTGGCATAAAATACATTTTGTGGACATAATTCAGTCCACAAAATCACAAACTGAGCAGCACAAGTCACTAGCAAGAGCAGGTGTGTTTGTGGAAGTGCACGTATGTGTGTGTGTGTTCTTCTGTGTACGCTCATGCATGTGTGTGTCAGCGTTGACGGGGGGGAAGGACCCAGGCGTAGACAAAACAGGTGGTAAAAGGAGAGACTTTAATGTCAGGTCCAAAAGCACAGGCAAAAATCGTAGTCGAAAAACCAGTCCAAAATCAGAAACCAGAAGGCCACAGGGGAAAACTCAGAAACCAAAACGGCAGGCAAAAAGGGAGGACCAGAAACAGGCAGAGTCAAAAACCGAGCAAATCTGAACTAAACAACTGGCAAGAAACAACACAGACAACAAACTGAGACGATCAGGCAAAGAACAAAGGAAACAGCAGGGTATATATACATGGGCTGGTGATGAGAGAACAGGGAACAGGTGCGCAGGATGGGCTTCAGGTGGTGGGCGTGGCAGCAGGGCAGGTAGGCAGGACAGGAGGAGGGGCGAAGGCAGAGAACAAAACAAAAGCACATGCATGGAAAAAACAAACAAAAGACACACCCACGCAGACAGACAGGGAGAAACCAGCAGCTCAGGCTGGAGTGCTGACAGTGTGTATGCACATGTGTGCTTATGCATGTATTCTTGTGTGTGTGTGTGTGTGTGTGTGTGTGTGTGTGTGTGTGTGTGTACATGCATAGGCATGCACTTATGCATGTGTATGCTTGTGTGTGTGTGTATGTGTGTGTGTGTGTGTGTGTGCGTGTGTGCATGCATATGCATGTGTGTGTGTGCATGTGTATGTGTGTGTGAGACTCCACTGAGTTTGTGCAAGATTGAGTCATCCCAGTGGCATGGCTAACAGAACAGCCATGAGCACACAGCTCAGCTGATATGCATCAGGATGAGGTAGCATATTAGCAATAATATTAACAATAATCATCAGCATTAAAACCTTAGCTTTAGTCATAAATGCATTCGTCTCGCACCTTTTGAGGATCCTTGGCCACTGGGGTGTGTGGGGGGGTTGGGGTGAGTCACCGGCCCCCACCACTATGCAGTCCTACATGGGCAGTGCACACTGCCATTTCCCCACACAGTGACCGAGGCGGAGAGCCAAGGATGCGTTCAGCCAATCAGACTGCGGGACCGTTCGGTGGCTGCGTGGCAGGTGTCAGATTGACAGGAAGCCACCTACACTGACTGCAGTGGCCAGTTCCATGGGACACTGGAGGATAAAACACAGGCAGGAGCTCAGTCTCACCTGAAACACTGTCCTTCTGCGATGAGCTTGGTCTACACCGGCGAGGTAGACCAAAAAAAAAAAAAAAAAAAAAAAAACAATGAGAGAAAATTTCATTTTGGAAGTTGTTTGTGGTGCCACACTTTTTTAATCTTCTTTTTTTCATTTCATGTTTTAGACAGCTGTCTTATTAAAAAAATGAGTGAAAAAAAAACAGAATGAAGGCTGAACTCTTGATGTCTCCGTCTTTGCCACATTCCCTCTTTCCAGCCTTCTCCTCTCACTTCCCTTAATTCATTCACTCTCTCGAGGTCGTTGCGTGTGTGCATTCTCATATTGTGCTTCTACAATATTACTCTGTCTCTGGCAGTCTCTGCCCCTCCTCCCTCTTCTCGTCTCCTCTCTTCTCTCCTTCCTCCACGTCACGCCCATCTGACACCGCTGCCTCTTTTCTCAGCAGATCATTCCTATTCTTCTTCCCACTCATGCTCTCATTCAGTGAAACAGAGTAAAATCAAAATCAGGGCTGGGACAGCTTCATCTGCCACTGTCTGTGACTAGGTCAATGAGCAAGCACTGCCAGGTCACCGGTTTCTGTGAAGGTGTTTCACCTGTACATGAACATTTCTTTCATGGACCAGAAGAGCAGAAAAATAAGACTGCCTTCAGAAGTTGTGAAATTAGACCGTGCCAATGTCAAAGTGCAGTCTGTCAGGTCTTCTCTGAAGGTGCTACAGGTGTTTAAAGGACTGGTGAGGGGTCCATCACTGTTCTCTTGTGGTCCCTTGCAGGTCACTTAGTGCAAGGGGAGCGTCCTGATGCCAGATTGAGGTTTGTGTTTAATGAGACCCTTGTCCAAGTGAGATGGGGGTTGGGGTTCAGGTTGGTACTGGGATTAGTGTTGGAGCTGAGTTTGGGGTTAGGGGTTAGGGTTAGTGCTGGGGTTGGAGGTGTGGTTTGTTTGTTTCATGTTGGATTTGGTGTTGCATTTGGGTTTGTGTTAGATTAGCTTTGGATATGGGTTTGGAGTTGTCACTGGAGTTTTGACGGGTTTGGGGCTAGGGATGGACTCTGTGTTGGTTTAGGGTTGCATTGGATGGGGACGGAGCTGGAAGTCAGGGTGTCATATCGGTGGACTGGATGGCTTTGGATGAGAATGCATTTCTGAATTTTTTTTCCAGTTTCTTCTTCCTGATGTGTGCATTCTCAATCTATCTATCTATCTATCTATATATATATATATATATATATATATATATATATATATATATATATATATATATATATATGTAAACTGCCATATACAAGGTCCTAAAGGACAATCATGGAAAAACTGTTTGACATGTATCTGAAGTGCAGATACAGAGAAACCAGTAACAATAAATGCGCATCAATGTGA
>CM032875.1:4796417-4818917 GCA_019176425.1 Megalops atlanticus
TTTTTTTCGGCACGGGGTACCAGACACACGAATGCGTGTTTGTGCTTGTTTAATTAATGCATTTTCTCCGATTTATTGAATATTAAAGAAATAGCAGAACAGCATCCTACTCATTAAGGGAACCGGATATAATAGGTTTCGTGCGTCGTTCTAACATTTAATACTGAATAATTGTCAGTCAAAAAAAAAAAAAAATATATATATATATAAATGCCTTTTTGTCGTCTTTTGAAGACAGATGTGAGTGTGTGCCCTACTTCGTTTTACATTAATGACCTAGCTCATGGTGTTATTTAATTTATACGTTTATCTATTTACTTAGAGGTTCTACAAAATATTCACCTGATTGCCTAAATCAATTTTTATTTCACATATTCGATGGCTGCTTTGGGCAAAGATTGTTGTCTTTTGAAGATATAAAGAAATCAAAAGGGGAAAGGGATTTTGTGGAGGAAAAAATACAGCTCGACGTCCTGACGGAGACGGAACGACTTCTGCTTCTCAGCAAGAGGACATGGATCGAAAAATCGACCTCTGATATTTTTTGTTGTGGATGCCAGAACGAGAGAGAGAGATTTGGGGACAGCGATTATAGGTGAAAATAGCAACATTTGCTGCTAATTATACTATACTATTTTCCTGTATTCCACCGTCCGGCTTGCCTTATTTACACCCAGAGGTTACATTTTTTCTGCCGTGTTCTCTGTCGTCTGACGCTCACGGCTCCACCTGACGCAAATGTGAAATGTAATTTAGCGTTTTGCTCAATCGAACCCTTCGTTGACGTCGAATTGAAACGGCTGGTGGATTGATTATGAGCATGTCCTAGGACACGTTTTTTTTCGCTTATCCAAAAAGAAACCCATTATCGCGGCGTCCTAGAGGAGAAGACGGGGGAAGCGGTTAATCACTCCCATATATTTCCGGTGTATTTGTGCACGAATTAGCCTGATATGTCGGATATTTTGCCACCGGTTGGCCCCTTTTCGGTGGGGAGGATTTTTCTCGTCTCGCACACACGGGCTCGCGGGTCTGCCTGGAAGATAGCAGCTTATTAATTTTTAATCTTTATGCATCCGCAAAGAAGAAGGAGCAAAAGAGGAGAAAACCGCGGATAACCAGAGGGGGAAAGAGAGCGAGGGAGCGTGGCGGGGGAAGAGGAGAATGAATGAGGCGCACTAAGAGACGGAGACAGGAGATTGGAGGAGAAAAGGTAAGCCTCGAAACGGGCTTTTTTAATGTTAGGCAGGCTATTCCAGGTTACGGATGCCGCACGGACCTGGCCGTGGGTTCTGTCTGTTTCCGCTGGGTAAGCCTTGGGGTGGAGCGGCTTGTAACGTTGGTGATTTATTAATGTTTAATGTTTAGATAGGGGCGGGCTGCATCTTCTCTTTTGGGCGGAATAACGGACATGTATGTAACATATTCATTTGTATAGGGTACTAAACGTCTACAATGGAAAATACGGACATGCTCAGTGTTTCTGTGTATCTAAAGCCCACGGGGGGTGAAATATGCGCGTGTTGACTCATGCGGGCGCGTGAGTATTTTTTAAATGTGCTCCTCAGACCGCCTGCTCATTTCCATCGGTGGCAGCGACGCCTTTTCGTTTTACATTTTTTTTAAAGCGAGGTTGCTTTGCCTGTTTTCTTCCGTGGTTACACAACATGCACGGATTGCCAATCTGGTCTCATTTTCGTTCCATTCATTTTTACAGCAGGGTCACACAAAACGGAAAGTGAGGGGGCTTGAAGTGCTGCGATTTCCCGCAATGAATTAAAGGCATATTTCCCCATCGTTAAATTCATCACACACGGACAAACACACACACACACACACACACACACACACACACACACACACACACACACACACACACACACACACACACACACACACACACACACACACACACACACACACACACACACACACACACACACACTGCAAGATTTTCAGACAAAACTGGAGACACAATCCGAATAAATCGAACATAAAACACATTGCGTTTAGCCACCATACATGAACAGCGTGCAGCTGAGGTATTATTACTGTGTGTTTGTTTGTGCGTCCGTGTGGAGTACGTGTGTGTGTGTGTGTGTGTGTGTCTGTGTGTGTGTCTGTGTGCGCCCGTTCCCCCATCTACTTTCATTGTAGTCGAATGCAGCAGCGCGGGATCATCGTCCAGCAATCAGAAGGCTATTGCGCCATTGATCACGGCGGCGATGTGTACACAGATGACAAGTGACAAGCGAGAGAGCCAGGTTTTTATAAACGAGCGGGTAATGAACTCTCATAATAAGCCTCCCCGGACGAATGGATGGGCTACAAGCGGCGACGGCGACGTGCTAAGTGCGGCGCGCACCCCGGAGCGGGAGCGTGCGAGGGAGAGGAGAGGAAGGTGAGGCGGAGGTAGGGCCAGAGAGGGGGCAGAATGCGTGATGTGATACTCCTGCACCCTCTGCTACTGTACACCCAATCCCAGCAGACCCGCATTCACCGAAAACCGACCCTTTATCCATTAGGTAGCTCAGTGCGTGTTTTACAAGAAAATCCGTATTAAGAGTGGCTTGCGGCTCGGATGTGCGCTGCTCTTCGTTTACGTGCGACGCTAAATCATTAATCCCCGACCTCGTCTATCCCACTCCTATTCACTGAATGACAGAATTGCCCAGACTCGTTTTAATCTGTCTGCCGTTCGAATTTAACAGGTTGTCTGTTTGGATCGGAGAACGACGCTGGTACAATGTCATACATTCTCCAGTCTCCGGCAGTAGCCACAGTAGCCTTGTTTTTTTCTAATAACGAAATACCAATGCTATTGTTGTATTCCTTCATATTTTACTAGTTATTAATGCACACAGTCTTGGGCCATGAAAGATCATTGGTCTAGTGCGAGGTATTAGTATTCATCACAACAGGAGAAAGACCGCAGGAGAGAAAGGAATTTGATGTGTTGGTCCTTCAAATATCCGCCTATGGAGACGCAGCGGCTATATTACACTATATTACAGATATTACGCTATTGCTCATAAGATAACACATTGGATTGCCGCAAATGGGATATTCTTCCGTGCTCCGATTCCTGCATGATACGGGTCTTACAAGATCACCCTTTGTTCTGGGGAAAATAAAGGACGCGGCTAACTAAAACCAGGGTAACAGTGAAATCTGTGTAGTAGGACTGGAGCGAAGGCGCATGGATACAGGTTCCTGTGCGGATTGGTAATCAAGCCTTCGGTATGTTCGATACGTGCATGCGTGTGCACACAAGGAGCACGCCTGCCTCTTCATGTCGGTCTTAACGACCAACCGTTATCAAAGGTGGTTGTTCATATTATATCTACACAGGATCATGTCTGACATGTTATGTAAGGATTTTGGTAGCAAGGAGCTTTTCTGTCAGTTATTTATAAATGTAGAGGTTCAGAGATGCATCTAAAGCCAGCCAGGCTACATAAGTCTCTTGCTTTATAGGTTACTCCTTCTACTGTAGACTAAATCAAGTGGTGGCATCTGGGCACCAAGCGGCCTCTTCTCTACCAATAAAAACCCTCTTCCTTCTGCTGTAACACAGCCTTGTCAGACCTGTAACATTCCTGTCATCTCTGCTGTAACACAGCCTCATCAGACCTGTAACATCCCTGCCATCTCTACTGTAACACAGCCTTGTCAGACCTGTAACAGTGCTGTCCTCTCTGTTTTTGCCTTTCTGTAGCTAGCAAGGATGAAAAATTCTTGCTAGCTACAGAATTATTAATAATAATATTGTTAATAATAATACATACATACATACATACATACATACCTGTAATGGTTCTGTCTGCCATCACACGCTTTCATCACACCTGTAATGGTTCTTTCTGCAGCACCACCCCCTCACCACACCCATAATGGTTCTCTCTGCTATAACACACTCATCACACCTGTAATGGTTCTTTGTAGTAACACACCCTCGTCAGCTTGGTAATGGCTCTTTTTTTTCTCTCGCCACACCTCTAATGGTCTTTTTCGCTTGGGAGGAGTGCGCCATTATCACACCTGCGTGCGGCCGCAGACCCAGGCTGCGGTGACAGGGTGACAGGCTGCAATCTCAGGCCTCTGCTCACAGAGTGTCCAGGAAACCAGAGGCAGGCTTCATGCTTTTGGAAAAAAAAATGCCCCCAGTTTGCTTCAGCTGCCACCTGGGTCCCTGAGATCGGAGGCGATTAAGCACCCGTAAACTTTTTGGTGGGGGTTTTTAAAGGAAAAGGTCAGCGTTTGAGCGCATTTGTGGAATCGCGGCTGCGGTTTCTCGTGTGGCTCAGATGGCGGGCCGGGGAGAGAGGTCACCCAGATCGTCAGGAAAAACAGAAACCTGCCGTGTTTCACCCCAAAGCCGTAATTAGCTAATCACCCGAACCATCAGCTTCGATTAGTCAGGCCGACTCGCCAGCGAAGAGGTCACTGACGGCAGACACACCTGGATGCAAGACTTTGCCAGGAGAGTGGAAATCGTCACTGTCACCTTGCTTTTAAATAAGGCAGACTGTGTGTGTGTGTGTGTCTCAGGAACTCTATTTATCCTAGCTATTATTGTTATTTTCACTTTATTGAATTTTTTTCATTTAATCTCTCTTTTTTGCCCCCCCCCCCTCCCCCTCCCCGCCGTGGGCCAGCTTCATTAGGCCAGTGTCCTGGTGCTGTTCACGGCTCGGTGATCCGGGCATTTCTTTAATAAGCGGGCGTCCCGATAAGGCCTGTTTTCCCAGCCTCCTCCTATCTCTCCTTCATTAGGGCTGTAATTACTGTTATTGTTGTGGATACGGCGACGGTGGCGGCGGTGTGTTTGTTTGTGCCAGTCCTGAAACACAAAGCTAAAACTACAGGGTGGATATAATAATTGTAATTATTTTCCCTGTGCTGTGGCTGAGTAATTAAAGACACCCACGGTGAGTCTGAGCACGATGGCAGTTAACGCAGAGGGGTGGTGTGTGTGTTTGTGCGCGCCTTTTGGCGGTTTGATCCGGGCTACGAGAGAGGGCGTGTGCAGGCGCATGTGAACGTATGTGTATAAATGTGTGTGTGTTTGTTTGTGCGCGCCTTTTGGCGGTTTGATCCAGGCTGCGAGAGAGGGGTGTATGAGTGAGCGCATGTTAGTGTGTGTGTGTGTGTGTGTGTGTGTGTGTGTGTGTGTGTGCGCGTGTGTGTATGCAACACCTCTGGTAGGATTTGCACTTGAATCTTTTATTGAAGTAAACAGGCTAATTTTGTGTGTGTATGTATATGTAAGAGAGTGACACAGAGAGAAAGGGGGGTGAGGGAGTGAGAAAGAGAGACAGAGAGAAGAGAGTGAGAGAGCGAAGGAGAGAAAAAGAGGGTGTGAGAAAGAGGGTGTGAGAGAGAGAATGAGAGAAAGCAAGCCCTGGAAAGAGGCAGGCAGAGAGCGAGGAAGAGTGTGAGCGATGAAGGCGTGGGAGAGAGCCAGATGGATGGTTGATAGAGAGGGAGGGATGGGGGAGCGATAGAGGGAGAAGTTAGAGAGAGAGAGAGAGAGAGAGGGAGAGAGAGAGGGATGTTGATGGTGATGAAGGTGGAGGCCAGAGAGAGGTTGCGGGTGGTGAGGGTTGAATGAGGAAGGAGGGGTAGTGAGAGGGAAAAGAGAGGTTGGAGAGCAGGGGAGGGGAAGTGGGCTGTTGGGGGGGCGGAGCATTTTGGCTGCAATTTAGGCTGTTATTTCTTATAATTTAGCAGAGAGATGTAGTGACATCTGTGCAGCCAGCGTTGTGCTCCAAAGTTCTGACTGGGCTGGACCTCAGGCTGAGAGCGGATCTGTGAGCTCAGAGCAGCACCACGCTTTACCCTCTGGAGGATGAAGGCCAGCAGGCTTAACAGCACTGATGACCTATTGCCTGTCTGCGCAGGTTAACTGCCCCAACCCCCCATAAAGGCAAATGGCCTCTCACTGTTTGACCTGTCCGACGGACAATGAGAGGGAGTTTGCAGAGACAGGGGAACGAAACAGGAATCAATGGACCTAATAGCTGGGTCCGATCAATCCAAATGTTTTCTAATGAATTGACGGACGTGTCTGGTGCAGCAGTTAAGTACTGGGCCAGTCTAATTGGCTTTTGACACAGTCTGGGGAAGAGTGAGAGCCTGGTGTAGAGTGTCCTGACACATCTACACAACTCTGACCCGCACATCTACACAACTCTGACCCACACATCTACACAACTCTGACCCGCACATCTACACAACTCTGACCCGCACATCTACACAACTCTGACCCGCACATCTACACAACTCTGATGGATACATCCAGACAACTGAACAGACATATTCATAAAATACTTATACTATAAAAACTACTTCTATCCAACATACAGACTTATGCATCTGTAAACTGCTTGCAGTTTATACCACGTATGTGTTAATACAGACTCATTTTTTTTTACAAAAATTGACTGGCACATCTGTAAAGTACTGACTGATATATTCATCAAATACTAATTTACAAATGAATAAAACACACTCATTCATAGATGAAATATTGACACAAATATTCACATGCCTGTATAATACACTACTGTGTGGAGGTATGGGGAAACACGTACAAAACCATCACAAATCCAATTTTCATGCTACAGAAGAGAGCCATAAGAATTGTAAGTCTATCAGATTATTATGAACCAACCAACGCACTATTTATTAACTTAAATACTTTAAAATTTTGTGATCTAGTTGATCTTAAAACTGCACAGATAATGTACAAAGTACAAAACAATTTACTTCCTAACTGTATTCAGAGGTTGTTTCAAATTAGAGAGTGCCAATATGAACTCAGGGGAATATGCATATTTAAAAAAGGAAAGGTAAGAACAAATGTAAAAAATAGACGTGTATCTGTCAAAGGGGTAAAATTGTGGAATAGTTGTGACAAGGAGTTAAAAATGTGTAGCTCACTTTGTGAATTTAAAAAAATGTTTAAAAATAAGGTGGTAAACAAATATATAACTGATATATAATTTGTATTGTGTATGAATCGTTTGGAACTTTTGTTTTTGCTTTGGTATTGTTTTGTCTTGTATAGCCTAAACCCAGTAGAAAGGGTTGCCTATCAAAACATGTTATGTAAAAAGGGTAGGTAAAATAAGCTAAAGCTTCAGCCTACACCTTTTCGGTCAATATTTATTGTTGTTTATTTTTTTCTATGTGTATTCATTTTGTAAAGTTGTTAATAAGGACCGAAATAAACTATTACTACTACTACTACTATTACTACTAATAACTTATAAATCTCTAAAATATTGCATGGCACATGAATTACATACATTACATTACTATCATTTAGCAGACACTCTTATCTAGAGAACTTATATCAGTAACAATTTCTTTACAAGTTATCCATTTGTACCACTGGATATTTACTGAGGCAGTTCTGGGTTAAGTACCTTGCCCAGGGGTACAACAGCAGCAGCGCCCCAGCAGGGCATCAAACCTGCAACCTCTAGGTTAGGAGCCCTGCTCCTGACCACTGCGCCACACTGCTGCCCCTAAATGCCAAGTGAAATGTGTGTGGCGCTGATATTGTGTGCCAGGTGTATGAAGGTCCTGAATGATGTGTGTGTGGAGTGCAGCAGGCGGTAGTGGAGGTGCAGTTTGGGAGAGAGCCCTGGCTGCAGTCGGGGTGGGGGGGGGGGCGAGTGCGCAGGCCTCAGGGCGTGGCACCCGCCCATCCTCAGGCACGCCACAGCACAGCTCCAACTTAGTGTCTTCCTCTCTGTCTCTCCTGCTGTTTCTGGGACAGTTTTTTTTTTTTTTTATTTCACGGTTGACTTGTGCTCACTTTCCAGTGATCCTTTCAGAATAATTAGTGCAGAAGTTATGGGTCGCATGGAGCAGGACGGGGGGATTACTCGCTGGATGGGAGAGCCTGATTTGGAAAAAGGGGATCCGCTGGCTCCCGTGTTTGGACCAGGGATGCAGTTTCCATGACAACTCACGCTGCCCCCAGTCTCAACTGGCCTCAGTTCTGCATGTGTGTGTGCGTGTGTCTGCACCTGAAGTTTGAGTGACTGTGTGTGTGTGCGTGTGTGTGTGTGTGTGTGTGTGTGTGAGTATGTGCACGTGTGTGTGTGTTTTTGTGTGTGTGAGTGTGTGCACGTGTGTGTGTGTGTGTGTATGCATGTGCAAGTGTGTGTGCGTGTGCGCTTCTGCGTGTGTGTGTCTGTGCATGTGTGTGTGTTAGGGTGTGGTTCTCACTGGGAGATCCCTGGTCTGCTCTGTACTGCAGTGGAAGGTGTTATTTGTGTCAGTGCTTCCCTGTGGAGTTTGCCTGTGTTTTGGGCTTGGAAAGAGACGGTGGGGAGTCTCTGTTTGTGCGTCTGCCTGCAGAGACTCAGATGGAAGGAGAGAGAACAGAAGAAAGGTAGAGACAGAGAGCCTTGACTTTTAAAAGCTCTGTATTGAACCGCTGTCAAAAGAGCATTGATAAGACGGAACCGAAAAGAATTGAAAACAAATTATTAAATTAAAACACAAATACTGCAAATACCCAAAACAAAATGAAATCAAACAGCTCCTTATGATCTCAAAGACGGTCCCATTAGGGGACATGCGCCAGTGAACACATGCTCAGAGAGAAAGAGGGGAAGATATATCAGAAGCTGGCCGCTCATTAAGTTAGAGTTTTAAAAGCCCAATGCAAGACGGCCTTTTCTTGTGCTGCAGTCACATTCATACCAACCCCCACCACCACCACCACCACCTCTGTCACATAACAAATAACCTTCTCTTTTTTCAAGCGAAGATAAAGCGTGTCTGTGTGAAGATCACACCCAATGCCACAAACCTGGTGTTTGGTTCATTGAAATAACAGGCCCAGCTGGAAGGGTCTGTAGATGTGTTGGAGAACAGCGCGGGCGTTTCTCTGGCCTGCCCTAGATAAGGTAGCTCTCCACTCTGTGTGGCTCTCCCTCTGGTGTCCTGTGCCGGGCCGCCATAAGAGGTACTCAGTGGAGGTCACATGACGAGAGAGAGAGGGAGAGAGAAGCTGGAGTTTAACATGCCACATTCTGCAAATGTTTTATATTTACCAAAATAAAAAAGGAGGGAGAGAGAAGGAATGAGAGGGAGGGAAAGGGAGAGGGAATGAGAGAGGGGGATAGAAAGGGCGAGGGAGCAAGAGAGAGGTAGAGAGGGAGAGGGACCAAGAAAAAGGAGAGAAAGGGAGAGGGAGTGAGACAGAGGAGAGAAGGAGAAGTGAGAGAGGAGGGAGAGAGAGGCAGAGAGAGGAAGTAAGAGAGCGCAAGCGAGAGAGAGAGAGGCAGAGAGGGAGAGTGGATGGAAAGAGACGAGTCAGAAGGGAATAAGACAGGAGGGAGGGAGAGGAAAAACACATCGCCCTAGAGACAAAGGCAGGGAGGGAGAGAGACCACAACAGAACCTCCCCTGACCACAACAAAATCACACTTCACCATAACACAACCTCCCCTGAGCTGGACACGACTCCCCTCCACCATGACTCAGTCTGTACGCACCTAAAAAAAAAAAAAAAAAAGAATCTTACGACCACAACACAGCTTACCCCCACAACCTTCTCTGCCCACAGCGCAATGTCTCTTGACCAGAAGACAACCTCCCTCCTCAGCCAACCTCCCCAGCCCACAAAACCACCCCAGAGTAGAGGAGAACCTCCTCTGACCATAACACAACCTCATGTTATTGTTTACTGTGTCTGAAAACTAACCTAACTAAAATTATAATGTTTTATGAAATGTACTAGGATTTACTCCAGTTATTGTGGCAGTGCAGTTCCCTTCTTTTGAAATTAAGAGATTTATTCAGTGATAAAATGAAATCCAAGATTTAATTGAAGCATTAAGGAATGTGTTCTTTCTGTACTGTGAACGTGGTATCAACACACACTAGCCAGAGCACAACACGACATCCCTGGACCGCTGCTTAGTCGGCTGTTACCGTAGCACAACCTCCCCTGACCACAACACAATCTCTGTTGACCGTGATCCAGCCTCACCTGAACATTGGCACAACGTATCTTGGCAACAGCCTCTCCTGTGCTGTATGTTTGTGTGCGAATGATTTGATGACTCTGTGTGTGCGTGTGTGTGCGGGCGTGTGTGTATGTGTGCGGGAGAGAGAGGGAGAGAGATGCGGGGGACAGAGAGAGAGATGGGGGGATAGAGAGAGAGAGAGAGGAGTACCTCCTTTGGTTCTTAGTAAACAGATTCTTTTTGGTGGTCCCCTGTGTCATTGCAGTTGTTTTCAGGGAAAAGGATAGCTGCTCTGATTCAGAGGAGAATGGTATCAGAGTCTTTTACACAAGGCTTTGATGTGCTGAGAGAATAACTGAATTCACACAGGTTTCTAATCCAGCATTAGCCGTAGGAGTTTGGTACAATTTGCATTCGGGTGAACTGATACTGAACTCATAGAAGGGTGATGCATTTTGTTCACATCACATTATAGTCTCTTACAGGCAACAGAGGTGTGGTATCTAATATTCAGTTTTGAAACCCATGGTGGATTGAGCCACTGAATGCCTCTTTCATCTATCTGTATGCAGAAGATCCTTCCTGATCGTGTGTATTGTTCATTTTTTGTGAAATTGTTTTTTTTTTTTTTTCTGTGGCAGCCATCTCGAAAGGCAATGAAAGGGTTGGTTTTGCTTGTTTGTTAAAAAAGTCAGAATGTATGAGTGTGCATGCCAGCAGAACTATGTGGTTGCGTCCCTGTGTTCTCTAGCTTTGCATCTGTGTATACACACACACACACACACACACACACACATTCAAGATCACCTTGTGTGCTTCCCTTGGCCCTAATATGCCAGCACTATCACCAGGTAGACTGTAAACTGCCAGCCCTTCTAACATATAACGCTGCTCTCAGATGTATGTTAGAGCAGCACCCTGTGGCTGGGAGGTCTTAGTGAAGCTTACGGTTTGTGGAACGTTTCTGCCGTTGAGATCTGCCCCCGAATCCCCCGGCCCCCAATCCTGTCCCTGGTACGCCCAGGGGAGCATCACAGTGGAACAGGCATGAGGTAGCGGAACCACCGGGAGGTGCTCTGCTCCCCCTCCTCCCCCAGGCGGCCCACATGCGCGTGTGTTAGAGGCTGTTTGTGTCCTGGCCCTCAGACTGCAGCCGGTAGGTTTACCCTTGTCTGCCAGTTGAACACTTTCCATCCCATACCAAGATGAAAAACATTGCAGTATATTGAGATGTTGGTCAGCCCTAGAATATATTGCAAATACCTTAGAAATATATACCCAGAAATATATTGGAATATGTCAAAATGGCAATAATTTAGATATTGAACTAACAAATATATTCTCTATAAAATATTCTTAATATACTGTTTTTTATGGGATATGTATATACTATTAATATACTGTTTTTTATGGGATATGTATGTTTATGTATGGGATTCCTAGTTGGACTGCTTTTTGGTGGAAAGAGAGGAAGGTACATTTTGGAATTTAGTCTTAGGAAGTCTTAGGAATTCTCCCTTGTTTGAGCGTAGTTTGAGCTGAATAACAGGACGCACATCTGTTTTTCAGCCTGACATGATTCACACTGACCGCATAGCCTTAGCAACTCAGGGGATCCAACATATCCGGCATCTTCCTTTTTCGTTTCAAAGCCTGCTCAGTGAATCTGCGCTTTGTTGACATTAGCCTGCATTTTGAATGATGTGAAAAGATATTTTGTCGGTTTAATGTTTTTGTTTTGGGGCTGATAACCCTCTGTTTTTTTGTGACTCAATTTACTTTACTGAATTTTCCATGCATCTGTTTTACTTAATGCAAGGTCAGTTGTTTTAAATGTCATTTTTGGGGGGTCATTATTTGCCAGAACTTCAGGCCTTGGGTCATTGGCTTTCTGGGTTTCAGCCTGACCTCAGAACCAGCTGGCCCAGGGGTTTCTGGTGTGGGGGGACTGAGCCGCTCGGGGTGACCTTTCATTTGAGTGACTTTTGGTATGTAGCTTAAGATGGGATGAAAACCTGCAAAAGCTGCTCTTTTCTGGACTGAGATGAGGTGCGAGGGAGAGCATTTTTTCTAAACCTAGATCTGAATACATAAACAAAGCGTTTAATAAAATATATGTATGGCCAGGCTGAAGATCCTTTATGTGTTTGTTACCAGACTAAGGTAAAGGCTTTAATATTTTGCCACTTGAGAGTGAAGGGGTGCCTGTTTTTGGCTTTATTCTGGATCACCATAACTCCAGATTGACGGTTAGGGCCTGTCTCTGACAGTACTGTTCTATCAGTGTCAGGCTCTGTCATAGACCCTCCACACAGTTGAGCTTGTGTTTCTCTCTCTCTCTCTCTCTCTCTCTCTCTCTCGCTTTCTCTCCCTCCCTCCTGTATTCCAGACAAAGAAACATTTATGCTGACAAAGTGCAATGACATTTTCTACAAATATTTCCAAAGCTGATTTAAAAGTGCAATTCACTAGTAATGTATTCACAAGCAAAAAAAAAAAAAAAAAAAAACAACTAGGAAGCAAATAAGCAAATTAGTTAAGCTTGTGATTAGATGGTGAAATTAAGTTTATTCTTTGGTTCACGTTACAATCTGTCTCTCCGGTTGAGGCAGCGCAGTACAACAGTGTGTCTCTTTTCTTCCTTACAAAGATGGGTCATTTTTATTGGACTTTAATGCCAGGAATTCTGAGAATTTTTTTTAAAGTCGTTTTCATTTACGCCTACGCGTTTTTTTTTCACATTTTTGTAATGAGGTGTAGATGTCTCGGCATCGTTTTGGTGGCAGTGGGAGAGCCAGGCTGGGCTGGGTCGGTCTGCCGCCGGGGTTTATCTGTGCTCACCGAGTCGGTGTGCTCTGAGCGTCTTCCTCAGTTTTTCCCAGCCTCTTTGGCGGAACAGTCAGTGACGGTGTGCTGTCTGTTTGGGGACAGGGAGCATGTGGGTTTTACTTTGTGTGCTTGTGTTTGTTTTCCCAATAGGGCTGTGCGCCTTTGCTCTCGGTGTGTGCTGTAATTTGGTGGACTCTGGCTCTTTGTGTGTAAGGCTGGTAAGCCGCTGTCCTGTGTGGCGTCAGTGCTGTACGGCCCCAGCTGGCTGGGGGAGCTGCTTTGTGATGACAGCAATGGGGTTACTGTCTTTTAGGTGGGTCCAGAATTTAATTGCCTCCTTTTAGATTTCGATTAATAATTTATATGTGCCTAATTATGCCCTGCATGCGTTATGGGTGTCTCTTTGAACTTCTGAGATGCTCCTCCAAAGTTCTGCATGCAGGTTTTTACTCGGGGTTCGTCACATTTAGCAAAATGATGTCGACTTTTGTCTGTACGGCATTAATAGCTCTGCATTCTTTACCTTCCTTGTCACTCACTGCCAAACCGAACTCATCTGAAGTGATTTTCAGACACAAACATGTGGAATCTTGAATTGCATTACCGCCAGATTTGAAAATATAACTAGCATGGATGTCCTTTTGGTCCTCCTGCGGTTAGCGTCAGGGCCGAGGTCTGCCAGCATTTCTCCAGCAGGGTCGAAATGGTGTAGAGACAGAGCTTTACCCCTCTCCTGTAGCGTGAGAAGCCAGGGCGGTGGATTGCTCTAATGGTGAGCCTGATTCAGGCCACAGCTCTGCTCACACCACGCCACTGAACGACAGGGGTCTGCTCTTTCCTTGCCTACTGTGAGGCTGCACTCATTCCTGTGTGCGTTGTGTATGTTACATCGCTACACACCCGGTTTTTGGTATTTAGCATAAGAGGCCTTCTTACCAGAATGACTCAAAAGCAGTTTGGAAGCATGTGAAGTAAACGCGTTTCTTTCTGAAGAATGTGAAGTAAGCACGTTTCTTTCCGATTCGTTTTTTTCTGTTTAGGTGTGTGGAGCGTGAATACGGTACAATCAGTGTAACGTGGTGAATTAGTAAATAAACAATTGGCCTTGCGCATAAGACGTTATGCCCAGGAAGGAAGGCAACTCCAGTAGTTTCGTATTTACAGTTCTGCAGATTGTCTTCCCATTACCTCTGTAGTGACTGGGGTCAAACTGATCTCCAACTTTAAAAATGGGGATTATTGGCCCCTTTATTCCAGATGTTAGAAAAGGAAGCAACACTCAGAACTAAGATGAACAGTTTCAGCATAGGCTGTTGAAAGTGTTTGCTGGTAAATTTCTGGACCTTATTTTAGATGTCTGGCCTAAAGGCTTTCCTTGGCTGAAGGGACTATATTTTCTAATGTAGTTCCTGTGTATGTTTTATTGCCAACTCTCATTTCCTTTGCTTTTCTTGTACTTGGTTTTGTTGAGACAGTTTATTTGAGTGATTTTGTTGAGTTTTTTTTTTTCTTTTTTCAAAGTGCTTCCCTCATATAGCCCCATTTTTTGATGAGCAATTCTTCAGATTTTGGCCTATTTAAGCTATTCCAATTTTCCGAAAAGCGGTTAGTGTTTATGGAGTCCTCCATTATTGATAGCTTTTTAAAAGTGTATTCTTTTTTTAGCCCAGAGTGTGCGACTGCAGTTTTTTTAGTCTCGCAGTGAAGAATTTGCAGGTTGTGGTTTTACCCTCTCACTAAGTTTCGGAATGTATTACTTAAGTTTATTTTAATTTTTTTACATTTTCATTTTTACAGATATTCCTCATACCTCTATGATCTGCATAAAACCAGGCTGTTCTTGGTTAGTTTATCAAAATGTTAAAATGTTGGTTTCTCTCTATCTCTTTCTCCATCCCCCCCCCTTCTCGTACTCTTGAAACTGGAATGTATATCAATAATTATTTGCCTTTTAAACACAAGTAGCGAATGTGTGAGGTACGTGAAGATGGTCTGAAATTCAGGGATTCAGTGACAGGAGCGTGCCACTGCGTGTTAGGAGCTTGAGCTTTTTTCTTTTTTTCTGCCTTGCTTTCTTGTCTCTTTTCTGTCTTTTTTGGCAAGTCCTCCTTTGGATTTGGCGTTTTCTCTGCGAGCGTTCGTCCCTGTCTGTTCATGCTCTCGCTGAAAGTCATACGCGCCTCTCTGTTCCTCTTTCTCTCTCGGTATCTGCCGTCCCCCTCAGATCCCCACCCCCGGGGGGGGGAAGATGAATGGGGGTGTGATGTGTTTGACACTATAGACAGTAGAGAGTGATGAATGCGTCCCCTCCCTCGCTGATGGGGGAATAATGTGGTGCTGTGTCGGCCGAGGCCTCCGACAGCCCTGTGATGGATAGATAAAACTGACGAGCAGATAAATAAGCGCAGGCTAATCCACGCCTCCCTGATGGACAGATAATCAAAACAGAGGGAGGGGTGAGGAAAGCGGGGGTACGCTTGTCTCTGCCCGCCTTACCTCACCTCCCCCTCACAGGGTGTGTGTGTGTGTGTGTGTGTGTGTGTGTGTTTGTTTGCCTTTGGCTGAGTTTGCCTCTGTGAGTGTGAGTGTAGATGCCAGTGATGGTGCATATTCATTATAAGTGTGCATTATGGGGGTGTGAGGGGTAGGTGTGTAGTCTGGGGGTGTGAGGGGTAAGTGTGTATTATGGGGGTGTGAGGGGTAGGTGTGCATTCTGGGGGTGTGAGGGGTAAGTGTGCATTCTGGGGGTGTGAGGGGTGTGTGGGGTAAGTGTGTAGTCTGGGGGTGTGAGGGGGTAGGTGTGTAGTCTGGGGGTGTGAGGGGTAAGTGTGTAGTCTGGGGGTGTGAGGGGTAGTGTGTAGTCTGGGGGTGTGAGTCTGGGTGTGTAGTCTGGGGGTGTGGTGTGAGGGTGTGAGGTAAGTGTGTAGTCTGGGGGTGGTGTGTAGTCTGGGGGTGTGAGGGGTAAGTGTGTAGTCTGGGGGTGTGAGGGGTAGGTGTGTAGTCTGGGGGTGTGAGGGGTAAGTGTGTAGTCTGGGGGTGTGAGGGGTAGGTGTGTAGTCTGGGGGTGTGAGGGGTAAGTGTGTATTATGGGGGTGTGAGGGGTAGGTGTGCATTCTGGGGGTGTGAGGGGTAAGTGTGTATTCTGGGGTGTGAGGGGTAGGTGTGTAGTCTGGGGGTGTGAGGGGTAAGTGTGTAGTCTGGGGGTGTGAGGGGTGGTGGTGAAGACCCTTGTTTTATGATTTGTACTCACTATTCGCCCCTCTTTCCCCAATACACTCTTCTCAGTGTGTGTTTCTGTGAGGGTGCTTTGTCCTGGCTCTTCTCAGTGTGTGTTTCTGTAGTGTGTTTCTGGGGGTGTGAGGGGTAGGTGTGTAGTCTGGGGGTGTGAGGGGTGCTTGTGAAGACCCTTGTTTTATGATTTGTACCCTTTGTCCTGTCTCTTTTCAGCATGTGTTTCTGTGAGGGTGCTTTGTCCTGGCTCTTCTCAGTGTGTGTTTCTGTAGTGTGTTTCTGTGAGAGAGAACTTCGTCCTGTCTCTTCTCAGTGTGTTTCTGTGAGGGTGCTTTGTCCTGGCTATTCTCAGTGTGAGTTTCTGTGGTGTGTTTCTCTGACAGAGAGCTTTGCCCTGGCTCTTCTCAGTGTGTTTCTGTGAGAGCGAGCTTTGTCCTGGCTCTTCTTAGCATGTGTTTCTGTGAGAGAGAGCTTCGTCCTGTCTCTTCTCAGTGTGTTTCTGTGAGGGTGCTTTGTCCTGGCGCTTCTCAGTGTGTGTTTCTGTGAGAGTGTGCTTTTTCCTGTCTCTTCTCAGTGTGATTCTGTGAGATGGCTTTGCCCTGGCTCTTCTCAGTGTGTGTTTCTGTTGTGTGTTTCTATGAGAGAGAGCTTCGTCCTGGCTATTCTCAGCGTGTGCTTCTGTTGCCTGTGCACCTCTGTGAGCGAGCTCTGTGAGTGGAAGTCTCTTCGCGTGTGATCTTTATCCTCATTAGGAACACCTCTGTGTACGTGTCACCGGGTAACCTTTACAGCTATCGATCCAAACCCCCTTCTCCTGAGATCAGAGGGTTTGAACCACCATGAAGACCCCCCAGTGAGGATGGAGAGGGAGGGTGAGAGGGAGTGGGACAGAGGCAGAGAGAAAGACAGACAGAGACAGAGACAGAGATAGAGGGAGGAGGCAGGTGGGTTGAGAAAAGGAAAGAAAGGGAGGGAGAGAGATAGATAGAGATATAGGAGAGGGAGTGGGAGAATGTTGTTAACTTGTTAGCTAACCAGCTAAATGGAAATAGCATTAGCTATAACCAGCTTCAGACCAGCATGGTTCCAATAAAAGTCAACCAAATTATAAATCAAATAAAAATGTCTTATTGGGAAACTTTGGGATAGAGAAACAAAATTACAGAGCAAATCTAATTATTTCTTTTTACTCTATGAAGAAATGAGAAATAAGCAGGATATCTCTTCACTGCCACAGATACAAAGCAGAGACAGATCCTGACCCAGTACAGACCCTTATCACAGCCTGGCTATGGAAACAGGACAAAGAGGGGAAATCTGGAGTAAAAAAAAGCCTCTAAATACAGAGCTACCAGATTTAGAATGACAAACCCCCTTCCCTAATTACCTAAATATGAGTGACACAGAAACAGACACAAATCCTCCAGGGACAAGGACACAGAGCTCTACTGTGGATCAGTATGTGGCAGCGTGCCCCAACCTGAGGGACACGCAGTGAGCACAGCTGGATCAGTATGTGGCAGCAAGTCCTAACCTGACGGACACGTGATAGACGAGATGGCACTGCAAGCTGACCTGGCAACTCCAGCTTCATTGATGTGGTCCTTACAAATGTAGCAAACTTATTTCCAAATTACAAAATGTATGTACACTTTCACATCTGCCATTATTTATGCACTTTTATCGACATTGTATATCATAGTTTTATCATTCTCTGAAATTCAAACAAGACACCATTCACTATTTGTAAAATGTAAAATGACGAATGGTGAGATAGAGAGAGAGAGAGAGAGAGAGAGAGAGAGAGAGAGAGAGAGAGAGAGAGAAGAAGGGAAGAGAGAGCGAGGGACAGGGAGAAAGAGGGAGAGAGAAGGAGGGACAGGGAGAAAGAGAGAAGAGGCCATAGAGGGAGAGAAAGAGGGAGAAGCAGTGACAGAGAGGGAAGAGAGAGAGAGAGAGAGAGAGAGAGGGAGAGAGAGAGAGAGAGAGAGAGAGAGAGAGGGAGAGAGAGAGAGAGAGAGAGAGAGGGAGAGAGAGAGAGAGAGAGAGAGAGGGAGAGAGAGAGGGAGAGAGAGAGAGAGAGAGAGAGAGAGAGAGAGAGAGAGAGAGTCATTCTGAAATTCAGTTATTTGTGACAGAGATGTTATCCTCTGTTATCCCACTTAAGGTTTGTGAACATCATGGAGGATTTTTAAATTATTTTTAATTATTTTGTGTTTCTTTGATTTTATTATTGCTTCTTCCTTATTTTATTATTATTATTGCTATCACCGAACCGGGACCTGAGTACCTCATTTCATTCCCTACCATGTACAACATGTCCTGGAATGACAATAAAACATCCTTAAATGGAAACTGAAGAACAGACATTATCAAATGTAAGGCAAGAAGACTGGACTCTGTGTCTCAGCCAATGCTTCATTTTTAATGTTAATACTTACTGTTTCTGTTATTATTGCTTTAATAATTATATTAGTTTGTGAATAATGGCCACCAGCATAATTGTTTTGATTGGATCATGTGTTTCCCACTGCGGACTCTGCTGTGCCAGTACTGTGCACTGGGAGGCCGAGCCAGTGGAGCACAGTTTGAAATAAAATTGAAAAATGAGAGAGAGAGAGAGAAAGGGAGAGAGAGAGGGAGAGAGAGAGAGGGAGAGAGAGAGAGAGAGAGAGGGAGAGAGGAGAGAGACAAAAAGGGCGAGAGAGGTGGTGTGTGTGTGTGAGTGAATGAGTAAGTGTGTGTGTGTGTGAGTGTGTGTGTATGCAGTGTGTGTGTGTGTGTGTGTATGAGTGTGAGAATGTGTGTGAGAGTGTGTGTGTGAGTGTTTGTGTGTGAGTGTTTGTGTGTGTGTATGCAGTGTGTGTGTGTGAGTGTGTGTGTGTGTGAGTGTTTGTGTGTGTGTGTATGCAGTGTGTGTGTGTGTGTGTGTGTGTGTGTGTGTGTATGCGGTGTGTGTGTGTGAGTGTATGTGTGTATGTGTGTGAATGGGGTGGGGTTCAGCCTCTATCGATTGGTCGCCTTTGTCTCACTTCCGTGTTTCAGGTGCTCCCAGAGGAGCGGACATCGATCTGCAGGCGCCGGGGATTCTCTTGGGTTCCGGCAGAGCGTTTCTCTGGGCCCTCTAATGTGCGTGTGCGTGTGCGTGTGCTTGTGCGTGCATGTCTGTGTGTGCCCATGTGTGTGTGCCCGTGTGTGTGTGTGTATGTGTTCGTGTGCCCGTGTGTGTGTGCGCCCGTGTGTGTGCGCCCGTGTGTGTGTGCGCTTGTGTGTGTGTGTGTGTGTGTGTGTGTATGTGTTCGTGTGCCCGTGTGCCCGTGTGTGTGCGCCGTGTGTGTGTGTGTGTGTGTGTGTGTGTGTGTGCCTGTGTGTGTGTGTTTCTGTGGCACTGTTTCTCTGGTAGAGGACGTGAGTGGCGTACAGATGCCTGGCAGACATGGTGTTCTGCGTGTCGCAGCGTTTTTTATAGATTTATTTCACATATGAATGACACACAGGAAGCGGCAGGGAGACAAAGATGGTAGGTGGAGGAAAAAGGGGGGATAAGAGAGGGAGAGAGAGAACGATAATGGAAAAAAGAGGAAGAGGGAAGACAAGAAGCAGAGCAAGAGAGAAGAAAGAGGGGGAGAGAGAGAGAGGGGGAGAGAGGGAGAGAGAGGAGAGAGAGAGAGAGAGAGAGAGCAGAGAGAGGGGGAGAGAGAGAGAGAGAGAGAGAGAGAGAGAGAGGCGAAGTGACAGCCTGATGGTTATGACACCAGCGTAATGCTCATTTCTGGAGCTCTTCTGCCTTCAAACAGACGACTGACAGCATCACGCTCATTTTTAGTGGCCATCGTTCACGAAATACGGAGATCACAAAACTCCGACCGACCGGTGGAGAATAAAATGAGAGAAAGAAAGAAAAGGAAAAAAAAGAGCAAACGTAGCAGAGAGTGACCGCTGTGAAATTATGCTGAAAAACCGGCTCATGCTCCACCGGAGCCCCGTATCGTTAGAGTGCAGCGAGGCGTGCCCTGGCGAGACGCTGCCGCCGTTCCTGCCGTGCTGTAATTGGCTGGCTCAGCAGCGAGCGGCGGGGTCAGAGTTGAGGTGTGTCGTGCGCATGCAGTCATGCTCTTTTTCACGGGCAATGAGCCGTGCAGGAGTGAGACGCGCCCCTAAAACAAAAACGGGGGGCAAGAGAACGGCCAAGCAGGAGCTGAACCCGGGAACACCCTGATCTTCCTTTTGCAACAGCCAAACAGCGCCCTCAGAGTGATAATAATATCACTTGACAGACACTCTTATCCACTGTGACCTATAAGTTAACATGGTATTATATATTAAGTATGACTTTCACGTGCAAGAGAAACTAAGATAGGAGGTGCAAATGCAGGCACAGAGTAGAGTGGCCGGGATTACACAGAAGAGGCCTTGAGGTGGAAAAACAGTGCTGTAATAAAAAATTCAACAGTAAAAACGGTGCCAGACAATTACCCGCTCTGAACACGCTGACATCGAATCGCACAATATTTCTGATCGTTCAGATAGCCGAACACTTCTGAAACTCCAGCAGGCATTATAAATGTGAAATCGTTAAGTCGTGCGGACGAAACACTTATTGCGCAAATGGAAGCGGTTCAGCTGACTTCTGTCAGATTTTGTGGAAATCAATCATCAAATTATGAAGGCTGTAAAGTGTTACGGTATCTAAACTTTTCTGCAGGGAAAGGTGCATATAAATGGACAGATTTACAGACTTAGACATGTATGATTAAAATGATTTTGTGCCTGTGTAAGGTAAAATTTAGAAATTATTTTAAATGACGATAGGCGCTCTGTTGTTTCTTTCTCTTTGCATAAACATTTTACAAATGACAGCCATACTTCAGGCCTTCCGAGCCGGGATATCGTATTCACAGCTGTATTAGATAGAGGGACTGCTTGCTGGTGAAACCAAGCTGTGTGGACTAGTTGGCAGCCATCTTAGAAAATGGCCACCTTTGCTGTTGCGAAGGGCAGTGTGTAGTGGGTGCAGACTTTCCCTGCAGTACTGCCGGTGCTTCTGCACTCACCTGGTGCAGGTATCGCCATGGTCACGCGGAGGCTGCCGGTGATGTGCTCAGGGACCGATGGTGGAGCGGTCGCCGATCAGCTTCCAGGTGAGACATTTACATTTATTCATTTAGCAGACACTTTTATCCAAAGCAACATACAAAAGTGCATATAGTGGGCAAACAGGCACAAGGGCAAGATGTGTACAGGTCATACAAAGTAGATAGTGCTGTAGCTGAGCGCGAGGTCCGTATAGCGAGACAGAGCTAATCTGATCTAAGGTTACATATATCAAACACAGTCACTAGGACAATAAAGTGCTGCTATACTACCTAGGCAAAACGTGCTACAAATACAAGGTAAGAGATAGAACTACAAGTACGAGCCAAGAATCTTAGATCTACAAAGTCGAAATGGTAAGGGTGTCAGTCCAGGTAGAGTCTGAAGAGGTGTGTCTTCAGCCCACGTCTGAAGGGTTGGATTGAAGGGGATGTTGTCAGGGGGGTGGGGAGTAGTTCGTTCCACCATTGGGGGGAGACCCTCGATGCACTGTGGTCACTTCCTGCCTGGATTCCCAGCCTGGCCTTCTTTATCAGGCCGGGTATTAACCCTCCAGGTTCACAGCAGGGTTATTATTAACGCACCCCTGCCTCTCCATATCAGACGCTGTGTGTTGAGGGCTCTGGTGCATGATGCGTGTGGCAGCAGTCCAAATAGCAGTGCATTCTTATTATTTCTGTGAGCTTCTGTGTGAGTAAGGCGCTGCATTCTTTGTGCAGTTCCTGTGAGAGATGTCCCTGCTGGGCACCCTGCCCAGTCACCCACAACCCTTACCTGGGACGCTCTCTCCCACCCTCACCTGGGACGCTCTCTCCCACCCTCACCTGGGACGCTCTCTCCCACCCTCACCTGGGACGACCTCTCCCACCCTCACCTGGGACACTCTCTCCCACCCTCACCTGGGACACCCTCTGTTATCTTCCAGACTCCCTCTCTCACCCTTTACCTGCCCTTCCCACAATGCACCACCAGCCTCTGTGTGTTTTGTGACACGCTGGAAAAAAAAAAAAACCTGCCAACAACCCCGGCTGCACAAATTTCAGCTGCCGTCAGCCCGTGGTCCCTTCATGGTGTTTGACGGCGTTTGGATGTTTGGACAAGGGTACGGAGTGGCCCTTCGTGGCGTTTGACGGCGTTTGGATGTTTGGACGAGGGTACGGAGCGGCCCTTCGTGGCGTTTGACGGCGTTTGGATGTTTGGACGAGGGTACGGAGCGGCCCTTCGTGGCGTTTGACGGCGTTTGGATGTTTGGACGAGGGCATGGAGTGGCCCTTCGGGGAGGGAGAGTGCAAAGCTGTGCTGGTGTGCGTATTCTCATTCTGAGGCGTAATGCGCCGCTGTTCCAGTCCTG